>OX424439.1:26869930-27529055 GCA_949152465.1 Cantharis flavilabris
TAAATTTAGTATGCTAGAATGGTTTCCGTTGTCTATTATATTTTACCGCAATTATGTCAGCATAAATTGAGAGCTTACTTTAATTAATTTTAAAAAATCTAAAAAAAGTTTTGTTAGCAGAAGATATTTTCGCTTAATTAAAAATTAATGTTTTTACTCGACGATGATAAAGGAAAAGTTACAGAAGACATTCAATTAAATTAAATTTACTGTATTGCATTTACGTGATTCCTTAGTGGTATACTCGGATAAAATTTTAACTGATTATCATTTTTAATAACTTTTAAATTTATGCCTTTTAATATAACTCTTAAACATTACCTGCATCTTTCCGAAGAATGAATTGTTTTACTTGCAGAGGAAATTGTTACGTTACTGCATCTTTATTATTCGTTACTAACTTCTTTTATAACTTCATACGGATTTAAATCTTCGAGATTAATGTCAAGTATCTCTACAAATAAACTAATTATTTGTTTTTTTCTAAGTCGGGTTACATGCATCGACTTAATATATTTCAAATTTAAAGAGTTTACAGTTTCATTTTATTATCATACAAGAAATTATTTAGACAGTAAACGAATTAAATATGAGTAATTCTGCCTTTCCCAGGAAGGCTTTCCTGAAGCCTTTCCAGTGCTTATATATATCTGTTATTAAAATGTTGTAAATAGCAATCAAATATAGGTATTTGTACAATACAATAATTGAAGTTTTATAATCATGCACTAATTCGCGATAATCGTAATTTGGTATACTTAGATGTTAAAATAATCTACATCTTAGGGGGCGTCCATTAATTACGTGAGGTGATTTTTTCCGATTTTTAGACCCCCCCCCCGCCCCCCATGGTGAGATGTCGTGGGATTTGGCTTGACCCCCTCCCTCCCCCTTTTATAATCTCACGTGAGATTTTTTTAAATGCGTATTTTTAGCGTAAATACGTTAATCTGTGCTTGATTACGTTTGATGTATTAGTAAAGAATAATTATCTTAATTATTTTTATTTAAGAATAGTTAACACAAAAAAATTACGTGATATTTGCCGAGACCCCCCCTCTCTCCCACGTGAGATTTGGTGAGATTCGGCTCGACCCCCTCCCCCCTAAACGCCTCACGTAATTAACCCGGTGTCATTGTGGTCGGGTATCTCATACCCGACTGTTTTTAAATCTCTAATAACTTTAAAACAAAATACACTCCTTATTTGCCGTTCACAGTAGCTGAAGTTGTGGACCTCACTAAGCGCTTTAGCTGTTTTAATTAGTGTCATTGCGGCTACGGTGGAATTTGCACGTCTGTGAAGAGCGCTCTGGTAGTTATACCCAGCCACAATGGCTACATAACATTTGATCTCAATAGCGATTAACTTAGTATATAAGAAATAAATATGCGTTGCTTTTAAGTAATTTATAATTTTATGTTAACGTGCTAAAAAAACATTTATATTTTGTACTTAAATTGTTACTATTTGTTGTATTTGAATATAGTTATATTCAAAGTTATGTTCTAACAAATTAATTCAAAGAAGAAGAATGTTTAAATTTTTAATGATCATAATAGGTTCATTTTGTATTATTTATAATAAATATATGTTTAATTTTTATAAATAATGTTTACAATTACCTAATACCCCAATATAGAAAAACTAATATGGACATAAGGTTGATTCAGTGCAATAATGTACATGGGTATGATATACCCGGCCACAACGACGGTGTTCTGTTTGGTCGCCACAATGACGCCGGGTTAATGGACGCCCCCTTACTATTATAACAAATTATCATGTAATTTTAAATTAAAAAAGAATTTATTCCTAAATTCAAGGATCAAATTACCGGTATCGAGTAATGAAATTGTTCTCTTAATTTTTATTTTTAAGAAATAATTTTTTTTTTTATATAAAAACATAATTTTTAACAAATTCAAATCCAGTAGGTATTAATTTTAAATACATTTTTAATATAAAATATAATTAAAACGTTAAACTTGAAGATAATTCGTCTAGCTGTCTTTGCGTTGAGTTTTATTTTGCGATACCTTTAAATTTCAATTGTATAATAATTGTTGACATCCAATCTAATTTTAAATATGATCATCAAATTATATCCAATTTTAAATCAAACCATTAATCATATAAATTATCTCGCATCCAAATAATTTAACTCTTTTCCAAATGTGGAACAAATTTAATAATCTTGTAAGTCATCTTGGCTTCGACTATGGCACTTGAATAAAAAATGCCGCATTAAAAAAACTGTCGCTTTACTTGCGAATTATACGTAGTTATTGTAGAAATTCAAATATTCAATCTTAGGGTATAATTGTTAATTTGATTACGTAATATAAATCAAACAGAGGTAACAGTCTGCAATATTGAACCGCCCCGGGAGACAACAACACAAAGAATAAAGAAATGTCTAACATACTACATATCAGTCAAGGGGAGTGCAATTCTTTTTGACTTGCTTTTATAAACATCCATTCCTGAATAGCTAGGAAAAACAAAAAAAATAGTATGAAATTTTAATTAAACTAAACGAAAAAATCCTAAAACAATAAAATATCCTTACAAGGTATGAATCCACCCTTGTTTTTAGTTAGACAAAGCAATTGTGTGCTAGTGTTTTAGTGTAAGGACATCATGGAGTAAGTTCTTAATGTTTATTTTATTTTAATTGTTTTCAAATTTATGACCGATTGTGGTTGATTTTTGTGTATTCATTAGTTTGTTTTAATTAATTAAAATTAAGTAAACTAAATATTTGTTTTCAATTTAAAGCCAGGACGCTAAGATCAAATTGAAAATGAAATTTTCTGAGTGAAATCATAAATTTTTTGTTACATATTGCTTAAAAGGTGAGAACACATTTTTATATAAATTTAATTACAACTTGCAGACATTTTGCATAATTAACGTTTTTTGCAACTGGTTTTTAAGTGCTGTAATTGAAAGTCTGTTTAACAGAAGTTATTATAATTTTTGTAAATGGTACATTTAATATTAAAACTAGTATAACTGTTGTAAGTGTTTTTGACATGTTCAATGCACATTATTTAAAAACTTATTCAGCGGGAAAACCGAAACAACGATACCTACTCAAATTATTATTGAATGTAAAATTTTATGTGGATACAACATACAACAAAATTTCCATAAGAAATTTTTTATTTATTTTACTTCATAACCTATTGGACTGGCTTTCTCGGCGTATGCTTTTACTTTGTAGTTTTACATTCATGTAATTGGAGTATAGCGTCTCAACTATAAGCAATATAACAGAAAATGCATCCCGGAAATTTCATTTAAAACTTGAATTGCTTCAGATTTCGTAGATGATTGATTGGAAGACTGCTGCATGAGTCTTTTATGTGAAGTTTATTGAGACTTTACTTTTTATAGGGATCTTTTCAATACTTTTTAATACATAAAATGGTTTCTACCGTATTTGTTCTTTCCTTGCTGATTAGTTCTTTCTAAAGTCAGCTTTTTAATTTTTTTTTTGATGTATACAATTTTTGACCTAATAGATCTTTTAATTTTCAAAAATCTTTACATATTAGTTTTTCATTTTTCTACCTATTTTCAATTGACTTAACAATTTTTTGAACCGACAATGATAAATTGATACTCTGATTTCCATAGAGATTTTTATTATCACCTTATCACCTTTTGCATATTAATCATGTCTTCGTGTCTTATTTAAAGTAACATTTTATTTTTTATGTTACACTAATGCTTACCTATATGATAAATAATTATACATAAGGTTGCAAGTGCCTAATTGACAAATTTAATGTTTTCGAACTTTTTGGATATTTCACAAGAAATTTTAATTTATATTATAATTCTTGCAAATTATCCTTGTTTTGTGTGAATAATGTTCACACAGTAGGCACAGTTAGCGGTGTCTGTTTCGTTAACGAATGTTTTTGGCATGGTGACATTAGGCACGTTTGTTACTACAGGTTCTCTAAGCGTAATAAACAACTCCGGCACATTTACTTGACAGATATTTCTTTTCAGTTATGTTTCATTAATAATGGGATGATCTATTTGTATTCTATTTTATTTTCTATATCGAATATCATAACTGCACGGAAGCGTTTTTTAAAACTGTAAATGCTATAGTTATAGTCTAATCAATTATCCAAGCTAGCTATCCAGCTCAGGACTATAATGGCATAGACTAACTCTATAGGGAAGTTCACGTGTTCGGATTTAGATGTTTTGTCCTAGCACTGGGCTCTTCTCTATAATTTTAATGCTTAATTAAAGAAGTTACGTCGGTCGACTTAACCGTTTTAACTTAGCTTAACTTAACTTAAACTAGCTTAACTTTTAGCTACTTGTGTTTGTTTTGATTCTGATTTACTTTGGTTATATTTTAACAATAAATTTTTGTGTTAAATTTTATTGCTTTAATAAAGTATAGATTTTATTATATGATTGAGTTGTAACTGCAAATTAAGTATCTAACGATTGTAATAAAATGTTACCCTACAGATTATAAAATAAAACACTAACCAATAACGAATAAAATCAACAATACAATTTTTATAATCTACCATCAGTGTTTCATTTCAATAATCATATTAATTTCATATTCAACGCGTTCCATATTTAAAAATTATATGGCACAATGAATATTATTTTATATTGATGCTATATTGTAAAGAAGAGCTTATCATTGTTTCAATAGTCAATATATTGCTTTATTATTTATATAACATACTAAGTACTAACGCACAAATGAAAAGCTATTTAATATTTACTAAACCGTTTGTATTGCTTTATTTAGCTAAGAAAAGCATTAATTGCGTACATATTCTGAACTACGTTAATATCGTAAAGTTTCTTAATTGTTTAAGATCTTTTTGTTAAAATGTCTTTCAAGTTACAAAAGCAAGGCCAATAGTGGCTACACCATTCCATTTTACTTCACTTCCTTAATTCGACCATCTCAGCCGAATAACAATTATATCTCACTTAAGCACTAGCTTAATTACTGTAGGAAGGATATCTATCGCGTAGACTGATGACGGGGATATGAATTGAGCTTAGTAAATTTCATACAATACTCGGTATTTTCAAGATTTGCGACTGAATTTTTTAAATGAATACTCGAAATTTTAGATATTAATATCATTTCGACATCGAGCAATCGAAGCGATCGGATGTATTATTAAAACGTTATCGATAAGCGCATGACGTATTAGTGATTTAATATTGTGCAATTTTTGGTTTAACATTAATTTAATAGTTAATTTTAAGTAAATTAAATTAAGTGCAATTGAAGGCAGCGAGAAAGTAGACAACTTAAAATGTGCTAATTCGGCACATATATTACAAAATTTCCTGCTGGAAGGTGAAAAGAAATTTGCAAATCCAACCAAAATGGAAAAAGCTAAGGCCAAAACCAATTTAAAACGGGGTAATAGCTCTATTGGTGCTACTATAGTGAGCAAAAAATTTATTGCCGAAACAAGCCAGGCAAAACCCACAAAGAGTCAAGATGACATAGAAATGGTTTACAATGTAAACACGAGCAATAAATTTGAGTTGTTAAACAATAGCAACGAAATTATTCAAGATGTGACACCGAGTGTAATTTCGACACCGAAGAAACAAATTAAACCGAAACCAATTATTGTCTTTGGACTACCTAAAAATCATGTGAAATACACAAACAATATCAAGGAAGTTATGAAAAATAAGTTTCAACTAAAATACTTGGGAAACAAAGTTAAAATTGTTACCGAGGATATTGAAGATTTCATTAATTTGAAATTAAGTTTGATCGCAGAAGGTACGCCATTCCATTCCTACAGCATGAACAATGAGAAGAAAACTATGGCTGTTTTAAAAGGTATCCAGTCCATGAACGAAAAAGAAGTTCTTGACGAATTAAAAATTGTAAACTTTAAAGTTCTTAGTGTTAAACTTTTAAATAAAGACAATACCTTCTACCCAAAATTTAAAGTAGCGTTTGAAAGTGAAGTGACTGTTGGTGAAATTCAAGCGATACGAGGTGTTTGTGGCATACGCGTGTACTGGGAAAAGTACAGGGCAAGGAAGGGCATTACTCAGTGCTACCGATGCCAACAATTTGGACATGCGGCTGATAACTGCAACCTGAAAATTGCATGTCGACAATATGCTGGAGACCATCTATCCAGTGAGTGTAAGGTTCCGGAGGGTACAACCCCCAAATGTGCAAATTGCCGCGAAGCCCATACCGGCCATCACAGAGAGTGTTCAGAGTGATGGCTCTAAACAAAGTATTAAAACCTCCACCAAGAGCTGCTAAGCCTCAGGCATATGATATATCCGTCAGGCGGATTTCCCGTCCCTCCGGCCAAGTCGACCCATATGGTATGGTAACACCTTAAAGGCTCACAATGATATAAACAACTATCTGCTGTTATATCCGCCCACACCTACTTTTAGTCCGCCAGGTTTATTACAATCCACTATAGATTTCTTTTTAGTGCAAGGAATAACGAACTATTCGCAACCTATAACAATGAATGACTTAATTTCAAATCATTGGCCAGTATTGATGACTTTACTTACCTCTCGCGTACCGTCAAATTACGTTATCTCGGACACTAATTGGCGTAATTTCAGAGAAGAGTGCAACAACAGAATTCGTATAACTCCGAACATCAATTCTGTTGAAGAAGTAGACTTTGAAATCGCCAAATTCACCATGGCACTTACAGAAGGACACAAAGTTTCCACGAAAGTTAAACGTATTTGGAACAAATTTGTTGCAGATCAAGAAACCGATGATCTGAAACGACGACGAAACAAAGCTCGACGTAAGTGGTTGGAAACAGTCAATGTGGCCTATCGTGTCGAGAAAAACCAGCTTACGGAAGACATACAAAACAGAATTAAAACCATTCGACGTGAGGAATGGTTAAGTAAAACAAAAGACCTTACCACGAAAGATAACTCTTTGTGGAAAGTGTACAGCGCGTTGAGAAGAAAAAACGAACCAACGCCCACTTTAAGTCATTCCAATACGAATTATTATACCAAGCAAGAAAAGGCGGAGGTTTTTTGCCGATATTTTTGAAGAGGTACACCAGGTAACTATACTAACCTTAGTTCCCTGTTAGAGGAACAGGTAAGAGCAAGCGTAGAACTGATTAAAGACATGGACGATTCGCTGGAAATTAACATCAAGCCTAAAAGAATCCAGCAAATTATCAAGAGTCGTAAGGTAAAGAAGCCGACGGTATCAATAATAAACACCTTAAGGACCTCCCCAAAAAGGGAGTGGTACAACTTTATTATATTTTTAGGTCATGTCTGAAGCTATGCTATTTTCCGACGGTGTGGAAGACCGCTAAAATATTGGCAATTCCGAAACCAAACAAGGGCAAGGGCGAAGCCAAAAACTACCGTCCAATTAGTTTACTTTCTTGTTTGAGCAAAATCTTGGAAAAAGTTATCCAAGAAGAAATTGTCGACCATCTGACAAGTAACAATTTAATTATTAAACAACAATTTGAGTTTCAGAAAGGACATAGTACCAGCCATCAATTACCCAGAGTAGTTGAGGATGTGGTCATGGAATCCAACAACAATAACCATACGGGGATGGTATTACTCGATTTGGAGAAAGCCTTAGATACGGTCTGACACGATAATCCATAAGATGATGGAACTGAATCTTCCTACTTCCTTGACGAAGATCGTTCAGAGCTATTTGACAGGTCGCACCTTCAGTGTTGCAGTTGGCAATTCTAGATCATCGGAAAGAAGCATACCTGCTGGTGTTCCACAGGGTTCGATTCTCGGACCAACACTTTTTAATATCTACATCAACGATATACCAATGCACGAGAACACGAATATCGCTTTGTACGCCGACGATACGGCTATCTATTCGTCGAGCTTAATTAAAGAAATTATCGTTGAAAACATCAACGAACATCTCCAGTTGGTATGCAATATTTTTCAGCGATTGAAAATTAAAATTAAATGTCAGTAAGACTGAGGCTATTATGTTTACGAACAGCAGAAATCGTCCGACAGTCGATATTAAAATTAACGATAACGTTATCGAACTGCAAAAAGATATAAAATATCTTGGCTTGCTCTTAGATCAACGACTTACGTGAAAAAAAACTATAGCTGATAGAATTAAAAAAACCAACTTGGTGCTACATCTGCTCTATCCGTTAATTAACCACGAAGCACAGTTGTCCAGAGAGTTGAAGCTTCTGCTCGTCCGCACATGTGTCAGGTCAGTCCTGACGTACGGCTGCACTATTTGGGGAAGTGCCGCAAACAGCAACTTAATTGCCGTACAACGTTGTCTGAACAAGTTTTTGAAAGTAGTGAATAACTACCCTCGCTACACTACTATTAAGCACATGCACGAAGACAACAATTTTGAATACGTCGGCGATTTTATAAAACAATCGACCGAACAATTTTTGAAACGCTTCTCGTTCCACGATAACGAGTTGATTAGACAAATTGGAGACTACGATCTCCACAATATAATTTCCAAGAGGAAAAGCAAACTCCCCAAGTCTATTTTGCTACGAAATTACAACTTTTATGACTCAAAGCCTGAACTGGTCTCTGTGGGTCCTTGTCGAGGAGGGAAGATCGACAATGTAAATATTATTTTAACTGTGTTGTTTTTGTATAGTTTAAATGTAACTCCACTTCCAATTCCAGTACATGTTAACCCACCCAATCCTACATCAAACTCCTATACCCCATTTTTATCAATTTAATAATAGTTATTTATGTATCAAGGGCATTATGACGATGTTTATGTCGAGGGCAACCAATTTAAAAGGTCGAGGGCCGCTAGTTGCCTTCGACATAAACATCGAGTAATGCCCGTGTTGCATACAACGTTTTATATTACGCTGCATTTGAATTTCAGAAAATTTATAAATTTTGAATTTAAATTTGCTAAATATCCTAGTTTGCCGTGACTTGTGTATATAATTGCGATGAGAGGGCATAATAAGCTGGCATTATGATTTATACGCCCTAGGGTATAAAAAACAAATAATGATTCAGTGCAATATAAAATTATTTATCAGATTTTTTAAATTTTTATCCTGTACTTCATTTAAATTTATTTACAAATCAAAATTATAATTACTGTACGTATGTTAAATATCTAACAAAGGGCTTAACCTAATAATAGAATACGTGTATAAATTTGTTAACATTTCATAATGTAACTATTTAAAATTGAATAAATGTTATATATATATCTATCTATATACAGTAGTGTGAAAATGAACCGCACCACTACCTGAATTTGTTTAAAATCGTTGGTATTATGTAAACAAAAGAGCAAGGGTTGTTGCCCATTTAGGTACTTAAACTGGTGTTTATTTATGACACTTACAACACAAAACAAAAATTTTAATAGTTTGTTCAGTCTACTTTTAGCATTGACAGAGTGAAATACTTAAAAAAATGAATAAATACAAATTATTAACCACTGAGCAAAAGGCGGTAATACTTGCTCTAAAAGGTGAAAATCTTTCAATGCGGGCTATAAGTCGTCGGGTTAAATGTAGTCATTCAACAATTGTTAGATTTTTGAAAAAATATAGTGAAAGTGGTAGTGTTGAAAACAAAAAGCGTGGTGGTCGCCAGAAGAAAACAACACAGAGGGAAGATCGGGTTTTAGAGCGTTTATGTTTGAAAAATCGAGCAGGAACTTCAACACAGTTGAATGCTGAATGGAAAGAATCGACGGGGGTTGCCGTGTGTTCATCAACTGTTCGTCGGAGACTAAAAGACTTGGGGTTGCAAGCTCGCCGCCCATGTAAAAAACCGCTTTTAACTAAGGCCATGCGGAGTAAAAGATTAAAATGGGCAAAGGAACATAAAAATTGGACTGTAGAAGATTGGGGTAAAGTCATTTATTCAGATGAGTCCAAATTTAACCTTCACGGAACAGACGGCATCAACTACGTCAGAAGAAGAAAAGGTGAACGTTTCAAAGACGAATGCATTAAAACAACCGTCAAGTTTCCGACGAGTATAATGGTTTGGGGATGTTTTTCCAGCAAAGGGGTTGGTTCTTTGCACATTATAGACGGGACTGTGAAGGCAAAAGACTACATAAAAATTCTTGAAGAATGTTTAATGCCCACAATCGAAGAGCAATTTCAAGATGTGGGTAATTGCATTTTTCAGGATGATTCTGCACCCTGTCATCGTGCAAAAATTGTAAGTACTTTAATTTTTTCGAATTTTACTATTTGCATATTGAATTTTTTTAAGTAAGCAAGCATTTAAAACAATTTGTTTTTTCAGGTAAAAGAATTTTTGGATGCAAACGGTATAATCCGCTTAGAATGGCCTGGGAATAGTCCAGATTTAAACCCCATTGAAAATTGCTGGTTTATGGTGGCAAAGCAAATTTCCCAGGAAAGGCCGAAAAATAAAAAGGAGCTAATTTGCAGCATTAATAAAGTGTGGAAAGAAGGTTTGAGCATAGATTATTTGAATAATTTAGTTAATTCTATGCCAAACCGCATTGCCGCAGTTATCAAATCAAGGGGAGGTACAACAAAATATTAATATATTATGAAAATAGTGGCAAATATTAATATAATAAATTTTTGATAAAATAAATATGTTTAGTTTGTTTTTAGTGAGTCCGAACAAGTTAGAATCTATTTATTACAATTAATTAATTATACATAACTTTTGCAATTTTCAAATTTTACAAAATTAAAATATTAAAAACATATTATTGTTGTTGCTTTTGCGTTAAGAGGGTCATAAAATGGTACAGGTATACGTACCTAAATTGACAATAACCCTCGCACTTTCGTTTTTAAGCTACAATTGATTTTAAAGCAATTCAGGTAGTGGTGCGGTTCATTTTCACACTACGTAGATATCAATAATTAAAATTCTACGTGTAATCATCTGTTTAAAATGGTATTATTTGTTTAAATTGCATTAGTATTTCATGTTGTACAACCCAGATCCCATTTAATTGCAATGGCTTGGTAAAATCCTTGGCTTAAATTTTAATATTCATTTCAGATAATCTTCATTAAGGAAATTTAAATATTTATGAGTAAGTGACCAATGCAGTATACAAAATAAAACTTTACGAACATAATAAATTGATCGTCAAAATGATCGACCAAATAAGATAGTCAAAAGTCGAGAAAAATTTTTTCTGATTTCTTTTTACAGTTTGGTGATTTGAAGTTGCCAGCAAATATTCCAAATATCATTTAAAACTTAATTGTCCAGTTCACTAAATTGACATCCACTTCATGAACTGGAACCAAATCGTATGATTTTCCTGTGTTTTACAATTTTAACACTTTCTGTCCGGTTAATGAAATGGAAAATTCATTTCTCCATTTGATGAGAGTGTCTAAATTTGGGATTTCGATAGATTATTTTAAGGTTGTACATTTTGTATAATTCGTCGACGATTCACTACGAATACCTCCGTAGTGAATCGTCGACGAATTATACAAAATGTACAACCTTAAAATAATCTATCGAAATCGATCAATATCGATCAGCATCCAGTTGATGGTTATATTACTATATTAGAAAATTTTAAATTATAGCCATTGAGATGACCTATTAGTCATCAATTTTGCATTCATCTTTCTTCCATCATGTAGTTGGCATTGCGACAGCTAGGTGGGGAAAAGAGCGGTACGCGACAACTCGGCACTTCGCAACTCGGCACCAGACTACTCGGCACCGGATGACTCGGCGCCGGACAACTCGGCACCGGGAAAACTCGGCACCGGGACAACTCGGCACCGGCGACTCGGCACCGGGAAAACTCGGCACCGAGACAACTCGACACCGGCAACTCGGCTCCGTCAACTCGGCACCGGTATAACCCAGCACCGTAATAACTCGGCACTAGTTGGAAAATTATTTTATTATTATTGAAAAATATTAACAAAAATAAAAATAATACGAGTATAAAAAAATTTGTTATAAAATTACAAGGTTTTTATTTAAAAAATATATATTTACATACATTTATTTATGTAGGTACAAAGTAGTTCATTACGTAATTATGAGATAAACCACGCAAATACTCCAACATATTCTCTTGCTCATAATTCGTTACTTTATTAAGAATATGCAGATCTGCGTCTTCATAACGTTTGCATTTTGGTAGTGCTTGGTATCCCGCAACAAAACGCTTGTAATCAGCATCGAATGTTTCCTGTATTTTTATTAGATTACCCAGAAATTTAAATAATCCTGGTTGTGCGACCCCATATCCCTATTGCAGCTTTTTATGACAAGCTTCAACGAAATTATTGGTTCTATCAGAGCCAAGCAAAGTACGCTGATGTACCGACCACACTGCATAGGGAAACAAAGGGGGGGTTTTGTTCCATTATTTCTGAGTCTACCAACGTATGTAATAGTAAACCAACTTATGATTGGTTCTAATTCTGGCGGTATATAATCTTCTAGAACGTTCAGTGCGTTTTCAATATCATCTCCTGGAACAAAAGCTACCGAAGTTATCATACACGATTTCAATGCAAAGTTGGGGTCGGTATTACAACGACCAAGAAGGTTTACTTCTGAAAGATGTTTACGAAGATTTTGAACTAGGTGAAAGAAGCAACCTCTAACGTTTACACAAGGAAATTTTGCGCGCAGAGCATTATGTATACCAATCTCGTAATCTACATTTACAGCATCTGGATTAAATTCGGGCCACATATCTTTAATCATACGGAAAAACTTCGAGTAGCTCGCTTGTAGCTTGTTAGGAAGTAAGCAAAAGAGAACCGGAAAAATAAATCCGCGACCTTCACCACGACGAGCAAGCAACACAAATATTTGAGAAAATAACGGTGGTTTTAAAAATCCGATCGTTTGGTGCCGAGTTATTACGGTGCCGAGTTATTCCGATGCCGAGTTGTCCGGCGCCGAGTTTTCCCGGTGCCGAGTTGTCCGGCGCCGAGTCATCCGGTGCCGAGTAGTCCGGTGCCGAGTTGCGGTGTGCCGAGTTGTCCGTGTCCCGGAAAAGAGACATTTTAATTGCTAGCCTATATATGTATTGCATTGTTAAAAAATGCAATCTTTTTTATTAAAAGAATCTTAAGAAATTTTTGAATGAATGTTTGGTTTTATTTTTAAATTAAATAAACAATTGAATTACAATTTTAAAATTGAATTAACATTGATTGCCAAATAGCGGTCCGTTTTTCCCAATCCGTTTTATTTGCCGCAAGAACCGCGTTAACACTTAGAATGGTAATTATGCAAACCTGTCCTTATCTTCTTCTTTTATTCGACCCAAATGGTCCACTTTAAATTGGCTGTGAATCTTTTATTTCTTCCTCACGTTACATAGAACTAAATAAATAAATTCCCTTCCACTTGTTCCAGAATCTTTTGTCCAAAAATCACACCTCCAAATTGAATTTGTTATTCTTCTTTCGAAAGATTTATTTTTAATTCACTTTGTGGTTTACCTCGGTTTCTGGAGGACCACCACCCACAACGACCTACTTCGTTCAAGTTCTATCGTCAACTAACTTATTTCCAGTTATTATCTGATCAATCTGTTGTCTAGGCAATTCAGCATTTTCTTAAATTCAATTTTTTAAATCAATGCTTGTTAATGATAATGCGATTTGTTATTTTTTTTACATCCGCTTGCACGTGCACTGTAGACACTCCTATGTTACCACATTTCAAGTTCTTCAACTTTCGATATTGGTTACTTAACCAATAAATTATTTTTTTAATTGACATTTTTATAACTTTAAATGCTAAGTTTCTTTGAAATAATATTTTGATTTTTAAAATAAATTTTTTAATTAATAAATTTAACAACTGCCTTCGGCTCGATTGCTTGTATTTTTAGACACTGCAGTATACTGTGATAATACGCGATTATCGCATAGGGGAATTTGGGAACCAAGACTATCAAATTACTTTCGAGGCCCTGCAAATTGTGCAGAGAGTCCTGGAAGTTCGAGAATAAGCTTCCGCCAAAATTAAAAATTCTAATGTTAAAAATTTATTAATTATATTTTAGTGGTACCCTTTTTTTATGTTTAAAAAATTAAAATTTCCTATATAATTTTGATGGTATAAAATTTTCTTTTAAACCGCTTACAAACCCAACCAAAACCAAACTGTATGACAAAGGAGCACCATTTACTAAAAATCAATAACATTTAAGCGCATTTAGCAGCCATGGAGGAGTCTTAAGAAACTACATTTACGATGACAAGCTATTACTAATTATAAATGTCAGCATTTGGATCTTGGATGGATACGACCCATTTAAAGCAGGGAACGTTGAAAACATACCGAGAAGGCTTTAATCTAAAGTTGGACTAATAAGAGTAATAACGGTGAAATTTCTATTGTTTTGAGGGCAGAGTTGACAAAAAACATTTTTACTAAATTTTGTTGGGAGAGATGCCCTTTGGGTACCACAGATCGTGGTTAAACTGACTCATGATCAAATAAGTTTTTATTATGCAAGGATTTTCATAGAAATCAATCAATAATCAAATTATCCATACAATTTATAATAAAACATTTACCGTTCGTGAAAAAAGGTTACCGAACTTTGTAGACTTTACACATTCGTCTAATCTGTATATTTATGCAGTAATATGCATTTTTCGATCTCATGGTATAAAAGTGCTATTGATTTTTACAGTTATTATGAATTTAACTTAACGTTTTTTCTAAAAAGATAATTTCAGAATTTTCTAGTTAGTTACAATCATTTTTCATCCATTATCATTGTCAAACGTCTTTAATGAAGGTTGATAGGTTTTATTACATGCTTTTATATACCTATTTCTAATAAAAAGTATAAAAAGAAAGATATAATAAAACAAAATTTATGACAAAGATTTTAGATAAAAGTAAAAACTTTTAATTATGACTTTCCAAAAAGAACCTCCCCGTTCGGTTTGTTTTGCATATTAATGTATTTGTTTGCATTGTTTACAAGGATTAAAGATTTAGAGTTAGAGATAAATATTAAATATAGGTTTATGCAAAATTGTGGTTTTTACATAAAAATAAAGTGTTAACGAAAATTGCTATACTATGTAATCGGTAAATTGATTTAGTGAACCATTTTTATTTTATGAGCAATTTGCAATAATGGTCTGTAAAATAAAATTATGCCAACGTACTTTTTGTTTTAATAATTAACGCGTCTCGACAAGAACTCGATTAATATTCTCTCTAATGGATCTTCTAAGTTATTTATTACCTTAAATCGGTTTTAGCAAAAGCAGCAATAGTTGGAACTAGATATCAAAAGCAGTATTTAAAAGCCACTATTAAATATGATTTATCGTTAAAATTCAAATGCTAGAAATGAATTTAAGCGATTTTAAAACACTATTTTAAATGAACCCCTTTCGTAAAATTGAACATTTTAATTTTAAGATTTCCCTTTAAGCAGCTCAAGATTTTTGAAATGAAAAAATACAAGGACATGGTCGGTCTTAAGGAAAGGAATGATGGAACGAAATAGTTTTATTCGTCGTACTTGTATTAAAAGGACATCAATCTTACTGTTTTGTTCTGCCTGAACCAACAACTCGTTTATTTTTTTTCTTGAAAAGAGAATTACTTATTTTTAAAGTGGTAACAATTCAATACAATGTAAGATAAGAGTGACGAGGGTTTAAGATTAATCAAGTTGCTGAAAAATTTTATATTAAATTTCAGATTTACCTACTTTATTGAAAATAATTTACAAGTTTTTCATAAATATTATAACAAATTGCGATAATATTATTCACTTTAATAGCTTCTTTGATTTATAGGAACATTAATGATGAGATTATAAAGATATTAAAAGTTTCAAAATATTATCAATCTAGTTAAATATTATATTTCCATCTAACATTTAGATTTCGCTTTATACCCTAAAGTTACCTTAAATTATTTAGGTTGCATGATGTCAACACTTGGAGACTACCCCACCTTATTTGAGGTTAGGGAGTTGGTTAGGTGTAAATGGGACTCGACATAGACACGTAGCACTTATTTTTTTCTCGAAATTCAAAGAACAAACTTAAACTTATTGCCATCTAAAGAAATTTATTAATAAAGAAACACAGTTTGTAAACTTAAAACTAATGAAACATTAAAGCAAAGAAGTAAGTTGGCTTACATGTCTTGAACTGCCATCATCAAGAGGCTAATTATTAATTTTAAACGAATTATTTTATGAGCAAAAAGAAGTTTTGAACTATTATGAATAACTGACCTAGTTTTGATAAGATTATGGAAAATGAAATATATATTTGGGTGTTAAATATAATATATTTAGTATATTCAAAGCTGAGGTAATCAAATAGGATAAAATAGAATCTTCGACAAATTCTAATAAGACCTGTCAATATGTTAACAACCTAAAAACAAGGTGATATACGAAAATTGTTTGCAAATAGATATCGAAGTAGAATTTTTATTATAAATTTTTCTAAAAGCTGATGTTCTTGTAAACACATAAGCTTGTCAATAAATTGAAGTAATTATTATTTGTTAACGAGAAAATAAACTAATACGAAGGAAACAAATGATAGCGGTCAACATATTATATTGTATCACTTGGAAAATAATAAAGCAGGAAAGATTGATAATGTAGGAATACATAATACCACAAACAATATGAAAATTAATAATAGATTAACGGCAATAATAAAAATAATAAGAAAAGGTTAATCAAATCGTATATCAATGTCAACCCCTCAACCCTACATAAACTTAATTAATGATGTGAGTACATAGTTTGAGGGGGGGGGGAATACACTATAAAAACGAGTGTAGATGTGCTATCGATTAATTGCGATTAACACATTTTTCCTAAAGTAAAGAAATTAACAAGCGATAAACAATAATCCAGGTGTTAAGTAAATTCGCGATTATATAGTAAATATAATAAACAAATCAATAAGCTCTTTGCTAACAAGATTACCAATAATTTTTCACATTATTTTTTCCTAGTGTAGGTTATGATTTAAGATGATATGCAATATTACTTTATTATTCCATTTTTTATGAAATTGTGTAGTGAATGTATGAACTTGGGCGTTGTGTCTAAATTGATCGGGATTGTATTCAGTGGGTTTAAACAAACGCATATTTATCTACATTAATAAATAACGTGAATAAAATTTTGGCAGTTTAGATATGCCAGGCTTGCGTTATCTTTATTTATTTTTCTAAAATTTGTAAAATATCGCTTCTTCTCCCTATGATTTTATTTAACTATAGCGGAGTAATTTAAAAAATATCTTGTGTAGGTGTATCATGAACACTTCATTTATTTAAAAAAATTTACTAACTAGGTATACCAGCTTTTGTAAAGATTGTTCTTGATTATTCCATAAAAACTTTAATTTCTAAGGAATTTAATGTAATAATTAATGAAAGACTGCGTAGCACATTTAATATAATTAATATTTAAATTTTTTTTTAAATCGTCAATTGATGTCGCTTGTGTTTTTTTTGTAATTTACATTCTAATTTCGACAATATCTTCACAACAAATCTACAAATATAGTTACATACATCAGATTTTAATGCAATACCCCGAAGGTGAGTTGCACCGACGTTAATTGGGGTATGCAGCTAATTCACATTTACTAATTTGTTTTTAAGTATATTTCAGTTGTACCAACCTTGTTTCGCCGTAACCAAAGTTAGGTAACAATGATAACTACCACGTCAATTTAATTGTAGATTAAGTTAGTTAACTCATGTTAGTTAATGCATGTTTAAAATTTATGTTATAATTCTATTAGGTACTATCATTGTTAGCTAACCTTGGTTACGGTTTATCAAGGTTGGTACATCACTATGTTAATATACTTATCAAACAAATTAGCTAACACACAATAATTAAGTTTGGTGCCCAATGTATTTGTATTTAAAATTTTGGATAATACTAAAGCTAACTTTGAATATAATAAATTCTCTTATACTAACCTCATACCATGTGATATACCGAGGTTGTGAATGTTATAAAGAGAGTGATAAAATTGTTACTCTTGAAATCAGAATATTTCTTATTATCAAATTGATTCTGGTATTCGGGTTTAGAAAAGTTTTGCTCAAAAGTGTTGCTAAACCTGCATAACTCTTCTACTATTGTTTTTTATTAGGTTTTAATGTTTATTTAACCTAAATCATAATTAATTATACTAGAAGTCTATTAAATTTACAACTAAATGAAATAATATATTGAATATATATTGCTATGATTAGACAGAGACTCGATTTTGATTTGTGAGGCTGTAAAAATTCTGTTTTATGTGCGGACGATTTCACATTTTTTTAAGGAATCGTCAGGAGAATAATTGGAAGTTGATATGTGATGGGTTGTAAATAATTTTGATTAATTATTTATTTACTCAGCTTGCTGATTTTTAAAGCTGTAATTAAATATATTCTTTTTTTAAATACCTAAAATTTGGTTACATAATTTTATTATTTAACACCTAGTTAAATTTTGGGCAAAAAGGATAATATTAGTGGGAAGCAGATACAATTTGAATACTTAATATATTCTGAGATTAAATAGTCTCTTTGGAAGGATCCTGTTTTTCTCATAAATAAAGTAGATACAATCTGAATTAGGAGCTTAAATTTTAATTTTTAAGCAAGATTGTAAATATTTGCAAGCGTATAAACTAAATAATAAATAATTCTACTTTTTGTGTTAAAATATATAAATCTTTAAAGTATTTTATAAATTGCAACTACGCAAAATATGTAAAAAAAATATTTTAGATTTTAGATGAATAGATTAAACTACAGGCGTTTTTTTTGAAAATTCGATGATTTGTGCGAAAATAGTATGTGGCTCAAAGCTGTCCTCAGAAACGAAGAAACTGTCAGTTTTTACTTCTAAATTTTCGACTATCCTCTGTGCTTTTCATACCAGAATCGCCTTATCCGTGGTATTGACCCAATTTATTTTAAAATTAGAAAAAGCAAGTATATATTCAAGGAACTGAAAGGTTAATATCTAAAATAGAAAACACCGACTTCTCAATTAAATATGTATGTAGCAGTAACTAAAAAATATTAAAAAATTAAAATATTTAACGAGCGTCGTTATAAAATAATACCCACGATGTCTTTTTAAATATAAGCTTAAATAATAAATAAAGAAATATTTAAGAAGCAGAAGAAGAATATTTTTATACTGCTAAGTGCTTTATTTGTAAAAATGGTAGTAATGGAAAATTAAATGGTTAGTGGTAGAAGTGCTAAGAAAAAATTCGCATATCAGGTAAAGTAACTAATGGAACCTGCTGTAATATCTTCTAATGTAGATGCAGAATACAAGAGTACAAAGGGAAGTGGTGCAAACGAAAGACATCAAGAAAAGGGTGCTTGCACGCAAAGCAAAGATTTATCTACTGTAAACTGAGAGATAGCATCTCATTCAAAGCGTACGCATCTTCAGGGGCTATGGTATTATGTTTACACCACTTTTAATAGACCGCTCAGTTTTATTATTATTATCATTATCCAGACAATTCGAGTTATTATATTAAAGTATGTCAATAAAGGGGAAAATGAAAATTTTATTTCAAAGAACATTTTTAATAATGCATTGTCTTTTTTTTCCCCAAAGTTATAATTATAAATATTTATAAAACTTTGTTAATGTACATAAGACGGCGTTAATATTATTTTTAAGTTATCGTTTAAATAAGATTAATAAATTTTTCCATAATGTAATGCAAATTTATTCAGGTTGTATAATAAGAATAAAAGAAAACGAGAAAACTTCTTATTGATGCTAAATTATTCCGAAAAGTTTTGTGATGCAATTAATATCTGGAAAAATTTTTCCAAAGAGATGAAAAGAATTAGTTTTATAATAATTACTAAATAATGTCTATAATAAAGCATTATAGAGCCAGTAGCTACTGGTGCTTGTAAAAGGCATCTGTTTTAAGTTCTGCAGCGTTAAGTACTAAATTAAGTGCATATAATATATTTTTCTTGGCAATAAATTTTTGAGAATGATTTTTATTTCTCTGGATTATCGCTGCAGCCGCCTCTACTTGTTAATAGAACTTCTGACGCACTTTCTTCATAACTCAGTATAATGGGACCTTCTTACCGTTACAACGCAAAAATATTACTTATAACTTTATTCCTTTTATTTCTGTTACACTATTACATTTTTTATTACATACTTAATAAAATTGTAATTTACTACAACAATTTGGAACATCTAATGCGAACGGACAACTTTAATAAGTTCAAATTTATTACAAGAATTTGCTGTTGAGAAATGAATTTAAATCTTATGGTTACCATAAACCGGGATTACTCGGAACGAATTTTAGGTTTTGTTATTGTGCCTGCCCTAAAATACAGAGACCTATGCTAGCTATGCTGGCTTCCAGTATAACAGTTAAATTTTTTTTTAAATACATTCCGATGAGATTTCTTTGGTTAATCTAATCAATTATTTTATTATTCAGTAAAACAAGAAAGGATAATAAACTGTTACACTAAACTATATTTATTATACCCTATTATATTCACTAATAATTATAATATAATAAAAATAATATAGGAAATGTATAGGCGTAAATAGCGCCCAACGTGGGGCTAAAACTTGCGACCCCGTAATGTACAATCTTATGTTTACACTGACTGAACTTTTAGATGAACAGAAAGGATACAGTGCAAAATTCTAATATAAAAAAAGTTATATTTGAATTTGAATTTTATTTGTAATTTTCTTAATTTAATTTTAATTATTTAGTAGCATCTAATTTCCTTTATAAAACATTTCCCATTTAATTTTAATTTGTTTGTAACTACACAACTTTAATCTGTTTTATTATAATATTTAGAAAGCAATATGAGCACGGCATTTCATACCTGCGAGCTAATATAAATTTATCAAGTGTCCTATGTAAACTATAGTTTGTTATAGTATGTTACATTTTATGGTATGATTATAATTTCTGTAATTAATTACTTTATTTAATACTCTCCTTCGTATATTTTCCCTATTTTGTTTTTAAAATCATATGTAATAATAATTATATACTTTGTTCTTTCTTATTTTTAATGAAAACCTTTTGTTTATTTTATGTTAAGAATGCTCTTATATAGACAAAAACTATGAATTTCACTAACGTTGTATATGGGTACTTCTACAAAACTCGGGTAACTTGATGTGTTCATATGTAATTTAGGCAACTATCAAAGATATTTAATAGTTCTTATTGATAAGTGATACACAAAAACAAGTACTATAAGGCCATAATAAAAATTATTGTGAATTAAATTGAAATAATAGGAAAAATGGTCCTTACTTGTCCAAAATGTCAGTCCCTTGTCGTGTAAGCATTACCTATTTCAACATTAGGATGATCATATTTTTCAAACTATTAGGTTAAAACAGTTATTTATACTTTCAATATATTTTAGGATACTGTATGAAATGTAAAAAATCAATAGAACTTAAATGTAAATAAATAAATAACAATATCTTCCTTGTTAAAGAAGCGTACTCAACATCGGGCATCAGTCTCTTGTCACATATAAAAGTTTAAAATTCGTGGTAATTGATAAGGTTGAAAACCTAAGGATCTGTTTAACATAAACCAATATCACTTGAAGTTAACGCTAAACGTCTGTATTTGCAAGTAGTCCTTTTTGAATCATTGGTATTGGCATGATTTTGTAAAGAACACATGTTGTGACGGTCACCAAATCAGTCCCTTGGCGAGTAGTTTTGGTGTAATTTATTGGAATTTTTTTTAGATTATCGTTTATTCCAATGTTCTTTGTGTAACTTAATATTGTTTAACGTAAAGATAAACAATATCTCGTTTTAATCAAAAGTTATAGTTAGTTTTTCAAGAAAATCGTCAGTCCCTTGTCGTCAGTCCCTTGTCATCTTTATTGATTTTATATATTGCGATGAAATATAAGCCGAGCTTATCTTAATCGAGCCACGACGTTGGGCGTCAAATTTATATGCGATGAAACGCCGTTGTATCGAGCTAAATGTTAATGGAGTTACTGTAAAAACGCAAGTGTTGATCGGAACTAGTGTGCGAGTCGTAATTATTAGCTGCGCATGACGCATGAGTCAAACAAACGATTTGTACTGAGTACGAACGTATCTTTA
This sequence comes from Cantharis flavilabris, assembly GCA_949152465.1. Lineage (NCBI taxonomy): Eukaryota > Metazoa > Arthropoda > Insecta > Coleoptera > Cantharidae > Cantharis > Cantharis flavilabris. The sequence continues at coordinate 26,892,112 of OX424439.1, forward strand.
AAGTGGTGGGGATTAGTTAAAATTTGAACAACAACAAAAAATATAAAGACTTGATAAGAACCAATTGTATTTGAGCTATTAGAGGTAAGTCATGAATATTACAAAGATAATGAAAAATTTGCATAAATATGTGTGTTGTAATTTGCGTTCAGTGTTTTAGGTTATACAATAAACTTAGGAATTAGAAACAGATCTGTGTTAAATTTGGCCAAATTAAAATAATTTTATCTTGCAAGGGTTTGGTATAAACAGACGATATAAACTCCCAGCTGCGAAGATGCAGGAAAAACACTTCCAATATTTGTTTCAGGGCTGCAGTATGTATCACAGTTCATTTAATATTGTTTTTAAATTTTATTACGATCAAATGTTCAATTTCACTTCAAATTAAATTACAAGAGGGTCACTTCGATTAAAATTGTTCAAAACTTTTAACATTTACTTTTTAGGTTAACTAACGTTCCGAGAATAACTTATATTTTGTTTCGGAAAACCTCCAGGACCGGTTTTGGTTGAAAAACCAAAGTTTGGTTAGAACACGCACGACCTTCCCAGCCAAACACCAAAACAATACTGATTTACATTGAAATTGGCACTTACTTTTATGCATTTTCAATTTTTTTTAAAAAACAACTTTTGCCATGAAATCTTCCATCCTCAAAAACTGCACCGATCTTGACGAAATTTTGCAATTAGGTCCCTCTTTGTCCCTGATATATGTGGTAAAATTTTGAATCCTCTAGCTTACTCCGTCTGCCCACAATTAATAAAAATCTGAATCAAAATTTTCACATTATATTTTTTGAAATTTTCCTTAAATTTCGATTTTTCAAATGCTTTTTAGTCTCCAAAATTCAAGCTCCTCATTCTCTTTCTTTTGCCGTTTATTATGACCCTGTATCTTAAGTAATAACGAAATAATCTTGATTTTTCCAAAATTTCAATCTGACAGCTGCCTGTCTTTTTCAATAATTTTAAATATTCCATCTAAATTTGATTTTTAAGTGACCATTTTGTATTATTCCCTCTCTAGGACCTTTGTACCCATCTATTACATGTATTTTCCACTGTCCGGGCGTTATGTAACATCCAGGGAGTTTATCTGCATTCTCGTCCAAAAATCGTATCACCGAAACACTACATCTCCCGAAACAAGACATTGCCACTCACAAAGTTTATCATAACTACACATTTACAATTATACTTAATTTGTTTTAGCTTTCAATTTATATGGTTCCATCAAACCACGTCACGCAAGATATTATTTGTATTAAAATACCAGAAGAAATTGATCCATCACCTATATTTCACCATTTTATGAGATCGTAGGTTCGCATTCTATGTTTAATGGTTAAATTAAACCTGAATTATATTGATTTTGCTCATTCGTAGCCTCATACGCAGTTATTTATGCTCAAAATTGTGATACTTGTATTCCTCCTGTCTCAAATCATACTCGTACCCTAATATAACATGACAATATATATTTTTATATGTTATTATATGTTATTCTTCTATTACAATATAATATTGATTGTTATAGCACAATACGCAGCCTAAAAAAAGCAATAAATTAACAAGAGCAGAAATTTTGCAAAAGAAGCGAGAAGCTGCTAAGGGTCGGTTGATTAAAATTGTTTGCATTGTGCGGGTATGTTTGTTTTTGTATGAGGTTTATAAATATTGTATATTGGGCCAACTCGTATTTATTAATAAATAAATAAATAAAATTGAATTATAATAAAAGATTTCATTTTTTGATAAAATTCTTATGTTTCGTCAGTCCCTTAGGACGATATTTGACAAAAACCTCAATTTCTCCTAAAATACTTTATAAAGTGACTGTTCCTTTTACACACAGTATAACCAACCCATGGTCCATCAAAAAAGTTATGAAGGAACAAAAATTGAGATAAAAAACGGGATAGGGACGTTTCGCCCCCACCGTTTAGCCCCCGCCGTTTCGCCCCCACCGTTTAGCCCCCGCCGATTCGCCCCCGGCGCTGATTCGCCCCCAGCCGTTTAGCCCCCGCCGTTTGGCCTCCGGCGATTTGCCCCCGTCCGTTTCGCCCCCGTCCGTTTCGCCCCCGTCCGTTTCGCCCCTGACCGTTTAGCCCCCGTCCGTTTCGCCACTGACCGTTTCGCCCCCGTTTCTCCCCGTATGGAGCCATCCATAAATTACGTCACACTTAGGGGGTACGGGGGTTATCTTAGATTTGTGACAAAAATGTATCAGGGGGTCCGGGGGAGTTTCAAATGTTGTGATGTCAAATTTTTAGAAATATATTTTTTGGATCCATGGATCGGTTGTATGGTGCGGCCGAAAAAAAAATTAAATATTTATAAAAATAAATTATTATTTAAGACCTGCAAAATTGATTTAATTTAAGTTTAAATTTAAATTTAATTAAAATATGAAAATTTGACTAAATGTGACAGGGGGAGCGAGGAGTCTAAAAACCTTAAAAATCGTGTGAAGTAATTTATAGACGACCCTTATGTAAACTGACCAATATTGATTGATTTAAAATAAACTTTAACTTATGATAGATTGGTGTTTTCGAAAATTGATCTGGTAAAAATAAACTTCGAAGGTAAGTGTACAATCGGGCTCTGTCAAAACAAATACAGAGTGGGCTATAAAGAATTTACTATTTTAAAACGTCACGATCTAACGGTATGTCGGAGGGGGTGCGAGTGGCTGAGAAATTGGTATCACGTCAAAACGCCATTCCCAAAGACGCCGTTCCAATCAACGAATCAAAACCATTGTGGAAAATTATGGTAGGATATATACTATGGATTATTTGTTTGGAATTGCCCATAATTTTGAGTTTTGAAAAATTTTGTAAAATATTTTAATAAATATTAATTTTAAATTATCTGACTTTCAAAATCAGTTGTTAAGTTACCCGAGTTTTGTAGAAGTACACATATAGTAATTTGTTTAGTTATAAAGGTTTTTTATTATTTATCATTTTAACGATGAATTATCTGAGTAGATGGCGTAATATTTTGAATTTAATTGTAATTAATTAATTACTATTTATTTTTAATACTTGTGCTTTTTTTGTGCTATTTGTTTATTGTAACATTAATAAATAAATTGAAAATATTTCGTATTTACTTTAATAAATATATTGTAGTTATAACCTAAAAATTATATTATTGGACTTTCAAAGGTAGAACGCAGAAAATTATGAGATGGAGTATAAATATATAAAAAAACGGTGATTTGATTAGCTATTCCCTGATTAATTCATACTCTCATAATTGATGACGCAGGGTTTTTCTTTGGTGATTCAGATAATACATATCCACACAAAGGCAATTCATTCGCAGGCAACAATTCGTCTTAATTTCATTTGTAAATGTGCGTTTTATTGTATTATAATTTTAATTTACCCAAATAATCAAGATGTTAAAATAAATAAATTAATTATAACTAAGTTAAAATGCATACAAATTGTAATCAAAACAATTAGAGTATACCAGAAATATGAAAATTGGAATTAAGACAAAAGAAGATATTATGAATAAAATGGGGACTTGACTTAAATTAATGAAAATTAGGAAACAATAATTATTTACGACAATTATTTAGATCTTATTAGATATCATCAGATTAATTATTATTAAATTGAGGTGCCTGATAAATTACGATAGATTTAAAAAACTTATCAATTTCGACAAGTTGTCGCATTCTAGTATGAATTAATTTCAACCCTGATTTTTTGTCAAACATGTTTCATATTTATAATTTCTATTTTGATTTCACATATGGAGAGATCGATATCCATACTACGAGGGTCGTTTAATTACAAAGTTTAACGCTCGTATTACACTACCAAAAAGAGATCAAAACACAAAAACAAGGTGATATTTGAAATCTACAAACAATTTTACTACTTTTCCACATAATCGCGAAATTTTTCGAGACGTTTGTCGTAGCAAAAAATCAACTTATCAATATCGAGTCTGTAGTACGATGCGTCCAATTTTTTGAATAATCGATTTCGATTTCCTCTGTTGAATTGAATTGTTCGAATTGCAAACGACTACATTCATATCTAATTGGTAATCGTAGGATTAATTCATTGTTTAAATAATAAATCAGCTCTTTGACGAGTGCAACATTTTCGTCGGTGCTTGCATGCGCAGGTCGCTCTTCATTGTGCAACTGATCTGGACCATTTACGAATTACATCGCGCTACCATTTCAAAGCTCATACACTGTTAACCGTTTACAATACACAGTTCTTGATTATTTTAAAAAATTTTTTTTTTCCAGTCAAAAACCGAACTACATCACGAAGTTCAGATTTGGACGCAACTTTCAATGGCAGTTCCATGGTAAAACGTTATAAAACAGTTAAACTTCAACCGATTGATTTCTATTCAAACGAACATGTTCACAATCGATGAGAGACTAACCTAAAAAATTTCCATCGCTCTATCGTTTCACTGAGCGGAGAGCTAGGATAGTTAAACTTTGTAATTAAACGACCCTCGTATAATGAGATGAAATTTTACTTACTCTTAATTTTTTAAATCTGAAGTAACTTATAAATTTTTGTCATAGCCAAATTTCTTACCACTTTTGACTCGTTTATCAATCATAGACAATATCAAAGACTTTTTGTAAAATTTATAATAAAAATCCGAATTTCGAATTACAAAAAATGTACATAATTTAATTACAATGTTACATTTATGACAACTTTTTTTTAAACGAAATTTTTATCTTAAGATTTTAAATTGAAATAAATTTATAAATTGTTCAGCAAATGTTGTATTGTAAGATAAGAAAAAACAAGTTTTCATTAAGTTATTGTAAAATTTATTATGAATATAATAGTTTGATCAGTTATTTCGGGTCTTTCTAAATTATTATTACTCATAGTGATAAAACCCCAAAATTGTTATACTGCAATATAATAATTTTAAATGTTCTTTTTATATATTTTTATATATTATGTATTTTTATCAACATTGATTTAGTTATTGATGTCACATAGGTAGCACTATTTTTCTTTTTTCAAGTAGGAATCAAGCAGTAATTTTTACAAGAACACCAAAATATGGGTGGCATGATATGGCCGAACCATGGCAAAGTGCTAAAAATGAGCCAAGAGTTATGTTCCAGTAAGGTTCTTGCAACTGATTTAAGATCCGATATAGTACTTTGTTCGATGAGCTGATCCAATACTGTGACATAGCAGTCCAATGCTCTAACTACTAGCTTACGACCGTGCTTTACGAGTTTTAAATTTTAGTATATGAAACTTCCGCGTTTAGTATAGTATATTAAAAATAGTCAATTTGTCAAAATATGATTGGTATTGAGGCGGAAAATGTATTAAAATTTAATTTGAAAACTATCAAAATTGAATTCTTACTATAGATACTAGATTACATAGCGCCAAATTGGGTGAAATCTAGCTGAATTTTTGCGGAGTCACCACATTTGCGCTCACTCTATCTTGTCTTTTAGTCGAACACAATACTTTACTTTTCATGTAATGCACTTGAAAGTGCCAAGAGTGCTAGCAAAAAAAACTCTAGATAATTTGTATAAAATATTGAAGGAAATCAATTGTTTTAAATAAAATTGCATCGCAGATAAATTCATTGTGAAATTGAATACTTAAGTGTATCCATTTAATTTTTGTTTTTGATTAAGCACTAGCTGGAGGACAGGTCAATTTTCTGACCTAACCGATACACATTAATCGCTCTAACCAGACGGCCACATCTTCAGAGTACGCGCTTTTAAATTACGATCATTATTCACAATTGTCTTGTCTTGACCATTTTATTTATAGGATTCCATTTATTTTATTAAATAATTATAAGTGCGTTTCTAAATTGCAGTTTGGTATATTTGTCTAGCTCAATTTTTTTCAACTATAATTTATGAAACGCCGGTACAGAAAAATTAATTACGGGAACTTTTATAGTTTATGAAACTATTTCAATATCCTTCTATTAAAAATTTTGTGTTACATTATAAAATAAAAATATTGTAACTGAAAGTTTTTACATGATGCTGAAACTTTCTGCAAAGATGTAGGTATAATTAAATTGATTAAAAGATGTTTTTGTCAAGCACTAGTAGTAATTACATACAGCTTTTTACAAATTACAAGAAATTTCAAAACATCTTTAATGATTTTAATACTTGACGTATACCGCAAATTTTCGCAAATAAACTTTTACTATGGATAATGGGAGATGTTTCGCAAGCTTTAAATATATTTGAGCGGCGTACCCACTTGAAACAGACAAATTACTGTCAACTTCCGAAGTGCTTGTATCAGATTATATGAAAATGTATATGCAAATTATATCGTACCAGTGCCGTACAAAATTCCAGTAACCCAAATCCAGATAGGCAAAAATTTTGCAACATTATAATCCACAGAATATAATAGAAATTATTTTTGATTTTCTTGCGGTTTGGAAGTTGTTTCACAACTTTGGCTCTCATATTACTGACAATACAATTTTAAAATTCATTCCTAATCCGTTGGTTTATTTATAAATTTTGTGGCATTAATGCATTTCGGCTATTTAAATTGGATTCAGTATAGTTTTGTTTGGTAAAAATTTTCCTTGTCATTGAACTTCATTTATAATGAATTCAAGTTTGTCACCCTAAATTTCAATTGGAGCTCTTTTTATTTTCAGATCAGCATGCGTCTATTTGAACCATTAAACAATTATAGAAATTACAGGAATTCATTGTCAGAATCAGATATGACAGTATTTTTAGTAAGAATATCAAAATAAAATTGCTGAAAATTGAAAAATATTTAAAAAAACTTACAATTAAAAGTAGTTCAAATAGTAAAAACTTATCAAAATTATTTTATAGGTGGAAAAGTACAGGAAATACAAATGGATTCATTTTATCGATAAAAATATGTAAATTTTCAAACTAGATCGCTTGGTTACTCTTCAGTGTACAAAGAAGTCGTTACATATAATAAGGTTTAGAGTGTCGAGATTAGTTTCAGATGACGTGTATAGACCCTCCACTGTCATTTTTATTCAATTCATGTCATCCTATAATGAGTTTCGTGACCAATCGCATTTCATAGAAGTTGTAAATATCCTCTATTCTGCTTTCGTCGAAGCTACTCAAGCTTGGTGAAAATTAAACGCTAAATTGCGATCGGGTTTATTGACTATTTATTATTAAAAATTGTCTCTCGAATATATCGAAGACTTCAAACTTCGCTTGATTATTCAAGAAGCGTTTTATATTATTTAAAGGAATTTTAGTAGTTGCGTCGTTCATTATCGAATATTAGAAAACTTTCGGAGAAAATAAAATATTTTAAATTACTTAGAAATGCATTATGGAAAATCACAAGAAAATCTATAGTCAGGTTATTGACTATAACACTAAAAACTACAAACATCCCAACGATTATAAAGCTTTTCGAAAGTTCTAGGTAATTTCGTGGAGTATTTATGCCTACGTGGATTTTTATTTTATGAATGTGTTAACTCTTAAGCGACTTTCCAAATTATATAATAGAAGTTAGTCAATATATTAAATGGAAATTGTGTTAGTTAATGTCAGCAGAAAAGGATGAATTGAAACAATATCTTCGCTTCTTGGAGCAATGTAAATGGCAGTAGTAAAGCGGTGCGAGCGATATATCAGATCACACATCTAAGCACTTCGATTTCACTTGAAATCAATTCTCTTTCCCGCATTGTCGAAACTCCGCCTTTTTAGATTTATATCCGGAACCTTTTGAAACCTTAACGTTGTCTTAACAGGCCTGGAAATTTGAGATAGGTCGCATATTTTGGTTTACTTAAATAACTTTTATAGTTAGGTAGTATTCAACATTAAAGAAAAAGTCGTTCTATAAAGTTATTTTATCATTACAAGAAATGTGTATATGTAAATGTAAGCGAACTAGTAAAACTTGAGAGGTCGGAAATTATAGTATTTTCTCTAGAGAGCCGGTGTCATTCTTATCAGTAGGACCGCTTCACGCACACTTTACAAGCCTGAATTTCCCTATCATATCGCTTGGGACAACTCTTATATGCCGAACATTGTTTCTGCCAAACTCTCGACTTCTCTACATTTACTTCTACCTCATCTCACATCAAAATCTACTAATACAATTCTAAAATATTACACTTTAAACAACTTTTTCGATTAAGGTAAATTCCATTACTAATAAAAAGAATTTTATCGCCAGTTTAAAATACTTTTATTTCTACATAAAACTTACTCTTTTATTTTTTTTATGCATGTAACGCTATTACATTATTTTAAATTTATCAAAAATCAAAAAAGTGTAAGTGGCATCAATCGCGTGAATAGGATTCGGACATGATGTGGAAAATCAATGTAAAACCACTTTTATTACAGAGATTATTCACTAAAAAGAAAAATACCGTTTAAAATAACGATTTTCGCCATCAATTTTTCGTTAAAAATCGATAAATTGTCGGGCCGCTCGAAATGGCTAAAGCATCGTGACGTCACAATAATAGTGGAACCACGTTCATTGTAGTGGAGCGGTTAATCTTCAAAATCGTTTACTAACCCAATCATGACGTAAAACTAAGTGAATTATACAGTGTGTTCACGATAAGAGGTAACAGTGAATAATTTTTATATCTTAATAGATACTAGTTTTGTTTCCATAGCACACTAAATAAATAACGATATATAAAAAAAAGTGAGAAATTTGTGTGAAATTTTTTTATTCAAAATGGAAAGATTTTCTTTAATATCATTCTTGTAACACTAAAATTTGCAAAATTCGTGCACTTGACAAAAAGAGGAATTTTATGGAGAATATTTCATACGCTTACACTATACACTTATTTTTATACATAAATACAGGAGAACAATAAAACAATAAAATTTTGCAACAACAAAGGCCATAACGCGTGCTCGCTTCTACCGTAGCTGTTGGAAAGAGCGTTTTAACCCTTAAGTTGGTAACGTATCTCACAAGATACATGGTTTCAAAAATTCCATTTATCAGGTAGGGTTGAAAAACTTCGAAAGATATAATCTCCGACAGAAAGAATTTTATGCCGAAAAATTAGTGCTTGCCAAGTTTAGGGTTAAAACTCGGCGTTTTCAAAACGCTGTAGCGTTCTCAAAAAGGGTTTTAGAAACGTTAGAAAAAAATTTAATAACTAAGTCGTATACGTAGATTCCAAATATGCAAAAAAAAATCTCATGTCCCAACCCCAATTATCATCTTAAATGGATTCTAGTTTTATTAACCCACCAAAAGTTATTGTGCACGCCAAACAAACCATTCATGACAATGAAAAATTATTTTTTTAATAATTTGCTTCCTGAAAGTGATTAGAACACGTGCGTAAAAGGATATTTTCATATCTAAAGTATTACATATTCTTCTTCTTTGTCAGCCTTTCACGGTCCATTCCAGGACATAAATAATCTTCTCCTAATCTTCTCCAAACCTTACTCTCTTTAGCTCTCCGTAACCACTCCCGACCCTCCAGTTTCTTGACATCGTCGAGCAATCTCTTCTAGGGGAGCTCTACCTCTACTCCTTTTCGTCGGTCTTGGCTTCCAATCTATATTTTTTACTGTTCACCTGTTGTAATCCTGCCTTGCCACGTGCCCTATCCAACTCAATTTTAGTCGATTAGTATTATTAAACATAATAACATAAACATTAATATAAATTAAATGTATATACTAGGTATAAACATACCGTATTATTATAAAACAGAATTTTCAGCGCCCGAACCGCTGTACAGCTTCAACGGATGAACCGATTCAGAACAGAAAACGAGAACCAAAAATTACCCAAAATTTGGTCTAGTTTAATTTTCAAGAATATTCGGTAGACAAATTCAATTAAATACACGGTATGTTTCTTGAGCAATTAATTTGCCTTTCATTTTACTGTACCTAATTGATTTGCAGGTTCACCATCACGAGAATAGGTATTCAATTAATATTTTCTGTAAGTGGGCTGCATAGTTTGTTATACATATAGTTATGTCTAACGAACCTTTAAAGACCACTTCTAATAATTTATAATATAATTATTTATTTAATCTAGAGTAATTAATATAAGTTTCAAAAAGGTTTTACATGTAAGGGTCGTCTCCGACTCAAGTGTTTACGTGTTCTAAACACCCCACTTTCAAAATGTAACTTTCGATGCATTTATTTTTATATTTTAAATTAGTTGCTGTTTTGCATCTAACTTGAACAGTTGTATCTTTAATTTAATAAATATTCAATTTTTAAAAACATTTGTTTTAATTGGATAAACGTAATTGGCGCAGTCGGTAGGATACCCAAACAATTCTATCGAAGAATTGGCGATTTTTAAATCATAATTGGGTAAATTATAAGTGCAACGTTCCAAATTGTGCATATTGGTGCAAGATCCACTGGTACCTGCTACAGAGAGACTTCTACCGCAGACGGACTTCACCCGCAGTGCAACCCGGAAACTACACCACCAGCAATTCACCCGCTAGACATATTCAACATGTTATTGGCAACCTTAGTTTTGTAAGTACCGCTTATTATTTTCCTTTACCTTAAATTTTGTTATACTGTATTAAAATCTCTATGAGTTTAATTCGCGATAGATCACCTATTAAAATCGCGGAAAATAATTCGAATAATTCAGATTTACAATTAGAAATTAGCGAAATAATTTTTAGTCAATTAAACAAAATTAATCCATTCGAAATGTCTGTTAATTTTGCAGAAATTAAATTGGCTAAAGAGACCATTCCTCAATATGAAGGAGGTAGCAAAAATCTATCATATTTTATTCTTCAATGTGAAAAATTTATTAGGGCTTATAAAAGTCCAATTGAAGCTAGTTCATTAAATAGTTTACTTTTTGAAACTTGTTGCTCGAAGTTAACTGGTGTTGCCAGAGACACTTTAGTAACATCGGATTGTTCCACCTGGGAAAAATTAAAAATATCACTTTTGAATCGTTTTGGAGATCAAAGAAATGAAACCTTATTATTAACTGATCTTAATACATGTTATCAATTATTAAACGAAACATACGATTCTTATTATGAAAGAATTAAAAATAAATTGCAATTATTATTAGAACACGTTACAATTAGGGAACAAGATGAAGGTCTTAAATTATATAAAATTAGTTTGCATAATAAAAGCGCGTTAGATACTTTTAAGGCAGGCTTGTTAGAACCATATCGTACTCACATTTCAAATCAAATTGTAAATTCAATCGAAGATTGCATGCTGCAATTGAGAAATTATGATAATTATAAACAACAAGTCGAATTTTTAAATTTCATGCGAAACAAAGCTCCAAAGCATAATAATACGCACAAAAATATTAATCAAAAATCATATAATCCACGGTTTAACTCGTTTACGCCTCAATCTAATAATCAATTTTCAAATTATCGAACTTTTAATCAAAATCAAGGATATACTAGTAGATTTAATAATAATAATAATTACAATAACAATAATCATAATAATTATAGTCAAAATGAATTTCCGCATGGTCCAGTTTACCAAACTAGACCAGTTCAAAATAAAATTTTTACAAATTCGCAAGTATTCGGAAGAAAACCCGAATCAAAACCTACACCAATGTCGATATCAACAAGAAATACATTTAACCCTTCTCGTAATCGACCAAACGCGTCTCATAATAATCATTTTCAAAAATCCGGTCCAAATAATTTTATATCGGAGGAATTGTATAATATAGAAGAACCAGATCAAATGCAATTAGAAAATCAAGAATATTTTGAAAATATGAATGAACCAATTGAAAATTTTCCAATACCAGCCTCGGAACAATCAACATAGATTTAAATATATTAGCTAGCAAACCCAAATTACCATTTATCACTATTCCTAATTTAAATTTAAAAATTCTCCTGGACAGTGGAGCTTCAAACTCAATAATGAATTCAAATATTGCACATGATAATTTTAAAAATTTTATATTTAAAAAACAGTTTTTAATTAAGAGCATGAATCAAACGGTCGCTAATGACGAAAATGTATCTTTCCCTATTTTGAAAGAATTCGGTATAAATAATGCAATTGATTTTCATGTAATCAATTGGCATGATCGATTTGACGCTTTATTAGGAAGCGAAGATTTATGTAAATTAGGTGCAAATATAAATTATAACAATAGAACGTTAGAGATAGGAAATTATAAAATTCCTTTTTTTTTGGAATTAAACCAAAAAAATTTTAAGCCATTTAAGCAAAGAGTTAAAACTCATATAAAAATTCCCGTGAATATTGATGAAGGCGAAGTCCTTATACCTGAAATTAATTTTAAACAATTTTGTATCCCCGAATCAATTGCCTTTGCAAAGAACGGTTTTTGCGAAGTACCCATAGAAGAAGTACGTAAAATAGACATTAATTTTAAACAACAAATAAAAGTAGAACCAATAACAAATGTAGAAATTAAGAAACCAAAAAATCATTTTTCTAATCTAAATATTCAAAATGTTATTCGTACGGAACATCTTAACCCGGAAGAAAAAGCAGAAATTTTAAGTTTATGTAGAAAATACAAAGATATTTTTTACAACGAAAATCACGATTTAACATTCACTAATGCAGTAAAGCATAAAATTAGAACAGTAGATAATGAACCAGTTTTTTGTAAATCATTTAGATATCCTTATCATTTAAAAACAGAAATTCAAAATCAAATAAAAAAACTATTAGACGATAAAATCATAAAACCCAGTATTTCACCGTATAGCTCGCCAGTTTGGATTGTACCAAAGAAAATTGACGCTAGTGGAAAAAAGAAATTCCGCCTTGTGATAGACTACCGTAAGCTAAATGAAAAAACAATTGAAGAAAAATATCCCATTCCTAGAATTGATGAAATTCTGGATAATCTAGGAAAATGTAATTACTTTTCCACCTTAGATCTCGCGCAAGGTTTTCATCAAATTGAGATGGACGTTGATTCAATCAAGAAAACCGCTTTCTCAGTAAATAACGGCCATTGGGAATATGTTCGCATGCCATTTGGGTTGAAAAATGCCCCTAGTACGTTTCAGCGAGTAATGGATAACATTTTTCGCGAATTTCTTCATAAATTTTGTTTTGTCTATATGGACGACATAGTAATTTATTCAAAATCTCTCCACGAACATTTGGTTCACCTTAAACTAATTTTTGATAAAATTAGACAGTACAATCTAAAAGTTCAACTTGATAAATCCGAGTTTTTGCGAAAGGAAGTTGCCTTTCTTGGTCATGTAATTACTCCAGAAGGTATAAAACCTAATCCCCAAAAAGTTATAGCTATACAAAATTATCCTCTTCCAAAGACAATTAAAGAAATTAGGTCATTTCTCGGTTTAATAGGATATTATAGAAAATTTATTCAAAATTTTGCTAGAATAGTGCAGCCCTTCACAAAATGTCTTAAAAAGGGAGCAAAAATCGAAACAAGTAATCCCGATTACTTACGAGCATTTCAGAAATGCAAAGAGTTAATAACAAATGCCCCCATATTAGCTTATCCCGATTTTGAAAAAATCTTTCACGTCACAACTGACGCTTCTAACACAGCTATCGGAGGTGTGTTATCCCAAAATAATAAACCCATTGCTTTTTATTCTAGAACTTTAAATAGTGCCGAAAGAAATTATTCAACAATCGAACGCGAATTATTAGCAATTGTCGATACGACAAAACAATTTAGGCCATTTGTTTACGGAAAACAATTTATTATTGAGACTGACCACAAACCGCTGGTCTGGCTATTTTCAATTAAAGATGCAAATTCTCGCCTCGTTAAATGGCGATTAAAATTAGAAGAATTCGATTATAAAATTCAATATAGAAAAGGCAAAGAAAATCAGGTAGCAGACGCATTATCGCGTATAGAAATTAACGTAAAAGAAACTTTAGATGAAAACTTAGATTTGATGTCAATGACACCAAATGTTGGTGACGATTTAGAATTGCCATTAGATGATCTTGACGACATAATTAACGCCCTTGATAAAAATAACGAATCAATTATTAACGCTAACGATAATACTAACGAAGATAATGAATCTAATAATACTAGACATACGTCACATGAAAACCCCGTGTTTACTATGCCCATTTCTGATAAACCGGTAAATCAATTTGCGAATCGTATAATCTTACAATTAGGAGATCAATATAACGTAGATCATAAAAGAATTTTTGCGAAAAATAACTATACAGTCACTATTAGAAGAGGTAACGAATTACAAAATCTCTCACAAATGTTAAAGGAAATCGTTAATCCTGGAAATTTATATGGAATTTATTTCAAAGATAACGAAATAGAATCAAAATTTTTAAAAATCACTCAAAGTCTATTCAATAATCAGGTAAAATTTACAAAAAGTAATATATTAGCAAAAGATTTAGAAAATTCAAACCAACAAGATGAAGTAATAGAACAATATCATTCAAGTAACCATAACGGCATCACCGAAACTTATAATCATTTAAAATTAAAATATTATTGGCCCGATATGAAAACTAAAATAAATAAATTTATAAATGAATGCGAAACTTGTCTCGCTAGTAAATATGAAAGGAATCCTTACAAGATTCAATTTTCGGGACCCCTACTTTCAAAAAGACCTTTTGACGTTATTCACATAGATACATTCAGTTTTGAAAGTAATAAATTTATAACTATAATTGATTTATTTTCGCGTTACACACAAGCTTATTTTGTAACAGATATCACCGGTATAACAATATTAAATAAATTACGCCATTACTTTTCTCATCATGGCTATCCAAAGAAAATTGTTTGTGACGAAGGTAAAGAGTTCAAAGAGTTCAAGTTCAAAAAAATTGAATTACATTTTACGACAAATTATAATAGTAGTTCTAATTCACCGATAGAACGAGTGCATTCTACTATTTTAGAAAAACTCAGAATAATTAAAGAAAAAGACCCAAATGAAAGTCCTCAACATTTAATGATATCAGCCGTATTAACTTATAATCAATCAATTCATTCCGCCACTGGTTACACCCCATTTACATTATTATATGGCCCTTATGAAAATTTAAACGCACACGAGTTAGACCTAAGTAAAACGGTTTACGAAATTTATAACGAAAAAAGAAAAGACGAATTATTGCCATTCTATGAACAATTATACCAAAAACAACTCGAAAAAGGTCAAAACAATTTGCAAAATCATAATAAAAATAAAGAATCCACTGTTGAAATTAGTGAACCCACAGTATATTTTACACGGCAACGAATCAGAAAAACGGACCCGTATTATGATAAAGTAAATGTAACATCAATTGAAAAAAATAAAATAATTGGAATACGAGATAAGTCAAAACGACAAGCAAACATACACGTAAGAAAATTAAAAAGACTTAAAAAGAAATTTCCGTTACAGAATAATGGAACTGACCAGTCAAAACCAGGCCCTTCAGGTAGACAAGATTGACACGAACGGATATTTTCCCGAAGACCTAGGTCCAGCAAAGCTCCTCGGTCATTATCATAAGTTTTATTTTTATTTTAATATAAGCGATCTAGAATTAAGTTATTTTAAGTTATTAAGCAGTACTACTATTTTACAGTCAAAAACATCAAATTCAAATCATCTTACACAACAATTAGTTAACATACTAACCGATAATTGCAAATCAATTGAAAAACAACTATCGAAATTTAAATATCGTAACAAACGTGGACTCGTTAACGTTTTAGGAACCGCTATTAAATTCATTACCGGCAATCCGGACAATCAAGATTTAATTGATATTAACAAAAATTTAGATTTACTATATAATAATCAAGAAAAGATAGTTAAACAAATAAACGAGTATAGTTCATTTGCACATCACATAACAATGCGTTACGCGAAAGATCTCGAAACAATTCAAAATAATTTGAATTCATCATTTAATGCAATAAATAAAATAAGTAATTCTCTTGATACCCAGTTAATGATAGAGTACAACAATTACATCAGTCTAAAATTACTAAACATTCTCCAAAGTATTGAAAGAACCATCTCATTAGCCTTTTCGGAAATTACAAATTTAGAAATAATATCGGACGAAGAATTAATTGAAATTATAAATCATTTAAAACTAATTTATAAAAAAATCAGAATTACTCGAATTAGATACCGTTCATATTTTTAAGATTTTAGAATTTTCAAAGTTTCAAATTTTTGCAACAAGAGATTTTATTACATGTATACTTAATGTACCTATCCTGGATCCATCCATTTACCAATACACAAGAATTTATCCAATTCCCGATTTGCAAAACAAGGTGCTAATTCCGCCATCGAAGTACCATCTGCAAAGTGTTAGAAAAGAATTATGGACTGACGAAAAGTGTCAAGTGATCGAAAACTCAATCGTGTGTGTAGACAAACCCCAAGTGAACAAGTGCTCTTTTATTCATAATAACAATAATTGTACTTATGCATTAGCTAACAATAATTATAAACTTTACGGACAACTTAAAAACGGAAAAGTTCTAACTTCTTGTAAAACTAAGTTAAGCGTAATTGAAGAATGCAATGATAAAATTAATAATCTCGAAGTGATAAACAATGCGTTAATTTCATCTGAAAACAATTGTAAAATAATTATAGACGATCAAACTTATGTAAATACATTTAATAATTTTACTTTTAATAATCCATTAGCAATTCAAGATTATCAGGCTAGCGCAATTGTAAATTTGCAATTAAACCATTTGGACAATTTAGATGATCTAAAAGAAGAAGCAAAAAGTTTGGAACATCACATCAAAATACATCCTGTAATGCATGTTACACATTTTATCACAACTATTATTATTGTTTTATGTATTTTTGTTGCATTATTATATCTCTTTAGAAATAAAATTAAATCATTAGTTAAGGGGAAGAAAAATGAAGAATTTGAATTATCAGAAAGTCACAGTGTCCAAGCTTCACCGGACACGTTCTTTACTAAGGGGGGAGGAGTTATGTCTAACGAACCTTTAAAGACCACTTCTAATAATTTATAATATAATTATTTATTTAATCTAGAGTAATTAATATAAGTTTCAAAAAGGTTTTACATGTAAGGGTCGTCTCCGACTCAAGTGTTTACGTGTTCTAAACACCCCACTTTCAAAATGTAACTTTCGATGCATTTATTTTTATATTTTAAATTAGTTGCTGTTTTGCATCTAACTTGAACAGTTGTATCTTTAATTTAATAAATATTCAATTTTTAAAAACATTTGTTTTAATTGGATAAACGTAATTATATGCATATGATTAAAAAATCCTTTTATGATACTTTTACTGCATTGCGGTAATAAATGACAACTTCTGAAGACGAGGAAAACTTGAAATCTTTCCAATCACATTCAAATAAAGCATTTTAGATAATAAAATCTTTCGGTATTTTATTTCGTTTAAAATTACTTGCCGCCTGGCCTATTAATTAATCAATTGAACTTAAAGTGGTATATTAAATTAAATTTTAAAAATTACTAGATTAAATGAGCAATAATTGTTAGTTTAAACAATTGTGCCTTTCTATATTCAGAACTGTTTATTAACAATCAAGTTTAAAATGAAATTTGAATAAATAAATTATTTAAGATCTGTTCTGAACTTTTTGAGATCTTTTTGAACCAAGATAATTAAAAACAATTTTTCAAGTTTAAGATTTGAGTTAAAATATACTTAATTTGGCTTTCCGTTAAAATAAGAAAACTCGGACACTAATACATCTAGGGTGATATAATAAAAAATACATCCATTGAATGTAAACTTTTCCTATTTTAAGGAAACTCAAATTAGGCTAACGTTAAACATGCGTGTGGTCGTTAATTTTTGTATTATTCAATGTCAAAGTTAATTTTGAACCATTTTCGAGGTGAAATTTATAAAAACATAATACAAACAAATTTTTTAAAAATTGATGTTTTCAATAATTCAGAGGACACCTTTTTTAATATTAATTTTACCAAAAAATTAATAGTAGTTAAAATTATTTATGTACTCAGGTTTTACTCGATTAATATTTGAATGGGTTTTAACATTTTGAAATTCATTAACGTTTGGAAGCTAAAAATAAATCGATTTTGCTGTTTTTCTCAAACAAGCAATTTATTTTATCTTTAAAATTTAATGATATAATAAATGATAATAAATAAATGAAAAAATTACTTATTTTTTCAGTCCAATCAAGTCCAATTGCAAACTTAAATATCTCCTTCAAAATTCAAATTTAAGTTTATATAAATAATTAATTTTTTGAAGTTAATTTGAAGTTGATAAAAAAACAATAATTACAGGAAAATATGATATAAGGGTTGAAACGGTAGTTATTCTTGTTTGTTTAGTAAATGTTCTTTGTATGTATGATTCCCTTAAAATTCGTTTCAGATATTTGTTTTCTTTGTGCAGCATTTTTATGTTGTTTTTATCTATTTGATGATTTTTTAACTTCAGATGTTTTGCAACTTGTGAAGTTCAAACTGGTCGACAACTAAAAACAAGAATTAAAGAACACGAAGCAACCCATTCAACTTCACAAGTTGCAAAACATCTGAGGTTAAAATAGATAAAATAAATCTAATAGATAAAAACAACATAAAAATTCGGTACGCGACAACTCGGCGACGTCAACTCGGCGACGGTCAACTAGACGACAGTCAACTGGGCGACGGTCAACTGGGCGACCGGTCAACTCGGCGACGATCAACTGGCCGACCGATTAACTCGGCGATAGTCTACTCGGCGATCGGTCTACTCGGCGATAGTCTACTCGGCGATCGGTCTACTCGGCGATCGGTCTACTCGACGACTGATCAACTCGGCGACCGGTCAACTCGGCGACGCACATTGGGGCAGAAGTGTCATGTGTCACTATTTAAAAACGATAAATAAATCAGTAAAGGAATCAATAAAGGAAATCCTTCCTTTAAATCATCTCATAACTTAATTAAGAGCGCGGGAATTTTGGAATAGGTATAAGAGGATTTTGTTTAGAAAAAGAATTAAAAAAATTGTTTAACTCTTGGAATCATCGCCGAGCTGACTAGTTGCCGAGTTGGCCGGCGCCGAGTTTATCTTTCGCCGAGTTAACCGTTCACCGAGATGACCGTCGCCGAGTTAACCGATCGCCAAGGTGACCATCGCAGAGTTGACCGATCGCCGAGTTTACCGATCGCCGAGTTGGCAGTCGCCGAGTTAACCGTGCCCGTAAAATTTTTTTAAATTTAGCCATAAATACATACTGCATACCACAAGTTTACTTAAAATTTTTATTTTGGGTTCATTTTCTATCGAAGAAGTAATTAATAAATAAGATAAATAATATAAGAAAACAAAATTTAAAGATATGTGCACCCACACGCACTACTTGAATGGAACTTGTACATTTGCCTTGATATTTTCAAATTTTAATATTGGTCAACACTTCGTCCTGTCCAGTATCCGAGGCATCGAGGCAATATTTAAGTGGTTGAAAGTCATTTTATGTGCCTGAATAGGAGACTATCCTATAGCAGGTAAGGTCAGTGAAGAGGGTGCCCTCTTAGAGCTTCTCGCCCAGCTCCCAATTCTTTTCTTTGCAACTGGTAGGAGCTTGTCTCATGTCTACGATTTCCTGTAGGCGCGTTATTATGGTTATACCGCCAATACTCGGTCGCCAGAGCCTCGTTAGCATAGTCAGGGTGCACCTACCACTTGAAGGTGAGGTTGATACTTAAGTGTCACAGGCTATATATTTGCTTGCAACACCCCTTATATTTATACACTCCTTATATTTCAATCCAAAATAATAAAAATTAATTAAATTAATTAATTAAAAAAAAAATTAAATCGCACAGCAATCTCAGAGACAAAACTTGGTCTCGACTTGGGCCATGTTTGCTGCAATAGTCCTGATTTTCCCACCTAGTTGTTGCAACCTCAACTAATTAGTTATCAGAAAATTAGTCGGGAATCAAACCCACGACTGCGACATAGCAATATAGGATTCCAACATTCTGTTCTTCTAGCAAAGTACCTATCCAATAATATTGAATTAATTTTTTTCTATTTATACTAT
The DNA here is from genome assembly GCA_949152465.1 of Cantharis flavilabris. Lineage (NCBI taxonomy): Eukaryota > Metazoa > Arthropoda > Insecta > Coleoptera > Cantharidae > Cantharis > Cantharis flavilabris. The sequence goes on from OX424439.1 coordinate 26,912,210, forward strand.
AATCTATAATTTTTTATAACCTATTATTATGCTATTATTATTATCTATTATGTAATATTACATAAGGGGTTTGAAGTAAATGAATAATATTATTCATTTTGGATATTGAAATTATTATTTGTTCAATTTATTTGTTATTTATGTATTTTTGGATTGTACCTAACTATCTAAAATTTTATTTTAGCTTAAACTGAAAAATTTTAAAGTCGACTTTTAATTTTTATTTATTAATATTTTATTATATGAAAATTCATTTTCATAAACTAAGATGTTTATTTGTATCTGTTAATGTAATTCTATCTGTTAATTTTTAAAAATTTAATTTCATATTTTTTTATTTCACCTGTTAATAATAATTTATATATTTATACCTACCTATTTTAAGTAATTTTTACAAAAACTTTTATGATTTGCAAAAATGTGCTCAATCTACTTCTGTTTGAAGAGGTTCAACCTCTTTTCGTTACAGAAAATCTTACATGGTGCCATGTTTTCCGACAAACAATATAACAGCGATTTATGTAATTTCACTTTTCGTTATAAAATTGCCCTCGAAAACATGTTCAATCTTTGTATGTATACATATGAGAATGTTACTTGCGACATGAACAAAATTTTATGCATACCACTTATTTTATTTGTTCTTGTTGGGAGGTGCACTAAATTAGGATTTGAGCCTGTTAAGATCGTCCTTGTTTATAAGGATTAAAAAAGTTTAAAATATTTTAAAAACTAGAATTTTGCATTTCCATTAAAATTTTTAAGATATTTCTTTTATAATTCATAAGTTTATGATTAAGGTTCTAGAGAAGTCGGTTAAGCGCTTCAAGTATTTTTAAGAAAAATAAGTTTTATGTTTTAAGTTTAATGTATTTCTATAAAATAAGAAGATTTTTGTTGATTGAAATTTTGACGTGCAATCTTATTAAAAGTTTCGTTATTTCAACTTTTAATAAAGTAAAATGCATTTCACGTCCTAGCTAGTACTTAAATTTTGCAATTGTTTACGTTGCTTAGGTTTGTTTTCTTTAATTAAGGACTTCTTTTACGTGCCAGCTTAATACTTTTCTAAATTTTGTTAGAAACTAACAACTAGTCGTTTAATTGCAGAAAAAGTTCTTATATTGCAGCTTTAAAGCATTAGTATTTCTAGAAGAAGTATAATATCAAGTGCAGCAATTACGCTATAAAATGACTTTAATTTTTTTTAACTTTGCATTTTAAACCGTTTTTGAGTTAAATAATGGCATCTAGCAACTATACCACATGTTGTTTATATTTTATGCAATACACTCTTATGCATGTTCACGTTTTTAGACAGTTTGGAAATATTTGATTGATGTATTTTGTGCAATCGTAATTGTAATTAATATCAAAGTATGGTTTTGATTGCTAAGAACTTCGACAAAAATGCAATTTAAATTAGTATTTCTTTTCAGGACGCAAATCGTACTGCCACTGTTGATAAATGAATCAACCACACTTGATGTATTATTGAAAAATATCAGATGCATTCTGATTCAAAATTTAACATTTATTTAGATAATTTATTTTTATACCAGCTACATGCGATTTATGTAATACTCGTTCTAGTCATATGATATCAGGATCCAGCTATACAACTCGCGATTCTTACTTAGATGGATGACCGCTACGAAAACACCTATCGCTGTCCGCTGATCTGTTTTTGCTAATACAATGATTATTAATAAACTTGTTTTTGTACGTTTAAATTAACATATTAAACCAAAAAAAACTTTGTTTAAGCAACCAAACACTGAAAAATGTATACTTCACAATTAATTGAGCTAAAAGAGAATTAGCTTCAATTTTAGCAATTATACACATTTTATCGTAACGTAAGATATTTTAATTACCTCCGAGATATCATCCGTAAGATTACAAATAATTACTGTTACTAACGCAAATTCCTCGAACCTTAAATTGCGGGATCGCAGAGTATTTTCAAATATCAACATGCAAATGTAACAATTCAAAACTGTGCAACTATAAATTCAGTTGTTGGTTAATAATCAGTGGTGGTCATATTTCGAATTTCTAAGCAGGGTCGTTTCAAAACTTATAAATTTTAAAAACACAAATTTATATACAATTCTGATTTTTATAAATTTATGTCGTTCATTTATTTAAATTAAGGGTTTGTTCTACTGTTAAGAATCTACTGTTAAGCAAATATAATAATTCGAAAGTGGGTGAAAGAAAGAAAGCACCATTGCAAAGAGTATTCCCTTTGACCATTGGGAAAATTTTTTAAATAAAAAAATTAAAGATTGCAAGTAAAAATTTGTTCTAAAAAATTTATAAAATTTGAACAATTTTACGATTATTATCACTTCTCAGTTGCATTTAAGCAAAAATAACAAGAAAACAATGAAAATATTGGAAAACACTTCTGAAATAGGAAAACTACTGCAACCACAAATATTTATATTTTATTAACTTCTTTTACTATGCAGTGCGCAGTCGATTACTTGGCTAAAGCCAAGATGGCGTGCTAGTACATTTAATTAATGGGGTGGTTTCCCGTTGCTTTCTCCAATTTTATTAACATTTGAAATAAAGCAAAAACTCAAATGAAAAATGAAAAGTTTGTTTTACATTGTAATATAACAACTAAATTATCACACTTTTACCAGAAATTAATTTTTGTAAATGATTATTCTTTTATTTAATTTAATTTTGGAAACTTACAAGTTAAAATTGATTCATTACAACATAATATTTTCAAGCTCTATTTATTTTATAATTTTTCTTAATAACATAATTATTATATTAAACGGTGAATTTAATTTATTATAAAAGCCTAAGCTCTCGATTAATAAGTAAGCCAGGTAAAAATATGTAAAGACCCGTGGATTTAAATTCGCACGTTCTCATAATACGAATTGTTCAAGTTGATGCTATAATTGATTTTTGAAATTTAAAATTAGATGCAATACTTTAAAAAATTCAAATTCAAAAATTGAATTTGTATGGAAAAGAGGAAAATAGATACCCACTCGATAAAATTAATTTTGTTTCAAATAATGGAAAAATTACATCTATTGCGACAGCTAAAGGTCAAACTGAAAAGAATCTATAATACAAATCAAACTATATGTAAATAAATTACGATATGCCAGCAGGAACCGGAAAGTTAAAATATTCTCAAATAACACGGTTGACAAAACTTAATTTCGTGAAAAACTCAACAATAAATTTTGTGTGTGTTATTTCGAAAAAATAAAATAACTTCGAGTTACCTATTACTATACCAATTTCTTATTAGAACCTTTGCATTATTTTACTATTTAAGTTTATGTTCTGTAATAAATTAATTATTAATATTGGTACGCCATTATCCAGCTATCGTATTACATTATTAAATTGTTATCGATGCTTCTTCAAGTTAATTTAAACATTGATTATTTAAATAGGAATACTATTTCCCGACGAATCATCAAATTTCATTGCTATTTAAAATTTGAGCTTATTCTATACTGAAATTAAGTTATCTCAGAAACTATTAGGTTCCTGCGGTTTAGATGATCAGAGAGTTTATTCGTAACTTACATAATATCCTTAGCCAAGGTTTGAAAAGTTGTTCAAGTTTTAATTTAATTTTAAAATTGAAAATGTTCCTCGTAAATTAACACATAAATATAACATTTCGATATATATAAATGGAAATTATTTTATCAGGTACGCTCGGGATCAGAAAGTGTCCGGATAACTGAAGGAACTTATATTTTAGATATACAAAGAACATGATTTTTATTGGTTGTGTTTCAGTCAATACAATTGCATTTTTACTTTCCCCATACATATACGTATGTATAAGGGAAAGTATTGTAATCCACTCAAAAATCAAAAATCGAAATTTTTGCATTAAAATGTTCCTTATCATGTCCTGATAAGTTTTTGATGAATTTTAGTTGGATGTTCGTCTGTATGTCTGTCTGTATGTTGTTACGAGATCATGAAATGAAATAGTATCAATTGCACAGGTAACCAACCAAATGTCAAAAAATTTGGCATAAATGTACATCATAGTTAAACTTAGAGGCCAGCTAAAAATGGTAAAAATTTGTTGAAAATTGCGGAAATGATAAAGAAAATAAAAAAGTTCAAGTGTCAATTACTTTTGGACCACCATTTGTTATATCCAAATTATTGGAAATTAATTCAAGTTTGACGTTTATGAAATTTTGACATGTTTTAGGGTTTTAAGCTCCGTGTCCCGCGTAGCGCAATTTTTGAGCCCCGCAGATGCGACCTGTCGCTTCATTGAGGTCTTCCACGTTGAACGGTACATTGCAAGAAGATGGCGAACGAAAATTTGCTCTCCAATTATGGGTGCAAAGATGTAAATCTGCACTTTTAATTTAACAGGTTTTCAAATTTTTCAACTTTTCGACTTTTTGATGTTAACTTTAGCTTCCTCGCTGTCTTTCTCGTCGAATGGTTCCCGAAAAGAGGAGGTTGAAAGATAATTTTTATACCCAAATTTAATGGGGAAAGTTATGCAATGTTTACATAGCCAATTTTTTATAGTATGGTTTCATATTATATAATATATTATGTACCAAATAAAATCAATAATTAGTGTCGAGTTATTCAAGAGACAAGAACTTAATTGTTAAAATTTGATTTTATAGAAATTGCAATATTTGGAAATATTCCACATGTCTTACGGTAATTTATAAAGTAAAACTTTAACTATAAAATAATCATTAAAGCTACTATGTTTCAAAAACATTTGATACGAAATTTTGCAAAATCTAAAAATAAATACTCTACATATATATTACATAGTTAGTATTATAAGTATACGATAATAGGTGTTACCAAAAATTGAAGATATTGGTTAAAAAATATATATTTTGAAATCCGACACATGAATATCATTTGTTATCTAAAAATATTCGAATTCTAAAAACGAAATTTAATTTAAAAAATTTCTGTGGATAATCTTTACAGCAACGTAAGTTCTGGGTCAGAGTTGACCCGGTTTCGATACAGCGAGCGTTAACAACGGGCTTTGTAAGTTAAAAAAAAACTTTTTGGGATTTAATAATTTATTCTTTGACTCTTGAGTTTACATTTGATTTTTGTATTGACTTGTTGACTTTATTTTTTCAAGTTACTGAAAGCAAGCTAAAATTTAATTAAACAAATTGCAACCTAGGTACACAATTAAATATGTAGTTAAAAATATCTAATGAACATGCAGTAATTTAATAACTTAACAATATTATGTCAAGCACAATATAATTATTAATAATTATTAATAATTTAACTAAAAATAATGAAAAATTAACAATATCATAGATTTTAAATAAATTCTTGCGGGAAGAGTCTTAAAACAACTAAAAAAAAGTTTAAATTATATTAATTAGTAATTAATATACGGCTTTTTTACATACAGGGTACTAAATGAGTTAGCCGAACATAGGAAATTAACATGTAAAAACTTATTTATGCAAATTCTTGCTTCCCTTTATTTTTAATTTAATTATTTTAGAAAAAAAATGAAAGACACAAAAAAAATGCAGAAATATAAACTACGAATGATAAGGGCATTAGATTTTACCAAGCTTTCACTTAAAAAGTCAAAAAATACTTTTGAAATTGTTAAAAGTTTCATTTATCAGACTGGCCATGAAAGTTTCCAAGGTAATTATTTTTGAAAATAGAAATTAAATTGATTTTATTCCATAGCCAGTTTGATAAATCAAAATTTTAACAATTTCAAAAACATTTTTGGACTTTTTAAATAAAGGCTAGATAAACTACGGATGATAAGAGCATTTTTGTAGTCCTTTGTAGTCTTTTTTTCCTTTGTAGTCATATTTCGTGGACATAGATAATTATGTGCATTCTCTTATCATCCGTATTTTATATTTTATAATTAGGAAAGCAGCAATTTGCATAAATAAGTTTTTACATGTTAATTTCCGATGTTCGGGTAACTCATTCAGCCTGGCACCCGGTATTAGCTGTACATTTATTCCAAATTTTTCCACCTAAATATATGGGAGATGACGGGAGGGTGAGGAGTCACTAAAGCCTTCAGATGATGTAATCTGGTCAATGTATTTATAGTAAGAACATATTCTACCTTTTAATCTGCAAACTACATCTACTTAATTATTTATAATTATATTTTATCTTTTCAAGAGCATCTAAATTTAACGATTTCAAATATCAACGACCGATTGCACAAACCTCAATTACGAATTTTACAGACACTTAACTTAACTGAAGTTTTTAAAACGGCATTTAATAGATAACTTCACTGATTTAATTTGATTTAATGGCAATGTTTAACTTCAATTTAATATAATTATCTGTCGAACTGCATAAATTCATTGCACTAACCTTTTGAATGACAATTTTAAATCTCCATTTAATTTAAATTTCTATGAAATCCTTAAATGTGGTCGGTGCAATCGGCACTAAAACTGTATTATTTGCAGGCAAGATATTATTGTTTTATTGCTTTCTAGTCATATTACGTGGACATGGATAATTTATATAAGTTTGCAAATTATATTTATTTCTCTTACTTTACTGTAAGTAAAATACAAAATTAAATTTGGTGAGAAAAAAATTAGCGTTAATAAACTATTTAGAAGTTGGATAACCTGGTGACTACACTAAAAGTAGCTTTATGTTATTCCATTGCTAATTCAACCACTGTTAGCAATGAATATTGTTTTAAAATGCAAACGAAGTCATTTAATTTAATGTTGTCTATGTAAAATAAAGCCCAACTATTTTTAACATTTTGTTTAAATATTAGTAAACTAATCTTCTAGTGGAAAAGGTATTACTTACGTTTCAAATTGCTACCACAAGTCGGGTAATTTTTGTTGTTGATACTTAACATTAGATTTATTTGTAGAATATAACCAAAATGGTTATTATTAATATACTTAATGCAGAAATAAGTAATTTGCATATATGTAAGTGGCAAGAAAAACGAAATTGTTTATGCTTATCTTTTTATTTTGCTAGCAAATTAAACTTTTAACTACAATTAGGTTCTTTTAATGATAAAAAATATAGCTTTTTTACAACATACATTAAAATTTTAAGATTTCTATTTTTAGGTGAGACTAAGAAATTTTCTTGTTTTATTAGCAATTTATTATTTAGAGGTTTTCAAGTTCAACAAGTTTGATCTTTAAAGAAAAATTAGTAATTAAGTACATAAAGTGTATTTTTCTTAACTCGAACTTCTCGTTTTAGAAAAAACAATTTGCCCTTGTTATCCAATTGCACGAACATTCACAAGCACTTTGCACATGGCGAAATTTTTTGTTTGAGTATTTAATAAATCACCTCCATCGCATTTAACACAAGGAAAATTTATAAAAAAAAGTATTAAACAAATCGTAGATAAAACTTTTGTCAAATTCAAATTGTCATTACAAGGAATACCTTGTAATCAATAAAGGAGAAGCTTAATTGCAAAACGTAAGATCGACAAAATTACTATCACTAAGCTTTCACTTAAAAACACAAAGCTTAGAAAGTATCAGCCTCAGAAAGAAGTTAAAATTTTTTAATTAAAAGAATAATAGGACCCTTGATTGGTTTTGCCGAAAGCTTACTTGTGATAAATTTAGGTCAAATTGTGAGGGTTAACCTGGAAGCTATTGTTTAGTTATTAAAAAAAATTAATTTAATATGTAAGTAATTTGAATGTTTTCTGGTTGTTGTCTTTCAATAAAATAAATTTATTTTATTGTATTATAACAACAAGGTTACAAATCTTAATAAAAAAGGTAATGGAACGGAAGAAGTTATTAATTCAATGGAAATACAGCTCTACGTCTTAAAAGCAGTTTTACATAATTACAAAGTCAAGAGGATGTGTTTAAAATCATTGATTTTTTAAAATTTACTTTATGGAAAGTCCAGCAGTTCACAATATTGTTTGAGGTAATTAAAAAATGACTCTCTGACTTTCATCACGCTTTTCGCAAAATAGTGTCGGCAACACTCTAGTAAGCAAATATTTACTATGTTTAGCCTCTTAGATATTCCGGCAGCTAAGTTTACATTCAGTTATGAGAGCTTGGTTCTTAAAAAACATTTAAAAAACACAAATGATTGTCGGTTAGTTTAACTTGGAAAACTGCAGAAGTTAGGTGTTAAAACTTTACATAATAACATATTACCCACTTTTCGGCTTATAAGAGGAAATTATTAACTTTTTCAGATGAACAATAATTTGCGATTAAAAATTCTTTTATTAAAAATTACATATTATGTTTCGTGTTGAGATCAAGAAGAAATCGTTTTTTAATAATTTTAAAAATTACGAATGGACACATATCTTGTTCGAAAAAGTTTTATAAATTACATACAGCTGCTGTATCAATTTTCAGAACTAACAGTAAAGTAATGTAAGATAGATAATGTTTCAGTTTTATTTGTTAATATCAGAAACAGTCGTAATCTTTCACACCTGCTATTGTGTATTACAAGCCTCTAAGATAAAAGACATACATTAATCATCGTCGAGCAGCAGTAGTTTTTATATTTAAAAAAAATTTATCTCTGTAAATAATCTTTCTTTTACTCGTATACATCAAGATATGTACTTTCACAAATACAATTCATGAATGAAAAATTAAACTTTCATTTCATAATGCCAATAATATTCATTTTAATATTGACGAAATTAAACTTTTTCTAATCAATCACATAATATATTCGTGATTATGCATATCACGAATAGTTTAGGTATCCAAACCAATTTATTTAAAGCACTCTGTATGTTTATTTGATTAATGATTTATTTAATTTAATGGTTAATTATTTCAAAAGTTCATTAATTGGGTGTATTTAAATTTTCCGCAAGTAGTTAATTTTTCAGTACCCTAGCCAGGTTAGTTAAACCTTAAATTCAGTAAAAAAGTAATTGCAAAGAATTTTTAATTATTTTTGCAAATTGTTTCTACTTTAGACTACATGAAACCACAGTGTAACAAGATTTACTTAATTAAAAGAAATAAAGGTTTAAAAGCTGTGCTGGATCCGAACGAGTACTAGGTAACCAACTTAAAAATAATTTTCATTATTAAACTAAAATGAACAATGATTAAAATATGTAGAATATATATAGGAACTATGTAATATAGTATCCGGAGTAAAAATTATAATTTTAACCAAAAAATTAACACAAAATATTTAAATTTGTTTATAAAAAGAAAAAAATTTAATAATAATCAAAATAGACTTACCCAATTCAACAACAAACAGTTCAATGACCAAAAAAAGGTTAAAATAAATAAAAAGTTTCTGTTAAAACGCACTGCGTCTATTTGTAGTCGGCGTACACTTTATAAACTAAGACTATTACGAAAAGGGAATTTGAAAGGATTAAAATCCTTTATTAAAGTGTTCCTTGAACGAAACATTTCTACATATCTATTTACACTTAACTGTTATAATTTAAATATTTTATCGTTTTTGTTAAATATTTATATTAAAATTTAGAATATAATTAAATATTTTATGTGTTGTATAACTTTGTACTTAGAAATATTTCATATATTTAATTTTATAAACATCATACCTTTTTAAAATATACACAATGTTATCTGCGATCGACTTCGTCTATCAATATTACATAATCGTACTTTTTTCCAATAATAAATAAATAAATAATAATAATAATGATTATTGGTATGAGAATGTAATTTATATTATTATAAAAAAAAAATTAAATAAAAAAATAGCATTTAAAAATAAAATGTTTTTAAGTTGAACCGTTCAGTATAAATTACCTGAGTGCAAAATTAATACTTTTGCGATAGCTATATTTTGTTGATAATTGTGACATCACTTGTCCCACTATGGACGTTTTCCACTAAAAGCTCTCTCCTATATTTGTTTTCGCTAGACTTGTCCACAGGATGACAGGATAAATTTATTTTCCGCTTTTGAGATTTAGTGAATGTTAATTATTAGGCTATGGATAGGACTCTTTATATATTATTTATTGTTAACAATCAATTGTCATTATGTTTTTAATTTTTTAAAATCGCTATTGGTGCTTTAATCAAAATTTTGATATCGCAAAATGTAGACTATAAATAATTTCTTTAGAATTTTTCAAAATCTGACGACCGAAGACAATTAAATGGAGTGCAATACTTTATAAATTAGTATTAATAAAAAAATATCGCAATAGATTAAAATATGGTATTATAGTCTTTGTTATAATTTACCAAATTTAATGTAAAGGCATGCAACGACTTCAAATCGTTTATAATCAATTTGCACAGTTGCACGTATTTTGTCGAAAAGTAAATATTAAATATTTTACTGAAACGCACATAATTATTTTAATGTTGATTAAGAATTGAGGTTATAATTTAGGGCCAATTCCACCAGACAAAAAATATCGGGGTTTAGACAAATCTTGTTAAATTTCCTTGATAAATATATTATTTTAAGCTAAATTTTGTCAAAAACACGTTTTTTGTCTGTTGGGATTGGTCTTTAATGATGAAGTTAGTTAGTGTTTATGTTACGGTCAATGACGTAAATTGGGCATTGACGTCAATGGCCGGGCAATGACGTCAATGCCCATTTATGCTGGCCATTAACGTCATTGGCCGGCCATTGACGTCAACGCCCGTTAACGGTGGGCAATGATGCAAATATTTTCATTTGATTGTAATATTTACGTCTTTGGCCGGTCAATCACGTTAATGGCCAAAATGGATTGGACAATGATGATATTCTAGAATTACTACTATAAAGAACAGCTAAATGGCAATTCAAATTTGACAGCCAACTGGCAAGTGATATTTACCCACAAATGTTATATTCATTGTATTAGGTATAATATAATAATATAATTATTTATTAACAAAAATAATAAAAATTAGAAAATACTGAAATAGCGACCTATGGCACTTAGAATTGCAAATTTGTTTGCTAGCGCAACACGCACATTTATTATTTTTACATCCACCCTTGCAATGACAACACTTGTAACCGTGGCCTCCTAAAACACTGCTTTTAGCTGCTGCTTGTCTAAGAGTAATCTGAATTTCTTTGGTCGTATCACTAATATTTTCTAACCAAAATTAACTTTTCGGTATCCCTTAATAACTAGTATTAATTGCAAATGCACATTAAATACATTACTTTCAGATGGAATTTATACAATAATAATTTCATTATTGCCCACCCTGTATTGGGCATTGACGTCATTGCCCGGACAATGATGTAAAAACCACATATGAAATTCTAAATGTCAACAATGCCCAAAATGCACGGTCATTGACATCAATGCCCGGTCAATGACGTTAATGCCCAACTAAGCTGGGCATTGACGTTATTGTCCGGCCATTGACGTTAATGGCCGAATTATCATCATTGACCGTAACATTTATAAATAATATGAATTATTATAATCATCTAGGCCAGCATATTTTTGTAGTAGTATATTTAAAAAAAAAATTTCTGATTAACAAAACTATTACAAAATTGCAAAATCAAAACATATTACTTCATTACTATATGTCTACTTTGAAAACTAAAAAAGTTATGAGATATAGAAGTCGAATTTTTAGACGAATTTGGTGTCAAGCGTTTTGGTATATTGAAAGGCAATCAATTAAAATTTAATGCTGTGGATGTTTAAAATATATAATTTCATTATTAGAAAACATATACGTAGAAAAATAGTATAGAAAATATATAGATGTAGAAAAATAGTACAATCGTTTAATAAATAATATTGATTACGAAAAGAGGTTTAAAATTGCTAAATTTTCTTATAAAACAAAAATCTCAAAAAGTATAAAGTTTATGTTTAGAATATATGTATACAGTTAATAAAACAGATGTGAGGTAGACCAAGAGTAGCGAGATAATATATAAGATTTAGACCTTTCTTGAGAATGTAAAAGATAAGAAACAATCTTGAGTACAAAAAGCAATCATTTATCATTAAACTTTTTTTCTAGAAGCAATATTAAAAGTTCACTTTATGTCAATCAATTGTTAAAGTTCAAGTATCACTTTACGTGAACGCAATTGATTTCAAACAAAGATGGTGGGCTCAAGTAAAGTACTTGAATACCTGTGTCAGTGACAATGTTTAATTGTCGCAAGTCCAGAAGAAAATATAAAACATCTACATACATAACGATTAATTTTCACTAGAACTAGATTGAAGACTTTAGTTTCAGCAAACAAAAAATAATACTAAATTAAAGAACTAACATTTACTTGAAATCTAAATTCAGCTATGATGCAAAAATACAATACAAAAAAATTATATTGACCAAAAACTCAAAACCAATAGTTGAAGTCGACAAAATATGAAATACAATAAATATATTTATTTATATATTACTCAGTTCATAATAGATAAAATCAAGTAATTGTATTTATAAAGTTCATTGATATATCTTCCCAATGCAATCAGGAAAGATAAATAAAGTCTACAGAAAAATTTTCAACAGGAATCGAAGACTAAAAACATGAATCGACGGTTATACCATGTTGTAAAATATCTATCCAATCAAATTATTATTTTATTATTATTTATTATTATTTATTAGCAGCATATTTACCATTACATTCATTCAATCAAAAAAAAAAATATATATATATATCGTTTCACAAATAAATTATAGTACATAATATTAGTAACATTATATGTATGAACAAGTAGAGCTACTAGGTTTTTTTTTAATAAAAACCTGTGGTAGCCATTAATTACTGGCAATAAAAAAAACAAAAAAATAAAATGAGCATACAAAGGTAATATCGCAAGTACAGCAGACTATTTAAAAAATCTGAAATGCAATGATATTTATCCAACACAACAAGGAGAAAAACAAAACTGAAAAGGAAAAAAAAATCCACACAATCGCTAGTCATTTCGAAACACTACCGAAGTCACGTCACGGGGCAATTCCAATACAAATCTCTTCACTATTGAACAAAATGTATGGTAACCACGATGAGCCAAATCCGTGAAGTCCATTGAGCAACACAAGAAGTTATATACTCCTGGGGCATGAAAAACAAAGCTTCGTTGGCCAATTGACCGGCGCGTCTCTATGCCATAAGACAAACCACGCAGAGCCATTCTGGTATCATAACCATGCGTAGGAAATCGAAATATCAAACCACCCATATAGTTTTTATAAATGTACTTAGCAATGCTCAGAAAATACATCTGTCTTATATCCAAAACCTTTGATTCCATAAACAACCTGTCAGATGGGTACAACAAAGGCCTGCTTCACATAACTCTAATTATAGCCTTCTGAGCCACTTCCAGCTGTCTAAGATGCTTATCAAATGCACCTCCCCACACCAATATTCCATACTGCAGTGTAGACTGTACAAAAGCATAATAAATCATTTTCATGGAATTAACATTAAAAACATTTCTCAACTGAACAAATATGTATAAAAACCTTCTAATTTTGCTACCCGTAACCTGGATATGTAGGTCCCACCTTAAATGACAATTCAAATTAACACCCAAATAACAAACAGTCTTGCTTTTATGTATCAAATATTGGCAACCACCACAAGAACCAGCATCACAACCATGCTCATGTACCATCAAAACCTGGCAATCGGGTAGTCAATTTGAGTAACAAGAAAAAGGCATAAAGAGGGTTTTATTATAATTAATACACAGCATGTTGTTATCAAATCAATGCTTTAATTTAGACATCTCTTGTGAAGCCATATGCAGCACCTCTTCCCAGGCACCGCCAGACACAAAAAGTACTGTGTCATCAGCATAAGACAATAATATGGAATTATTAAAACCCAGGTTTAGCATATCGTTTATGTATAAACACATCTAACCACCAAAGAGTCACTCAGCACTCTATCGATCGACACAAATTGTTCTCTGCCAGACAAGTAACTTTCAAACAAAGCCGCGGGCAGCCCTCTAATACCATACTTATCCAACTTTTTTAGAAGTATATGGTGACTAACAGTATCAAAGGCTTTCGATAGATCCAAAAATATACCTAGGCAAGACCTACCTCCATCCAAACTAGTACTCACTTTCGAAATCAAAAAGGAAAGTGCATCCTCAGTACTTCTGCCCTTTCGGAAGCCACTTCACTTATAAAATTATTCACTTTCATGTATTCAGTCAACTGACTCTTTATAATCTTTTCAAAGACCTTGGATATCGCAGAGGTCAGGGCTATGTTAAATTAAATTAAATTAAAAGTTGTAATTTTAAATTTTTATATCTGCTGATTGGGTGCCAAAAGTAATTTGTTAGAAAAAATCAATTTAATCTTATATATTACTAATTACCGATTTCTCGCAATTAATTTAAATTAAAAAATATCTAGGTTACAACACAACTATTGGATTTGGTGTCTGCCTCAATAATTGACAGCTTCCACTATAAGACTAAATTAACTTTATAACATATACCCTTTCTTGTCAACAGAGATCCAGTGTCGTAAAATAGGAAAGAGTATGTAAGGTCTACAATCGCTTTGCGTTCATTAAATCAGAAGTAAGTGATTATAATTAAATGTTACGAGTTATTTGCGACTTACAGGGTAAATGCACAGAGTAAGATGAGACAATCTGGACAAAATTCTAAAAGCTGGTTTACATTATGAGATTTTTCATGTGACTTATCGTACGACTTGTCATATTAGAAATATTTTTACGTTCACACTATACAATTTTTGATATTTAGTAACATAAAAACAAAAAAAGCAATGCGCATTGCTTACGATTTTAGATAGGATTTTTCATAGGATAAAGTCACATGAGAAATCTCCAAGTGTAAACCAGCTTTAACACAAATTTAAGATAACAAGAATAAATTTTTTAACAGCGTTGATTACACTACATTAAATTGGTATTTCAAAACAATCAGAACAGATTTAAAAACTGTTTTTTCGAATGGTACCTGTTACAAACAAGACTTTTGTTGCCAATTGCCTGCGGTATAGTATTTTTATTGTAATTAAGTTTAAGTAGTAACATAAACGAAATAATGAAAAAAACAGATGATATTAAAACAGAAAGTTAAG
Organism: Cantharis flavilabris; assembly: GCA_949152465.1. Lineage (NCBI taxonomy): Eukaryota > Metazoa > Arthropoda > Insecta > Coleoptera > Cantharidae > Cantharis > Cantharis flavilabris. The sequence continues at coordinate 26,927,284 of OX424439.1, forward strand.
GTTTTTATTAAAAATACGATTTTGTCTTCATATTTCCACGGTAGGTTATTATTATTATTATTATTATTTAATTCTAAGAGAGTTGAGGATAATATCCTAAAAACTCTATAAATAGCAAATTGCAACTAGATCACAGCAGTGTATTCGGCTGCACCAGGGCTAGAACCACGGTTTCACGCTCCTTAGTAGTCTGCACCTGTGTGATTTACGCCACACTGCTGATTGAAAATTATTTCTACTTATTGAAAAATTTTCTTGGATATTTTCTGCAATACATTTTTTTGGAATCTGTTGAAAAAATTTAAAAATATTTTAAAAAGTAAAATTCAACTATTTAACATTCTATTAAAATTTCTGTTTGCAACACAAACTACAAGTTCCTTTAAGCGTATTATTTACAAAATGTTTAAGTCAGGTAAATCAATAGTTATCAATTTCAATAGACTTCCAATAAAGGGGAGATCCAATCTTTTTGTTTGATTTTCGGATCCTGAAAAATTATGTGTACTATGGCTTGAGTTTTCTTTTATGTTGTGGGTTCTATTATGACGTAACAATTGTACATTTAAATCCAGTTTGTAAAGACAAAACTGCTATATTGTAATTCGGCATTAAGTACGTGTTTATTTTGAATGTAAAATAAGCTGCCAAGAAATTTGGCTGTTAATTTCTATTATGAAAATAATTTATCGATATGGACGGTGTGGACTGGATTTAGTTTTTCTTGTTTTACTTACTGTAATTACTACAATTGAAAAATTATTACACGAAATAAACTTTGAAAAATAGTACTACCTACATTGAGTTACTGGTCGACAAGTAATTGAGTTTGGAAAGCAGTGGTTTGATCAAAACCGAATATTTCAGCGGAACAACGTAGCCATTTACAAATCTCGACAAGCAATGGCATAGTTTCAAGAACGTAAAATGTAATTATTGCGTCATTCGGCTCGTTCGCCGAGTCTCAACCCTATACAAAAATTTTAGGAAATTATAGCGCAATCAGTTTATGCCAATTGAAGGTAATTTTACAGCGCGAAAGAACTGAAGGGAGCAATTAATAAGGCCTGGAATGTCCGGCATAAAACATCAGCGCTCCTATAAAAATTAATATCGAATAACGGAAAAGTACTTAGCAAAGCTATAAATGGCAGCGAAGGATATTCCACCTTAACTTTTCTTGGTAAGAATAAGGTTTTCTCTATTTACTTATGTTTCAGAAAATTAATGTTTTTCATTAATAACTTTGTTTAAATCCGGAAAATAATTATTACATTTAATTAATATTACTTTTACCGTTGACGATACGCAGAAATAATGTTTTAGTGCCGGCCGTCGCCGGCACTAAAGTAAAACAATTGCATTGACAAATAGTAAAACTGAAAGTTTCTAAATTTAAAATTATGAAATAAGATCTGAATAATATGCTGCATTGGAATCATGTACTACCAAACTTCTGTTATGCTTTAGTGGGTTTGTATTTTGATGTTCCTTCATATACTTTGGGGCCAAGTACATATTTTATCATTTTTTACTTCAATAAGTTTCATGTTTCACAATAGTACTTAAAATGATGGAGATAATAAAAAGGTAGGCGACGTATTGTCATATACCCGCACTTTTTACATACTACATAATATACATAATATATTCTGTTTTAGTCTACCTTACGTGAAATTGTATTATTAATACCTTAGGATTTGCAACATTAATGTTGTTTTTTATTTTTCAGCAGAAGTTTGCTAAAACTTCCAATATTTAAATTTGTCTTGTATAGTTGAAAACGTCGAGCAATATTGTACGATAGAGCTTAATAACAAAGGGTTGTTAGTCGCTATTGGAATAATTATTAGAGTCTTGTGCATTACCAAGGAACTTGGTAGAGTGTATTATTAACGCATACATCACATTCCCTTGCCTTTATTACGCACATTCCGTTATACCAATAGTATGATACAGTCATCCCCTATTTAAAATCGTTAACTTTCCCAAGGAGACGAATTTAAAATTAATCTAAGTTTATTGCACTTCCTTGCATAAAAAATGTAATAAAATAGAAATACTCTCTTCTTATCTTTAATTACTTTTTTATAAGTAATTCAATTATTACGGCGTAACAAAATAATTTAATGCTAGAATAAGTTGGCTGTCATCGAATAGCGATAATTACATTTCAATGTAATATTTTCTTTAACTTCAGCTCTAAGCTACAGATGTTAGATGATAAAGAATGTTTTCGATTGATTGAATGATTTTCTTGACTTGAGTTTGAGACTTCTATTGAGGGGGTTTCTGATTTATCTTCTTATCCATATTCACAAGCTGCTGAAGCTCTTTGTGTTTCAACGAAGGCGCCGTCGCGCGTTGTGGTCTTAGACTTCTCTTAAAAGCGAATTTGCTTGTAGGTGATCTCTAAAAGTGATTTATTAAGGACACAGCTTCTGGCTTTAGTTCTCTCTTATTCCACTCTTTCACAAATTCTAAAGTTATTTATTCCATGCTAGCTAACTCTTTTGTGGCTCACTCCGTCATCGTTATTTTAAATTTATTTGAAAGCAAATTGACTTTCTATGGGTTTAAAAATTATCCAAAACTTGATAATAAAATGTTTCGTAAATTTGATATAAAATAATATATACCACCGATATTTTAAGTTATCAAATATTGACATTTTATCAGAAATTTTTAACCTAAAAATACATTTAATTTTAGAAACACCAGAATATGGAGTGGTCCCCAATGACTAATAGACAAATAGCGCAAATTGCCACCCCCTCTTTATTCTTGTTCACGATGCTATTGAAATTGAATATTAAGTAATTATTATAATTATCATTATTATTATCATCATCACAAGATGGTTTAAATTTCACAATTAAAATTGTATCTGATACACACTTATTTATAACACTTATATTAATTTGTGGTTCTAATTTTGTTTATTTGTTGCAGGTACATATAAATACAATTTTTGTTTGTCTCATGAATAATGGTGAGTTGTATGTTTTATTTATGTTAAATTTGTTAGCCATTTTCGAGTAAATTAAAGGGACGATGGTCCACTAAAAGCGTGAAAACTTTTCAGTTTCATCGAGTTTGTGTATACTTTAAAGCAACGCTTATTATGCAAATAATTCTTTCTTTATCTTGACACTCAAATAATGTACACAAAAAGTATATATGTATACTGTGCTCTGTGAAATGAAAACTGCTCATAATATCAAAGTGCGTTCGTACAAATTAAAGTTATCTCGGGCAATGAGGATAATTAGGCAAAGCTCGTTAGGGCGCGCTATTTGGCAAAGTGAACCTCGTAGCTGAACCCTATAATCTTTACTCACTCTTTATTGATGACAAAGTGAGATAATTACTTAAATTTTTGGTTAAAAAAGTATTGCCGTTAACCGTAAAAGAGTTAAGTGCGAAATAACAATAAAATTGTCAACTTTAATTTCATTAAATTTAAAAAAGTTTAAGTGAAAGTAACTATAATAACATGGTTTGCATATAAAAGTTATTATTCGTAAAGCCTCTACAAAACGACCACAGACTTTTTTGAGAATTTGAAAGTTTGAAAAGAAATCTTTTTGTCTAAACATAATATAATACACATAAATATATAAAGTGTTACTATATTTTATATTATACATTTCCGCTTTACTAAAAATTCTCGAACGAAACGCTGAATTGAGAGCAAAGTTTTACCCAAGCTTCTGCCACATTTCCAGGTCAAAGCAACTATTTTTATATTTAATTCGGCTTCTATTCTTAAATTAATATTATAAGTAGTATAAAATAGTAATTTTTTTAAGGAAATCCAAATTAAATATTATATAAATATAATATTAGAACGAGTTAGAAGAAACATAATTATGCGGGCAAAGTCGTATATATTAATTCTAATAATTCTAGCAATGTATGTCTGGTGCAGTTTATTGTAAATTACATCCACGTGAGTTCATTTTGCGTAATGGTTAATATAGAAATATAATATTAATCTACTCCTAATCTACCTCCTATTGCAGTGCGGAAAAATAAATTTGTTTAAGTCTTCGGCAATCTTATAGCATAACTGAACAGATGCTTTCATTAGAAAACTAGAGGTAAATTATAATTATCAGATTATAAAATTTACTATAATCCATTCTATTTGTTGGACTGACACTAATTCACTAATACCTGATAACTACGTATATAGTATATAACTAAACATTTGTTTTTTAGTAGGAAACAGGATAATGCCATTTATATAAAGAATTACTGTCATTTGGCCGACAGATTATTTGACGGTCACCCAACTAGCACAATTAGTCGCCGGAACGTAGCGGTGACTACTATAGGGAACCGCGAAGTCGTCGCTACTGGAGATGGGCACGTAATAGGCACGTGCCTATTACGTGCCTGCTACCAAAATGGGGAACACTTTTGTGGTAACCATAACGTCCCGGGGTCGTTCCGGCGACTTCTACCGCTACGTTCCAATAACGTCACCGTTACGTCGCGAGGACCACCCGGGGTGGTAACTACGACTTGATTGGGAACTACACATTTTATTTAGGGTTTTGGTTTTGTACCTGCTTTTTTCATTGTCGTAAAACTTCTTTTGTAAAACTTATATTTCTTACCTTCATGATCCTTGTCTATTCCTTTAACAGATAAACAAGATGGAATATTTAGAAGTACCTAAATATTATACTACGTATGGAAATACTATAAGAGAATATAAAATTACATTATTTTTCCATGGATAGGGTGATAAAATTGAAACGAATGCAAGTTTATTGTGAAATATATTAATTGTACATCGAAATTCGTATTTTTTTAATTAAATTATTTTATTTCAAATATTTGTCAATTAACAATCTGACACCGGTATACATAGTAACAATTTGATTATTATTCTTTGGGTCTTAAATCTACTTTTTATGCATTAATTTATTATATTTAATGCAAAAATTATGTTAAATTAGTATTTTTCATATTAAGTTCATATTTTACAATAATGGCTGCCATCAATATTATATAAAAATGGCGTGTAATTGAAAAAATAACTTTAAAGTCGTCATCACCCAAAACTGTGACCTTAAAGTAGTGACTACCTTGACTCTAGTGACGAGGTGGTCGCCGCACTGCAAAATTATAACTTTAAAGTTATTGTTACTGCAAAGTCTTGAAAGCGACTTTAAAGTAACAGTCATTATGATGGTGGGGTAAGCTTTACAACGCAAACAAAACCCTACTATACCGATATAACTGTACAAAAGTTTCTGTTGAAACTGCCCGGTTGCATTGCAAATTGATTTATTTATTTAAAAGAAAATATTTCATATTAATGGAAATATGATTAGAACCAATTTCAAAAACATTATTATATGATTATTTTATTATTTTAATTATTAAATATTATTTTATAGACATCGAATAATACGGGACAGTGACGGCGCCAGGGGTGGACCAGAGTGGGCACTTACCCACCCTGTTATAATATAATCTAAAGCTATATTTGATAGCGATATAAGTTGTGAGATAAAAGGTGACAACAAAAACAGGGGGGGTATATTATTGTAAATTATATATTATTTTATAGGCACCAAATACGAGATGATTCAGGTCTTGGAGTCCTACTGAGAATTATCGTATGAATGCCCCCCCCCCCGGAAATATTACAAAATATAATTTTTCTAAAACTTGAAATACAAATTGGTACTAGAAGGGGGGGGGGGTGTAAAAATACATATAATGTAAAGTTATATTTGACAATTATTTATTTAAATATTTAAAAGTCCTGATCGATTTTTAAATTCTGATTGAATTAATGAATTAATTTAGGTCAAAAAATTAATTATTAATTAAATTAATAAAAAAAAAACGAAAACTATTTTATCTATCTTATCTTACGCGTGGTGTTATGGTTTACCTACTTTTATACTGAAAATAATACAATTTTTATGATTGGTATAAACCGGGACCAGTCGGCACTAATTAGTAAAATTTACCTATTGGTGAATTTTAGAAGGTAATATTCACCAAGTAGTAGCCGTTCATAGGTAGCGGGAATGCCATTAACATTAATAAATATTACTTACAAGTTCCACAACTTCAAAGTATTGGTCAAGGTCCCCAGGATGTCGCGGCGACTACCAATGCTACTTAAAAGTGGTGGTAACTTTGAAGTCGCTGTTTAGTAATCTAAGTTAGTCACCGTTACTACCATTTGCCACCACTAAGTTGCGAAAACTTTAAGGTCGTCGAGTAGGTAATTACGACGTCCCCACTACCAGTAAAGTTACTTCGAAGTAATGTAACTTCAAAGTAATCACCATTGGTAACAATTACGTAGCAGCGACTAAAAATTTCTCCAATTAAGTAATTTATACATCAAAGTCGTACATTTAGTAGCGGTTACGTAATAGTTACTCAATAAAGGTTCCCGTCTCAGTTGCTGCTACTTTGGTGCTAGGTGGGCAATCAATTGGCCGACATTTTAGGTTTGTAGTAGAAAACCTCTCTTTAGATAATTTGTTTGGATTTATGTTATAATTCATTTTTAGATTTTTGCATGAACTACAGCAGTGAATTGGTGTGATCGCTGGTTGAGTTAGAGAGCTGAAATTCTGAGCTCGAATCTCGGACTTGGCAGAATTTCTTAGCTCGGCCTTCCGGTGTACATCAACAAGTTGTGGATTTAAGAATTGGTTCTATATTTATATAATTCTGGCTAATTGACAGAGTCAAGGCCAAAAATACACCCCAATAATCAAATCATCGCCATTGATATATACCATAAACTAAAGCAAATCGTTGATAAATTTTACCAGAAGATTGTTGGGTTGTTTTTTACACTTAACCATTTTTGTTAAAAACCAGAAATAATTCAATATCTTTATTTATATAAATTACAATAATACAAGATACAAAAATGGTTCCAACCGCTCCCGCGGCCTTTTTTGCGGCAAAAGACCCGGTTTTTCCATCGAGCTGATGCAAACTCAACTGGCTGGCGGGAAAACCAGAAAAATTTTAAATACTTCAAAATTACAAATTTTACAAAAACAAAAGGTTTAGAAATACAATGTAGGCCAGTCAAAATCAACACAAGAAATCGCCAAATTAGAAAAACATGATGTATCTCTGATTTTTTAGTATATTGTTTGGACTCATTCGGGTAGTGTATGTATACCCACGTTTGCAACTCTCCAAAAGTTGTGGAAAAATGTAGCACACGAAAAACCGCGAAATTTTAGGAATTTTTTCAGTTTAAACTAAGCATTATTTGACAAAAGTCAATATATACGTTTTTAAAGAACATTAAATTTGTAATAATTTAGGTCTAACCGGAGCTATATTTTTTTACATTTGTTCCAAAAAGTGATAATTTTAATTTTAAATCTTCTTTAGACCAAAATCGCTGTTAAACCATTGGATCCTACGAGTAGAACTCATAGAATGGAACTTGTAGCCAATTTAATTGGCTTGAAATTAAGCGCAAGGCGGGGTCTGTAGGCCTCGGAGTTCTCTCAAAATCTCAAAAAAACCTATATAAAGTAATACGTAAAAAAATGCATTTTGACACATACTCAAAATCGTCGCCTTGTTTTTGATGGCCCTGGGCTGTCACTTTCGATGGATCGTCGTCGTCCTCTATAGGTAGATATTCCAGTATTGGTGGATCGTCAGGGTTGTTTTGAGGCTTGTCATCGTCGTCCTCTTCTATGATGATAGAGCAGCGTTCTGGCACATTTCCCCAGAGCAGGTAGCACACATCACAGAACATTTGAACTCTGCTTTCAGAAGTGCAGCCACCTCTGCATCCCTTCTTGAATTTGCAAGAAAAGAGTTTTAGGAGCTCTGGGGGAGCAGGAGCTTGCCGACTGGTAATGGAGATGAGTCTAGCCTAGTTCAATTCCCAACCCCAGTCTGTGGCTTCTTTATCCATCCCTAACCACTTTTGCATCTGGTGGTATTTGCGATAGTGATGATAAGACGCAGCCTCTGTGGTTGGAGGCAAACAGGCCAGATTTGCTTTGGCGTTGGCTGCTGTTTTGATAAAAATACGGAAGCGTACATCTTTGAGGGTGTCTGTCGTCTTGTCTCCTCCATACAGGGCAACTAGGCTGCTGCGATTTGTGTAGCAAACTCTTGCTTGGTCCACTAGTGTTTGATTCTTTCTGAAGTGTCCCCACATTTTCATCTTCCCCTGTCAGAAAAGGGAGTGTCTTGTTGCCAACATCTGTGAAGCACATGACAACCTGGTGACTGCGGTCGGATCCTATCTCAGCAAAAGTTATCTTGTCGCCAAAGCGATTCATCAGGTGGATTTTGACAGTTTTGATGTGAGGCTTTTAATCACCTTTTATCTTATCAATGAAGCGAGGTTCTGGATACAGTTTTCCTCTTACTGCAACTGGGAAGCTGTAGAATTTCTTGTATAGCATAATTGATGGGACCTGGCTTTAGCGGCGACGAGGTGTGTCGTAGATGCAAGGCGGTCGATTATCTGGTTACCCCAATCGTCACCACGACGTCTTGCAGTCTCGAGAATCGTCCCCCTTATGTAGAATGATTCAACTGTGTGAACCTTATTTCTGCGTGACGTATGAAGTCATTTTGAAAGCTGTAGAAACTTATCAGTAATTTCTTTCCAACAAAGAAAACACATTTTTGCAGATTCATTGAACCTACTGATGATCTCGAGGTTGATAACTGAGAAGAAGGAGTCTCATTTCCTCCACGACGAACAGAAGCACCGATGTTACGTGGGGCAGTATACCTCTTCCTGCAGGCATCGTGATCACTGACTTCATTCAGTTTTCATAAAAACTGATCATTTTCTTGGAGACCACGTTTCACACTGATAGCAACAAGTAACTGGATGCCACGTTTTTTAACAACTACCACTGATTCCTTCTCAAGTGGACATCAACATATAAAACACGAGCCCAGAGGCACTGGCATTGTTAGAATTTTTTCACAATACGAAACTGGAACACAAACTTACAGATTGAAATACTTACAATTTATTCAACTTGGAATTTTGCCTTATTAAATCTATGAAATTGGTTTAAAACTTACTTCATGCAGCAAAAATGTGATTTGGTACTTACATTTATAGGAAAATGCGATTTTACCTTATATAGTTTTTTTTGAGATTTTAAGAGAACTACGAAGCCTATTGAACCCGCTTTATGCTTAGTTTAAAGCTAATTAATTTGCCTACAACTTTTATTCTATGAGTTCTACTTGTAGGATCAATGGTTTAACCGCAATTTCGGTCTAAATAAGGTATAAAATAAAAATTTTCACTTTTTGGAAAAAATAGCCTATTTTCAAAGTGCTGTAATTTGGTAACTAATTAACCTACAGAGCTTCGGTTAGGCCTAAATTATCACACATTTAATGCTCTTCAAAAACGTATATAGTGGCTGTCATGACATAGTTTAGGAGATCGTTTAGGACATTAGTTTTGTAATAAGTAATAATTAATAATAATTAATAACTGAAAAATTACTGTTTAAATAGATCAAAACTATGCAAATTAGATGAATTCGTTTGCTACATGTGAATTCATATGTTTCGAATTTCGGATTCGCAATTCAGATTTCGCAAACAAATTCATTTCATTTGTATAGTTTTAATCTATATTAAATAGTAAAGCCATGTTTCATAAAACTTTTAACATCCAGTTAAAGTTAACAGATGCTTTCTATTGGCTTGCTAGAAATAATTTCCATTTGTTAGTTAAATTTAACTGCTTGATAAAAATTTTATGAAGCCGGATATGAGTTTTTCAATTATTAATTTTTTTAACATGTAAAAAATTTAAACTGTTTCAAAATTTTCACATGTTAATAACTATGTACCATATTGCTTACACACATAATGACAATCATTAATTGTCATTAATTGACAAACCGAAAACAAAAAACAAACAACAAAAATTGTCAAACTGATTCTTGCAAAATAAGAATTAATAGACAATCACAAGGTAACTACTAAAATGGAAAATAGGATTCTGAGATGAGTACGTGGGTAACAGTAGAATTTAATGTAAAATTTAAATTAATTCTACTTAGCGTTGTACTAGTTGAAGCTTGATGAATTCTTCTGAGTGCTAATATTAACCAGCAAGATAAACAGTTGTAATTTTGAAAATGTTGGTTAATGATTATTATTTAATATAAGTTCAATCAAAGATTATAAAATATTTTCTGACTTTGTAGTAATATCGAAGTAAAGATTAACAGAATTTAATGAAGGAAAACACTGCAATCGCTCAAGATATAATAGTATGTTAAGAAATTATTCATAGGAAATCAACAAAAAAGATCATCTTCAAATCTTTATTACATTTTGTTGATTATAAGAGACAATAAATATGATTATCAATAATGAGCTAAAAGATACAAATAAATCTTATTATATGGATTTTTCAATCCTATACAATTAAAAGTTGTAAAAAAAAATTATTAATGATTGAAAGTGCTTACTGTTCATTGATACGAAAAAAATATGCAAATAATGTGAAATAATCTGCGACAAATGGGCCCTAGTTGTTTCGAATTTCTGATTCTCATCAGGCAAACCTGGAAAATATAATTAACGCGCACAGTATTCAATTCAATATGATAGAAAAAAATAGAAAAATTCAAAATTATTTGACATTACTTAAAATAAAAGCAAAATTCTACCTAACTTGATTCCAAAATGAATAAAAATTAAAAAAATTTTTAAAAGTATTTAACCAACCAAATAGAAAAATATATATTAATGATAATCATATTTATTTTATTTTCAAGAGCTAATAATTTTAATTAAGATTATAAGAGACGATATAAAAAATTTGGCTCACCGAGTATTCGGCACCCGAAACTTAGCACATAAAAACGTGCACTTTTAAAAGAAATCGAATTTTCACTGGGATAATCACAGCAATACTAATTTGTAATCTAATATACGAGGGTCGTTTAATTACAAAGTTTAATGATTCTAGCTCTCCGCTCAGTGAAACGGTAGAGCAATGAATTTTTTTTTGGTTAGTCTCTCATCGATTGCGAACATGTTTGTTTGGGTCTTCAAATCGATTGAAGTTTAACTATTTTATAACGTTTTACCATGGAACTGCCATTGAAAGTTGCGTCCAAATCTGAACTTCGTGATGTAGTTCGTTTTTGGGCTGAAAAAAATAAATTCATCAAGAACTGCGTAGTGTATGCGGTTAACAGTGTTGAGCCATAAAATGGTAGCGCTATGTAATTCGGAAATGGTCCAGATAAGTTGCACAAATAAGAGCGACAAGCACCGACGAAAACGTTGCACTTGTCAAAGAACTGATTTTTGAAGTTCAGTGGTACACAAACGACGAATTAACCCTACGATTACCAAGTAGAGAGGAATGTAGTCGTTTACAATTCGAACAATTCAATTCAACAGAGGAAATCGAAGGCGCCGTAACTGATTATTTAACAAATTGGACGCAATCGCACTACCAACTCGGAATTGATAAGTTGATTTTTTGCTACGACAAATGTCTCGAAAAATTTGGCGATTATGTGGAAAAGAATTAAAATTGTCTGTAGATTTCAAATATCACCTTGTTTTTATATTTTGACTTATTTTTGGAATTAAACGACCCTCGTAGAATTCTACTATGGTACTTTTTATTATAAAATATATTAATTAATTATCTAACATTGGACATTTTTGTATTTATAATAATTGTTACCATCAATTGACTGCCGTGGTTATGTATTAGTACATTATTAATCCCCGACGCAAAAAGAGGGGTATTATAAGTTTGACCTGTGTATTTGTGTATACAATACAAATACTACTAGTCGGGGAGCTGCAAATACAATCTTTGGATTAATGTAGGGTAAATACCTCTATTAAACCTACCATAAGTGTATGATGGCATTCTACAAATTGGTATATACTACATAATAAAGTTGCAGCTCCCCGACTAGTAGTATTTGTATTGTATAAAGTAAAACCGGAATTGATATTTAGACTGTAAAACATTAATTAGTGGAATTATTATTTTCTTTTTAAAGAGCCTTTTTATTAGGTCTGTTTTATAAATCTAAGGTTTATTATTATATTTTAACCTTTTTAGAGGTTTTTTTGTGTCGGGGATTTTTTATTTTATTTATATTAAATACTTTGCATCCAATTCTGAACTATTTTTCTTCAGGCCACTATTACATTTTATCAACGATATTTTCTGGAAAAAATGTTATAAAAGGGTTGTCAATGAAACTACATTCTTTTCATATACATTTTTGTATAGGTATTTCGCATTAAAAGAGGAAGTCTTGTTATATTAGTTTTGATAATTGCAAGAATCGAATATGTAGGGCGAAGTATATATGATGTTATTCAATATGAACTTTTGTAGGTGGAAAAATATTTTGTTATTATTTTTTTAAAAATTTGAAAGGATGTGAAGTTTTCTCAAAAAAAAACGTAATTTATTTTAGTATTATTTCTTGCCACAGCAATACTTATAATTTAATAAAATTCTACTTTGGTATTTTTTACTAAAAAATATTTTAATTAATTATCTTGCATTTGACATCTTTGTATAATTATTATCATAATTATTTATTCATTACTGTCTTCGCCACGTAATTGAGATGCATTTACTATAGCAGTAGACAGTTTATAATTTGTTATGTATTATACTGGAAGTCTAATTTGTAGTTTACAGTTAAACGAAGATGCCTACAGGAGACAAGTCTTGTTGAAGGGTAGTAACAATATGTAAAATTAAAATTTGTAATAGCGGCTATTCCAATAATAAAATTAATAATGATGCTGTTAAAACATTAATGTTTTACATTACATAACATTTGTATTGTATAACATATTACGAATATTTTAAAAAGAAAAAATTAAATGAAATTCGGATTTAAAATTAATTTAATAATATTTTACATTTTTTCGACAAATTTTATTTTTGAAAACATAAAATAAATTTTACATTATAGTATAATATTTAAATTGTATCAAGTTAAGAATAACAAAACTTATATAATATTTATTCACAACATAACATAAGTTTTAAATTATCTTATAAGTTATAACGAATTATTCTGGACCAACCGGAACATAAGCTAATATAGTCGTAGGCGGTATATTATCATTAAGTAGTGTATAGCAAATTATACGCCCTTACAATGTTTTCATGAATTTAATTTAAATAATTCTATTATACAGGGTATCTCCAAGAGGTTAGGAAGTTTAGCTACCACTTCCTTACGCAGGACATGCTTAAAATATTTAGCAAAAAAAGTTTATAATTTTAAAGTTAAATTTATGATCTAAAGGTGCTATCTAGATATGATAAACAGGGCGCGTGATGATAGGATATCTTTCAGAACGCTACCGAAGGAGTAATTTGGAGAACAAAATTATAAAAAGTGATTAATATAAGTTGATAGGTTTATTCGTACAAATATTGATATGGTTAATATTGACTTTCTCTACCTACATCATGTTTCCATCGACTTTTTGAGTCTTAGTTCTGGGAGTTTAATCTAGAATGAAATAAAAAATTTTAATTTTTTAAAACGAATCGTCCGGATACCATCATCGTGTATGCCGAAAGATTCATCGTTATTATTTATTGATAAATTGATATCCGCGGTTAACTTGATGCGCTATTTGCCTTGGTAATTTTAGTTCAATTGTTGGGATATATTTGCGATTACATATCATTAGTGTTAGTTGCCGTATAAGTTATTGTTTACATTTAAGATTTAATTCAAATAAATCTATTTATAAATAAAGGACCTAAATAAGAAAATATGAAAAAATTCATAAAATAACAAAATAAATAAATTTTAAATGCAAATATTTATTTATTTATTCAATTTGAAAAATATATATTATACAATGTTATTATTGGGTTAAACTCCTCGTTAGAGTTAATTTATTTACGGTATTTTTACCTGAAATGCATTACTTTAGTTTCAGAACAAAATTTTTAAAACATGATAAACTAACTTTTATAAATTGATAAGACAAAATAGTGAAAAAGAATAGGATGGGAATACGTCTTTAGCAAAGGTAAGGTGTGGAATTTATAATTAAAATCAGTATAGTGTAAATATGTGTTACGGTCAATGATGACAATACCTCCATTAACGTCAATGGCCCGACAATAACATCAATGACCAGCTTAGTTAGGAATTAACGTCGTTGACGTCAGTGTCCATGCATTTTGGGCAATGCTGACATTTAATTTCTTATGTGGTTTTTACATCATTATCCGGGCAATGACGTTAGTGCCCAATACGGGGTGGGAAATGATGAAACTACTATTCTATAGATTCCATATTCTATCACTCTTAGTGATAGCCGTCGCACACGTATCGTATTTCGCTGAGTTTGAGCTTCCCTGGGGAGGTCGGGCCTCCCAGTCGAGGTGAATTTATTTCAGGGATATTTTTAGCGAGTAAAAGAACTTTTTCTTAGAGAGCATTTTATAATAATAATAATAATAATAATAATAATAAACGGACGCTTCGGGCCGTTTTGGCTGGCGCAACTACGGCTAATCACGGATCTACCCTAAAATGAGTTTGCATTTGTCTAAATTAAATAAAAATACCTGTACACTTATTGGGCCTTGAAAAGAGCAGAGTTGCTGTCGTTTATATATACAGAAAAACGCTTGCACGACAAATAATTGTGCCGGGTTGAAGTGTATTGCAATTTTGCTTATCATTGTCCAATCCATTTTGGCCATTAACGTCATTGACCGGCCAAAGACGTAAATATTACAATCATATGAAAATATTTACGACATGCCAACCGTTAACGGCCATTGACGTCAATGTCCAATTTACGTCATTGACCGTATCATATGTTTTATTATCGAAATCGCAACACATCGAAACATTTCACAATACAACACTGCACTTTAGTATCAAGAAGCATTTACTACTCATAGAAATTCAAACGGTGCTCTAAGACTGACTTCAATAATTTGATTAATAATTTAATAATTTCAAACTTGATGAATAAATTATAGTCATCGGCATATAACGCTAAATTAGTATGCGGTTACTTAGAAGTATTATTAATTAAAATAGAACATAATACAGGTGCCAAAATCAAACCTTGCGTAATCCTCGTCAAAGCAGATGAAAAGTTTATTTGCGACATTTGGAGCTTAGACCTTCATGCCACACAGTATGGAATGCTTCTTTCAGATCTAACAACGCAATGCTCTGTGATGGGTATTGGTGAACTCTAGGATCACGTCTTCAACCATCCGTATCTTAGCGAGTTGATGAATGATACAGTGAACCTTTTGAAAACCAAATTGTGCATTAATAATGAAATTATTACTCGACACGATCTTCTCAAGAACTTCACTCATAATAGGAAAACAGATTCATCGAACAATGATTTGTATATTCACTCTTTCCTTTATGGGGTTAGGAATTGGCAGTATTTTAGCTATTTTCCATGCACTTGGAAAATAAAAGAGCTGTCTCTGAATATTGAATAATGTTATTAGCTGCTTGCCCATACCTTATATAGTGTGGACTGTGGTAACATTGGGTAATCTCTTGTCTGGGTCTGTGTTTTTCCTAATATTGTCTCGCATTGGCGAATATTATTCTGTTTTTGAATGCTATTTTATACTTTAATTATTACATTTTATTCTCTTTGTTGAGGAGTCTGCAGTTCACTGATTTTTTGTTTTGTAATTTTAAGCTTGCAAGCATTTTATGCATGCTTTTCTTACTAGCAAAGCTCAAGGTATAAAATTGTCAATTTGTTTTCTGAATTGTTTTTTAAAATTCTAAATTTTCTTTTTCTGCTTTTTCTTTCCGCAATGCAAGAAGGAAATCCACTAGTAAAAGTCACATGGTATAATACCACAATTGGTTTGGGTTTAACATTTTTTACTGGTATTAATAATTAGGATTTGTGTTGACTTAGTAGTTTTCGTAGTTAGGATTAGGCAGTTATTAGGATTCAATATCGAAATATGTATAGACAGATACTATATTTATTCAGTAATTAATTGCCAATAATTTCCAAAATTCAAAATTTATTCGTAACTTCAACGTTACCACTAAGTTGATGCTTCGTATTAATTTATTTGTTTTGCAATTAGCAGAAAATCGCACCGATAGTCGATCCCAGATACTAAAAATGTAGGTGGCAGGTCAAATGCAAAACCACATTCACACATGGAAACGTCATTTTAAAAATTCAAATTGAATACGTTATATGTGTTGCCTAACTAAGAATGTTTAAAAGTTACGGCATAATTTTACGAAACTTATTTTCACAAATTTACTTCAATTTTAATGCGATTTTGATGAAATAAATAAAGAAATACTGCATAGGAACTATTTAATATAATACAAAAAATTAAATGTTATCTGTCACCAACACGTAAATTTCGTTAGTGTGAAGCCGCCTAATTTCTAACCAATTTCATTGGTTAACATTTCGAGGTCATCGTTTTAGTACAAATTCTTACTTTTTTCTTAAATGAAATGGACTATAGTAACGTTATGAGTCCGCAGGCTGAGCTAATTTGTAATAAATAGATTTTTGGAAAATACCTAAAGCTAAAAAGATTTATTAAATGTTATTGGGTATTAATCACTTAAATTGTATCAGTAATGGTTGACTGTTAAAACGTAGTATATCGGTAACTATTAGAAAGTACTACCATTTTACTATTATAGTTATTTAATTTCCGTCAATTTGAGTTATTGCATTTTGAACAGCCATATATCTATCGTAGTACGATGTAACTTAGATTTGTATCAACACAAATCAATAGCTAAAATATTAATTTAACGCAAATTATTGTAACATATTTTTATAAATTGTGAGCGAATCGAAGTAATATTTAAAAAACATGGTTTACTATTATTATTTATAAAGCTTTTTATGGATTTGTATAAAAGTCAAGTGAGTAAGCTTCAATAAAAAGAATATTAAAGTTTAGAAATTTTTTTTATAAAGGTTTTGTAATATGTATGTAGAATGTTTCTTTAATTCAACTTTTCTGCATGTTGTGTTGATTACAATTCAATATCGAAATATGTATAGACAGATACTATATTTGTTCAGTAATTAATTGCCAATTCAGTAATGGAGGTATTTGTAACTTTTTACATTTTTGTATCCAATCAACTGACGTGGAAGTTTGTGCTTTGATATGCTGAATAAACTGTCTGGATTTGTGAATTGTGCAAGCCAGCTAGTTAGGTTTTATTAGAGACCCAAGTGTCTATATTGTAGCTTAACGACCGATTGGTTTTGTCGTTTTATCGGTGAATCTGAATAGAAGTATCCTATGAATTATTGTGACGTGGTAGAGCATAAAATGCCTGTGTTGATTTATTCAATTTTTTATTAAAACTTTGTTATTCAATCTTTCTAGTACTGTCAACAAAACTATATAATGTAATATTTTTTGGCTAAAAATGTAGTTTCGTGATGGAATCGAATAATTCATAATAAGCCAACTATTTAACAATACACTTTAACCAAATAACTAGGATATTATGTACATTTAGAGAAATATTAAATTACAGTAATTTTCAGGTTCAGTCATAATATCAAGCATTCACTAAAACAAAATTAAAGGTGATTCTTAAATTTATGAGGTTCATTAGACAATAAACGGTTATAATTTAGTAAATTATAATTAGAGTACGGACTTTTAAGCATAAAACATCGTTAAAATAGCGCTTAAAATAGCACAAAAAATTGCCATTAACTATTATATGCATGAAAATATATGATTTCATCTTAAATATAAGCATTATAATAATATAATTTATTTGAAAAGTAACACAAGAAAAAATTAATAAAGTAAAAATAATAATAATAAAAAGTAAAATATAAAATAATTTCTCTACATCAATTTTTTTTTTAAATGAAATTAGTTATTAAATATTTTTCTTAATTTTTCATTAAAAATTAATTGTTAATTGAGGCGTTCTGAAATTTAACTAAGACGCCAGCTATGTATTTGCTCTAATGTATAATTAAATCCAATATTTTATGGCAATACTTAACCTTTTTTTGCCAAAAAACTGGAACTTTTGAAATGGTATGTTGAAAGATAATTTCCACATCTATAGCTTCTGCTAAAGAAAGATCTCTTGTTTCTAGGTACCTAATAAATGAGATAATTTAGCTATAATGTGGTTTTATAAAAGTGAGTTTTAGTTAAAGTTGCTGTAATTTAAATTTCAAACCTATTTATTGTTATTTTTTATTTATAATACCTATTTATTATCCTTAGGGGTGACCCCGGGAAATGTCTGCCAATATTAATTCCCTAGTCAAAAAGCACCCTATACAATTTTGTGACTTATAAAATGGGTTAGGTCAAATCGTCATTAGCTCCCGGTCCAAAATAAATGTAGGTATTTATGTATATACTGCAATTTATTTTAAATTTATTGAAAATGTGCTAAAATAAGCACTAAAAATGCTTAAAAATAAATCTAAGCATAAAAGTATCAAAATAATTATGCTAGAAATCTGTACTCTAATTTATTATAATAAATACATAGGATAAGAATACGCAATTAAAATTACTATCAAGAGAGTTACTCCTTTTCTCACTAATGCCCGATTTCTTCACCTTGAGATATCTATCGGATAAGTATAACTATAAGGATATAGTTTTCGTCTTATAGTTTGTTATACTTATTCGATAGATATCTCAACGTGAAGAAATCGAGCATAAGAGTTATAATTAAAAAATTTTTAGTAAAATTATTCTTTTATCTAACTGAAGAATGTTTTTAATCTTTAATTACACAAAATCTTATGATATTATTAAGTTTTGGTTAATATTTGAAAATATTTTGCATTGCTGTTATATTTTCAAACATAAAAAAGGTATTCCAATGATCAGTGTCTACGAAAGACGAGATATTTTTCCAATAATAGAACTGTGGAATATTTGCAATTCTGACGAATTGAATTTTGTTTTTTATCAGAAGTCGTAATTTTTTGAAATTACTTTGAACCACTTAAATAGTTTGAAGACGAGAAGAAGAAAAATCGTAATACGAAAGTAGATTTAGAAAAAATAAGGTAAATCGCTTGTTGTTAATACGAAGTAAATGAACTTCAAACCATAAATCGTTTACAGCGTTATCATAAATGTAAAATTTATTTAGTGTCAATTCATTTTAAAGCGATAACACTAGGTAATGCATTTACGTGTTCTATTTCGTCTTCCGTATTGGAAAACTTGCACAATTCAATGTCGAGATACGATTTATGCTGATAAGGGAAAATCGTTTACTTATCCTGTGATGCATTACTGAAGCAGGGAACAAGTGGTCTTCGTCATGTCCTTTCACTCTAACAGCTCGATTTTAACTTTACTACGTTGATATTTTACCTCAATTCAAATACACCAAGCACTTTGCTAAAGTTTTATATCCACTAATATGAAGAGTTTCTTTTATAAAAAAAACAACTGATTTTGAAGTGGAGGTAACAAAGAGTGACACAATGTTTGTTTTGAATTTTTAATTTCGTTTAAAATTTTAATTTAGACATACAAATTAATTTGTAAATTTTAATTTAATTATTTTGTTTTAAGCCTGCCGGTGGTTAAGCTGGGATGTAATTAAAAAAAGTAGTACACACAACACGATAAAAGAGATTAAAGCACGTCAAGAAATAATCTTGATCGTCTCAAAAAGTTTATATTTTTTTTTATATAATCTTCATCAGCAAAGTGTGGGGGCTCGGCGCTCATTCTTGGTTGACCCACATTTTGTAATGGTTCATGAATTAATTATCTTTGTTTTAAATTGTTACAAGTACTTAGAGTTTACTTGTTGAAATCACTTTAAATTTATTTTATATAAAAGATGTTAATATTAAAGAAAGATGTTGAGTTTTAAAAGCGTCTATTATGTTGTTATCATTCTTTTAAGAAAATTCTTTTGTTTCATATTAATTAATAGAGTAAGGGTTGAAGCGTATTGTAAGGTAAATACAATGAGCTCATTGTAATGCACGGGCAGGTGCCGAGATGTGTCTGAGAATCTCCTTAGCTGATGAACCTTTCTTTTTCATCATTTGCACCGAACATAATGCCAACTAATATTTTTACTTTACCTGTAAACGTATTTAAGCTGTTTGATAACTTTATAAGCAAGTAATTCCATGGACAAAAATTAAGATTTATGATGGCCGCCCTAATAATGGCAGTTAATTCAATTTCAATAGTAGGACTTTACTGCACAGTAGCTTAATCTTGATATGTCTTTCGTAACGTCGCTTATGGACTGGCAGAATAAAATATTGGCAAAGTTTGAGATAAAATGCCGGACATGGAACGAAGTACTTGTAGAAACGTAGAAATGTCGTTTCAGGGGATGCTGAACTTAGCCGAAGTGCACAATTTCAGTGACAATACATCTACGTCTCACACAAACGACCCGAGTATATTACTGTATACGTAAATGTGCCCCATATGCTCTTGTTTCCATTTATACAGAATCCTAGAGTGCTTAGTCAGATTTCTTGTCAACGTTTTTCCCAAGAAAACTCTTCAGATTAGACATATGCTTGTTATTTTAGTTCCCTAGTTGTTAAAATCCATTTATTTTGTGGAAACCAGCTTTGGGTATTTTTTGTTTCTAATCAATTTCCATTTAAAACGCATCTAGTTTTCTATCTGGTGTATTTCTTACAAACCTGGGAAGTATTTTCATCTGAAGCGGCAGAGCATGTTATGTGAATTCAAAAGCTATCTAATCTAAATTTAAAATAGTAATTTCTTATGTTTTTTTTATCAGTGTTGACTATAAATTTAATGTGCTTCCCCTTACGCGATACACATAGGTTGTTGACAAATCTCTTTAGGTGAATTGTAGTCACAAATCAACAACAATAAAATAAGCTTTACATATGCGTTATAAACGCATATTTATAGAACTTCTTACTTTGATTTATGATACCGACATATTTTATTAATGTTTACTGCAATTTTACGATACAATACCATTTATTTTAAACAATTTTATTGATTTATAATAAATTTAATATATTAGTCAAACGTAAACTTGTGTAAAACTTGTGTAAAAATTGTGTAAAATTGTGTAAAAACAATCATAAAATCGAATCGAATGATTCCAACCCAGATCTTACCAAAATAACGAAATAAGTAATACATAAATTATTTTTCACAATTCCAGGAGTAAACTGCTCACTTTACTCCCGCTTTTGCAGGACTAAAGTAATACTTTTTTCCCGCGCCATTTTTGCACGCCATTGATCTGAAATTTTGCATATGCCTTCTTACGACAAATCTCTGAGGGATTACTGTGGCGGGGGTAAAATTTTTCTCAGTTTTTCGATATCTAGCGCCGTTTTCGAGTTATTGCAATTTCAAAATCTCAAATTTAGTTATTAACGAATGTAATTCAGCATTTTCATCGAAATTGTAAAAAATAGTATATACACCTTGGGACTAAGGTTCTCTTCATCCCGTCTGCGATTTTGGCACTCGGCTAACACCTCGTGCAAACACCTTTGCACGCGGGATGAAAAGTAGTACCTTAGTCCCATGATGTATAATATACTAGCTATTTTATCAATGAGAAGGAGGAATAAAAAAATAATTAAGTTTATTTTTACCATAATTTACCATAATTTTTGATGTCAAGATCCTTTATTATACCCGGAAACTAGTTACATTCTGTGGTCATTTTGGTTGCAGATAATTGAGCTATGATTAACTTAACTTAATCAGAGTATCATATTGCTTATGAGTTTCATCATAAGTTGATATTCTGTTTTTATATTTTGGCATCATCCTCAACATTGCTTCGCCCAAGAAAGTCGATATCTGGCATTTTGCCAAAGTTTTTGCAACTGCATCAATTTTGCAGTACTTGCAGCCTGTTCATTTCAGTTGTACTAGTCAAGAATACCACCACACTTGCAAATACATATCAAATGGGACTTTTTCTCCAGATTAACCCTTTCGTTCCTAATAGTTTCACTATGAAACTTAATGGTGAGACGTTAGACAAAGATATTTATTTTACACCATTATGTGGTCTAGTTTACGTAATAATTTGGTAAATTAGTAGGGAATTAGTTAGGGAAGTACTAAAATTAGGGGAATTAGCAGGGAATTAGGGGAATAGTAGAGAAAAAATAAATATTTTCTAAAATTTGTAAGAAATTATTATATATTGCACTGTTAAGGGCTGAAGGTCCTTAAGGTCCTTATTTTATGTATGCTATTAAAGCACAGCTTATCGAACCCCAGCTTCCAGATCTTTATGCAACGAATGAATATAATTATGCAATCTTTTATTTTCAAAGAATCTTACGAAAATTATTGAATGAATATTTTATTTTATTTTTTTGATATAATAAACATTTGAATTTATAAATTCAAATTGACTTTATTTTCAATTGAAAAGTTTTATTTTGTGCTTTTTAGACTAATTGGAAAGTTACAGCTAATAAGAAACGCAAGGCTTGGATGTATAATAATGGTATTCTCCGCCGAAAAATATACTCCTAATATAATTTTTCTTTCTATACTAACAATATGTTAACTTTTAATGCTTATTGGCAGTCAATATGTTGTGAATAATGAAACTGACAGGTGATAGGCCGGGTAAGCATGAGGAAGTGGCTTTTGCATCGATTTGGCAGATTTTTTTTTTAGCAAGTCGTTTCTAAGTGATAATCAGTCTTAGCAAATAATATTAGTTTCGAAATGTGAATAAAAATATTTGTGAATAATAACAGAAAACTAAGAAATTTTTTTTTGGAAATTTTGAAAAAGAAATTTGTTATTTTGTTACAAGATTCTGTAAATACATCAAAATGAAACGAAATTGTTATCTAATTTGGAGATGTAAACAGTAATATAATATTATTTTAACTAAGAAATCCCAATAACTCAAGCTAAAACTAAAACTGTAGTATCAATTTCTTAAGACTAGAATTGCTTAGGATTTTGTAATGTTTTGACAGGAACCTAAAGCTGGTTTAATCAGTAAAGTTGTTTTTGAACGGTTTCAAAACTTGATTGTAGTACTATTGTGATAGAAATGTTATCCTTATTTTGTATATAGTCGTAAGTATATTATAGTAGGTTCCTACTACCCTTACTTAAACACTAAATCTTCTCTAACTCCTAAATTTAATAAAAAAATAAAATATATTATTAAACGTTAAAAGATGGTTTATTGTACCTGCGGGAATTCAATGTATTTAATTATCTTACAATTTACCTAAAATATGGTATTCCAGCTTTTTAACTACCAGTGGTGTATTGAAACCCACTACCAGTCTTACTGTAATTAAATTTTTTTATGTTTTCTTTCGTATTGCTTTTTTTATAATAAAACTTTTACAAATTAAAATTCAAGTAAATAAGACAGTTAAATAAATTAAAAATATTATCATCGCTGATTATCCTCTGGATGACACGAAAGCCAGTGGTCTTCGAATACGTGCCCGCAATGTTATCCAGAATCATCTTAATAGTTGTCGTCATCCTTCTAAGAAACATGATTTTCAATATGAACTGGCTACCGTCTCTAAACAAACTGCCTTCTTTTTAAAGAGTCATAGGATGACATAATTGTTACTAGATCTAATAAAGGAAATACTACTGTGGTCATAAATAAGTCGGAATAAGTTGAGAAACTTGAACAACTTTTTTCTGATCGCGATACGTATGACTTAGTCAAGAAATGCCCCGTGGTTGCCTTACAAAAGAGTGCTAACGATATTTTTTCCGATCTCGTTGAATTTGGTTTTATGAGTAAGTATCAATCTTGGTACTGGAAGAAGGAAATCGGTGTTCCTCCTAGGGCCTACGGGTTACTTAAGATTCACAAGGACGGTCGGCCTCTTAGACCGATTGTTTCTCATGTCAACGGCCCTCTGCGTCCTCTTTCTAAATTCATTACCCCGTACTTAAAGGTTTTTCACAAAGCCAATTGTTACGATGTCAAAAGTTCTATTCAACTTATAGATATGCTCTCTAATTATTCCCTTCAGGCATATGACATTTTGGTTTCCTTAGATGTGTCATCTTTATTTACCAATGTTCCCGTGAAACTGGTTATCGACTATATTATTAATCAGATTCCCAAGCTACAAAATGGTTTGGACATTCCTGATGATATCTTGATAAAAGCTTTAAGACTCATCACGACTAAAAACTATTTTGTGGCAAACGGGAAAACTTATCTCCAAAAGAGGGGGGTTCCTATGGGCGGTAGCATATCTGTTGATCTTGCTACCATATGTATGAACATTCTTCTTGATGATCGTGTTGTGTCTTTTAATAAAACACACAACAACGGCATAAGAATGATTAAGAAATATGTCGATGACCTTTTTCTCGTTATCAATGGTAAATATGTTTCCTCTCTTCTTGACCACTTTAATGCCATGTAGATCTGCAATTAACTATGGAAATTGAAAAGAACCAATCCTTCCTTGATTTACTCGTCATTGGGGATCCTAATGGTACTCTCATCACTGACTGGTACTATAAGCTTATGTATTCAGGAAGACTTTTAAATTATTTTTCAAATCATCCTGAACATCAAATCCTTAATGTCGGTCGTAATTTCATCCAAAAAGTTCTTACCGTTTCACATCCTTCTTTTAAATCCAACAACATTAATAAAATATCCCACATTAATGTAATAATTTTACCAAAACCGTCATTAACTCCCTCCTTAAGACAACCCTGGCCCAGAAGAAGCGAAACAATAATAATAAAGAAAATATATCTTTAAGCTCTGATACTAAATTTTTTAGCCTCACATATGTTCGAGGACTTACGGAGCAACTAATTTCCATTCTGAAGTCTACTCCTGGTATTAAACTTGGTTTGAGTTGTCCCAACAAAAATTCTAAGTTTTTTTCTAGGACCAAAGACCATCAGAGTGGCCTTGTCTATAAAATCCCTGGCAAAGGATTGCGATGCCGTATACGTTGGTGAGACGAGTAGAAAATTATGTGTCCGCATAAAAGAGCATACTAGAGACTTGAAGAACGCTCGTACTCTGGGTTTAAGGGCTCAAAAAGACCTACAGCTCTATGTATAACGAAAATCATAACATCAACTACGACGGTATCGATATCCTTGACAGGGAGAAGATAGACAAGAAAAGGAAAATAAAAGAAGCGATTCATATTTATTCGCATGGATCGTCGATTAACGACAAAAGAGATGTCGAGTATTTTGATGCCGGTTTCAAAAAAATCTTAGATATTATGAACCCAGCTGGAACACTATTTTCACTATTGTTCTTTTTCTTTTTTTCTTTTCTTTTTCCTTCTTCATTTTGCTGTTTTGGACCATTCTCGCTTTTCACGGGTCTTTTTTGTTTGAATTCAAATTCAAATGTTACCAACTTTGGTTGTGTTTCTAACTAACTACCGGGAGGTTTTTGGTTCGAATTAATTTTGTTTAGTTCGAACTAATCATCCTTTACGGTTAGAGTTGTCTTTGTGTTTAAATTTAAACAAAATACCACGTGGCTGGTCGAAGCGTGGTCGAACACGGCCAAGAAATGGAAGGATGTTACGATTTTATTTATTGTTTGTATTTCTTTATGTTATTTTTAGTTTAAGGGAAACGCAACCCTGGAGTTGCGTATGTACAGGTTGTTGTCTGTACAAACCACCGACTTGTATGGTGTGTATGTTCCATTATCGTGTAATTTATAATTACTTACAGGGTTTTTAGAATTTTACCTAATTAATTTAAGTTTTCATTTCCATTTTTAGCTTAAGTCTTAGAAAGGTAAAACGGAAGTGTCAACGCTACGATTGTTCGGAACCATTGCCCGTTTTAAGTTCTATTGGCTGGCAATATTGTTTATCTTTAAGCAAGGCATTAAATTCTTGTTATCCACCCGCCGTTTTGGTTTCATTAACAAAACCCCAATCATTGATTGTTTTTCAGCGCCAATCCACCTTTTCGTTTGGGGACTGGGATCTCGGACGCCCAGTTTTTCACAGGTAGGTTGTGTTTCCTTCAGTTCGAGTGGCGCCCATGGATTTCGACGCACTCTTTTAGGGACTTTTAAGTACTCGGTAGCCAGGTGTCCTTGTTTTGGTTCGAACCCGACCCACGCGCAGACTGACGGCCGGCCGCCTGGTCAATCGAGTAAACCTCCAACTTCAGTGGACCGTTTAGGACCGTTACAAACCTTTTGTTGTACATTATGAAGCCACTGGCAATAACAATTAATTTATAAATAAGTTAATGTTTGTCTAATGTTTAAGCTAAATGTATTTAATGTTTAGCGTCTGTGTGTCTGTCTGTTTGGGATAGAGCTTGAGTGTTATAATAGCTTCTGTATGTTGTGTTTGTTGTGGTTATACTATACATTGTTACTATTTAAGTATATTATCAAATTGTTTTAGTATTATTTAAATATAAAACCAATGTTTATTTGTTGCAATGGATAATTAGAAACCATTTTTAAATGTTATATTAATTAAAATAAAACAGTGGAAAAATTTTGATTGCAGTTTAATTAGGACTGCATTGCCACTAGTAAGTGACTTTACATTAACTATGATGTGCAACAGGTGCGCCAGTAGGTATTGTCTGACTAGGGGCGCAGAAATATAAAAAAATTTCATATGTTAATATTTTCATATTTTCAAAATATTATCAAATGCTAACTTTTGTGTTCAATAGATATTGTGTGCATGACAAATCAAAATAAAATAAATTATAAACTGTCCATATATTGAAAAATTTATTGATGTGAAATATACCTACCGAAGCTTTGTTTTTAAAATATTTATATTAAACACTAGCAGTGTATGCATTTCAGATTTGTAATTAGTTTGCAATTTACAAGCAATTTAAAAATAAAATTTTTGTCTATGTTGTCTATTATACAACAATCCTACATACAATGCAATACTTATTATTTACCTGCGTGATTACTTTTTCATGGAATCCCGTTATTATGAAACAATTTTTTAAAGTTTTCTGTCACTCGAAGGAAAATTAATAGTAACACTAGAGCCTCTTTGTAATGTAAGTAGTCTTGTACTCCATATATTTCAAAGTGATCGATCTCTTTGAAACTTGAATAACTTTTAGTTATAAAAATTATTACTTGACTTGGATCTGTATCAAATAGACGAATAATAGCATTAAATCCTTCGATATCTTCATTGTAATTTATGCGTGCTATTGAAAAGTAAACTTAAACCAATTCTTAGACCTTTCATTCATAAAATTTAGCAATTTAGAGTAAATCAGCCAATGTTGTATAAAGCAGATTCAGATCATAAATATTTAGGCTTAGGGTAGAAATTCTTACGAAATCAGTGATTCTAAATCGAATTTTTTCTTACTGATGTTTATATTTACTTCAGAATAAAATAAAATTGCGTGTTTCTAAAAATACAATGTTTGAGGATCTTCGAAAAAGAGAACGTTAAAATATCTGTAAATTTCATAGCAGACCAACACAAAAGAAGAGCTTAACATAACTTCACGTACAATAGTAGCGTATTTTGGCCTTCTAAGCAAAAGATTTCAAGTTGATCTTAGTCTTGCATTGCAACAAAGGGGTTCCAAGTCTAGCCGGAAACAGATGCTATGTGTAAATATAAAAGAAATAACATTCTGACGGATTGACATACGTATTTGCAAAACTATTTTTAATATTAAGTATTCTATTTAAGAAAAAAATTATAACTTCATATCTTTATTGCTAAAATTATCATGGCCAAATTAACTTGAAAGCTTTCAGGAGAAAGTAAAAATCATATCGAAAATATCAAAAAGATAAAACTTAATTTTACTACTTTAAAAATTTTCATTGATAGAACACATTTCTTATTTCTTTAAAAGCAAAAAAGAAATAAGTATTTCATATAATGTGAGTTGAAATATTCTAATTTTAGAAAGCACAGTAAATCATGAAGGACACCGAATTAAATTTTTTAATATTTCCCTTGTTAACTTGGTTACCAGTGGCGGGTGTTCTAATAAAGCCTTCCCAAAACTAATTTACAAACAACTTTGAATATATTCTTTAATGTACATATAAATAATTATTAATATACTTTTCATTTGTAGTCGTCTCGTACTCATTATGGCAAACCGCATGAGCCGCCACTGTTTATCGCAATGAATTAAAATTTGGTGTTAAAATTTCAACAGCGAATAATTCTTAATTGAGGGGGCGGTTTGTTAGAATTCTAGTCTGCAAATATCAGCAGAAAATGTCATGGATATATAAGTGGGAGTTTAAACTGAAATGTTGAATATAATATGACAATTGTGGAATTAACTGTATATTTCCGAATTGATCCTAATTGCGGTTTCGTGTAAAGCTACGCGAATGCTTCTTAAATAGGTACTTTCTGGTTACATAATGTTAGAAAATTACTTGCAACTAATATTTCATTTATACGAGTATAGTGCAAGTTTTGATCCAACTACATACAACATATTAAAATTATATTATATTTCGAGAAATTTTAAAATATATTTTGAAATATTGTTTTATTGAAGAAAAAACGTTCGTATGCAATTGGAAAGGTTTATTTGTAGATCTGTTGCGATTGTTTTCTCGAGTTTGCAGTATCGAAAACAACAGCTCGAAGCGAATCGGTAAACGATTTTCGTGAAGTACCCTAAAACTTTCCTTTTGGTTTGGAATTAGCTAAAATAAGGTCGTGCCTGCAATATTGCAACAAAAGTTGGAAACTATTGTCAGCAGAGCAGATTCTCTTAACTATTGTGTCTGGATCACTAAAATTAATTTGCATGGCCATTGTTTCTGCAGTTAGTATTATGAATTCAATGTGAATTTTTTGTAATAATTATAATTGTGGCGATTAAAGTGAGTATTTAATTAACCAACCGGTTGCTTATTTTAGTAGAAATCAAAATTTTCACTACTATACAAATTACATAACGAATGACATGTTTCGATCTTAAACGTGATCATGAATCATGCATGATAACGAAACATGTCTTAGGTAACGTTTTGTTTGTTCTGTTAAACGTATCTGTTATAATTTTATTATTAAGTGGACAAATGATTTTAAAAAAATTTCAATGTGTGAGCGGCATTACATGCATTTTAAGACAAAGCGGTTTAATCGTAGACAAGGTTCCGTTTTATTACACTGCTATACTTAGGTGTTTTTATTTTCTATAGTTTAAGGTAATATTTAAAACTCGTTAGAAAATACGTATTTAAAGAAAAATTTAAATAGGGAGCTTCTTGGATTATAAGCTCACGTGCACAGGTCTAGACGAAACTGACGAGGCAAAGTCGAATTTCTACTTACTCGAAACGTGTGTTTGAAATCGGGAAAATTTTGCACGAGGCATTGAATTGGTGGGCTACTTGTTTAAGTACGTGTTTGCGTTAAGGTAGCAGGTGTTTGTTTATTGCCTTTTATTATACCTCATGTGTGATTTTCCACACAATTCGCAGCTTAAATTGATGAAATATTGTACTTCAGTTAACAGTTGTATATCTTGAATTTATATCGCAATTACGGAGTTAATTACAAAACTTAATAAGCCTTCAAGTGCCTTCAATTTATTTATTTTTTTGTTCAAATTTAATTTTTTTGTAGTTATTTATTTTTCGCTAAATTATTATCATACATTTTTGTAACTATTGAAATATACTATCGTAAATCATGCCAGGTTTTTTATAAGTAGTATTTAGAAATAATCATTTCAAGGCATGATCTCTTAGTTGGTCCTATGTCAAATAAAAATTTGTTCATGAAGATGCAGCGGCCTTTCCATTAAACATAAATTTAGTACCTAATAGTTTCTTGCGGGACTGGCTTTTATGGAAGTTTAACTGCTTTTATTGGAGTCGTTCGGTATATTGTAAAGGTAATGTGGTTGACACTGCGCTTTTACTGCTTATAATTACCGCTTAGAAACAATCGTCCTGGTGTTTTGATCATCATTGGTGTATACATATGTTACAGCGACAGTATGAAAGCAATGATTTTATACTGTCACTAGTAATTTTACACATTTACTGAAAAGACTAGTTAAAGTGGGATTCATTTTAAATAATCTAGTTCCACTAGTCATTTTAAAAATAACTAAATCCCATTAGTGGAAGTTGAATTCTGATTAAAATTATTGTTGTACGTAGCCTATAAATAGCTGAATTGGCTACCAGGCAGTCTGCAGAAACCAGACAAAGTTTTGCAAAATCTTTTTGCAAGACAAAATGTCAAACACATCAAAGTTTTTATCAAAAAAGTGCAACACTGTGTACTTCTAAATTGGGTTACATATCTTCCTTATTAGTTATTACAATCATTAGTGTATTATAATAATTACTAATCATGTAGAATGACTAACATTTCCTAGGGAGTCAGAGCATTTAATATTTTTTTATGTTCCACTTTCTACTGTCACTAATTTGATCAGTGAATGTGTAAAATCACTAGCAAATACATTCAACAACCGAATTTCTAACATTTACTGTAACATATACTACATTGAAATAAATGTAAGTATATGCAGTGGTATGTAGTTATAATTACTAGATAACTAGAACTAGATTTGAGTCGTTTTATGTCGGCTTCACTTTGCCTAATAATAAAATTTTTGTTTTTGCAGTAGTTTGAAACAGTTTTAAAGTACTTTCTTTTTAATCTTAAATTAACTGTTTAAAAACCATAAGGATTAAATTAATTTGCGCAAGCATCTGAGATTTTCAAATGTACTACAAAAACAAGCTAATATTTTAATTTAAAGTGGATGCAAGGAAGGCTATTGGGGGTAACTATCTAAAAAAATCAACAGAAAAATAGTAAAATGCACTAAATTTCTTATAATTTGAAAAATATATTTACCATAATTTTTATCTTAAAATATTTAAAATAAAATTTCTTGTCTGTTTTGATGTTAATTTAGACTTTATATTTGAACTGTATAAAACAAACGTCATTAATAGTTTGTGCTTATTTGTATAGAATTTTATTTCAATCAAAATCAGTCAAGTGTTGTCAATCTAATCAATCATTATTTCATCGGAAGTACATACGTGGGAATGGCATTTTAGTATATTATTATTTAAATATTTTTCTGTGACATCTTGATGTTGAAAGATCATTTCTAGTGTAAAGCAATTTTTACAAGACAACAGCCGTTGATTGACACCTTATATAAATTTGGAAAAAAATTGTCTAAAAATAAAAAGTAAACCAATATTATTTGTGTATGTTTTATTATTCTTTATGGTTTTATGGTTTATTATTTGTTTTTAATTTTCTAATATTAATTATACTTTTCTAAGGCTACAGACTCACTGTAGGCAATATCAAACACAAACCAAAATTCTACAAACAAAATTAGTTAATTTATTATTTTAACCAATTGCCATCTAGAATGTTGCAGTTTTTAGCGCATATTTTAGTGCTTATTTTGAAGTCTTTATAGCCAATTTGCTTGTATATTTTCAAGTATTGTAGTTGCTGATCCGATCCGTAATTATAATACTCTCAAGAGACTGACTTCTGATTTGGTACGTTATAGCCGAAGTACGTTATAAGCCAACCAACCAAGAAAACATTAAAACCATAATTAACTGTTGAGTTTGTAATACTTGAAATACAAAATTTGGTCCTCTATAACCAAGAGTACGTGATAAATGGATTCTTTATGTA
Organism: Cantharis flavilabris; assembly: GCA_949152465.1. Lineage (NCBI taxonomy): Eukaryota > Metazoa > Arthropoda > Insecta > Coleoptera > Cantharidae > Cantharis > Cantharis flavilabris. The sequence goes on from OX424439.1 coordinate 26,958,985, forward strand.
CGGTAAATAATGGCATTTGTTATGGTTTTTATATTAATTTGCTATAAAGAAAGTCAGAACTGGGTCTTTTATAACCGGACACCAAGGTATTATAATTTTTTGACGTTTCATTTAAAGTAATTTTATTTAAACTTGGGTTTTTTGAAAATTTACCACTGTAGCTGTTTAATTACGTCCATGAAGTGATAGTATTATGTTATTATTAAAAAAATGTTTCATCTTTTCTCCATCCTACCGGTAGATCGATTATTTAGTTTAATGCGTTTAATGCCTGAGTCAGCTTACCTGTTTCGCAATTGAATGATAAATTCAAATGACTGCCAGTAGTGTTGAGGTCGGGTTATTTTATTATAAAATTTTTGATAATCCCGACTTTGTAAACTGCATCATTAAATATTATAGGTAATGATCTACCTACACCAATAATAATTATTAATGCTACTTTCTCGTTTCTCGTCAAACTTATTATTATTGTCAGATTTGCAAAATTAAATAGTCGATTGTTGGTGATCAATTTAGAAGGTTGTGATGCAATGATTATTATTTTTCCTGGGAAGGGCTGTACAAGAGTATATTTATATAGTCAACAAAAGAAGCAGGACATCTATATTAGATTTAAAATATTATAATTTAAGAGATAAATCGTTCAAATTGTGTGATCCAATTTAGGCGGGGTTGGCGTGACTGTTCGATATAGATAACTCTCCCTTATATAGTTTTATAGCTGGAACATTACTTTTTATTTTTGTTAACTAATAACCTTAACCTTTATTAACAATATTGTCTAATGGGGTCAACAGAAAATGATCTTTCACATATAATTTTCTTTATGTACAAAGTTTTACTACGTCTTCTGTAAATTGGAAGCTAAGTGTTTCATATAGTTTGAGAAGTTTGCATGAATGCATCTTAGTGCACTCTAACAACCACCAGACTTTATAAAATAGCTTTTCACTCATGACTTTGCACACACTAGAATGGACGCTGTTTGAACGTATATTACATAATGTGGTTTTAACTCAAGACCAAAATCAATAATTTTTTAGATGACTGTTTCAGGAAACGTAGTAAAGAAATATTGCGGTGCTTCGTCTATTATTCACATATTTTGACTACAAGACATGGATGATATGAAAAAGTTAAATTTTCTGTATATGAACGTGATCATAATAAATGCGACCGACTATCTTTCTATTTACGTTACTCTGGTCTAAAATCAGAAATAAAAATATATTTACAGCTCTGTGTTCCATTAATGCAATTTATATGCAATACTTCCTTACCATTATTACTTTCATAGGATCATAACTTCTAATAAATGAATGCATTAACAGTTCGAACGAGATATATCATCAAGTAAAAGTAATATCAAACATAATGTGAATGTAAAATTTTATGAAGTACTGGAACACAACATGTATAAATATGTGTTTAGATGATGTTACAGATTTTGGTAATGAATTTATTATTGATTATTGTGAGGTATATTTGAATGGAATAAATTTAATATAACTGAATAAATGTAATTTTTCTCGACGTTTATTCTATTTGGACTATATCTACCGCACAATAGCCTTCTTCACAATCAAAATAATATTGCTGTGGTTTATTCTACATTATTATCATTATGACGTTTTATATTATAATTTATTCAGAAAATTATTAATAGAATATGTTCATTGTACTTGCCAACATATACATATTACGTAAATAATATCGTTTTTGATTTAGTATATTGTAAAATAATTTTAAAATACCCAAATGAATAATAAATTAATGTGTGTGTAAATATAGGGTCGAGAATTATTAATTATTCGTCATACACAGTACTTTGTGATTTTGTAGGGAAAATATACAATTCTAATTTCCATTTCTCGTTGTTTAAATCCCCTGGATACAACGGCATTACTACAATTAAATTAATGGTTTAGCATATTTATGTTCTATTAGTTTGCAATAGATACCGATTTGATGTCATTGAATTAATATAAGTGAACAATAAAGGCAAATTACATTTTGATATTGTGTTGAGTATGTAATTGTTTATAAACTATTTTAGTCTTTTAAGTCAGTTTGGTAAAACACTGCAGCATACTACAATGCAAAATTATGCTGTAGTACGAAGAGGATTAATCAAGTTACCCTCGCGGGGGTCATAAAACAAAACAGTAACTAAGAATGAATTTATTTTGCAAGAGTTTGAACGCAACGGCTCAGGCTCAAAGATTTAGACTGTTTAAAAGGCTTTTTCTAGCTTACATTCTATCTTATTAATTAAAAAGCATTTACATTAAAACTACGTCAAAGTTGGATGCAGTTAGTAATTAATTGCAATTAGCAATTCAATAAAAGAGATTTTATTATGAAAAGCTTTCTCATCATTCTTTTAAATGTTTTAATTATTACAAAGGTTTAATCTTCTAATAGTTATAATCATTGCTACATTTACATGCGAACTCACTTTAACAATTGATGTACCTACCAAATTTTTTATTAACAGATTTTGTATTTATGTCGATATAGTCTTCTCCAGATAAATTAAAAGACAACTAGAAATACATATACTTTATTTATCTAACAAACAAAGGGTAGGCGTGAAACATTTTAATTCCAGTTATGAGACGACTCAAACATTGAATACTTAACATTGATTCGTAACTTGAAAAATCCATATAAATCTGAATACCTATACTTTCATTATGCTTCACGACAGCGCCAGCGCTTGAATTTATTATTATATAATCAAAAATTAAACATTTAATTAAATGAAATTCATTATCCATGATTGCATTCAAATCAATGACAAATTATTCAAAAATTCTATATTTGGTCGACAGATCAAGTATTTTTTATATGTGTTACCGTCAATTTTTGTCCTTACGTCGCGTCTCCTCAGGATAAAGTTATATATTTATATTTAATTCTTCTTAATATCTGCAAGCCAACTTTATTGAGGATTTGATATTTTATCACAACTACACCCTAGAGAGGTTCGATACAACATTGTGGCTTATACAATAATTATCCTACCTATTTATGGATGATTAATATTATAATAACATCAACAGGTCTTCATAGTAATAACCGGGATGAATTTTGGAAGTTAATTTGGAAAAGTTGTAGGGGAGAGGCTTGTAAGTTGACCACCTTTAGTAATTTTGCTCATAACTCATCTTCAAATTAATATTTTTGGATATATAATCATATATAATGTCACCATTGGAAAGAGGACGTCATTAGCTAAAATTTTGCTGTAGATACTTATTAAATTACTCGTAAAACAAAAATGTTATGATCATTCTCCTGAAGAGACTACAATTGGCAATTTTTATTTTTGGCATGTAAGTTGACCACCCCCTAAAAAATTGCTGGAAAGTTAAAAAAATTAACTGAAATTGACTGATGTACAAAATTAATTATCTTTTATTGAGTTTTAAGTGAAAAAATGAAGAAAAAACAATAAAAAAACATAAAAAATGAATTCATTGTGATTATCACAATTGATGCTTTCTCGCACTTCTCAGCCTCCTTGGGCATAGCAACGGCTTCCTTGTCCTTAGCAATAAACTCCTTGCGCTTAACAGCTAATTCCTTCTTCGCTTCTGCAGCTCTTCGCCTTGTGGTCATCTTACATTCTCGACGATTTTGAAACAAATACCAACACAAACACGCTAAAATACGATATATTTGGAATTCCCTTGGGTTAATAAAATTCTATGAAATACGAGTTTAGCACACATTCCTTGGGATATCAACAGAAATTGTTCACATTATGAGCAAACGGAAAAATCAATAATTTAAAAAACTGATTTTTTTTACACAATGGTTGTCGGAGCTAATGCGACACCACTATTCGCTTCTAAACCACATAAAAATTAGTTTTAGCATGGCCAACTTAGAAGTCTCTCCCCTATTAATTCTTTTATGATTCAAGTCAAGTTACTTATATGTATATTGTATATATTTTATTACGTATTTACCTGAAGAAAACTTTTACGATTTACTGAAGATCGACAGGTTTTTCTATGACATTATTTTGTATTTTGGATCAAACAATGTTACTATTTACTTAGGTCTATGATATTGGTTTATCAGGATTATACAGGTTGCGGAATTACGTAGAAATGTAGAAAAAAATTGTGTTAAACCAAGGAGAGTACTTGACCGATTTTGTATTCTATAATAAATTAATGAAGTGATGAAGTAGACTTGACATTAAAAGAATTAAATAAATAAACCAGATAAATCTGGAATAATTTGGATATATTTGATATAGAAATATATAAAAATAGAGCGGAGTAGGCGTCTCCATACTTTACAAATAAAATATTTATCCGACAGGTAGGATTTCCAAATTTGACAATAAGGATGATGTAAGCTAGAGGTCCATTTCCCCAGCACCGCTCATTTTGAATTTTCGGTCCAAATTAATTTTAATCGATTGTGTATCGTTAGTGTACGTTTGTGTATTAATTATTTTTGTTTGTGTTAGCACCGTTCGCGAAATATCGTACATTTTTAGTTGTGGCGCTGGGGAAATGCGAGCGCCTCCCATCGCGAATTTTCGCTCAATTTTTGTATCAATCGTTTGTGTATCGTTAGTGTACGTTTGTGTATTAATTATTTTCTTTTGTGTTAGCACCGTTCGCGAAATATCGTGCATGTAGTGTGGGCGGCGCTGGGGAAATGCGACGCCGCCCATCGCGAATTTTCGGTCAATTTTGGTATCAATCGTTTGTGTATCGTTTGTGTAGGTGTGTGCATTAATAAGTTTTGTTTGTGTACGCTTAGTTTGCGAAATAACTTGAATCTAAATTACGGAGGGGGGCAAATATGCGTAACGCTCTGTATAAAAAGAGAGTCATTTTTTAATAAAAAATAAAAAGCAAAATAAAATCACTTCCTTAAACTATTTAACATTTTTATTTATATAATTTTTATATAATGAAACCAGATAGAACAATATTAATAAGTAAATAAATGATTATAGTCTATATACAATGTATTGATAGTTTACAACGGTACTGGAACGCACGCATTTTTTACGATCCACTTTCGTAAGGTCGTCATATTTTTCCCACCTATTTACATGATTTCTCCAACAGTAAGCTATGTAATGTCCTACGGCCATGTGGTTCCTACTTTTAGGTGCAAGAAAACTAATAACACCTTTTAAATGAAATTGTTTTTCTAGGATTTTTAAAGTCATTGGGATATTTGATAGGGCTGCTGAAAATTGGGAGTCAAACGATATCGAGCTTGTCACTGTTTCAATAAATAAATGAGAACCCATGGTAAAACTTCGACTAATACCTAGTGCACCACAAGAACCACAGTTAACTTGATCTTCAAAAAAGCCATCCATCACTTTTTGCAATAATCCAATATCTTGACATGGAAAATTGGCTACTATGGTTTCTTCTGTTCGGCTAGTTTCCCAATCACAGGAAGTACATTTTCTTGATTCGTTCAAAGAGGGATACCTTCCTAACAATTCTTTAAGAAGATAATGGGTAGTGAAACTTGTATCTATTGTTATACATTCTCCAAGTATCCGAGCTCATTCATTTTCAAATATTGATAAGAGAATTTCTGCTCTTTTTCGATAACATTGAACGATAATTCCATCTCATATGGCATTATGAATTAATTCAGAATAAATGTTTTGTTTCGAATTGTTATCTATAAAATTTGTATAATGAACACTATCGGCATAACTTACAAATAAAATTTGTCTAATGGTATCAAAAGTACAAGTGATATTTTAACAATATTTGATCTAAAATCCAAAAATGGGTGCGCTGGAGAAATGAACTCGAAATCTTTGATTTGGAAAATTTCGGGAATGGTGCTAACACAAACAAAAATATGAAATACACAATTGTACACAAACGATACACAAACAAACAAAATTCGCGATAGGCGGCGTCGCATTTTCCCAGCGCCGCCCACTTAACATGCACGATATTTCGCGAACGGTGCTAACACAAACGAAAATAATTAATACACAAACGTACACTAACGATATACAAACGATTGATACAAAAATTGAGCGAACATTCGCGATGAGCGGCGCTCGCATTTCCCCAGCGCCCCAACTAAAATTGTACGATATTTCGCGAACGGTGCTAACACAAACAAAAATAATTAATACACAAACTTACACTAACGATACACAATCGATTAAAATTAATTTGGACCGAAAATTCAAAGGGGGCGGTGCTGGGGTAATGGACCTGTAAGCTAGTCTTAATTTTAAAAGTTAATCCCACGTGGCATACACTATCGAAAGCCTGGAATATGTCTAAACAAGTCGCTGAGGAATATAGGTTGTTCTGTAAGTCACTCTTAATCATCTTGACAACTCTGTGTACTTGTTCAATAAATCGATTACTGCTGACGAAACCCAAATGGGTGGTTTTTCTTTTAAAAGAACCTCTCAAACACCTTAGTGAGAACAGACAAAAGACTGATTGGACGATACGAGGCAGGTTCTGTTGCATCCTTGGTAGGCTTCGGAATAAGAATTGTTTGTGCCGTTTTCTATTGAGGAAGGAAGAAGCTCCGTTTTCAGTATAACGTTAAACACAAATGTAATCATTTTCATACCCTCCTGTGGTAACTCCTTCAAGATTTTGCCTGTTAGTAAATCGTAACCAGTTGCTTTCTTTATATTAAAATTATTTTGTATAAATGGCTTACCTTCTGTTATCTTTAAAGATTTTATCGGGAAGTCCATCTGGTAAGCAGAATTTATAGATAGATAATACATTAATTATTCTTCTTTTGGCGGAATTTCCATGGCGAATGGCTCAAAAATCTAAAAAAAGATGTTCAGTAAATATTCCCAGCTCTTCAATGTTTTTTCGAACCCATGTGCTTTCTCGATTTCTAAGGTGGAATTTGGTGGAATAGGTGTAAGATTTGTTAACTTTTTTTTTGTAAATTGGTCAGAGGTTTTCCAAGAATTTCTGTATGTCCAGGAATCTACAATCAAGAGTATCAAAAAAAGGATTAAAACAGCTCTTTTTTATCTATTTTTTAATGGGGGATTAAAATGAATTATTTTAATTCGTTAATCTAATAATAATGGTTAACTTAATTGTTATATAAGTAAAAATGTTTTTATAAATAAAACAAGTATAAGTAAGCATATAAAGTATAAAGGTTTAGAAAGATTATACTTAGGAGTTAAAAAGAGTAACTCCGACGTGACATACAGTACTATTTACTAATGTAAGTTTATCATACGAGTTCTCGATTTATACTGCTATTGCGTGAAGATTACGTTGAAAGCAGCCATTTCAAGAAAATGCCTGTAGGTACTGTCATGTACCAAAATTTTCAATTGGATGATTTGATTCTTTTTGTAAATTTAAAAATTTTGTTGAAGAAAATATAATTATGGTAATATTAATTAAAAGATAGCTGTCTAAGCGGTTGGATAAAATTAATGTCCGTAACTTAGGGTTAGATTTTGATTTGAATCTTTGTATTTTTGGAATAAAAGTAATTTATTTTGCTTAAGTTAATTTTTAAATTAAAAATTATCTAAATATAATTTTGGATGAAATTAGTGATTTTTTAATGAGATTGGTATTTTTTATCTTATATTTTACATATAAGGACGTTTTATCTCTTGGGATTTAAGTTGGCATTTTATATTGAAAAATTATTGAAAGTAAAATTGTATTTTGGGTTTTAAAGAGAAAAATAAATGGAAAATGTAATTTAAAATTTTGGCTTTTCCTAAATAGCATTTAAATTGGGTTTATATTATATATGCAAGAAATATTGGAAGAATCCAAAGTCTCATTAGTCATTACTTACTAAATTAATGTGTAGTATAGAATTTCTAAGATTAAAAAGAAATTATTATTTAAAATTATCTTCCTTGTGGAATATGTGGTCAAATTTTGTTTACGGTCTATCTCAAAACAAAAACGAATAAGAATTTGGTAACCAAATTGGTATTTTGTATTTTAAAGCCTTTAAAAAAAATACTTGTACAATAACAGATGCGGTTAATACTTAATTAACAAACTAGGGAGATCTTTATGTTATATGTAAATTTTAAATTACTTTATAATCTGAAGATAGTTTCCGCTTATTAAATCTTTTTGAGTTTCTATTTAACAATGCCACTATTTTTAATGTTTTGTCTGGTTTTTCTTTCAATATGATAGGTCTTTAATGCTGCAGGGAATTAATCGGATATTGTGAAGAATAGCAGAGTTGATTATAAACTGGAACTGTCAAACCTTAAACGTTTGATAACGTTTCTTGTGTACTCGTTCTATTATTAACAAGAAGAGAAGTCAGAGAAATAAATTACTTATAGAACTTACGTACACTGTCACATTATTATTATATGGAGTTTTTGAAAACAACAATTGGTAGTCTATTTAAACCTTTTTATTATATCATATCAATATTTTAGAAAACCCAAAATTTGCACTAACACTTTTCAGAACTAAAATGTGTTTACTTAAAAACATTTTAGTTCTGAAAAGTGTTAGTGCAATTTTTGGGTTTTCTAAAATATTGATCTGATTAATATCGAGTTACACTACTTAACCACGTATGAATCGATTACTTTTTATTATAACGTAATTGGTTTTTATCACATTTAGTTACGTAATATTAAACATTTTTTTATTATTATTTATAATCTATTATTTTATCAAGGTTTTAGTAGGTAAAATGTATTTATAATGTGTAAACAAACTTTTCTGTAACCATTCTCGTGAAATATTTATTAAGCAAATAAAGCTAACCAGAATGTGTACAAACAATTATTACTATATTAAATAGAGAATAAAGTTATTTTTAAATCCATCGTTTAATTTCACAATGACGAATATAATTTTTATAATTTTTGTCTGTTGCTATTTTTTTCGATTTAAAGATTTATATCTATAGATATGAATTGTCAGTGTCGGCTTTGACAATTAGTCGGGAATGTAAAAGAAAATAATTACAATTGCAGTTTCTTTTGTTAGATTTGCTGACACTTCCTCAATAAAATTACGTTTTAGGTTTAAAATAAATTTTACGGTTACTTTGAACTTATTAAATAAAAAAATTAATCAAAATTTAAGAATTTTTAGCAACAGCCGTGACTTAAGAAGTAAGAAACGTTAACGAATATTACGGTTTACTTATTACAAATGGTTTTATTTATACAATCGATAAGTAAATTGAGTTAGTTCGAAAGTGTGAACGAATTTACAAACTAAATAAAAATTTTTAGTTTTGATTTGCATAGCTACAGTTTGAACTTGATCTGATTAACTGGCTGTTTATTGTGTGTTTAGTGTATTCACAGCAATAACACGCAACTTTGTAATCGAGCAAAATACAGGGAATTAATTATAAGTCAGCCAAACATTGATGTATTTATAGTGCAGTGAGGTACTGATTAACATATTTTCTAAAATTAATCTTAATTTACCGTAATTATAGGTACCGCAGTATAATAACTTTTGACGAATTCCAGTTAATCCATTGAATGTCTAATATCGCTTTTAATTAAGTTCTAATATTACGAGAGCTAAAATCGGGAGTACATAATTACATTATTGAAATCTACAATGGTAAAAATAATGTTCAGTCTGCACGGTTTGTTTAGAATTAAATCAAAGAACTTGGAGTTGGAGTTTCTTTAGAATGGGATATTAATTGTACATTGTGATTAATACTGCACGAAGGCACATTTATTTAAGTTTTTGAAGTTGTTTTAGTTCGACTATTTCTTTTAAGTAAAAAATTTTTAGTTAAAAACTACCGTCGAAGTTGAGTGAGCGTTTGGTAAAGAAATCTCAAAAAAGTTTTAAATGAAATAAAGTTCAGTAATAGAAGTGACCATGGATACATTTGAAAAAGAAGGGCAGCACATGAAAGACTTAGAAAGAAAATCGATTCTACGATTGTTTCCATTCAAGTGTAAATTTACATTCCTTTTCAACACTTTTTCTTAATGCTGACGCTTTTTACTTTACAGAAAATAATTTTTAACTATAGCTAGCATGTATTGTATTTAATTTGAGAAGATTTTCACCACATCCTGTGAAAATAAAGAATGTAATACTTGAGAGTTCAAGTTTTACACGGAAATATTTTACTTTGTTGGAAAACCACATTTTTTCTAAATTCCAACGTATTTTTTTTAAATCATATATTTGTTTGAAAATTAATATAAATGAACATCAATCGAAAGAAAATTTAATTTGGAGATATTTGGGTTTAACTGCAAAACTTTTAAAGAATGAATAGTGTTTCTCTATTATGTTGAATTACAAGTCACTTTCTTACAATTTATTCTAATACGGTACATTCGTTTCTGTCAATTCCTTCTGCCCACATCCATCTTGTTTCAAACTTGCTTCCTATTTCTTGTAGAGCTTCCTTTCTTCATTACCGATCACCTAAACTAAAATCAGTTTGCGTGTAACGAAATTTTAGTATGAAATGCCTGATTGCATAAAATTCTTTGTGAAAAACACGTGAATTTAATCACGCTATAACACAAAAGAAATTTAGTAAAAATGAAAGTAGATGTTTGCGGGCTTATGGTTTAATTAATCCTAATTTACATAATTATTTATATCACAATTTTATTATGGAGGTTCTACCATGTGGAGTTCGTGCAAAATCTTAAGATGCCAGAATTCGCAGTCATGCCTATTGTCCAATATTTCCTTATAATTAAATTACAAAAATAATAATTTAACTGAAAAGTAAAAGTTCAAATATATACAAATTTAAGCAAAATTTAAAATCAAAAACAATTCTAAAATGCAACAATTAAATAAGTTAAAAAAGAAGATAACTAATAAAAATTGTTTAGATATTAATCGAGTAAACTTAATCAAAATACCAATGGCCTTGTTCCCACGATCAATATTTTCATCAATTTTTTATTAAAAATTTTACTTTTCATTGCTGTTGCACAAATAGTTATTTTATTAATTAAGAGAAAATAGTCCAGGCGTTTTACAATTTTGCTACCAAATTACGAAAAAAAATTTTTTTATTGCGTTTATTTGGAGGTCTTGAATAACACTTGGTAGTTACGCCACGATACACCTGGAAGAATTCAAGAAAATCGCGTCAGAATGTCGCGGAAATGACAGATTCGGGATTAACTCAGTATTTATGGCTCAAATGGAAACAACTCCTATTATAAAAGTTGTACGTCTCTAAATTCTTTACCTTAATGGTTTTTTACATTTTTTTTGTACGCCTAACGGTTTTGAAGATACGACGCAGACAAAGTGAAAAATGTATTTAGTTCCGCCAAACCGCTTTGGCATCATATATTTCGCAATTAACTTGCTTTCAATCAGGTCTATTATGTATCACAAACGTTATTATAAAGGTAACAGTTATGACATTCAATAAGGTTTTCGGCAAATTGGTATGCACTATAAATGTTAAGAAAACCTTTATCATAAAGATCATGTTCAAATACCGGTTTGTGAAAACGATAGCTAATCCAAAATCTTTAATGTAATGTCATAACTGTCACCTTTATAATAACGTTTGTGATACATAATAGACCTGATTGTCTCATAATAAAAATGAAGTACTGCTGTTATAAAACTCGGTGATGTTTGTTCTAAACTAGAATGTCTTATACATTTTATTTGCAATATTTGCATTGCATAAGTCAAAAAATGTATTCATTTCCGCACCTTCCTAGGAGGTAGAACGCTTCGTCGCGTTGTTTTTTACATGGTTTGTACATGGATTTTAAATTAGTCAATATTTTTTACTCCTTCGGTATCTGAAACGTTGTAGTCTAATGACAAATCATTGTTATTACATTCATTCTGATACGTCTGACCTACGTCGTCTATTTTGTCAGCAATTATAGGATAGGTGCGGCATTCAAGCAGGAGTGACCGTGGCAATGGCCATAAGTTATTGAACAATTCAGTCCTACTTCAGCTACATTTTCCTGTACGACCAGTTCCAAAAAATTGAATTTAACAATATATCTGGTGCTGGTGATAAATGCGTTGGTAATACTGGCTGCAAAATATCATTCTTCCTAGTCCAGCCCCACTGCTCAGGATCAATGTCTTTTCCCAACCATGTTAACTTGATAATACATTCTACACAAATGCTGTTGAGATGTTGGAGGAAGTGATGATAATTTTACAGCCGTTGAAAGTTTTGCAGATTTGGCAAATGTCAAATATCAGTAATTATTGTCTATAGAAGTTTCCGTTTTGGGAACACCGAATATTTGCAAGAATAATCTTCATTCCATTACAGATCAATTCGTCCAAAAGGCAATTTTTTTGCATGAAAAAATGTGCCGCAGAGTGTAAATCCGAACGTTTCCCAAAAATGTTGAACACTTGAGTTAGACCTAAATGCATTTTTAACTTAGTCCGGGTCGTATCTCCAAAACCGTTAGACGTAAGAAAAAAATGTACAGGATCATTAAGGTAGAGAATTTACAGACGTACAACTTTTATAATAAGTTAGTGTTGTTCCCATTTGGGCCATAAATACTGAGTTAATCCCGAATCTGTCGTTTCCGCGACCTTTAGACGCGATTTTCTCGAATTCCTCCAGGTGTATCGGGGCGTAACTACCAAGTGTTATTCAAGACTTCCAAATAAACACAATAAAAAAAAATTTTTCGTAGAGCACGAATTTAGCACAGAGGTCAATTTTATAGCTAAAACGCCTGGATTAAAATAAAATATTCTTATTATCAACTAGATAATCTTCTACTAAGTCAATTTGAGAAATTTCAGCTACATTTGTATAATTAGTACAAATATAATCTGTAAAAATTGTTTAAAATTTTTGTTATTCACAATTTATTAAATATGTAAAAATTAAACAAATTAAACTTTAAAATTGGTTTCTTGGTATAATGGAAAACATTATTTGGTTTTTTCTGCTTGACTTTGATAAAATTTCCAATACAAAGCATGTTTCTTAGATGCACTATTCGTAATTCCTTCAAACGAGAAATAAAAATCAACATCATATTTACTCGCTGACTGTAATAGTTATAAAAATTATCCAAACCAATGCGTTTTATACTTCAATGAATTTAACGCAAACTTTTAGTCTTGACTTTATAAACTAAGAACATGGAAATTTGTTGTTATGTTTTCAACCACAACAGAGTTGGAAGCAAAACTTCAATGCTTCAATAGCTCTAGTAGAGCTTTAATTTTTCCGACTCCAAGCTAGATATTTTATGGGTTCCTTCAACAGTTGTATAATTATATCAGCAGTACTAATCTAGGCTATAGCTAAGCTTTATTAGTTGATAGGTATATCTGCCGCTGCTTCATGGTAACAAAAATTTCAAATATAAGAATATTATGACGGAATCTTAATTATGAAAATATTAGTTAAACCTAATGATTAAGTTTCTGAAAAATTTGATGGGGCTGGAAATTGTATCGAATCTATTTGAATTATGGTTATTATTTACATCCGCAGTACTGGTGCATTTACATTTAATTTGGCATATTTGTAAAGCGGTGAAAATTTAACAAACAAATAAAAACTTAGAAACATTTTCATCAAGCTATATTTTGGTTAATGTACCGGTTTTAACTTTACTTCATATTTATTTTACACACTCAAAAAAAATCAGAGATTACAACCACATTCAATTTATCAACGTTGATTCATTTCATAATTGAGGTAACTTTTGACGTGTATGTTTGTTAATTTACCATGTGTATGAATGTTGTTAGATTTAATATGAATGTAATTTCTGTTTTTTTGTGGTTAAGTGCTGAAGACCACGTAAAGTAAAAATCCAGTATATTAACAACAATACAGTTTAAAGAAAATGCTTCTTCATTTCATTTTTTATTGTATTATATAACCTCGGGTAACTTTTCTAACATAATAAATAAAAAACTTTGAAATTGTTTATGGGACCTCTACAAACCAAATGTATAAAATAAACAAAAAATCATTTTTGTTAATGGCCGATTTCTTCACTTTCAGATATCTATCAGATAAGTGCAACTATAAGAATAATCAATCAAACAACCGTAATTCAAATTTTTAGGATTGTTTGATTGGTTATAGTTATAGATATACTTATCCGATAGATATCTCAAGGTGAAGAAATCGGGCATAACTGGTTTCCAACCAGTCAGTCTTCATCCGGAGCTGATGAACTTGAAAGCTACGAGATTCTCGTATTTGGCGTAGTCTACAGAGATTTGCTTTGGACAATATTAGCTGGCTTACCTACTAATAAATAAACGGGCCAATCAGAGTTATGAAGATCAGAGATTACATAGAGAGAGCTTGAGACGCTTTTCTAATGTTTAACTCAGCCGTCTGATCATTTACTAAGTAACGAGTTTGAACTTGTTTGTTATGCAACTTTGATTGTCTGTAACTCGATAGTGTAATATAAATTCAATTTTTTCAGAAACACATTTCTAAAAAAAATTATTTTAAAGTAGGTAACTAACTAATGGCAACTATTCTCAATTGCACTTTAGCTAAACGCTGAAGCTGCCCTTTAAAGTTGTTGTTTGGATAAATAATTATGCAATGCATACATATGGTTACTAATGTAAATATCTCATAAAATTGTAGAGAAAACAAACCGTAATGTTAAAATGGTTTTACGTAATAAACACAACAATTTTGCACAATAGAATCGAGTTAAAAAGCTTCCACGAGTTTTTAAATGCTAAAAATTTCAATATGTAATAAAAACTAAAAATAAAAGATTCACTAAACTATAAACATTGTCTAACTTTTCCTCCTATTATTTTAAAACATAATCATTAAAGCATTATTGTTAAACAATTATTTTAATTACAAATTTTATATTTTAAGGTACCTACATTGTATTGTATAGTTTATGTTAGCATATTTATATTTAAAATCCCCCTGCTTGCAATACCAGTGCGCAGAACGCTCTAAAAAGCTAAACGTTTAAATCTAAATTAAATTCAAATAAATTTCCAAGAATAAAATTGGAACGTGGTCTGTAAAATTTCCGACCAAACATAGAAGCAACCAATTTTTTTTCAAATTTATTTTTATTTTTCTACCTAGTCTCTTTTTAAGTCTCTATACTTATCCCAGCGAAATTCTCATATTTTTAATCCGTCTAAATAGGACTCGGCGTGTTTCTCTGCGTAATAGTTGTTTACAAAGGTGATAACTCTTCATTCGACTAAAATCTCTGTCTTCCAAGCGCAACTTTTAGCTTAGAAAACAAAATACAGTTGCTTGGGACTAGATGTGGAGAGTAAGAAGGGTGGTCAAGCAGTTCAAATCGTAATTCGTGGATTTTGCCATGGCAAATTTTGAGGTGTGAGACTGGTGAAACTACTTTTTTTTTTGCTAAAGTGGCCGTTTTTCCGGAATTTCTGACTTTAGCCTGTCATGCGTCATCATGCGTAGTATATGCTTCTGTAATGGTTGTTCCTTTTTGAAGATAATTGATTAAGATAAGTCCATGACTATTTCAATAAACAGTCGCCATGACTTCCCAACCGAGGGAACAGTGTTTGCTTTTTTTCGGAGTCGATTCCCTCTTTGTAGTCCACTATTTTAGGTGAATTTTTGTTCCTGGAGGATAACAATGTATCTAAGTTTCATCTACAGTAATTCAACGGTGCCACAACTCTCACTTATTGCCCCTAAACTGCGTTAACAGAGGGTTGAAATTGTTCATTTGAACACGGTTTTGTTCAAAGTGAGCAAACGTTGCACCCAACGCGTGGGCAGCTTTCTGATGCCTAAATGTTGATTCATTATGTGACAAATACATTTTTTGGATTTACTCATAGTCTCTGCTATCTCACTAACTTTAATTCGAAAGTTGTCTAGCATTATTTGGTGAATTTGAGCAATGTTATCGTCAATGGTTGCAATTTCTCTCGAGCTGGTACGCCCACATTTAAATTCAGCAGCTCAATATTTCACTGTGGTAAATGATGGTACAGAGTCCCTGTACACAGTGTTCAATTCGTCTTAGATTTTTGTAGACGAATTGCCTTTCAAAGCCTAATGTTTATTGATGCTCGATACACGATTTTTTCCATTTTCACAAGTTCACCCGCATTGGCTCACTCAAGCGGATGTCAAACAACAACGGCGTGTCCAAAATAGCTGAAATTTTGATAAGTACCTGTAAAAACTTGAGCAAACACATTCCCTAGTTTTTTTTTGACAAGTGCTGACTTGTTCATGTTGAGGTCGGAAACTTTTCAGACCACCCTCGTAAATCAAACCAGATAAATCGACCATTTTCGACTAATTTTAATTTTAATTCTACAAATTTCACCGTCAAACCAACTTAATTAATACTTCTATAATTCAAAACAAATGATTGTCCAAAATTTCAAACCACAAAAAACAATCCAAATGTTGTCTGAATTTCGAATAAATCAGTATTCTAAAATAGTATAAAATCACTTAATCAAAACTTAACTTTTATCACGTAAAACAATCTCTTAAACAATCAAAATTGCCACTTAAACTTCCAAGAGACCCCTTGGTCTCCACCGTCTTCCCAATCGTCTCAATTCCAAAGACTCGTTTCTACACCTCTACCCGTCGGTATGCCAACTAGATAGCGGGAAAATGAGAGAATTCCAAAATATTTACAAATCAAAATAACAAAATATTTACAAAAAAATCAAATTTACCAATAAATACAAAACTAAATATTCAAATTTAATGGGGGTTCTAGGATTACGATAATATATCGACACTACAATTAATATGTATATACCACAATTGTCTTAAGAAATTTAACTCTTTGTTCTTGTAACATCAAAATATATTTATGAAAGCGGCGCCACTGAAATTCACAAATAATTTTTAAGTTTAAATTAATTAAAATATTTGTGACATTTCATACTCATTATCCCAGCTTTTTAATTGTAACTTTCTTGATGATTTTCTATAAAAATTTTTTAATGAATAAATTGGAAACTATTTAATTTTCTCTAGAGGTTTTCAGGGATGCTTATTTAGAGTTACAAACATTTTAAACGGCCACACCGTACTCACTGCGTTTATTTAGTTATGTTTCGCACAAAAAAGAAAGGAAAAAAAAGGTCGCAGGATGTTATAAACTATAATAGTTATTTGATAGCTTCTTTTGGTATTTATAACTGAAAGGCTGAAATATAATCTCAATTACAAAAAAAATTCTATTTCTCTTGGGAAAATTTGAAAATAAACCGTAATTGTGAAAATTGCAAATCAAAATGAATTTTTTTAAAGTTAAACCTTTTTTAAGATTATTAGTGAAGAAAATATGCTAAAAAGCTAATAACAACAAAAAAAAAGCTTTTCAACGCATTAGGCTTAATCGAAATTTGGAACAATAAATGAAAAATAAATAGCCAACTGTTTAACATTGGATGTTAAAGAGTGCAAAGCATCGTTATATTTAGCAATGTGATATGCAGACATACCTAACTTGCTGATTTAGGTTAGATAGTTAAAATTGATCAAATTATGTTTAATGATCTTTCTCATTATTTGATACTGATACTGAAATATATTTTTTGAATAGAATTTTAGTTTCAGGATTTCTTTATTGTGCGCCATAAATACTTGGTACATTTTAGTTCCAACAAAGTAATACCACTAGATTCATTCATAATGATTGTCAGCGCTCGATTTGTACATTATTGGATACATCAATACTCTTCTTACTCGAGCGAGAAGGTATTTTTATTTTGTACGCCGATAAATTCTGTATTCCGGGTATCACGGATCATCTCCTTGTATCGTAAATCGTATATCACCCAGTTTTATTAATACGTCACTTTTGTGAATACATACTAGTAAAATATTTCATTTTTTTATGAAAAATATTTATAAATTTTCCACACGTTCCTCAAGTGTATAGTGTATGGTCTATTTTGAGAGGAAACAGCCACTTTTTATAAGCAACACAACGTAAAATCTTATAAAGATTTTTAAAATTGCATTACTTTTCGTTACTTATATAAATTTATTAGTTTTTACGATAATACTTTTTTTTAACTATGGTTTATATAATTAACAAAAATTACCTTTAAGTAAGCTTTAAAGAGAAAATTTATTATTTAGGTGTAAAATTTTTAATAATTATTGTAAATGCTAAGTTTTTAATGAAACGGAAACCAAAAAGCTAACTTTATGTTACAAAATTGTATTTTTATATAAAAGATACGCCTGCTTGGTTAGAATGAAAACCGCAATCTAGGTTTTACTTCCTTTCCAAGTCGAAATTCCTTAGGTATTTTAACTCGACCGTTCCACAATCTAGATTAATAGTTTTATTAAACGCTAGCATTTGAAAAGTATTTAAACAGTGTGATGTTGGACTTCACAGAATAGCCGCAACAACTTGGTGGTTAGACATTTCGAACCGCCATCTGTGGCAACGGACTTTGAGAAATTCGGATAAAGTATCCAACCAACTACTCGTTTCTGCGCTTTTGTGGTCGTCGGAGTAAGCAAGGGTCTGCATGAGTCTTCAATTTGACATAACGCCAGCTGATATGGAAAGATCAATATCCCTTTACACTACTTGCATTAAAATGATTCTGTTTAAAGTTGTCTTTTTCTAAACTAACCGCACGTTTTACATTATGTTACGGTTCAAGCTGTAAAAAATATACAAATACCATTGTCGTGATTAGGGATTGCAAATATACCGGAATTTAGGTATACGGTTATTGCCCTATAAATTTACTTTACTACGGGTATTTACCGGTAGTTTTATAAACTTTATATTAAATATAAGTTTATCAAAACATCAAAGTACATTTTTGCTCTTTATTTTAAGTTTTCAACAAAAAATGTATCTAATTAATGCAACACAAAATGCTGTTTATGAAGTAACTTGAGCTAATTTTAAATAATATATTCCTTTCACATTTTTTTCTTGTAAAAATACCGTTCCCTATTTTACAATAGCAATCACATTATCCTTCTTATTTTTTTCTTTAAATCCGATTCCATTCTTATTATGCTAAATTATCTTAATCTTCATTTATGTCTTTTCCTTTATCGACATAGTAGTACTACAAGTTTCGACATTTTCATTCGAACAGAAGACGTCTAAGTCACAGATTTTGATCAAATCTGTAAAGATAACCATGGAATAGAAACAATTTTTTTCCTATCTGAGTTGTTTTTCAGTATCAAACGTTTTACGCAGTATTATAATAGGTACACAATTTTTTAAACTTGTAGTTTAATTTTCAATGAAAAAAAAGCAACATGGACAATATGTTGCGATCATACGTGTCGAGGAGGGAAATGCTTCATTACAGCTAAGCGCTAAGATAGTTATAAACGACACTGTAATGAAGCTTGACATCAAGGTATATACTATTTTATTCACAATTAGTCAAAAAAAAAGAGGAAAAATCAATAATAGTCTTATTAAATTTGATTCATAGTATGTAATAATAACAGTAATGATAAGAAAAATATATAACAGGGATTTGAATGATAATAATACATAAAATCATTTATTTTAAAATTAAATTGATAACTTATAGAAGCCTAAAAACTGGGATTTGAAAAGCTGAAAAATATCAATATTGAAACTATTGGTTTATTTATAAGTGTCCATCAAAATCCCCGTTACATATTTTTCTTATTACTTATTAAACTAGTAATAGATATCTCAGATCGGAAAGTGATCACTTTCCAACCACAAAACAAAAAACTTTGAACCGCTTGAAAAGCAAAATCAAATAATATTAAACTGTTTCCCAACTGTTTATTTTGTGAATAAAATATTAAAATTTAGTAATGGGTCGATTTCCTACTGATTACTAATAATAATGGTTATTGAGAAAAACTTGTACAGAACCATAAAAGTATTCTTTTACTTTACGCACTCGTAGCTAGCTATTTATGAAGAATATATTTTAAATGTTGGGTTGAATTGGAGAAAGTCAAATGTTAAATGTCAAACCATGTAATACTATTAAATAAAGTAGTTTTGAAATTTACTTTATTGCTTTGTTTTCAAACTTCATATTTGTGTCTGAATATGAATGTAGGAATGATTGTTCTTAAATAATATGTTTAAATTTTTGGAAATTTTTTTTATAAAAGTTTGATAAATTGAATTTGTTGAAATTTGTGGTCATATTATCAAGATGAATGTAAATACAGTAGAATCCGCTTAATGTGATCTCGGATAATGTTATCAGTCGGATATTATGATCATTGTTTTTGGAAACCGGACACTTTTTCTTTTTGTTTTCCTTCTATTTTGTTCTAATCCATGTCTTCTAAAATTTACCTTTTTCTAAATTTCGCTAATTGTTATCAATTATCAGTTATCAGTTAATATTATTAAAATGTCCTTGGCCCGATGTGATCACATTAAGCGGATTCTACTGTATAATATTATATAATATATAATATTGAATGTGAAAGAATTAAAAATGTAAAAGTGTATACGCTGGTTGGATATCCCAAAAAAGCGTACGCCGCGCCATCTTCTGGTCAATTATGGCCAGATTCTCACCTAATTTATGCACAAAATCACCGCCTGGGTGGCGGCACCATAGCTGTCCAACTAGCGCATAAATCTTCTTCTGCAAGTGCCTATCCGTTCCGGATGCTGGCTATCATCTATTCTGATTGTTATTCTTTTTTTTTCAATTTTTTTCACTTTCATATTGTTATCAAATAACGTGCGGAAATTAAATAAATTATATATGCGAAAAGTGTAAATAAAAATAAACAAAGATTATAGAAAATTATATAACAAATTTTTTTTATTTTGCGTCTAAAACATAGTCATTTTGTACAATATTTCGAAACGCAATTTTTTGTATTAGGAGGTTGGTAATTAATAAATTAAAACAAATTAATGTCATTTTAATTGTCAAATTAATAAAGTTTTGTTCGATATTCTAAATTGTAAATTTATAAAAAACGCAACACGCTAGTTGTTACCAACCGTTGCAAAATTGAACAAAAATTTGAAATTTGCTATTATTTAATAAAATGCACATTTTGATCTTTTTTAGAGCGTAAAAGCGCAAAATAGAAAAAATAGTATAAAAAACTCTTTTCATAAGATGTTTTATCACACTTATCCTATAGAAAATTCCCTGCTACGCGTGATTACGTGCGATAAAAACGTGTCTTATGAAACTAGTTTCTTAATATACTATTATCCGACACATTCCTAAATTTGAGAAGCAGTTGTTATTTACTTTCAACTGCCAATCAGAAAGCTAATTGTTTTACTTACAAAAATGAAGTGTTAAGCTTTATTACAGCTGAGCTATAAACGCAAAATAAAATATTTTCCACCTCGGCACGCAATGTACTTTTTTCTCCAAACGACAGGAAAGTCAGCTGTTTCATTGTTGATTTTAAACACGAAAGTCGAACTTTTTCTTAGCGACATACATAAAACCACTTCGCGTAGAGTTTTTTTTTGAAAGTAAAACTGCGCCTGCAGGTAAAAAAATAACTAGAAATGTGACATTAGTTTAATAAAATTGAGTATTTTGGTATCTACATTTTGTAAATAGTATATTGCTTGGCTAGGGATGAAACAAAACGATTTCAGACTAGGGTGTGGATTGCTTGCTCGAGCGATAGCGAGGGCTGGCAACATCCTGGTCTGAAATCGTGTTTTATCCCGTGCCATACACACTATTTTACATATTACCTGCAATAAATCTAAGAGTTTCATTAACAAATCTAACCTTCATAAAATATAAAAACTGTCACTGTCAGATAAATTGACGGTTAAAACGATAGATTTAAAACTGAGTAGGTGGGAAGAAAGTTGACGGTTTCTGTCGTAGGGAAGAAACCAATTGGTTTCCGACCGGCAGTCGCGTAGCTCTGCAATTGTCGTGTTTTGACTGTCTCAACAAGCAATGAAACTCGCAGTTTCATAGTAGGCAATATGTAAAATTATTTTAAGTTTATTTACCATTTCAAATATAAAACTTTAGAGCGTAATTTAAAAATAAATAGATGTAAACTTTGACTTTGGCATTTAAATCCTTAAATATACCAATTTAAAATTTTATTTTTAACCAAATAAATTAAAATTTTGATCTTTTAACCTAAAAATTTTAATAAATGTCACAATTGAAGTTGACAGTTACGAATTCAATTTAAAAATTACCAATATAAATTCAAAATAGTTGACAAATGGGTTGGGTACAACTCGCCGCGCACGATTCGCCGAGAGCTTCTAGCGCCACATATCAATAATCTTCGGAATTAAACAAGAAGAAAATTATTCGATTTGTTAACCTTTCTCTTATCTATGGTTGACCTTTTGAATTTACATGAATACACAGGTCGATTAATATGGTTCAAATTTTATCTTTTATACCTCTTTACCTTCCATGTTTTTGGAAGTTAGGATTAAAATATACCGTTATCAATTTCGCAGTTGAGCATCGAAAGACCGACTATAAAAACAGAGACGTGTATTATGAAAGCCTAGTTGCCGGAAACCACACTGCAAATAAAGCATAAAAAGTTTATCCTTGCAGATCAAAGAATCTTGATATTGTAACGGAAATCAACTTTCCTAAGTCCTCCCGTTCACACAATGCCGGCCGGTAGCTCTGTGGTAAATGGGAGAGCGAGTCGCAGGTTTCAAAAAGAAATTGAAGCTATGATCTTATATGGAATTGATTGTCTTAAAAATTTAAAAATAGAATAAACCCTCAAGTCAGAAAGGACTAATCTTTTAATAGATAAACAAATTAAATTAATCTTAACAGAAGAATACGGCGTCTTCAAAAGCCGAATAAACAAAGATCAAAATATACAGGATTTTAATTTACCTAACGCGTATATAGCTATATACCTGTGGTTTTCATTAATCTTACAATATATAAAAATTGATGTAATAAATCCAACAAAAATTCTCTAACTACTATATTTATTTTCTTCTGCCGCAACGAATTCAATTCTGTTTAAATCAACAATCGTAGTACTCGTAAATATACAAATTTCGCAGTTAATCTTCCAACTAATGATTTGACAAGTTTTACAACCACACAAGTACGCCAAAACCAAATCTCTTCTATGAGTAATTAAATTAAATATACGACCTTTTGAATACTCGGAGTCGGTAACAGGTTGAATAACGGAATGATAGGTACTCTTATATTGGCACTCAGCAATCATGGAACCAAAAAATAACTCCAGATGAAACAATTGCTGCAACATCCAAACCAATCCCGGACTAAACCTTGGAAAAGATACCTGATGTAATGACTTTCCACCACATATGACTCGGATAAAATAAATTTGATGTCATACAAGAAACTCTACTGAGAACCTACGAAAAGGAAAATTGGAAATAAATCACAAACCATCAAACTATAAACTGAATTACCTGATGGTCGGTTCTCTGGAATGAAAATTTAAGACAACTAAGGAATTTCCAAAAATATAAGTGTCAGTTGACTCTTTAAAGGTTTGACAGAAAGTGTAGTGTATTTCCTTTTCGTTATCGCTCAGCCGTCGCGCCTGCTCAAAACGCGTTTTTGGAAAGTCACATGAAAATATACCGAGCAGTCAAAAATGATTGTTACAATATTAGTCAATAATTTTGAGAATTGGGATATATTAGAATACCTTCGTGGTTTGGCACACAATTTCAAAATGTTGGAGGCTTAATCTAAATAAAATTGAAAATTTGAAAATAAACGAAAATATAAAGAACTACTGTTGTTTTTTCTAACTTTTGAGAAATTTATTTATTTAATTTGTTTAATATCTTTAATTCATTTTTATGGGTTAAAGATCTATCAAAGATTATCAATAGACGGGTTTACTGAACTGATAAAAATAAAAAATTCACGGCGAATCGTGTCGCGGCGAATCGTGCCGCGGCGAATCGTGCCGCGGCGAATAATTCCCGGCAAGTCGTTTCGCGGCGAATCGTACCGTTCCCTTGACAGATTAAATCAAAATGTCACCCTACTTTTGTTTATTTTTATTACAATTTGATTAAATTAAAACTGGTTGACCGATTAAAATTATCTACCTTTTGAATTTTTAGCGCGCGATTGATCTGAATTCTTGCATATGCCTTCCTACCGATAATTCACAGGAGGGTGTGTAGTAAGCGAGGGGGGAGAATTTTTTGCTCAGTTTTTTTTTTATATCTAGCGCCGTTCCCGAGTTATTGCTAATTTTGAAATTTATTTTTGAATTTTGTTTGTTTGGAGAAAAAATAACATGTTTTATTTGGATGGAAAGGTAACTTTTTCTTACCACGCAAGTTTTCTATTCGCTCGGCTCGTTCCACTCACTTCGCAAATGAAAAAACTCGCAACGCAGGAGAAGTTAATCTTTCCATCCTAATAATACAATATACTATTACTATCCATGACAAAATATTGGAATGACTAAATTTAAATAAAAAATGTAATAAACTTTGAAATTTGGGTAACATGGTAATGGTTTATTAAATTACATGGTAATAATTAGCTTGGAAGACCACAAAACTCTTTCTCAACTCTGTTAGAGCGTTTAAAGAAGTGACACTCATTGTTAATTAAATGTAAATCTAAGCTATGAGTGTAATTTATAAGGCAATTTTAAAAAGTATCCGTTTGACGGCTACATATTTTTGGAAAAAAACCACTTCTGACGTTTTCCTGAGAGTAAAACCAGAATTTACTCAATTTGCCTTATTTTTCCAACAATTTTTCTGTAATTTTCTCAGTGTTGTTTGTTGTAATTACCCTCAGGACAGCAAATACTTATAAATGAAAACTTCAAACAATCGTTATAATATTATTACCCAGCCATTATTTCAGTGAAAAATATACTGAGATCTTGTAATTCCCAGAAGCTCTTCCAAATCCTGCAAAAACTCCAAGTGAATAACCTACATAATAATTAAAACTTTTAAGGGATAACACACTGTAATAAATACATTTCCTTATAAATTTCCAACCCATTTCATTTAACGGTTTCAAGGAACCTTTAAAAAGATAATCTGTTTTCCTCAGTCCCCATAATATTCTGTATTGTGAACACTAATTGTGAGAATTTGTGAAATTCTTTTTTTTTTATTAATAAAATAACAATTACATTTATTTAAATTACATTGTAAAAAATACCAAGCAAAATTCACTTGATAATAAACTTAATGCAATAAATTATACTCAAAGCTTTGACCATTTACCGTAGTTCAATTTTAAATTGATTTTTCTTATGCACTAATGGCTAATAAATTCTAAATGCGTTCTTTAGAAAAAATGAAGATTACAAACTTGACATACTTCATCTTCTGTATAAAACCCACTAACAGAATATAATATTCCAATATTGTGTTTTTAATTTCTAGTTGCTTTCATATCAGGTTGCTTAAGAAATTTTGTAATTAAACTTAACTTAGCTCGTGATTGGTTAATTATATAAAAAGGCGTTTTAAACTTTGCATAAATTTACAACATAGTCCAGGGAAATTTGACTTTTCCTAGGAAATAAGTAGCGGAAAGCTGAATTTTTGCAGAAACGTTGTTCTTGTGGTTCTAAATAAGAACTGAAAGTTCCCCAACATTTAAAAAAACGCGCCTTGTACTCAACCTCGAAGGTGGTGACAACAGGAGTATGCAAATTCAAAAGAAAATTTTTGAAAAGTTCTGACTCTACGAATTGAATTATTGTCGGAACAGTTAATTGCACAAAAAAAGATTTAAAAATTTTTTGTAGGCAATTTTGAGAGGCTACAAATTTGATCTCTTGTACTTGGATGTAAACTTAGATCGATGGGGAACTTTCAGTTCTTTATTTAGAACCACAAAAACAACGTTTTTGAAAAAATTCAGCTTTCCGGCATACTTATTTCCTAGAAACGCCATTTTTTGATCTAATTTCCCTGGACAAAGCAATTATTTATTTATACAAACAACGAAATTGAATTATTAAAATAATATTTTACAACTTAAAAATAATTTTTAATTACTTGCATAAAATAATCTTTTAGTATGGTGGGGACGCACCTTTACTTTTAGGTAAAGTGTAATTTACAGTACGATTGAAAGAAGATGATCTAATAGTAGTTTATGATATCAGTGTTGAAAGAAAATCATTATCCCACGCACGTGAGGTTCAACACGTGTTTTGTATGAAATTTTATTTTTTTCAGAATTTTTTTTTTTCTAAAGAATATATTATGTTTTAAGTGAACTGATATTACTTTCGTTATATATTACTTAAAAATGCTGGTAATAATACAACAAAATATCAATGGGATGTAATAGAAATTTGCATAAATTGAAATAGAAGATGAATAGACAGATAAGATATGTTTGATATTCTGCACAAATGAGCGGTTACCATATTGATTTGTTTTGTTAACCAAATCTTAGTATGACTGTTATGTAAAGATTTTATATCGCAGATGTATCACGATTTTGTTAATGAAAAAATATAAATTTCCCAAAAAACAGTAAACGAGTGTACACTAGCTCAGTATAACAAATACACAGTTATAGTGCAGAAAATTGGATGGGCAACTTTGCAAGAATGATAAATATTAATATTAGATGTTTTACGTCAAATACCTAATTATTAGGAATTAGAAATATTAGAATTAGAAGATGAGAAAATATAAAGCAGTGGACAGGAGTGACAAACAATATTAAACATTGACGTGGTTTATATTATGGGTATATAGGTCAAATAAATTATAGTTAACTTAATTATTTATTTATTTAAAAATTAAAAATTTATATTTAGAATACAAACAAAAATATTTTTTTTTATCATGTTGCTTATAAGATGAAAGGTTGGACACTTGGGCTAAAGCGGTGATACCGTAATTATTAATAATTAAATAAAAGTACAAAGTTGATAAAAGATTGTGTCATATTATGTTTCAAAAGTTAAATTGTAAAAATTAGTAATTAATAAAAATTGCAATAGAAGCTGAAAAAACTTCAAAAGCTAAAGTAACATGAATTAAAAGATATTAACAAATTAATAAAAATACGTTAGGTACAGAAGTTAATAAGAACAAATAAAAACAATTACTACGAAACCAAATAGGCACTCAGTTATGATTAAAAATTAAAAATATAAAAATGCAATGGATTGTTAAAATCGTTGAGATCAATCTCTTCGCTGCGTGCTCACAAAGCTTCGCGTATATGACTTTTCTTGAAAATAAAATTATTTTTATAAAATTTTAATTACCACAGAAGATATAATCACTACTTACAACATACACATTTTATATTATTGAGGAGATATTGTTAAAGTGAAACCAAATCAATGTTTTTACAAGAAATTAAAGTTATCATTGAAACTGTGTATTCTAAAGCTCAAGAATTCGTTAGAATGTTATTTAGTATGTTGTTTACCCAGGAAACAAAATGACTTATTTTCTTCCGAAACAATTTTAACAAAGTATTGTTAAAATACTACAGACAAAAATATTATTTTTTCCACGAATTCCAATTTTAGTAAATTTTAAATGCTTCCCTATTTCAGTTAAGTGTTATTATCAAGAAGATGTAGTATTTAGAGAGGGTGGTGTTATTTGAGACAAGCAAAAATAAAGTGCCTTTTTTTCCAATTAACGATAAGTAAATTCTTGCACAACAAATTAATTAAGAAAAGTTAAAGTACATTGAAACTTAAGTGTGGGTTCAGAATGATTAATAAGAACTAAATTATGAATCTAAACCCACACGTAAGTTTCAATGTAGTCTAACTTTTCTTAATTATGTTATTAGTTGTGCTAATTTATTTAGTGTTAATTGGATGAGAACGGCACTGAATCTTGAACCTTAGCGTCCTACTCTATTTGCAAATTATATAGTACCTACATAATATATCCGAAGTTAGCATTCTACCACATATTATAGCTTTAATTCATAAATTAAATTAAATAAAAATATATAATCAATACGGTTTAATGTTAACAACTATACTGTTTTTGTTGATTGATGCGTATGCTGTTTTTACTATTTGCCTTTAAAACAAAATAAAAATAAACTATTAGTTTTGTTGAATTTTTAACTTGTATGTGGTATTGAGGATGCTTAAGAAGCCAGAAACACAGTATATATTGGTGTCTCGTGATTTTTATTGTCTACTAGAAATGGTTATTATTAAACTTTTAATAAACTTTCTAACAAATTCGTGAATATACCTATAATATTTTAAATTCTATTTATTTAAAATTATAATTATTTATCTTCATAATTTCGCACATAATTTTTAATTACACTGTGCGTCTTATGAATTCTTAACAAGCACTTTGGGTTTTGGTTAAAATACATTTTCTATTACCACATATAAATTTAAACATTAATTTTATACACAATAGTAGTAACTGTAAAGGGAATTGTAAAGTGATGTAGAAAACGGTTTGGTTTTCACGAAGTTTGGAATTCATCTTGCGTATTTTAAGCTTACGCAACATTGGCAAACCGGCCGACTAAGTATTCAGCTAGTTTACTTATCTGCTTACTTGAAGGGTTAAAGGTGTAATATATAATTTATAAAAAATGATTTTCTATTTTAATCTTTACCAATGGAAATTAACGTTTAAATGATATCGGGATATCGTGCAACATAAATAATAAATAATTTTCCTATTAGTGGGTACTACATGTAGCATCACTATTTCACAATGCCCATAAAGTATTTAAAATATTTACCAGGGATGCATAATTATTCAAATATTAAACAATTAAACTTATTATTCATTGATGCGTTAAATGAAAGGTGAAGTTGAACTAAAAAGCAAAACCAATGAATTTTAATTCTATAAAGGTAAATTTGGTAAAATGAAAAGGTATTTTTATATTAAATCCTTTTAATTAAAACAAAACGTACAATTCGCTAATCCAATTAATTTGAATCAGATAAACGTGTTACAACCACAGTAAAAAGTAGCAAATTTTACAAAGGAAATTCGATTAATGAAATCAAAACATCTGCGATATGAACATGCCTATATATGCTATATTATATTTGAAGCTTTTCGAAAGCTTTGGCAAACGTTGCATTGAATGAATGCAATGCGGAAATTCAATTTCTCGCTAAATTAATTTTCACATTATATTATTTGTATATATGCGTTACATCAAAACTAATACATAAAAACATTTTTAAAATATGGCGGACGGCATATATCAAAAATGAAACTTTTCCTTCGGCGGTTTCATTCTTAAACAACTTTTTAATAATAATAATAATAAATAATAAATTATAGGTAAAATAAACGACTTTGTAACAAAGAGATATATTGAATGTATAAGGTTATAAGAGAAATTATTTACTTTGTTTTAATTTTAGTGAAATTCGACGAAAGAAAATCCTTGAAAAGGCTTGAAATATGGTCACGAACTTTTAGCAATTGCTGCATTTCTTCACGCAATACAGAAATTGGCCTAAAGAACTTGTAACAAATAACAGACTAAGATTAATGGGATATCTTGGGGTTGAAGCGCTTTTCTAATTTCGCTACTCTAAACGCCGGAAATCCAAAATATACATTTCTAAGTACACTGTTCATTTAAAACTTGATTAAGAAGACATAACTAATAACGAACTAAATAACTTGATATTGGAACAGTTTGAAATTTCTATTAACTTTTTGTATTTAATTTTAATTCGAAATACGTAATTGCAACCGAAAAAGATACAAATTGATAACCAATTTGCTTGACATCTTAACGAGATAAAAAGTTAGAAAAATTTTGTTCCAACGTTTTATCTCCGATTCTTTATTACACAAAAAACAAAAATCAAGACATCGTTTCAAACATTTACGAAGTTTTTATTAAACGTTAAAAGATGACAAATTAGTCATTTGTCTCAGTGACTCCCAGAGCGTTTTGAGATAAAACCCTAGCGTCAAATAAATGCTCAGGTACGTGTTTGCCTCTGGCTGGCAATAAAAGTGACTTTATTTAAGATGAAAAAGTTCCTAGAAAATTATTTTAATAGTTGATTATTAATTTATTTATGCTATTTTATATTATAACTTTATTATATTATAATTTGTTAAATATTTTAAAGAACAACCTGTATTATTTTATCGGGGTTATTATGATTCGCTTACCTGTAGTACGTAGGTAGATACTTGAAATACTTTCTAAATATTGTTTTATTTATAAACCATTTTTAGTTATAAAAATAGAAGTTTATATAATAAAAATTAACCTCGAAACAATAAATCAATAATATTAATCAACCATAATCAAAGTATTTTTCTATACTTATTACCTTTTTGTTAAAGAGAATTTTTTATTTACCTACACTTCAATGCAAGCTACCAAATGAACGAGTACGTAAGAGATTGAAAATATTTATAGTATCTACCGACCTAATATTGGTAATCAATACCAGAATTGGTTCATTTACAAAAATGATAATTATTATTGAAGGGAAATAGTCGAATGTACATAATATTATGATGATGATATTATATTTATATTACATTGAAAAAAGATTTGTTTGAAACGTTTTTAACTCAACATTGCAAGTGCAGATATTTACTTACGATATATGGATAAACTTCGCATTTTAAGGGTGTTCGGTATAGAATGAATAAAAGCAATTGTAATAAATAATTTAGCATTTGTAATAATAATAATTTGAAGTCATATTTATTAATAAAAAAAATTTCGTAAACAATTTAGTTTACTCGCAATTTATATTATAAATTAACAAAAATAAACAAAATATAAATTTAATAACGTAATTTTCATACCATCTATACCATCATCTAATACCATCTTTATTGTACTTTGCTACTCCATAATTTTTATTTTGAAAGAAACTATATATTGCTAATGCTGCACAAATTAATCTTTTTACAAAGAAACTGCAATTTCTGTTAAAATAAAAATTATTTTGAATTATTTGTTTATTAAATTACTTGGCGTAATATTACAGCAAGCTTCTACCAATGTTGTGGAATATTGATTTTTTTATTACCACAATATTACAAAACAATAATGTTCCAATATTGGATGAAGATCGGCAAGCAATATTGGTCATCAATATTGGCGCCCGCAGTATTTTGCTAAGCTTTAACCAATATTATTGTGAAATTTCCGACATTGCTGTAACATTGGAAAATAACATTGAACCAATATTGAGTGAAAATCTGCAGGAAATTTTTGGTAATAAGAAATAAGATAAGCAGGCAAAGTTGGCGCAATATTACACGAAATTTCGGACAACATTGCAATAGCTTCAGCCAATATTGGTGCAATATTTTTACCTATTGTAACGAAATAATACTGATTAATTATGTTAGATGGTTAATTTCATATGATAGGTGATAACATAATGATAACCTGTTCTTATTGTTTAAATTCTACTGCATTTGCAGTCTAGATTGTTTGAGCAACTTATAGAACTTTATTCAAAGTTATGGAAGGTTGTGGAAGTTTCTAGAAATATGCATATCGGTTTAAATAGCACAGTAATCTGTTGTGAAGACAGTTTCAGTTTTAACTTGCAAGTGTTGACATAAATAACGTGGAAATAAATAGTGGTGAAAAAATATATACTGAGTGTCACATAAATACACTGTCTTTGTTTAAATAAATACAGACTTATTGTTTAGTGATTATTTTTAATTGTAGTGTAATTTAGTATTAGAGTTAATCTTAGCGCAGTAATTGTTCTATTGTTATTAACTTTATCTAGAAATATATTATTTTAGCTCTTTAGCAATTAAGTAAACGTTTTTAAGTTTCTTTACACTATATTGACTGCAGATTGATCTAACATTCTTTATTGGCGCAATATTACCTCAATATTCCATCAACATTGTGTGCTACATGGGGTAGTGATAAAATACAACAATTTTTTACATTTAGTATAGGATTTTATAGTTTTAGAGTTTTTCTGTATTAACAAATAATATATGATTTACAAATATGTGCTTCTAGAAGACTACTATTTCGAATTGCTAAATTATTTCTAATATTGATTTTCTTTCATTTCCTACCAAACAGTTTTAAGGGGGAATATACACCTAGACACGCGAAAAAAGGTAATTTTTGAGAATATTTTCAATTTTTTTATTTAAAAATGTAGTGAAAATTCACAGAATATACTACTTTTTTTTTTAAATGGAATAAACAAAAAAAGTGCATCAACATAGGTTATTAGCACTACTTAATATTATAGTAACATTTACACAATTAATTAAATAACTATAAAAAACTCAATAACATATTTGAACTGAATTAACAATGAGATAATAAAAAGATTAAATTTTAAATTTTTTTAAATAAACCTGATGACTGTAGAAACTTCAGTAACTTTCGTACATTGCATCTTGTGTCTGATAGTATATCTTCTAGGCTATCAGGCAGTTCGGCAAAATGTCTTGTTGCCTGATATTTTGGACAGTGTCTTAAGATGTGGCTGATGTAACCCCCAGTTTGGGGGTTGTTTTTTTTAAATAAGTAGCTGTGGGTGAGCATAGTATGGCCAACCCGAAGTCGGCCAATAACAACTTCTTCTTTCCTACTTAATTGTTCTATATGTTTCCAAATAATTGTGTTTTTTTTTTAGTCTTTTAATTTATTATGTTTAATTTCTTGCCACTCGTCTTCCCATTTTGTCAGTATTTTAGTTTTTATTATAAATTTTTTATTTTCCTGTTCTTTTAATGTATTAATGTCTAAATTATATTTCTTAAGGAGTTCATTTATTTTGATCGGTAAAGGTTTTTTTAATTTTGGAGTGGATCGATATAAAAATGAAAATTTTGGAGTAACAGTTCTTGAAAAGTTTTGATGGTCTGCGTTTGAAACAATTTTTGCGTAATAATTTAATATGATCTGTTCTCTTCTAAATTTTGGAGGTAGTTCGCCCGATATATTGTAGAGACTTTCCAATGGTGTAGTTCTTAGTACTCCAGTAGCGGTTCGAAGTCCTTGGTTGTAAACTGTGTCTAGAGATTTTAGGATGTTTTTATTTGCTTTATAATAAATGATGCTGGAGTAATCTAATTTTGATCTAGTAATTGTTCTAAATATATATAAAAACGTTTTCTTGTTGCAACCCCATTTATACTACTTTTATGCTCTACTTTTGCGATACCCAATGGTGGATAAAAACCTACAAAAATTACAACAAAGCCAATTATTATGCATTTTATGTGGATATTCATTATTATCATAAAACTACCAAACCCACAAAATTTGAGTGCTTTGTTACAAATTAAGCAAATAGTATTTTTGACCAAAAGGTAATTTGGATATGATTGACTTATGTAAGTATATTAAAATACTTTCGCAACTGTCTTTCGGAATCTTCTATCCAATAAGATTTTTAAAATTAAATCTTATTTATTTATTTTCTCAATGAATGTTTTATTGTTAATAATTAAAAATTTAGACCTATTTGGTGTATTTGAGAGAATGCCAAGTATGTATAGCACTCTAATTGAGGAAGAAATCATTGCAATATTATAATGTTAAATTGTAATAGCGTAATATTATTTTATAATGTGTTATTTTAACAATATTTTATGTGAATTAACTATTAATAGCCTCTCACCCAGAAAGTGATCAAAATTGTGATTGTCTTTTAAATTATAATAGTGATGATATTTTAGTTTTTTCTAACCTTTTTGGAATTATTTATGCAATGAATTCATTCATGCTAACTTATTATTTTGTGAACTCCTGATTTTAAATAGTTGTTAAAAACGCTTAAGCTTAATTTTTTGGAAAAAAGGGACAACTTTATTAAAAAATGTTTGAATTTCATTACCAAATTATTTTGAATTAAAAAAAGAGATAGTTTGGATAGTTTGCTTCTATATTTGAGATTTGAAGTTTGTGTTAAATATTCTTGTATAATACCCATTTAATATTATTTATAGAATAATCGCGCAAATCAAATTTTAAAAAACCTTTTAAATCCAAATTCTTAAATACTTGTTCTAAAAAATCAATTATATTATGGCATGTAATCTATGTAGTATTTTTATAATGTACAGCCTAAAATTTAAATGCTATCCTAAATATATGTATAATAATATACTATTATTTACTCTACAAAATTACTATTTAAATGTAGCAAAGGTTTTAAAAATAATATTTAACTTCAATGATTTAACTTCAAAAACTGGAAATCTAAATTATGTTAATCTGTTCTTGCGCGTCAATATCAAATGAGTTTATTAAATTCGCGAAATATAGAAATATTATTTTTTTGAGACATAACTATGTGTGTATGTCGGGCTTCAGATAAAATCTTATCTTGTTTGTACATACGAATGGAAATTAAACTGAACATGTAATTTGAATTGTTCACTGAAAATGGAGGACTACAGTGTGCTCTTAATTACGAAGTGTACGTACGAGAAATCTTCATGGTTCAACCTTATTGTGCAATTTAAAATTATTTACGATTTTCGTAAAACACTAGCACGATTACAAATAAGATACATGTAGAAGAAAGATACATTTTTGATATGTTATAACTAATTGAAGGATACTCGTATAAGTAATATTATACAAATATTGTGCACGTATCAGCTTTTATTTAAAATTTTGAAAAGTTTTAAAACTGATATTACTATTTGCTTATATTTTCTGATATACGCCATAATATGTACTTACTATATTATTTTAAAAGTAAATGTTGTGGAAACTTGCAAGCTTACTTACTTCGTGAAATTGAATTATACTTACTCCCCGAAGTTTTTAATAATAGCCAACGTATTGAGTCCAATTTAAACTTTAGAAAAGAAATCGAACCTAAGTTGACAAAAAAGTATAGGCGAGACGAGGATATTCATTTTAGGCAATATTAGTATGTCGTCGAGTTTTTGATACGGGGGGTTGCTGTGCCAGCTGCTGTAGAAATTGTGACAAATGGCGTTTACAGAAACAGCTTGTTCTCTGTAACTTTTCACGACAGTGTGAGTGTTGGCGACCATTTAAAACCACACAAACTTCTCTAGCATTTGTTTTGGAGTGGCGCAGCCTGGTGAAAATCCTTCTACCTGTTCTACCAATCATTTTAGTACAACTTGCAGAGAACGCAAAATTAATTTTCCATATAATTATTCATTACTTTACAAGAACTTTTGCAATAATTTAATTGTTGATAGAAAATTGTATTGAATTAATTTAGTTGCAGTTATGTTTTGAAAGTTGGAAATATTCAAAAAAATTAATTTTCTTCTGAAATTTGTTTATTTTTACAACGATGAATATGACAGTGAAATATGTGCAATAAATTAGAATGATGGCTGCGCAGGTTGAATCTGAGGTATCATTGCTAAGGGCATCGTGGTTGACTACCACGTATGCTAAGTATTCTCGTGGGTCTCCAAACTTTAGGGTTGTAATCTTCACTACACCGTTAGGATTACAAGTGCTTGATACGTTTAGATGCAGTAGAAGTTATGCAGGGAAGTTAAAAGGATCTTATAGTATGGTTATGACGAAATTAGAATTCCATTATGTTAATACGATTACGAAGAGCAACATTGACATTTTTCAAAATTTAATGAATATATCTCACGAAATTTTTAAATTGATTGCACGTTATGCGGTTTAACTTGTTTGCAGTTAACTAATGCACAATTTGTTTGCATTGGAGAATGTTTCCATAACCCATAGCGTGCGGTTTAATAGGATGTTGATTTAAAAAGTAATCTATTTCATAAAATATTTCAATTGCAGGCACAGTTCCATTAAATTAAATATTAATGAAACAAATCAATCGATAAGAAAATAATTGTTTTTATAGCATTTTGTACAATTGTTACGTGATACGTGTAGTATTTTACGCTGCGGTGTGTAAGGCAAAATTGGAATTTATCAGCACGTCATCGTTATAGGTCACGAAATTCATGCACTTCCACCGGTCTAATTAGTTAGCTTTCTGTTTTTACATCCCGCAATCGATTAAACTCTTGCCTTTTTCTATTCTTTTACATGCTTAACTTTTAATTAAAACTTACGTCAAGTTGAACGTTCCATTTACTGACACTTTCTTATTAACAGTTCAACCAAAAAATTTACCAAATGAAACTTTTAAGTGCTTTTCATGACTTTTTGCCGTGATATTGTTTTAAAGTAAGAGTAAATAAATACCATGGAAAGGTCAACAATAAAATGAATATTAAATTTACTGTAGTTGCTCTTCAATTATTGGTTTTGTTTTGACAATATCTTTTATGAAAATATGTTTAGTCGATTTTTACATATAAATAGAATACACGCACAAAATTAAAACAAAGTTCACTTGTAATACCTTTGGCCAGTTTTAGAAGAAATTATAGAATTTCAGCACATCATTTTCAAATTCAAAATTTCTTATTTCATTCTTTTATTCGTTATTGATTTTTTTTTTAAATAATTAAACCAGTTTTATGATTTTTCTTAATGCTAAGACACCAGCATCGTTTTGAAGAACCGATTTACTCTTTCGACTGAATTGTTCTGAGAATGATAATGATGATGATGATAAAGGTTGATAAAACACAAATTATTTATTTGCATTTTAGTTACTGAAAATTTAACTGTCTCGAACTTGTCTAAAATCAGAAATACCAACTTTTAAGCTATTTTCAATAGTGCAAAATTGAACTAAAATTTGAAATAACATTTTCATGTATAGTCAAACATAGTGCTGAGAACACTGTATACATAATTGTGATGAAAAACGACTTATTTCTTAGAACCACTGTTTGTTATTCTATAATTTTTGTTCCAGCAGTAAAACAAAAATTTAATTGCTTTTTACGTTGTCTCTCATTCATTGTACTACGAAATAATAAAAGTTGAAATATAATTATGTTATTCAAAAGTATTAATTAAAAAGTTTCAACAGCATACTATATGTATAAATGGTATAATATACCATCTAGAGGTCATGTTTTTAGCTTTTTACCAAAGAATTTTTATTTTCATGTATGTTTAACGACCTAAAAATATCGTGACATAAGAAATAAAAACTATTCTGATTAAAGTAAACAAAAATCAAACTAAGCATAACTTATAATCAAAATTCTAAAGAAAATCAGCAGGTTATAAGATTATATTACAGACTTGCACACCAAGAGCGTTCATTTTAGAACTCCCTTAATTCATTTTGCTAAATTTTCAGAAACACAAAAAAATTTTCAGATGTTTAGATAGATGTTTTCAGAAACTTATGTGAAGCTGATTAGTTGGCTGTACCCACGCAGCGCACAATGTTGGCGGAATATTACAAGATTCGGCCAATATTGGCGCAATATTGAAAACAATAAAAAATCATTAATGCACTAATATTGATTCTAACTTGGTGCAATATTGGGCAATTACATATGACCAATTTTGCCAATATTAGTCAAATATTGTTTTTCAATATTGAGCCAATATATATGATCAATATTGCTTTCTGATCTTCAACCAATATGTGTCATAATATTGTTTTTAAATACTAAAGTTATCATAAAGCTAAATTTCGTGACTAAAAAGAAAGATGAATTCTTAGAATTTATAATTTGTAGTTTGTAATAATTTGTAAATATATTGCCATATTGTTGAAATGTTTTTGAATTATTGCAACTTTGTTTTGATTCTCGTACATTTTTCTGTAAACAACGCTTCCTTTAACCGAGAATTTTAATTTACTCGGAAATCTTTTTAACCGGGACCACACTTGGAACAACACCGTTTAATTGGGAAGGCTCGTTAATTAGAAACGTTCATTAACCGGAAAATTTAAAAAGGCTACCAAGTGGCGTACACAAAATGTGTGTACAAACATTCTCACAAAATTTGTAAACTTTTTCTAAAAGAAAATAACATTTCTATTAAATTTATTTTCTTATTGATGTGATTTAATGTATGGAAATATTGGAAAGTTTCATAATTTTCAATTAATAGCTGATAATTGAACACAAAAACTTTTTTTTCAGAATTATTTTTAATATGTTATGTTATTTATTTTCGTGTTACTTAAAATTTTTATTGATATTATCTCAATTCACAAATTGAGCTTGTAAATGTAGTTAGTGTAGTGTGCGGTTAGGGCTATAATAGTATGGAGGTTCAATTATAAATTCTGTGGTCTCTGGGTAAAACGACTTAAGTCATTTTTTGGCGATTTAGGGTTTATTAGACCATCATCAGATGCAGAAAGTTGAACTCACAATTTTGGTAAAATTACCTAAAAATTCGGTCAATGATTAATGAGATATTGAGAAATGAAAAAAAAACTTAGTACAGCATTTAATGGGGCATGTGGCCACAAATGTCAAAACTATCTCAAAACTTCATTTTTGGACTTACGTCGTTTTTTTTTTAAATAAATTATACAATATTTTGAAAACTCACTGTTATAATTGACAAAAATAAAATATTTTCAGGAAGTACTCCAGGGTTTTGTGTGGTATTTTTGAAACAAGAAATAAATTTGTTGAAAACTAATATATAGTCAGATTTTAATTTTCTTTCAGTAATAAGATAGCATTTTGAACTATCTTAATATGGGATTCCACGAAGAGCATAATAGGATTTATGTTTTTCATTTAGGCGCACGTGAGGGTGTAGGGTGAATCCTAAAGGCAATGCAGAGTATGCAGTCTAGTTTCCTCTTTCTCGGCTTCCCAACAGCCATAAATTTGTTTTTTCATGGGATGAATAAAAATAGGAAGAACTAGCATAGTACTTAAATTTCTAAGAGGGGCGAATTTCTAATCTAAGAGATGTGTCTATCAAAGATTTAATAATACAATTTTAAGTCATATTTCTAAGATAAGCGATGCTGCTCTTTCAAGGCCCATCCCATAAAGAAATAAATAATTTTAAGATCTCAACCCTTTGCCTAAGCTGTCCGATAAGCCTTTAAAGTTTACTTCTATTTATATAACTTTACATATAAATTATTTATACTATATTAATATAAATTATTAAAAACAAAAAGAATGGAAATTCTTTTATATTATATTTTGAATAAAGTAATGATTAATATTGAGCCTATAATTTGGGTTGTAATTTTAAATACACCACGAAATGTCAACTTTAATGGTATTATAACTTAGATTAATTTTGTTAATCCGACATGATTACAACAAAATTTGTCGATAATTATTCACATTTCCATTTTAATTTTTATACGAGATAATTTGCGACCCCTTCCGTACTGGTATAAGTGTTTTTGGTAGGCAATCATGTTTCCCCACTTCTTCTATGGCAGCGAAATTAATAAAAGTTAATAGCGCTTAACGTCTTTAAAAAAAAGCGAAAAAGTTTATCCGAAATTTTTAAACCTTTAGTGCTGTATAAAATTTTCAGTTTAACATTAACGTTAAATGCATAATCTCAATTTAAACTGTTTTCTCTAAGGAAATTAAATAATTCAATTACTTAAACACACCCTATTTCTAACTTAAATATTACCGCATTGCTTCCTATCATTATTAGTTCCACAGCAGGTGTTGACATTTGAACATTTGTTGACACTCGCGATGAGTCCTAAATCTACGTGAATTTCATGCACGTTCCCAACTTGTGTTAAATTTTTATTGCATCAAAATAAAGACATCAATTGCTTTGGAAATTATGCTGCCTGAAAATTATAATATTTTTACTAAATTTTCTTTCAGAACGTCATCACAGAAGTCAAATAAGAGAAAATAGGAGTGTATTATTTTACAAGGAGCAAAAGTAGACCTTTTTGTGATGACTCCGTAGGATTGGCAAAACTAACCTGGTGGAGCCACAAAAAATATACTTTGGCTTGGAATTAATTATGTTATGTTTTTTTATGCTAAAGCACTAACAGTTACACGAAGTACGACAATTATTTTAATAAAAATGGGAAAGTAAGTTATTGTGCGACATAAAGTTAGGTTTTTTGTCATTTATAGAAGAACCATTTTATTACGAAATAATTACGTTACTGGAGTCTTCAGAAGGATTTTAATTAAAAATTAATCCCTTTGTAGTCTGGAACGTACTGATTACAGTTCGTGTCCCGTTAAGTAAACAGTGCAATCCTATGATGCACTATTAGTTACGGAATTTTAACACTTTTTTTAGTACACCATGTATAAAATATTGCATGTTCCGAAACAAAGATGACGATAGTGATTGCAGAATTTATATTCCTCCTGGGAATTTATTCCACAATAAACCTGTAACCTATGTACGAATAATCGTTAAAGAAAGGAATATATACTTTATATAGGTCGTAGTTAACTGTTGAATGGATCTGTCAGGATCATTTTAAATCTTATAAACATTAACGCCATCTTCATTTAAAAACATGCGTCTTCCCGATAAATTAAATATTAATCGGTTTTTCGGAAAAGAGACGTTTAGAGTAGCAGTTGTTCAATTTTGGCTTTAATTTAAAATAATTTACTTTTTTTCTGAAAAGTGATACTTTACGACCTAGTTAAATACATAACAATTGTTGCACTTTTTTATTGTAATCTTAATAATAATTAATCTTGCTATACATTTGTATATTTATTTACATATATACGGTAAAATTTTAAATAATTTTACACCAATTTGTGTAGTGTACATTTAGAAGTGAGAAAATTAAAATTTTGA
Source organism: Cantharis flavilabris (assembly GCA_949152465.1). Classification (NCBI taxonomy): domain Eukaryota; kingdom Metazoa; phylum Arthropoda; class Insecta; order Coleoptera; family Cantharidae; genus Cantharis; species Cantharis flavilabris. The sequence continues at coordinate 26,999,535 of OX424439.1, forward strand.
AGTGGATACTAATGATAGATAAATGAAACCAAATTATTTTAAATACATTTTGAGTTTGCCGTATAAAATATGAATTAGGTAAGTTTAACCGAATTAAAATACATCCACCGAAATTAAATTGAATTGAACACAGATGTTGAAATTTAATCGAAAACGTAATTGCAATTATAACACTTTGCAAAAAAAGTATAGAAATACTGTTGCAGACTTTAAATAGGCAGTAAATTACAAAAAAATTTGTTTTAGTAGTAAAGTGTGTTGTTTGCAGACTTGCTACCAATACTATATAGCATATAATCAGGGCAACAATGCATCACGCATATTTATTGAGTGCGGAACAGTTTGACATGTTGATGTACGTTCTATTATAGATTTTCGTTAGCAGGCTTTGTTTATTAAAGCTCGTATTGCAAGTTTTTAACATGTTGTTTATTTTTATTATGTCACTTATTTAGATCTGAAGAGTTAAAAGCACTCAGGTTCTAACAATACAGGTATTTTGAGACCACAAGTAGGTAACTACCGAAACATAAAAATCGATATTCGGAAATGCACAAAATCGTTATTATACTCGTCACTTTAGTAGCCAGCATTTTTCACTCACCAAATTTCTACCGGCTGATCCCAGGTAACGACATATTATTTTATATTTATACATTCATAGTTTCATATTCTGTTTTCTCGTGGTTCAAAATTTATATTACACTGTAAGCTCCCGTTTCTTCACACATTACAACGGATTATGTGAAGTGGAAATTTTAGAAAATTGCTATTCTACCAAAAGTATATTACTGCATTGTCTGCGAATATAAATGCTTAATTGGGCAAATAGAATAATAAATTATCATTTTTGAAAAACGTGCAATCTTTTGTCTTGAAATTTTACACACGAAAAGGACAGGATGATTTGTTGAAATGTTAGTCAAGTTAATATAATAATTGAAACTTTCGTGTAATTTACCAGCAGATGATGAAGGCTGCAATTGCAACGTTAAAAGTTTAAAAGATGTATGTAATCGAATAACTTCTTGTGCATTAGCCGTTTTTCGTTTATTTAATTTTAAACCTGATATGTGTTCGCCGTAATTGGAACGGAAAATGCGGCTGTCGGTAAAGAGTTTGATCAATAATAATATGGTTATTATTTCTATAAAAGTCTCCCTGCAAGTCGGTATTGCACTTAACTTTCAATACTTTTTTATTTTAATATACCAGATATATTATTTATTATTTAATAGGTCAAATGAAAGTAGAAAAATAAAATTTATTTATTTAGCTGTTACTATCACTGGTTAAAAATATAATAATGATATTCCAATTAGTAAACAAAGCAAGAAAGCTTAACAGGTGCACACAACGTATTTATCTACAATCTACATAATTATGTGTGTATCTGTTTGAGGACTATGTCTAGCTTAATTAATTAATTCAGTAAGAAACTTTAAATTTTTTACAAAAATATATCATTCCGTATAATTTCATACGGCGATTATAGCACCAGGGTTGTAACGTTTAAGACATTTTTTTATATAAAAAATTAATAAATTAATAAAAAGATTAATAAAAAAAATATTTATTAAATGTAGACGGCATGCTATATTTATTTTCATAAATTTTTTGCAACAAAATCGAATAATCTGCACCGCAGTTATTAGCTCGTTTAAGATTTTTCACCTGAAATTTATTGTTCTCTGATTGACAAAATAGAAAACATAAATTTAACTTAGCACTTTTCCAAATGACCCCAAATCGTCAATTCAAACTGATAAATATTTTTGTGTCAAAGTTCGCAAGTTTTCTGTTAATTAGGATTTCTCACTTGCAAACTTATCAACCTCAAGTTGTAGGCTCTCGTGGGGCTATTTTAAAATTTACCAGAGGTTCAAACATTTTGTAAACACTTTCTAATTATAAAATGTTATAATTAGTTATTATAAGAATCTCGTTAATCTACCTGCACCGATGAAGGACTTCGCTGATACGCTGATACGTCCAAGACTTAAGAACCACTTATTGCATTAGTATCATCAAGGTCAGATGCATCCGAATGATAATTTTTTAAATAATATAATACAAATTCTTAACTTGTAAAATATAATAAATTAAAACTTCATATTTTTTCTTTTTATTATGTAGTTTTTCAGTAGATGTTGATTCAAAAAGCAAATGTATCTTTGTGAAAGGTGTATAAAAATACACAGAGCTGGAAAATTTTGACGTTTCTATAAAAAATCGACAAAGAGAAATCTATAACTTCGTTGTTTTTTTAAGTTATATTCTTAAAGTTGGCACATATGAGGTTTTTTGGCATATTTTATTTTATAATTTCAAAAAAGCGAAGCTGGTAAAATAACTGAAATGAAATAAATTATAAACGTTATTAAAATGGATAAAATATTGTGGTTTGCCTACCCAAAGCTTACTTTTTGCGAAGGCTACTATGTAACCGCATAATAAATTGTGCACGGATATAGAGTTATATTACTATAAATTGAGAGTACCTACTCGTATTAATACGATAATGAGAGAATCAATTACGATGAAAACTAGGGTTTACTCGATTTTCATATTAATCAGCAAATTTTATCAAATATTATCTTTTGTTGATACATAGAGCATGTAAGCTCTAGATTTGCTGGTTACCCAAATCCAATAGCTAATATTTATTTACAACGTGATTCTTATACTAATCCTGTAGTTTCAGTTCTAATAAAGTTCTTATAAAAAGTATAGGTATATACTTAAGTATAAGTATATATATCTTATATAAGTAAAAAGTATAAAAAAAATTGATTACATTTACATAAATCTAAAATTTTAAATTAAATTTGCTTTTTTAAGTATATACTAGTGGTGAAGGTGAAATTCTGAACTAAAAATTGTTATTTTCACAAAATTAACCTATTAGGCGTTATGGAACTGAAATTGGATAAATATCATATTGCTTCGATTTTCAAAAAGTGTCCACTAATGATTTTCCTGCAGAATAAGGATGGTTAAAAAATGAATCCTGTAGGGGAGACTGGTCCAAAATGATCCCTCTATAGGAAAAGCAACATAATTTTCAAATTTAAAAACTTTTTTAATTTTTATTAATGTGTAACGAAACTATGGCTTTTTTTCTATAACTGCTAAAATAAAATAGTTGAGTAAAGATATTTGCAAATTATTTATTAATTTTATTGTAAAACTATAGAAGAGGATCATTTTATACACATCTATGTGTAAACATGATGCATAATAAAATAAGGTACTTTAGTAAAACAACTTTAATAATGTGGTAGTTAACTTTTAATTTAACATATTTATGTGCAATATACATCGCATACAGTGGTTTCAAAAAGTATTCCTACACTTCTAGGGCTCCAAGGAAAATTGCACATTTTGAAACCGTTTTTTAACATAAAAATCGCTTTTACATCAAAACTTTTTGGACATTTTTTGTTAATAATTATATTGTCGTCAATTTTGTACCAATACATATTTGGTTGTACGGATTTTGAGATACAGGTGTAAATAGTATTTTGTTATTTTACAGAGTCTTGTTGAAATTACTATCAATCAAACTCGGTGCGACAAAATAGTAAATATATATAGGTACAAAATTGAAGACGATGAAATTTTTAACAAAAAATGTCTAAAAAGTTTTAATGTAAAAGCGATCCTTCTATATCAAAAATGGTTTCAAAATGTGCTGAAAATGATCCGAGGATCATTGTATACACACGCCGCAGGGATCGTTTTACCTTAATCGGTATTTTTTCATTTCGAATCAAAACTTCATTTTACACAAATGAGTACGAACTAATAGAATGTGTAATTCAATACTCGAATGATGGTGCAATGCTAGTATAGCACAGTCTTGCTAGTATAGCACTAATAAACACATTTCTATTTACATATTACGGCCTTCAAAAAATCCTTCTCTTAGAAGAAAATAAGATGATTCAATTAAAAAAAGACACAAATAAATGATCCACCATTAACATCGGTACTAACTACACGCGTGTTGGACGTAATGCATTTGTTGATTTCTAGCTGGCATTCATAGTTTCATATAAACTAGGTGGGATCATTTCATACCAATCTCCCCTATAACTTGTTTAAATTTACATATAACTATTTTCTCTTTTGAATAATACTTTTATATGCTGCTGACGGTATCCTATTATTAGGCATATAGTCCAGTCATTTAAGCACAAAAAAGGGGTCAACCTGGGAATGAGAGATAATAAGCTGGAAACTTGTATACACCTTCATTTTGGTGTTCTAAAAGTTGTCTCAAAAGTCTCATAAAATTTCATGTTGGCGTCGTAAGTTATTCAAGGTCAAAGGTCACAAAAATCTGTTTTTCTTGATTATCTCAGTTTCTATAGCTCAAATGATGTTAAGATCTATTATAAAAATTGTAGAGCATAAAATTTTCTACAAATTTTGTTCCAAACATTTTTTAATATGCTCAACCGTTTTTGAGATAGAAGGCGGAGAAATTGACGGACGTAAAATGTAAAAAATTATATCTGAATCTCAGGAGTGGGGTTGGGTGGTGCGAAATGAACTCCTGGAGCCAATAACAACAATATTACCACCATCTCCTGAGGAATTACTTAATACACTATTTTGTAATTGGAAGAATTGATGTGTGGTGCGCTGTGGGTGCAGAAAATCGGAGTTGGAATGCACTTTAACTTGTAGCGAGTGTAATGGTCAAGTTTACCTCAATGCTGTTTGATCACAAAGCGACTCTGAGGAAGAGAGCGCATTTGACCCGGAAATTCTGGAAGGCCTGGAAACAACGATTCAGGACAACGAAGATGATGACAATGTAACGGACATTTTCACATGCTCGGAAGATGACGATGAAGAAGAAGAAGAAAATTAATACTTTTGTTTATTAAATAATTAAAGATTTACTATATTATATATTTTCACTTTATTTCAATTTGAAGCTGCGGGCTCTCTGCCCTCTGTCTCAATAAGGTTGGGCTTAGGAAAAAATTTTAAAACAAAATTTATAGAAAATTTTATGCTCTACAATTTTTATAATAAATCTTAACATCATTTGAGATATAGAAACCGAGATAATCGAGAAAAACAGATTTTTGTGACCTTCGACCTTGAATAACTTACGGCGCCGACACGAGATTTTATGAGACTTTTGAGACAACTTTTAGAATACCAAAATGAAGGTGTATACGAGTTTTCAGCTTATTATCTCTCATTCCGAGGTGAAACCCTAATTTGACTGCACCCTACTTAGACTTCCCAAGCCGGCATACTGTCTGCTTTCAGTTTATAGTTTAAAGTAAACTATTATTTACGTAAAGAAAGTTTTACTTCCAAATATAATATATAATAAATTAATAAATTATAATTTATAAAAGTAGATGGTATTCATACTCACAGACCACACAGTTTCAGAAACAGTTGGAGAAGCAAGTGAAAGGATATTGGAGGTTTTAGTTACGGTTCTTACCAAACTGGCGCTGCAGTCTTAATTTCTTTTTGCTTATTCTAACCTTTGGTATAGTAATTTGTTAATTTGATATTTGATAAATTTTGATAAATTAAAAAAAATGAATATTTTCATTTGGTGTAAGTGCCAGAGTTTGCAAGCTTTTGTACCATTTAGTGCTAAATCGTTTTTGAATAGTTTATAGAGACCTGCGATTAATCCTTCCTCTGTCTGATAATTAATTTATTTTGAAATGAATGGGTTCGGGGTTAATTTTCCTGTTATACAGACAATTTATATGTACAATTTCTGAATTTTCGTTACTTTTAACATTTACAGGTTTTCCGCTTCCATGTTTTCTAAAAATTGGTGATGTTTCTGCAAACCGTTTTATGATAGAAAATTATCATTACTATGGAAATCATTCCGTTATTTTCGGTTAACGTTTTTTTGATAACAAGTATGAATTATCTCTAAATCAGATGCCATTATTTCTTTCATAAAATATATTCCAAGGAAATTCGTTTTGTTCTAGCCATCCGGCATAAAAATATATGCATATTTCGTATGAACTTTAAGTAATTTGGTAATTTATGTATTCCATTCTGTATGCTTGGTTTTATTGTATTAGTTTTGATAGCCCCTCAAAAGAAGGAACCTTGGTAGTGAATCATACGAGATGACGAATATGACTTGCATGACATGAACGCATAAATATTAGACTTATTCTGATTTATGAACACTAGGGTGAATGTTTTGCTTACAAAGCTTATCAGTTTCGACATTTCTTGCTGTTTTAGTTTAATTACCCTAATAGTATTACATGATATGGTACTTTTTAATGATGCTAATTTGAAAAGTTGTAATTTTAAAATTTAGAAAAACCATTCTCGTGTTATATCGTCCAGTCACGATATTCCATTTTTATAAGTATTTTAAAAGATTTATGTGAAACGCGTTTGAAATTACAATGGTAATGAGAAATTGGGTTGTCTTGAAATTTATTAGTACATACATTGGATTATAATTAATAACGCTTAACAAAATTTAATATGGAAAGACCTTAATGAAGTTTAACCCTACCCAATATGTTTGATATTCCAACCAGAAACTATTTATGAAGTTATATTCCTAAGCATACGTAGGATAGCAAGTGTAAAGAGAGGTATAAAGTGTAAATCCCGCATAATTATTATATCTGCAGAGAGCTAAACCAAACTACATTGTCATTTTGTCTCCGTTGTAAGCGTAGTTCGTGAGAGAAGACATAAATTCCAACAGACATCACCGCTTATCTGTCAAGCACTTCGCTCATTGTCACAATTGGAACTGCCAGTGATTACACCGCTATCACACGAGAGAACTCCGTTTTATTTCAATTTAGATTGACGTGACAAGCATGCTTACCTTGTTTATGTAAGGCACTTAAAGGTATTATGCAGATTTTTTGAATTATATATAACTAGGTAATACTCGAAGTAAATTTCTTAACAATTTCATTTACAAAAATTTCTCAAAAAAGTGGAACAAGTCTGGATGAAAAAGTCTTTCATTAAAATTAAAATATTGATATTTCTTTCTATATGATTTACTCTGAATTTTAGAGTTATTCGATATATTGAAAATTCAAATATCGACACTTATTTTCCAACAACGAATAAATTATATGAATTGTTTATTTCGATAATTTTTTCAGTAATTTTTCAGGCTAGTAACCTGCCTGCTTAGAAAGTGTTCTAAAAATATCTAATTTAATTTGAAATCCTATTTTTTTCTATCTCGGAAGCCTTATATGACTATATATTATCTAATGTACCTGGAGTAACGAACTGTACTTTATTAAATTATACATTTAGCAACTGCAAAACCATAACTTTTTAAATTTTTCAGTCGTTCAACTTAAGATCAATAAATATCGAATTATACAATAAATATTGTATAGCTAGAGAAGTATTAAAGTATCAAATACTTTTATACCATTTTAATGTTTAATTTGTAAATTGTTGGGTTGGCTATTAAAGGTTTTTCCCTTATACAAGTTTGCTCTTAATCACGTTGAAGCTTCATAGTTTGAAATAAGTTAAAATTAAATTTGTTAAAAGTTCTTGACGCTTGTAAGCTGCAATTAGGAAATTATGCAAATTGCTATATTTGAGAAAACCTCCGTTCGTTGCAATTTTTATTATAAAATTAGGTGAACCACTTGTTTTAAAACTGAACTTCCTGAATTATTTTAATATTAATTTTTTATTTCTATTTGAAAATTTTATTTGGCAATTTTGTTGTCGTTAATATTAAAAATTCTAGTAGGTGCATATTTAACCAATCAATATAATGACATAAATAATGTATTAGAAAAGGATTACATTTAAAATCGTGTCAAGTTGCTTAATATGTTTTTAATTTGCTTAATAAATAGTCATTTAGACCTATCAATAACAGCAGTGATAGTAATTTAGTAAATTGTCCAGAAAGGACACGTAATAATGGAGGTATCTTTTACTACTAAAATGTCAAACTTAAACAAATACTTTCACATAATAAACACAAAATTATATTACGGATAGAGGAAGCATAAAACTTCTTGGGACCCTAAAACGATGATTACAATCAATTGTGTATTACCATCAGATCGATATTCTATAGAAGCAAGCAACTTGAGATATCCTGAAATATATGTATTTTCCAATAACTTTTAGTTATTGTTTTGAATTTTTGGGTCATAACTTTTTATATTCGATTTTGTATATTATATAAAACTAATGGGGTGATTATGAAGGTATTAATTTCAATTATTAATAAAATTAATAATTACATATAACAAACATTAATTAAGTTATTAATTACCCACGCACACACATAGTAGCACTACAACTCGAAGTGGTTTTTAGTTAACCACTTCATGTTATGAAAGGTTTTCAAGGGAGATTACCTCGGTGGTTTGCCATTGCCCGGCGAAGGTCCAAGGATCGACGGAGAACGGATAGAATGCAGTTCTTTCTCCACTAGGGCTAGAAACAGAGTTCTCTGCTCAGTCGACACATACTTTCAATTCAATTCAAAATAATATTTTAAGCATTCTAATTTATTTTTATGTGTTTGATTTTAAAATTTTTTTAACAATGTGTCCGAAAAAAATTGTTTGGAATTGAAACACGTTACATGTAATTAACACAAAAAAGGTATAAATATGTTATTTATCATAAAATAGCAAAATTGTAATATTTTCAACATAAAATCACTGATTGATTGTTGGATCATAACAATTTATTTGAATTCTATTTCCAAATATTATTGACTTTATTTAATTATTATTATTATTTTGCATAATAATGCTAAGTCTGATGATGAAAATGAAAAATTTGGAACACTATAATCAACCAATAATCATAATCATAAAATTAAATAATTTTGATCTAATACTAATAATATAAGTTATTAAAATTAAAAAACACGAGACAAATCTGTAAATTTGTTACTAATATAATATTTGCCAGTTGCCAACACAAATTTTTAGTTTGACATATACAGCAATTTGTTCTTAATATGTTATACAAACTTGATAAGCTATTTTTATTTTCAAAAGTAAAATCAAATGAAAAGCAGTGTATAATTTAATACAATTTATAATTATTTGTTGTTTACAAACTGATTGTGAATAAAATAGTATACATACCCCGGTGTCAAGCTTCATTCCAGCGTCGTGCTTGATGAATTCAGGCTCTTCGCGCCTCAGTCAACTAACTGAGCCCTCGTCTGTAATGAAGCTTGGCACGTAATATACTATTAATCTAACATGTAAAATTTAAAACTTATTTATAAAATAATTATTTATTACATCGAACGGAATTTAAAAACTTGTAAAGCTCTGGGCTGGTTTAAACAAAAATTAATTATGAATAATATACCCTATTTATGGAAAATTCATCGACGGAGCTCTTAAGAAAATTATTAGAGCTTTAATACAATCAACATGTATGATGCTGCAGGCTGAGCCATGTTACATGTTCTATATAGTAAAAGAGTTCAGTCTCTTTTCTACTCCAACAAAATGTTTAAACGCAAGCCATAATTAGAAAATTTTAGAAAGCTATATATTTATAAATCTACTATACAGAAAAACACTTTATTTCATATAATGTAACTTAAATTGGATTTTACTGTGTAGACATATCCTACATATCCGTATATTCCATTTTTCTACAGATTCATTTAAATTTGTATCTTTAATTTTTAGCTTAGCCAAGATATTGTGCTCTTTTCGCATGATAAATTTTATAACATTCATTCATTACATTCAACATTTTTGATAAAATAAACTTATTATTTTATTTATCATCATTTTACTTATATACGTATACATGATTTTATTAACAATTTTGATAATGAAGGTATGGAGTAAATGCTTCAATATTTTACCTATTTATATAAATAATTTTTGAATAAATAGGTGCCTACTACTTGATCGCAAAGACCAACAAAAAGTAAAATATCCTATCTTTCAGTTTATAGAAAATAATATTATAACGAAAATTAAACGTTTATTTAATTGCTAAAGGGCTAAAATATAAAGTTACTTACAAACACTTAAAGTTAACAACAATAGAATAATTACTACACTAATATTTACACTAAATTCTAAGTTACACTATAATTATTAACACTACATAAGTCTATATTTATTTCAACTAATTCACTTTATTTATATAACACCCGGTATATTTATTTACACTACTATTTATTTCTTTGTTATTTATGTTCACACTTTCGAGTCCGAACTCGGACTTCCTTCACATCAAATCGCGCTGTTATTTCTATTCAGATGCATAGTTGCCACGAATAAAAGTAAAAAAAGTAAAAAAAAGTAATAAAAAAAAGGTGAAATTTTTCCCCAATCTTAGGGAATTTGGCAATGCCTTTTGATTAGTTCTGGAGAAAAATAAATTAACCGATCTGTGAGTTTTCTTTAGGTAATAAAAATTAATAGGGAAATACAAAAGTTGCTCTACGCGCCACGTGATTATTTTCAATCTTCCCTACGTGATATCCAGCTACCCAAATCACGAATAGTAGATGTACTTAAAACTGGCACGATACATGAAATTGAAGAAATGCACTTGAGTTGTGCACCCTACAGCAGAATAATTTTTAAAAATTTACGTTTTTTGGAAATTTTTTTGAAAGGACCAGGTAAACCGGACAACAGATAAGAGAAGCTTAAAATATATTTTATTGTATTGCCAAAATGCCAAATCTCAAGATATTACGTATAAATATTCACTTAGTTTTTTTAAATTCTTTTTATGATGGGTTGAATGGGTTAAAGCGATTACAAAAGCGCCGAAATTCGATTTGAGTAATCAGATAAGTATATAATACAATCGCGCGTTGCGCTATCTTGCAAAAAAACATGATTAACCTCGGTATAGCTATACGCCGGTTTACAGTTGTTATAACAATTAGTAATTTATAGCCAATGGTAACAATATTATCGAGGAATGGTAAAAAAAAGTAGCAACTCGAAATCACAATTAAGGCGCTAACAAAAATTAAAACTTATCAATTAAACAAAAAAAGGACGGCACAAAACACTTATCTTATTAGTTGATTTAAAATGAATGTGGTAGATGGTGAATTTAAATATTTCTTTTGCAATTGAAGGTGGTAGCTGCATACAATTTTCTCCAGCAAATCAAGACAGCGATTACTGTAGACAAAACTTAGCGATGACTCCAAAATAATGTCTCCAATCAAAAAAATACCAAGATTATATGTAGCCAGTCGTGTTCAAAGATGAAAGGAATAACTCAGCTGCAGAGAATAACCAGGATCAAACAACGATCAAAAAGGAAGGGGAAAGGACCATAAAATGGTTTTCATTGCAAAATAAAAAATTATATCGAACAAAACTAAAACTTTACCTCATAGATGGTATAGAGGGTTTATTCAGCAAAAACATAATAGAAACTCCTCTGTAGGTGGTAATATATTCTGGATATCGAAGTTGCGTCACACACAAAAAATTATGGATAATATAATCCTCCACATGAGAACCTTTCTCACCTTGACAGGTAAAAAAAAGTATATATTAAGCTTCTTGCTCCGAAAGATCCCAAAAGCTTATGGTTTGGTTTAAAAACAATAAATATCAAAATTTCAGGCAATAGCAAATCCAAAATTTTAAAGAACTATTCTAATGTCTGCATTCAAAAATAATAAATTTCACAAAATATGTTCCTTTTTATTCGATAATAAAATCAAGGTTTCCAACGTAAAATACAATCAAGGAACAGGACCGTACTAAAAGTTAAAGAAAATATTATAATTTAATTTGAACCGTCATTCTAGGTGTTTCTATAAAGTTCTATAGCTTTCTGGATCATTCTAGATTGCAAACTCAGCAGTATTTAAACAATAACAACAGGTTTTCATATGTTCATATGTTCATATGTTTCATATATGACATTAAATAAATCATCACAGATGAGTCATCATACATGAATCATCAAATATAAATAAATAACCATTGCTGATTAGTAACAATATATTAGTTCAGAACAGTGATTTGGTCAGAAAATAGTGTTTATTAATTTATAGTTTATTGATAAATTAATTAAAATAATTAATCTCATTATTAAATAAAATTTTATTTTGAACCTTCATTGATTGATATACCGTCAATTTCTCGCGGTCAATTCATCGAACAACAATTCCTCACGACAATTTATCACGTGTGTCATGTTAATCAATAAACATAATAAAATTAATTATAAACTAGAGAAGTCTTCCAAAATGGAAGATTAAATATTTATTTAATAATATATTTTTTATAGGTATAGATAATAATATATGTCTTTGCTATAGTCGCAACCAGCGCCAGCGCTTGAAAATGTGACTATTGCTCACGAAATATTATTTGTTGTGCTTAAATAAATATATTTTGTTGAATTAAATTTTGGTGTTTTTGTGACCACCTGTATTTTATAATAAATGAACAAACCAATTAGAGTAATGAGCAATTAATGTAAGACAAAATGTTTGCTTTTGGGATTGTTTTAAGTTATTTTACATAATAAAGATAGAGGCCTTATGATTTGGCTCTGTGTCCCTCCGTCCGCAAGTGGTAGTGGTTGCTACCACCAAAATTTTAAGTTTTATTTATATTTATTGTATTATATCATATTATTTTATCATACATTGTCAAGATGGTAAAAAAATATAAAATGTTGGTCTTCGGTGCTAGAATTGTTGTCTTGTCTTAATTACTAAGATTCTTTGCATACTCCACAAAAGGAAGTCAAAAAAATTTAATTAAGGCAATATTAGAGGTATTTAAAACCAATATTGCTCCAACTTTTACTACATAATCGGAAATTTTTAATGTTATTAAATATTTCTGAGTTATGTGTGAATCACACGTACTTACTTATAAATACATTCTTTAGCTCACGACTGACTGCCGAACACTAAAGATATTACAACTATTTTCTCTAAGAACTCTTGTTTTTCGCCAGCTGATATACTACTAACCGAAACATTTTCTAAGTTTTCAGTAAATTTTATGTACCTCTTGGTATATCGTAATAAGTTATAAAAGTTAGAAATTTTTAGAATATCAAACATATTTCGAAGATTAAATAATATTTTACAACACAAGTTAGAAAAAAGACATATTACTGCATAAGTGCAATGAGTTTTGTACAAAAATTCTCTAAAGAAAATTTTTGTCTTTACAATTATTCTAAACAGTGTTTAGTGCATTTTTTGTGATTCCAAATATTATGCTTAAAAGTGTGTATTATTATTTTGTATAGCAGCTGTTTAAGTTTGGTTTGTTTGATTGAAAAAAATAGTGCAAGTGATACTATAACCGCGAGATTATAGGTAAAGTATTTTATTTTTACCGAAATTTATTGCAAAATAAAAACTGTCAAATAACAATTAAATTTGCAATCAATATGTGAATACTTAACCCGGGGTAGGTTTGGTGGACTTTAGTTACATTAGTGGTTTGGTGGGGTATGAGTTAAAATAGACAAATGAATTAGAATTTTGTGTTGATTTCAGAAAGATATATGTTTAATGTTATTTAAAATCAATTTCTCAAGTCTTCTTCAACTTCTAAAACCGAATTTAAGTCTTGAACAGGCATATTCTCTTCTTCCACCTCTTTCCAAAGCTGTAATAACCGTGCTTGCTCTTTCTCATATACATAATACATAATTGTAATATTTAATATAAAACCAATAAATGTAAGCTATGACTTACTTTGTACTAAACGCAATTAAAATTTGAAATAAAAAAATCTGTCACATAAAGAGTCTGGTGGACTATGAGGGTTATTAATCTTATAAGGTCTGGTGGGGTATGAGCACGTATTTACTAAATTAAATAAAAATTGCATGCACAATAGCTGACCTACGACTGAATTTTTAATGTATTTATGCTTAGTAAGGTTCAACTTGAAGATACACAAAATTTGGCGAAAATATTAATTATTTTAAATGACTTTAACACGTTTTAAAGTACGTTGGGGTATATTATACCCCACTAAACCTATGCCGGGTTAATTAAATTTAATTATCGATTCGCAAAAAAATAATTTACTCGCGATTTTGTTGCTCGTGAAATAATATTTTTCACTCAATAATGTGGAATTCTACCGTCTTGTATAAAAACCATACTATTAATTTATTAATAAACGTCGATAAATTGTAGTTTATAAATTCTAATTAAAACAGATTTGCCCTACAACAATATGTTGTATATGGAAAATCGCTAGTTAGGTAAGCACTTAACTAATGTTTTGTTAGTGTTGTTGACATTTCCTATGAACTTTGTATGCGTTTATTAAATGTTTTACCTGCTTTGCTATGAATTGTAAACAATGTAAATAATTTTCCGGAAACAAGATTTACATATACATTATCCAAATGTATTGGATATAAAATTTTCAAGTTTAGAATGTTAATCATATATAATTTAGTTACTGTTTGTTTTTGTGCTTTTATTACTTCGTATTGTAAAATAATACAGAATAATTACATAGGCATCTAAATATTATACACTTTCTATTGGTTATTAATATTGTTTTAAGGCATTTTACTTGATAAAAATCCTTCTTCACTGAAATCCTGAAGACTTCTAGCGTTGTAACGTATGATTCTCTCCAACATCTATCCCATATGGTATGTGGATAGGTTGCCTGATAGAGAATTGAAAAACCTTTTCTTGTTGCTGATTTTTTTAAAACTGATTCACTTTTAACACCAAGAAATCAGAAAATTTTCAGTGGCACATTAGTTTATTATTAAGACAATCGTAGGTGCAATTTAACCTAAGTAAGCAATACATGTCATATAAAAATCTGATAATATAACTGGACAGCAGCGGAACAGCTACGAAAATAAATCAAGTTACAAATATTATAAATGAAAATGGAATCTTAGTTTGTTAATTATTCAATCAATCAGTACCAATTATTTGATTGAATGATTTCATTTTAAATGTGATATTATAAATCACCATTAATTAATTGGTTAAATCAAATAGTCATCTTGAAGTTATTTTAAACAAAATTGATTAAATTTTAAACTTTTGAGAGAAGCGACAAGACTAGCTTATGTGTCGAAATAACTTAAAAATTTTACGGTCACGTAACTTGGACATTGAAATCAAAACTTCTCGGTGCCATATGGTGCAAAACGTGGACGCGTTTTGCACATAATTAAGCAACTTTGTTTATAATTTATTGCATTTAACTCTAAATAGATTGCTTTGTGTTCACAATAGCAATTTTCAAATACCTTATTTAGAATAAAATTAATAATTAGAACAAACCCCAATTGATTCTGCAAATTGCAAAACTAATGCACAATTATGTAATTGTAATTAAAACAGTTTACGATTTTTACAAATATTAATTACAACAAAAAATTGCTTTTATTTACTAAATACATTTAATAAATAAAAAATATATTTTTTAAAGCAGCATAAAAAGTTCACTTTATGTCAATTTATAATAAATTGTCAAAGATAAAGTGGAATTTTTCGTGAACAAATTTGTTTTTAAAGTATTTAAGTGCTACTCATTGTAAGCAGTAAAGTCCTATAGTGCCTAGGCGCTAAAATAAAGCAAATGTTAAT
Organism: Cantharis flavilabris; assembly: GCA_949152465.1. Classification (NCBI taxonomy): domain Eukaryota; kingdom Metazoa; phylum Arthropoda; class Insecta; order Coleoptera; family Cantharidae; genus Cantharis; species Cantharis flavilabris. The sequence continues at coordinate 27,015,136 of OX424439.1, forward strand.
TATTAAATTGAATAATTATATTTGTATGTTTTCAGAAAATATAACATGTTATATTCGGGGCTAATGTACTTTTCCTTATTCGCTTGTAATTATTGGACTTCAAGTTCACCATAAAAAGTCAAACATTAGTTATTAATAATTTGAAACACTATGTAGTACCTGTACTATTTACTAATTTACTAATACAAAGTGTTCTAAACGATAAACATAATACCGAATAAGTTATGAAAACTACTCATGCACGTCTTTTTGAAAATTATTTTTTTTCGTTTCTAAAATAACGGATTCATAAATTATACAGCTGATACTTTTTTAATGAAATACGATCTACTTATTACTTCTGTTATAATGAAATTATGATTTTTACGGATTTTTATTTAAATTTTATTTTTATGCATTATTCAATGAACTTTACTGATATTTTAAACATACATACATACATACATACATAAGGTGGTTCATCGGATACGCTTGGTTCAGTTACACATCTCATTTTTGCGAATGGCATCTATTAACAAAATTCTATCTCGCATAGGAGGATTTTTTCCTCCCCCAGAGAACCAGAGCACAGAGCCGTTAGACTACTCTGTGTGCTCAAAACCTTGACTGTTACAATATTGGGACCCTGTCACATAGTTGAGTCGTTTTACTGTACCAGTTTATTTAATTTTGAATAATAATAATAATAATTTTTTAGAGGTTTTAATAATATACACCCATTAAGTTTATATTTTTTAGTTGGTGTTTATAAAGCTTTCAATTAAAAGAGGTTGTGTTGCTTGTTTTTACATTTCTTCTTTTAAATATAATATTAAAAATATTTGCTGTATTTTGATAAATTTTTTTAAATATTTAAAAATAATTGTAATATTTATTATACTTTTTGCTCTGCATAAAAACAGTTCGTAATGTACAAACAGGCATATTCGGAAACTATAAAAAAATCTTGAAAATGTTAAAGTTATCTTTCATATTAAAATAAGAAATATAATAAATATGTATAATGATTTATATAGTATAATTATTATATTTAATTACTTATATTATAAATCGTATTAACTTTTATGCATGGTTCTCAGTAAACAACTTTTATTAAACAAAAATTACTTTAATATATTTAAATTAGGTAAGAAAATGTAAATCCAAAGTAAGCACATAAAGTTCGTATATTATTTTCAAGAAAATTGTAGTATGTGATATATACTGATAGTGGGAAAGTTATAAGAAAACTAAAGAAAACCGCGAATCCATCAAATAAAAACAAAAACTTCTTTCCAAGTTAAAAAGTGTGTAGGATGTTCTTTATTTTATAATTGTTTCTGTAACAAAAGCTCATTATTTGATAATAACCTTAAGCTCACTTTTTGTAACAATCAAATATAGTATTACATATATACTTTTTTTCTGAAATTATACCACGTTGGAATTTTATATTAGACAACTTTATTATATTTAATTTAAATTTAAAATAGACAATAGCAAATAAACCATTGCTGAAGCTTATTTCTGTTTTTTATTTCGATATTTGAATAATTTATTTGAAAAATATTATTTTATTACCCAGCCATTGGTTCAAATTTCACAATTTACATTAATATGTTTTCACAGTTTTAAAAATTAGAATAAGTCAAGGTACAGGAATATTTAAAAGACCCCCCCTCCCTTTAAATAAAAATCAAACTACTATATCATTTTAGTATCCCTTAGTATGGCAATAATACACTTTCAGCGTTATTAAAAAGCTATGCCAAGAAATAAACATTTGAAATAATCAATCACAGTTTAGAAGGGGAATAAATGTAATTGACAAGGTATACGTTTTTGTTAGCTTATCCTCCTTACTCCTTCTTAGCTTATCGACTCCAGAAATAAAATAAAATATTATGCTAACTCTTTCACATACCTTTCAACGCTTTTCTTAACTTATTTTTTTATTTAAAAATTATTTTGAGAATATTTGGTTGCCTACAGATTTTGACATGTATATTTTTTAAGTTTGTACCGATATATGATGTAATATTTTAGTAAATTATTTACGCAATTGAATTATCGTTAGATAATAATTATGTAAACTAACAGAAATCAATATACTATTCATATTATTTTAAAATTATTTTGACACGAATGTTTTTTTAAATTTGTGCTGATAGTGTAATGGTTTATAAATTATTTACTCAAATAAATTATCAATAGATGATAATAATAAATAAATGAACTAACAAATCGATAAATGGTTGTATAATTATTATCATTTTCATATCTATAAATCAGGTGCTGTCATAGTGCAACATTGATAATGTGTACAAGAATATAATAAAATATTCAGCCGTAAGAAAAAAAGGGATTGAAATATAGCAGTTTTATAATTTTCAGAAATTTGCTTGTAAGATTTTTACCCCACATTACAATGTAAGTTCTAATAATGTGACCAGTGTGGTTAGCTTCATCAAAAATTGAATGTAATGCTTTCATGTTGGTAATATAATATGAATGAACCAAATATAATGTAGAGAATACATTTTTTAAATATTTCACAAATACATCTTTGAATTAATTAGTACCGATTACCGAGGTTGTACTTTATTATTTATTTTATTTTAAAGTAGAAGATTAGTTGGAAACAATTAACATTACACCTTTACTAAAATATAGAACAGAAACCTTTGAACTACACAGCTCTAATATTGTTTATTTATAACCAAATTTGATTGTTAATTCTGCTCATTACAATTTGAGGCTTTGTTTGAAATTAGAATATCAGCAAATTATGAGAACAACCTTTACGTGTATTCCTAAACGCATTGTAGTATTTGATTAAAATTTGTTATTAATTTATCATTACCGAGCATTTATGATAGCCAAATATACTCAAGCAAATATTCAACTTTTTAGAAATATTGAAAAAAATTTCATCATTAATGAATTTTTCAAATCATTAATGTGTAATTCAAAAACGTGTCAATATTAAATACGTTGTGTGCATATAACATCCCTTAAAATTGTAAATAAAAGTTAAATTTTGCATTTTACTTGCTCCCTTTATTACATCACGTTGTTTTACAACATGAACAAATACTACGGTTATAATTTCATTTTTTTAAGGTTGTCATATATTTTAAGCTCCCTTATTTAAGGTTGAAAAATATTAGCATAGTATCCTTTCACTTTGCCTTATTCTTATGTGGTAAGTACTAACGGAGCACAATGTTTAAACGTAGGACGTTTGGACGTAGATACGGAGCATAGAAATGCAGAATGGTTTGAACGCAAACAATAAATTAAGATTGTCAATATTTTGAACATAATTTTATCTGATTACAATAATTGTATTACATATTAGAGAAATTAATTATTGAAAAATCTTACTATTTTTTATCGACAAATTATGCATAGCATAATTTTATTTATTATTTTAGTATTTTTCATTTTTCGATGACAGCATTTTATAGTATAATAATTTATATCAATGTGAAACAATGGTTTTTTTAATATATAGGTCGACAATAATTCAAAATGTAAACTCCATTTCGAAAAAAAAAAAGTGATAGTAATCAGAAAAAGGGATCCATCGCCAAAAAAGAGACATACCGAGCCACATTCGTCCAGTAAAATTAGATATCGGTAAAGATCTGACTTTTTGTACACATATTTATTACGACTTTCTGTTAAACATACTAAAAGTCCCCGTCAAAATCTGTTGCTCTCGAGCAGCCATCTTGGAAAAACGGTACATCTTTTCAGTTTTTTGCCTATATCTCGGCAACTTGTGCTGATACAAAAAAAAATTTTTAAGTAAAAATTGTAGTTTATTAAATTTTCTTGAAAAAAGTTGCTATGTATTTAGCTCTAAATACTTTAGCTTTACTTTAGTTTAGTCACTTTAAAAGGGAGATGCATTATGCACGATGATCATGCTTAAGGTTCATACACAATTAGTCTGTAACAGTAACGAGAAGAGAAACGGGAACAGTGAAAAGATAAAATACAGGTATTCACGGTAAGCGGGAACGGGAACAGAAACGATCTAACTTTTATTGCTATGGTTATGCGCATGCGTAAACTGTCAAAAGTTTAGCCAATGAAATATTCTTAGATAGCTATCGCTACTGTTCCCGTTCTGGTTTATTGAGAACCGAAGATTCATTTCGTTCCCGTTTCCGTTCTCGTTACTGTTACAGACTAATCTCTTTCATACCTCTTTGTACTGGAGAAATCACTATTTTCACTATCACTACTATCACTATTAGCCCTTTTCTTTCCACTGCTGAATGAAGGCCTTCCCCAAAGTTTTCCATCTTTCTCGATCTTCTGCCACGTTCAACCATCCAATACCCGCAGTTCTTTTTATCTCGTCCCTCCATCGTGTTTTTGGACGTCCTGTACTTCTTTTTACAGCTCTAGGTCGCCATTGTAGCATCTTTCGAGTCTATCTATCATCTCTCACTCTGACCATATGCCCTGCCCAATTCCACTTTAATTGGGATGCTTTTTCAACCACATCACGTATCCCTGTCTGTTGCCTTATGCAGTCATTTCTTTTGTGATCCCGTAGAGTTATATTCAACATTTGTCTTTCCATCGCTCTTTGTGCCACTCTAAGTTTCTTCGCAGTTGATTTAGTTAAACTCCAGGTTTCTGAGCCATATGTTAGGACAGGAAGGATGCATTGATCACATACATATCGTCTAAGTGACATTGGTAGTTTGGACCTTAAAATGTATTTTAATCCCCCAAACGCTCTTCATCCCACCTTGGTTCTTCTGTTTATCTCAGGTGTCATATTATCTTTACTGGTTGTTATAAGCTGTCCCAAATACACAAATTCCTGTACAACTTCTAAGGTGTTATCATCAAGCATAATGTGGATCCCGTCGTGGTCGTTTACGTTCGACATAATCTTTATCTTTAATTTGTTTATTTGTAGTCCCACCAGTTTAGCAGCCCTTTGAAGATCGTTCAACATTATCTGGAGTTCTTTTTCGCTTCCGCTTATTACGATAATATCATCTGCAAATGGTAGGTGGTTAAGGTATTCCCCGTGTATACATATCCCTTTATACTGCCAATCCAGGTCTTTAAACACGTCTTCCATCGTTGTTATAAAGAGCTTTGGCGACATTTTTAACATTTTTACTTTCATTTTTGCATTTTCATATATGTTTTTAAGTAAGGTGGAATACCTGTCATCTATTCTACAGTTTTTCAGAGATCTTATTATTGTCCATCTCTCCACAGAATCAAAGGATTTTTCGTAATCAACGAATGCTAGGTATATATGCATGTTATACTTTTTACTTTTTTCCAGCAATAAGCGTAGAGTCTGGAGATGATCAAATGTGCAGTATCTACTTAGGAATCCGGCCTGCTTTCTTGGTTGGTAAAAGTTTATTTTTGAAGCTATTCTGTTACTAATTATTCTAGTGAACAGCTTGTATAATTGTGAAAGCAAGCTTATTGGCCGGTAGTTGTTTAGGTCAGAAATATCACCTTTTTTATGAAGTAACACCACATCTGCCTCTTGCCATGATGTCGGAATAGTTTGTTTATGCAGGCAAGCATTATACAACTCCACCAGTTCCGCCAAAACCACCTGTCCACCTTCTTTTACCATTTCTGCAATGACTTCATCGCTTCTTGATGCTTTATGATTTTTGGAGCTTTTTAGGGCGTTTTTTATTTCCTCTATTGTGATATCGGGCATTTCCTCTGATCCCACATTTAACACCTTAAGCCTGTTGTATTGTCGTTGCTTGACTGAGCTCGGGTTTGTTTTAATGCTATACAGCTGTTGGTAGTATTTTTCTACTTCCTCAGCAATCTTCATTCGATCAGTTATTAGATCTCCATTATTGTTTCTTATTTTTATAATCTCTCTTCTTCCCAGTGCTAATTTTTTCCTTATGACGTTAGGACCTCTGTTTTAGTTTATTAATTTTTCTATTGTCTTTGTATTATATGTTCGAATATTTTTCCTAATATCTCTCCTTGTGAGTTTGTTAAGTTCAGCTAGTTTTATTAAATTGTAATCCTCTCTTGACTTCATTTTGTTTCTCTTTTCCATTAGGTTTTCAGTGGCTTTCGATATTTTATTGTGATGTGATTTTTTCTTTTTGCCCGCTATTAACTTAATCTGCTTTATCGTCTAGTGATGATAGGTTGTCTTGACACAGTTTAGCTTTTCTGCTTCTTAGTTGCTTTTGTAATTCCATTTGATATTCCTCTTTATGCAACCTTAGGTCTTCGGGGCTTACTTGACACGTTGAACATTTAATCATCTTTTGTCGTTCCCACTTCTCTTTATGTATATTTTAGCACGTACCATTCGTGATCTTATTCAGTACTGTTGTGTGTTATACTATGTATTTATGAGTTGCTAGGATATAGTCTATTTCGTTTTTGTCTGCCCATTTGGATTTCTCCACGTCCACTTTCTTCGGTTTTTTTTTTTATATCATACAGGTTGTTTACATACATGTTGTGTACATTGTATGTTGCAAAATATAGTCTTGTTCCTTGTGCAGGTTTTCCATATTTTTTATTGATCGTCAACGTATGGCAGTCTGTCCTAACCCAGGGATTCTTAGCACCCTTTGTCTTTCCCTATTCCGATGACTGCCGTGATCGGCAGGGTCCAGACCGCTGGGCACTGAGGGCCTTTTTAAATTTTTCTTTCTCATCATAAATTTAGGGAGTGTAAGCTATAAAACACCACGCTGGCCATGCGTCTTGGTGAGTGCGTTTTAGACAGGTGTTTGTCTCCAAAGGAAGAGTACCTCTCGCGTCAGCCCTGCTGAATTCCTTCATCCAACGGGGTTGTTTACCCGATCTTTGAAGGTCCTCCGCAGGTTACCTGGGACCACCAACGTGGAGGTGCGAGTAGGGTTTTGACCCCCCTGGAGAAATAGTCAGTGTTAAAGGTAAAGGATTTACCACCTGTATGCAACGTCGGATTACAGCTAAAGTATTAGAGATAGAAAAAAATATATAAAAGCTTTTTTGAAAGATATTTAATAAACTACAATTTTTACTTAAACTTATTTTTGTATCAGCACAAGTTGCAGAGATATAGACACAAAAAATGAAGAAGTGTACCTCTTTTCCAAGATAGCGGTTCGACCGCAACATATTTCGACGCGGACTTTAGTATGTTTAACAGGAAGTTGTAATAAACATGTACGAGTATACCAAAACTAAAATCTTTACCGATTAATGTTTTTATTTGTGGAAAATTGATCTAAATTGACTGGACTATACCTCTGTTTTTTAAGTTAAAGTTGTAGTTTATTATTACAGGGATGTTTTTAATCAGTAGAGCGACTCAAAGATTCGGACACATTTATTATTTTTAACATTTATTATTATGCCTTAAATGCTGCGTCTCTAAAAATGTTAAACATTTAGCTTAAGATGACCTTAATGCATAACATAATATTCATAATATCGAAAATTTTTATTGTTAGCATTCAAACGTCTTACCTATCTACCTACTGCTGTGGTAGGTATAAATTTCTTCAAGAACCAAATGTTTCGACGGCAAATACAAGAAAATTAAAATAAAACAAATTTTTTTTTATTTTGAAAAAATATTTAAAAAAAAACTTTATGTAAAAATCGGCATTTATATACAGGCATAAAAGCGACCAAACTCTTGAGACCGGCCCTGCCCGATAGTAAAGATTCACTGCCCAGTCAGAATTGGTATCCAGTCATTTGGCCGAATTTTTTTGGCCGACAATCATTTGACCGACAGTTTTTGGCCGATAAATCATTTGGCCGAACAGTTTTTGGCCGACAGATTATTTGGTCGAACAGTTTTTGGCCGACAGATTGTTTGGCCGAACAGTTTTTGGCCGACAGTCATTTAGCCGAACAGTATTTGGCCGACAGTCACTTGGCCGACAGTTATTTGGTGGCAATTGCAGGATGGCCGTGTTAGCACGTATAGTCGAGGAATATGGTCCTGACTATGAGCAGACCAATAGAAAGCAACGTCACCCAAGGACGAATCTAATAAAAAAACTAATACCGTTTCTGAACGACGCGGTATTAAAATTATCCGCGTTAATCCTATCCGATTACCTTTTGTTATTTTCTATATAAACAATTATGTAATTAAGAATCAGTAAGTAGAAAGAATTAGAAGAAATTATAAGTATTAGAAGAAAAAGAAGAAATCAAAAGTAAATTAAAATTATATCAAATATGCCTTTGGAATATGTCGAAAGCAGTCGTGGAGTTAAGCAGCTTTTACATAATGGATTTCTGTTTACTCGCGATAAACAAGGTGGTGCAAAAATTTATTGGAAATGTGCCAAATACAACACTTCAAAGTGCAAAGCAAGAGCAATCACTGAAAACGATGAACTTGTTGGACTTAGTGGCACTCATATTGGTCACACGGTGGAAAGTAGTGAAGTTGCAGCAAAAACTGTGCTTGCTAATATTAAAGAAGTGGCGAAAACTTCAAAAGAAAACCCCCAACAGATTCTGGCAGATGCTACTCTAAATCTTGATACAGCAGTGGCCCCACATCTTCCTTCCACCAACTTGTTGAAACAGACCATTCGCAGAACTCGTAATAGGAATGGTCCTGCTGTTCCAACATCTCCTCCAGAACAGCCTGACTGATTTAGTGATTGAAGGAGATTACGGAAAAACTGGCAAAGGAGAGCCTTTCTTACTTTATGATAGCGGACCCAGTGAAAATCGGATTCTTATATTTAGTACCGCAGAAAATTTACAATTATTGGCTGATTGCGATCATTGGTTTGCCGATGGGACATTCAAGTCGGCCCCATCACTGTTCTTCCAACTGTACACGATCCATTCTATCAAGTATAAGGTGGTAATTCCGTCTGTGTTTGTCCTTCTTCCGAATAAGAAGGAGGACACTTATATTAGAGTTCTAGAAGCTATGCTAAACTTGAAACCCGAGTTAAAACCTGTAAGTATTATGACTGATTTTGAAATTGCTCAGAAAAAAGCGTTTCAACGTGTTTTTCCTGGCATCGCTCACCACGGATGCTTTTTTCATTTTAATCAATGTATTTGGCGTGTAATACAGGCTAACAATCCTATTCGAGTTCGGTACGAAAATCTGGCTGATCCATCGTTTCCCTTAAATATTAGAAAGTTGGCGGCTCTAGCCTTTGCTCCTCAAGAGAATGTGGAGCTTATGTTCGAGAATTTGCTGCAAACCGAATTTTTTCTGCAAAATGAAGAAATTTTAAAACCACTTCTCGATTACTTTGAGAACACTTGGATTGGCGCAATTCGAAGTAGGAGCAATCCAGTGCGAAAACCCGTGAATTTCGGGATTTCGGTTTGGAACTGTCACGATGCCTGCCTTGGAGACCTTCCTAAAACAAATAATTCCATTGAAGGGTGGAATAATAAATTCAGTAGTCTTCTCGGAGCCAATCACCCTACAATTTGGAAATTTATTGATGGACTCAAACGTGAGCAAGGTAATGTTGAATTCAGCCTTGCTCAGTATAATGCAGGCCACGTGCCCAATCCTCCCAAGAAAAAATACGTCAAACTGGCGGACAGGCTCAAACGACTTGTTGTGGATTTTCCCAACAAAACTCAAGACGACTTCCTTCGTGGCATTTCTCATAACCTTCAGTTTAAACCTAATGGATCTTAAAAATAATTCGTTGGTGTGTAACGAATATTTTGTATTGCATGTTTTTTTGTGTATTTTAATAATAATTTAATATAATTTAAATAAAACAACATAATTTTACAAAATATTTATTTATTTACCAAAAAAATAAAATTTATCGGCAAAGTGACTGTCGGCCAAAAACTGATCGGCCAAATAAACGTCGGCCAAACAATCTGTCGGCCAAAAACTGTTCGGCCAAATTATCTGTCGGCCAATTGATATGTCGGCCAAGTGATTTATCGGCCAAAAACAGTCGGCCAATAGAATTCGGCCAAATAAATTTCGGCCAAATGACAGTGATTCCTTTTCTGCCCTGTTTTCCGAAAACTGATGGGTTTTCCAACTTTTTGGAGAATTTTCCAACTTTTGCCACATGACGAAGATATTAGGTTGAGAAGTTTGCCAGGCTACCTCTCTGCTTCCATGAGTCCGTCCCTGCCTTGGGTCTGTAAATCTGTGTGTAAGAGATCACCGCACCAAATGATGATTGTCTGAATTGCTTATACTTGAAGAAACAAATTAAAGATTTCTCTTCTCCTATTATTTATATATTATTATTAAGTGAAAATACAATGGTGGAAAACATGTACAAAACGACCATGGTTTAAAACTAAAACTTGGGATATTCAAAAAATTAATAAAAGTTAAATTAAGTCGCCATTGAATTCCAACCCTTTAGCAAAGTTCTAAATGAAAAATTATTTGCATACATCGACCGATAAGAATAGTAGTTATAATATTGACTGCATTTATTATATTAGACATTCTTTGTAAAGGAAACAACTCGTAAAAGCTGGAACCCCGCTTGAAGAAGTGATTTCGGAAATTTTATAAAAGTATAATATAGAATTTTATTTGCGTCATAAGTTTAAACTTAAATTTTTTTTTAAGGGATGGTTATTATTATTTTCGAACTGATACATTACCTTTGGAAAAACGTGTCTTTAAATACGGAAAATATTTTTAACACTGAATATTACATGGCGGAAAATAAAATACTTTTTTTACGTACTTTTTGTGGTTGATTATTTTTAAAAGTTTACACGAGCTCGTGTAAACATCCCTTCTGGTGAGCGTGACCTCTTATGTGAACACTTTTAATAAAAGTATATTAAAACTGAGCGTGAAAGTTTACTAACTTGAGTGAATATTGAAATTTGTATGAGTGTAGATATAGGAAATCGATAAGTTCTTGTGCGAAACATTATGTTGCTCTTGATATGAATGAACGAGAAACAATATTTTAATTTTGTAGAAATTTTAGTATACCTAAGGTATTTGTTTTTGCTATTGTTGTGTATTTTGTAATTTGTATTTATAAATTGTGATTTTTGGTATTTGTGTGGTTGTGGTTAGGTCAATAACAATGCGGTGGGCAATATCATACGAGCAAGCGAGTCGTGCTTTGAATATAATCACTCGAAAAGATCTATCAAAAGTTTATCCTGCCCCAATAATGCAATTTGCAGGACTATAGAGATCATGCAACAGCTGTTTATTTCCTTGTAGTAACAGAATATAACTATTTCATGAACTACAAAATTAAGCAATAATTACTATGTAGAATGTAGATGATTGTTATTTTTTAGAAATTTTGAAAAATTCCTAACCTTAAATTTAAATGAACTAACCAATGAAAATTAAAAGTGGAACTGAAATAAAATATTTGATTTTATTGATTTGTTCGAAGTAATTAAATATTTTACAAAGTTTACAAGATTCATCGCAATATCAACAACTACGTACTATTATATTTAATTATACTGAACTAACCTAACCTAATAAATTAATAATTTTAATAATAAATTATGTAAAAATGTCAAGAAGTTATTCTATGCTTTGTCGCACAGTGAAGTCGATGATTAATGTTCAAGCTTGATTGGAAATTTAAAACAAAACTTATTAACTTAACTTACCCTGTCTGCAGACCAAAAATATTGAATTCCCAACAGAATTACCTAATTAAATTTTTATAACTGGAAATAATACCTACATATTAAACTAGGTTTTTATTTTTGTTTTTCCGACATTCGTCTTTTATGTAAAAAGCGTTTGAAGTTAACAAAATGCGAAATACAACTTTTAGAATAAATATTTCTCAAATAAGGTATTGTGTTATTATTCTTTACATATCAGAGATTTTTGTTACCATAACTCAATGTCATACTCGTGTACCTTTAAGTGCACATAAAGCTATTTTATGGAACTTATTTTAAAATTTTATGTTACATTTCAAATAAGATTTATTACTGTCATTGTTTTTAAAACTTTTATATTTTATTTGCAACATTATTAAGATTCTTTGGGGTTGAGCTTTTAAAACATCCAATTGTGTAGATGTTTATAGCGAAGAGAAATATGTGTGGCGGTGGAATGCCAAATTGTGCGCAAATAACTTGAGCGAAATTATGTAATTACTAATGAATTTTATGCATGACGAAGAGAAGAACAAGTGGAACGAATTCATTTTGCACTTATGGAACGTAGCTAATGCTTCAAAATTAATTGTTCTGTTGTATGTTAGCGGCAGAGAACTACTATGAGCAAATATCAGTAGGACAACACATTGGGCACCATTGTCACAAGTGATTAATGTTGATAACGGCTGTGATGGATCAAAAGATAACTAACAATCCCAACAACTTTACACTAAACCTAGTGTGCAGCTACGAGATACGCTTCTAATTTGCATTTGTCAGGTTTTTAGTCTAATTTAGAACAGAAATCTCATTTTTACTTTGCCGCAAAGCGTTTAGATAATGTAATTCTGTTGCCCTAATAAGTAAAAACCATATACCCACATAATTTATAATTTATACTTTATGTAAACTAGGAGGAAAATAATTTTTAATATCGATTACAATATTTTTCAACCTGCAAATTAAACTTTTTTAAAAAGAATTGGAACTGGCAAAAATGTAAGTAGGTGTAGGTACTTGTAAGAACAATTTAAATATTCTATAGTGAATTAAATTTTGAATTGAAGGTCATGTGAGCTGATCTTAAGGAATTACTTGTATGACGATTAGTTCATTTTTAAATTTTGCAACAAAATGGTTTCACTTTATTTTTTTGTTTTATTTATTAGTCTAGACAGTATAGTAAACTGGTAACTACCGAGTAAAATGAACTATAAAACCCATTTTACATGTAACGTTTTAGTTTTCAACTATTTCCTTACTTTGTCTGTGCCGCAAAAATATGGTTTGGTGGGAAAACCAACACTAGACATTTGAACTACAATTAATTATTTATTACTTGAATTTGTTTGTAGTTGTCGAATTAATTTCATATAATATTATAAAATAGTGGGTAGATGCAATATATAATTTTATTTTATTCAAAGATTTTCTTCAGACTTTTAATTTGTTTGTGCTAGATAGAACATTTTTTGTTTCAAATAATTTTTTCCTTTTACCCTGACACTCTATTGTTGTAGTGAACTCTAATTAGAACTAAACTACGTTATAGTTCTTGGGCATATATAATAAAATCATCACTTTGAATGACAAACTGTAATGCATTTCTTATATCCTGTAGAATCATGTCTTATAAGGTGTTTTGCTTAAATTTGTGGCAGGTGAGCTGGGTAACGGCTTAAATTCAATATGGCGATCATTAATAGAAACAATCTATCGTAACTTTTTTCAGGAATATCTTATAAAAATTTTATAAGAGAACTTATCTGTGTACAATAAAAATTCAAACAGAAAAGGTTAGCATGTAATTATTGATATCACTTATCATTAAGTAGTTATAGCCAGCCGAATCACACATGTTGGAAAATAAAGTTATTTATTGATTAAAAATATTTTTTATTTTATATATTAATTACACACCAGAGTTTTTATAACACAATGTCGATTTTGGTGATGTTACAATATAAACAGGGAAATAGATGTGATATTTTATTTCCCATCCAAATTCAATTGGAGGTGATTTTATATATCAGCACGATTCAGTTCCATAACTTGGAATGAAAGATGATCAGAAAATGATGATGATTTTTTTGGAAAAGATCCACCAACAAATTTGGTCTTTATGTTAAAAAATATTTTGCAAACAATATAATTCACAGGATTAATAAAAGTACTTTGCATTTAATCTACCAAATTCGGTCAATGAGGAACTTACTATTACATTCGAATGAGATTTTCAGCTAAAATCTAATAATAGGAAACCAAAGCTTAAGTAAAATTATTGTAGTTTACCTGTATGATATCAATTATAAATTATTATTTACTAAGTGAAGTGCTACTGTAAAGCATAGGTACCTAACTGTATTACAAAAGTTTTTATAAACCACTTGCTTATTAATTAACCCTTATGTACAATCGTATACCTCATTTAAAGGGTATAACCTAAACAAACTTCATAAGTAAACAACAATTTACATAATCTCGTGCATTATTTTTAACATATTATGTAACAATTTACTAATATTCTTGTATTTGTAAGTGGGGTCTAAAATTTTAACAGTTAACTAATTAAAGCATTTCAGTCTAATTTTTAATTATTATGTAATATTTAATTAATAATAATCTATCAATGTATAAAAATAGTAAACTTTTTAAGATTCCTCTATTTTTTCAAACAACTGACACTTTAAATAAAATATTTTGCACTTTTAAAAGGTGAATATAAAAGCCCATATAATTTTATAATGAGCGCGGTTACCCTTTTATTTTGTATTGCAAACTTTTACAAAGTTAATCTACATAAATACCAAAATATTATGCATTACTTACAATTTTAAACCCTTTTTTTTTAATTTTTAAGTTAACCTAAACTTAATGGACTGCTATAACCCTTCAAACATTGTATTATATAAAATGTGTAAATTCTCTTTAAATTAAGTATAATTTATTGCAATAACTTAATAATCATTGAAGTGCAGTAAAACGAAAATAAACTAAACAATGTTAGTTGTTATTTGATAATATTATTTGAAATATTTATTAGATTATTTTGATCAATTTTGAAAAAGCAAAGATATTTCAAATATAACAGTTTGTTTTCATCTATTTTCCACAATGAAATAAGAAAACACTGCTAGATAGGAATAATATCTCAATTAATAATTTTATAAAAATAATCTACTAAAACTTCCGGTAAATCCGATTAAATACTTCTTGCCTGTACTGCATAATAGTGTTACTTACTGCCTAATATTGCTACTTATGACGTAATTCTGCTAAATACTACCTAACATTGCTGCTTACTGATGATACTGTGATACTGCCACTTACTGCTGATACTGCCATTTACTGCTGATACTGCTCCGTACTGTTAATACTGCCACTTCTGCTGATACTGCCGTTACTTCCTATATGCTTTTAAGAAAATTACGTTCCAGTGTCTAACTCGCTTTAATACATTTAAAAACAATTTTTGTATGGGGATTTAGGGGGATGGGGATTAAAAAGATGGAATTTACAAACAATTAAAACTAGACTGGAACTTAGGTCCGGCATAAGTCGCTTGGATGTTTAACCGTAGAGTGCAATGATGAAATTATTCTGACTTTTGTGGAGGCTTTAAGATAAAATAATAAAGCTTAGATTGAATTAAAGTTAATATTCTATGTATTTATAATCCCCAAATAGTCCAAAATTAGAGCGAATATTTTTACCTTCTGGTCAATTTCACATCATCAGTTAAGTTAATCCAGGACTATAAAATATAAAATATTATAATAAATTATTAAACAAACATGTTAGATCTGTTGTTCTTTGGGTTTTCCTCGGTGCCGGCGTTTTCTTAAGCTATTCGATTTATACCATGGGCCAGACGCAAGTTTCGTCTTTTGAGCCTGTAATTTATACGCCAACTAGTTGAATTTAATTTTAAAAGCTAGATACAATTTTGCAAAATCGATAATAAGCTATTTAAAACTAGTTTAATTTTTTCAAATTTTTGTATTAACAAGTTTATTAATACAGTAACATTAATATCATTAACAAAAATTCAAAATATTATTATATAAGTAACTATGCCTTACACTCCCACTCACTGCTGATGCTGCCGTTTATTACCTAGTACTCTCACTTACTGCCTTAATACTGCCGTTTACTGTCTAATAGTTCCACTTACTGCCGTTTACTGTCTAATAGTTCCACTTACTGCCGTTTACTGTTTAAATTTTTAATTACTGCCTAATACTTCTCATAACTGCTTGATACTACGGGATACTGCCATGCCTGTTACTGTTACTCGCTTCACCACTCATTTACATTTCATCAAAAATTCACCAATGATATTAGAGATACTGTTTCCTTTAACATCTTAGTATAAATTACCAAGCTTTAGATCATTTTTCATGAAGAATCAGGGACCAAACTTACCTTTGGCAAGTGTATTGCATGTTATATTGACGAGGGAATTTTCATTGGTTTTTCAAACGTTTTTTCATTGGTTATACTAGGTTTACTTTATAAGATAATTGAATTAACATATTCAGCAATTGTTACCTACTATTAATATATTTTTACAAACAAAATTAATAATTTAAGTATTAAAAAATAAGCGTATCGGTTCCATGGAGAATGGAACTATTTAATTGTCTCAGAAAATCTAAATTACTAATTTAAAGGTGTAATCTAAAAAAGTTATTTTTAAAATTACTATAATATGTAGACAAAAATCAAATGAGGCCAATCTATAATTTTGGTTACTTAAACAGTTCTAACTTCAATAGCTGAACATGGACCGATGAGACTTTACGACAATATAAACTTTATAATTATTGCAATTTGTGGTCCTTCTTAATGTTGCTAAAGCTCACCAATTAATTATTCGTTTTCACAACAATAACTTGCCCTAAAATCTGACCAACAGTCATAAATTTCACAGACAACAGAAATGTCTACCGTCAAAGTTTTGGTACATATAGGATGTTTTCTACGTCGTTGTAAGACATAATTTTTAATTAATTATATTCAATTTGGAGTTTAGTATTTCGCTGAATATAGGATCTCTAGGTCTATATAGGATAAAATTGGATGTCCTGTGAAATTAGACTAATTAAAGAAATATAAAATCTGATATTTGCACTAATTATTATTTGTATGATTTTATTTGATAAAATTTTATTTTTAATTTTTATTTAACTGCTAAAAATTGCCAATAACTGCCAGTATGGTTCTTTGATCTGTTTTGGGCAAGCTTGAGTAACTGCAAATAACTGCCTGAGAAGTTACTTTTTAAGTCCAGTGGTACGGGATGAAATACTTGAATTTTCAATTTTTTATTACCAAACAAATCTTAAATACAAATAATTTGTCAACATCAGAAAATCAGTCGCTAGATCTCACAAGTACGGCGAAATAGCTAGTGAACTGATGGCTGGTTTGAACCGCAACGTGAAAACGCATTCAAATTAAAAACAAACCTGTCAATCTATTTCAAGAAAATTTACAATCAGAACAGAGAAAAACATAAAAGTGAACCGTTAAGTAAAATAGAAAGTTTATACATTATTAAGAAATTCCTGTGCGTATAGATGTACGTAATAATGTACGTTTTTTGAATAAAATTAAAATTGGAACATTTTAACTTGTTTCAAATTAAAATCCATTGAAATTAGAAACAGTGAAATGTTAACCAAACACCTTTTCTTTCTGCTGGTAATTTAATTAATTTTTTAAAATCGACCCTGCAGATGTTTGCAAATTTGTTAAGCTGTTCCAAAAAGGTTCTATAATATTGTCAAAACCAAAAGTTTTAATTGGTAAAAAAGAAGGATTTTATTATTTAGATATCAGAAATACTATTTATAGAGAAATTCGTTTTCTAATAGTTAATATAAAAGGAGCAATTTTGTAATATCCCAATCGTAGAATTTTATATAAAAAGTATATTTTGGCTGTTTCTTAAATATATTTGTATTCAGTATGAGTGGGCTATCTAAAAAGTTCTTTAGGAACAGTAAAGCTGGGATAAAAGGAAAGAGACTTTTTCTACTCATTTAGATCCTCACTTCCAACCCGCATACACAACGTTATAAAAAATTCTTTACCTAATGCTAACGATGCAGGCGCTTACGAAAAAAAAATTGTATTAAACAATGCGTTTAATCTAATATTGCGGTTTAATTGTAATTTGATTTTCGATTGCATTGCTGGTATTTATTGGCGAATTAGCAATAACTAATAACACAATTACATCAAATTGCTTTATAACTCGTGATTTAGTTTGGTTCAAAAATTTAAATATCCTGCGCCGTTTACTCCTTATTTACATAATTGACTATTCTATTGTATCGGTAACATGGGCGTTAATTAAGTCAATAATCGTAATATCTAAAAAAATGAATCTTACCTACATCGAAAATTAATTTAGTTTTCTCGTTATATTGTATTTTTTACTACTACATTTTACCTGAAGATCAAGTTTAATTAAAAATATTTAATTTGCTAATGAAAATTTTAATTGGATAATTTAAAATAAAATTATAGTTAATTAGCGTCGGAATTAAATATTGGAAAAACAATTTAAGAAAAAATTGAAATGGGATGTACATTCAAAAATAAACGAAGAGCAAAAAGAATAAGAAGACTGGATAACTTGTTTTACAAATGAATAGAAAGTAAAGTGAAGGATGGAAAAGAACAGAAAGTTATTGTAAATACTCGTACAAGAAAACTGTAGCATCGATGAATGACAAAATCAATGTAAGAATTTACATTATATTTATTGAAGGGAAATTAAAAAAAAATCTTATAAATTTATGTTGGTTGCAATGTTGGAATTGGATGTAAAATTTTTTGGGAAAACAATAGGAAAGGTCGTCAATTACTTGCACTTGCAGTATAAATTGAATTTGAATCCATAATTCAATTAAAACACTTTTCATATAAAAATAAATCACTTCAAATCTCAGAATACGAGTATAAGCAAAATTTTGGACACAAAATAATCTTTACATTACTTCGGTCATTTTAGCCAAAATAGTCTCCTCTTGTCCGATTAGCGGTGCAACAACAACCAATTTGCAGCAATTTACAAAATTCAAGCAATCAAAATATATTTCTACAAAAAATATAAAATTTTGCAAAACAATTTCAAATCGTTTTATATAAAATTTCATACACGACAATATATTTTTGCAAAAAAAAATAAAAAATTCCATAATTTCGATGTAAAAAGATAAATTAGTTCGTTTTACAGGGAAGAGAAATACAAAGGAAATATGAAATACTGTATTAGGTTATACGAAAAAAAATAAAAAAATTAGAAAATAAAATTTAATTAAACTATGAAGTTTAAAAAAGTGATTTTATAAAAGAAATATAAAATTATGTTACGAACAGCAGAAAAGAGTTAAATATGAAATAAAATAAAGGAATTCAACTAGCAGCAAAGTTAGTTAAAATAATGACGGATTAAATAGGATTAAATTAAAAAAGCTCATTTGTATTTTAAAGAAATCAAACTTTTAACAAGCTATTAATGCACGATCTACCCGGATAATACCTTTTCGGTTTAGGCATACCCCCAACAGCACTTTCTGATATCAAAACAAATTATAATGGATTTTATCCTGTCTCTATTGTCATCAGATGCCTATTTTTATGCCCTTTTGGTATGTTTGATTTTAAAAGAATCACAGAAATATGTTCTCAAAAAGCAGTGTTCTGAAAGCGGTCACCCATCTAAGTTAACTTAATCGCTCAGGAACACAAGTATCGGGGACATGAACTAAATCTTAATGATCTTATTGTGATTTATTATTAGTTTTGCTAGCAATCATATTTGAAATATTAAATGAATAATTAGTTTTGCATGGACTTTCCTCGTTAAAAAATCCAACTTATCAACTTCAATTATTACAGATAACGACCCATTTCAATTTATTTTATGTATTTACATTGCAGGTTTCTAATAACCATCCAATTAAAGAATTTTTTAATTTCTGGTTTTGACAGTAAAATATGCGTCGAGATGGTCGAGATCTTGTTAGTGTTGGAAGCGGAAGCGATAACGAGAACAAGCTGCTGTCGTTAGCAAAGTGTACAATATTTAATTCATTTACAGTTAGTGCTGTGGGATGCCCAATTGGTATTTAGCTAATGTTGAAAGGGGAAATCGCCCTAACATTATACATATATCACATGTAATAAAGTGTAATTAAAGTCAATATTCATTTCTTATTTTAATTAATTGTCGGACATTGAGGGTTGCTTATCTTTAAAATAATATTTGTGGTAGAATAATGAATGAAATCAAAATTTTTTCCAACGAATTTAAATTTATAACAATTTTGATGTATCGCTGTAGGTCAATGCCTTCAGCTCGCGGTGGATAAGGCTTTGAAAAGGTAAACTTTGTTTATTTTCAATAAAAATTGTTTAAACTCTGTTGTTTAAACACTTACATTAAAGCATTATAAGGGGAGTTTAAAATAAATATTATTTTTATCGAATTTATTTAAATAATAATGCATTAAAATATTTATGATTTCTTCTTTCAATACTTTACTGTATCAATTTAGTGTAATTTACAGTTGCAAGTAAACCTTCGTCAAGTAAATAATTTTTAAATAATGAGTTATGAATAACGCATTACATATATAAATTTTGGAAAAACACGAAACTGGGGAACTTAAAATTCTCTCAAAGTATCCATTTACTTGACTTGACTGTTTTATTATTGATGCTTTAAATTGCTATCAAATCCTAAGGAGTAACTTGAATCGCAATTTCCTTCTTTCTTACACAAAATTTACAAAATTATTTTTTTATTTAAAGAAAAAAGTTAATCAATTTTTCGAGTTTCTATAAATTTTACGACAGACGTTCGTTAATCACTTCTTTCAACAATTTTTAATTTAGTTTACCAATTTTAATTAAAAAATTTTGATTTAATATGGTAAGCAATAAATTTGTTAAAATTGCTGGGTCGTTATCTTTTAATAAAATTCAAGTTCTATACTTATTTGAAGTTTCTCAAAATTTCTTTTCTCTAAACTTTCTGCTTGATTATTGGAAATTCATTTAAATGACAATTTCTAATTAAAGTTGTAAAGTTTTCATACACCTACTTATCGATTTACTAATTTATACATAAGAATATTAATTAAAAGTTTAATACCTATTCAAGGCCTAAACTGTAAGTGGGCTTAAGTTTCCTGTTTTAAACAAAATTAAAATATTATTTATTTTAATTATTAATTGTTCATTGTTTGCTTAACGATTATTTTTCGAGCCAAAATTTGATTAATTGAAAACCAATGGCTTCTGAGTTTGCAAAACTAAGAATTCATAAATACCACTAAAACGTTATGCAGTACAAAAATATTTATCCATGTTTATTGTTATTGCGAAGAAAAAATATAAAAGAACTGACATTAGTGACTCAAAGCTAATGTTGAGCAGGCAAGTGTAAAACCTTTAAACTAAATTGCAACAAAAATACGAGAGATATTTTACTTTTTAGTTTCTTTGAAGCATTATTTCATTGTACTAAACAAACGGTGTGGAACTTCTGGTAAGGAGTACCTAGCTGAACGGATTGCTACTCGTCATGCTGTGTACGATGGCTTTTTCTTCAATTAAATATTAAAACTACTTGTTTCCTTAACCATAAAGACTTCGTTATTGTTGTAAAATTATTTCTTTTGTTTTTTTAATAAATATAATACGGATTTTCACCTTTCCAAATATTTTTAACTTATATTTCTGCAGTTTCTTATACGACCAGAGGACCAGATAATTATTAAATATTTATATGTAATAAAAAGAAAGTTATTAACTTATTGTAATGTATACTTATATCGGGTGCTGAATGAGTTAGCCGAACATAGGAAATTAACATGTAAAAGCTTATTTATGCAAATTCCTGCTTCCCCAATTATTTTTGAGAAAAAATGAAAGACACAAAAATAATACAGAATTATAAACTACGAATAATAAGAGCATTAGATTTCATCTAACTTTTACTTAAAAAGCCAAAAGATGCTTTTGAAATTGTTAAATGTTTCGATTATGGGACTAGTCATGAAAGTTTCCGTGGTAATTATTTTGGAAAATATAAATTAAATTGAATTTATTACATGGCCAGTGCGACAAATGAAAATTTTAACAATTTCGAAATCATTTTTTGACCTTTTAAGTAAAATTTAGATGAAATCTAATGGTTTTATCATTTGTAGTTTATTTAGTTATTTTAGTTAATTTCCTATGTTCGGCTAACTCATTCAGCACCCGGTATGTAAACTTATATTTGTATGTTATAGGTTAGATCACTTCTTATAATATCATAAAATCTAAGTTTTTTTCATGTAATGTTGTCTGGAAGTATCGACATCGGTGATTCCAACACATAAATTTGGTCCTGCATCCGGACATTTTAATTTAAGGACTAATGACTACGAAGAAAAAAGTTTATCATATAGGTGCCAGTCACAATCGGATTAACGAGATTTGTTTAATTCATTTGCCAACGTAGGTTTTTAATGACTTAATTGAAGATCAGCTTCCGTTGTGAATCTTGCTCTTTTGCATACCCATAAATGCGATTATGTTTTTACACAAATATTGTTGGGTACAAATTGAAACATTCCTGAAGCCGTTCCAACTCGAAAATTACGGAACTAGAAGGACAGGATTTTTATTGTAAAGTTAAATTCTGCTATAATTAACAAAATTCAATTTACAATAAATTTATAATAAATAATATGATGATGTTCTGTAGGTCAGAAAAACTTTCTGTTCAGAAATTTAAGATTTTTTGGAGGAAACTCACTCAAACTCAATCAAATATGATTGTTATATCAAAATTTTAACGCTAGAAGTCAAAATAAATTAATTATTAAGAAAGTATAATGAGCATTTCTAGTAGCGTTCTTAACTTCAAATTGAAATATTTCTAACTAAGGTTAGTCCTATCGTAAATTAACTAAAATTTACAAAAATTATCTCTCGTCGCACCGAATTGAGAAATGAAAATATTAAATTTAATTTTTAACATTAAAAAAAGTATATCAGAAAAACATTAAATTATTTTTTAATAATTAAGGAACTAACCTAAAATAACAAGCTTGAAGTTTTATTAATTTTTGTTTGTTTTACTTGTATGTAGGTATATATTTACATCTTTATTCACAATTTTATTATTCGGTACTTGGCGTATTAATTTTTTTCATTTTATAAATGAATTTACTTATTAAATACTATATGCATAATTCCGAATATTTAACAAAATTAAACAGAACATTAAAACAAAAAAGACATTAGTGTACCCCTTCGGAAAGATTAGGGCAAACTCAGAATATTAGCAAAAGTTCAACAAGTAAAACAATTGTATATACAATTTAAGAAATATAACAGAGTATACAACAGTTATAGCAGAAAATAACAACAAATTTTTAATTTTTCAAAAATTTTCCAACAAAATCGTTTTAATATAATTTCTTTTTAAAACTATTTTTTTACTATTTATGTGAAACTGAAGATCAAAAATAATGTATGCGTAAAATGGAGCCTTAAATCGTATTGTTGTTGTGTTTTAATTTTATTTTTCCATTTTATTATTTTTCAGAGTAACGTAAATATTGTTTTTTTTTCACTTGTAACTTATTCTTTGTCAAAAGTGGTATTTTTGTTTCTTTAAATAGCAATTCTCAATGTATGTACTATGTATTCTGCACTTGACAGATAAAATTTTATTATTTTAACGTTTTTTTTAGTTTTGTTAAATGTTTTATTTTACAATACATACCTACTAATTATCAGACAATTTACTTCATTTCAATGCATACATACAGTCAGGTAAATATGAAAAGCCCGGTCGCGAAATTCTAATTAATTTGTTTTTTATTTCCTAATTATTAAAATTTGTCAAGTGTAAATAGAATTTTTTAAATGTTTATTATTATATTAATTATAATAATTTATAATATTAACAAATTTCATGTAATAAATTGTATAAAAACAGTAATATTTAATTCGCGAAAGAAAATTCACGTTTTTGGCAATATTGTTATTGCAATAATTTTGCATAATTTAATGTTAAAATAATTTTTATTGAAAAAATTTATATACACTATTAATAAAGGAGCACAAATTAGGTAATTAATATTTTGTATGGCCCCCTCTGCCCTTTATTACATCTTTTAAACGCTTAGGCATTGATGCAGTTAAGCTCGTCAGGTAGTCTGGTGTTAAACTATTGTTCCAGACAAAATTTAAGGATCGCTCTAGCTCTGACACATTCTTTGGGGATGTATTGACCACATGTCTTTTCATTATCGCCCATAAATTCTCTATCGGGTTAAGGTCAGGGGAATTTCCAGGCCAATCCAATGTAAAAATACCGTTTTGTACGAAGTATTCAGCTACCTATAGCACATAAACGAGATAATAATTAGATATTTTACAATAAATAGTTTTAAATATGTATAAGAAACATCATATGATCAATAACTTTCAAAAAAAAAAATTATTAAAAAAAATATTACTTACTTTTTTAGCCATATGGCAAGGAGCATTGTCTTGCTGAAAAATCCACTCTTCATTATCTGCGTATAATTGCTGAACAGATGGTCCTAAATTGTTTTCTAAAATTTCTATGTACCTGTCAGCATTAACGGTTCCTTTTACAATTTGTAGTTTCCCTAAACCGCGTTGTGAAAAACAACCCCAGACCATTAAGCCAATTCTGCCACGTGTTGTTTTAATCGTACATCGGTCACTCAATTTTTCATTTTGATAGCGCCGTACATATCGCTTGCCATCGGAGCAGTATAATAAAAATTTGGACTCATCAGAGAAGATTACACGACTCCAATCCTCGGCAGTCCAATTTGCGTATTTTTTTGCAAATTCAAGCCGCTTTTTTTTCATTGCTTTAGTTAGTATTGGTTTTTTAAGAGGCGAATATGCTCTTAAACCAAATTCATTGAGCCTATTTCCAATAGTTTTTACACTTACGTGTGCACCAGTTTGGTCCTTTAACTCATCTCTTAGCTGTCGACGGGTTTTAAAGCGATCCTTCATTGATAGTCGACGAAGAACGCGGTCCTGAGCTGGCGTTGTCTTCCTTGGCGGTCTTCCTTTTGCAAATGGCTTTGTAACGCCAGTTTTATCGAATTTTTGCAAAAAGCGGCTCACCGAACGTCTATTACATCCCACTATTTTGCTTATATAAGTAAAACTTTTGTTTTCGTTCCGCAAAGTCAAAATGGTTTGCTTTTCTGGTTCTGTCAAGTTACCTCTATTTGGCATTTTTACACAATTTTACTATAAATAACACAAAATATACAACTTGCAGACACTAAATAACAACTAAACCACTTAAAGATTATGTACCTTTTTCAAAAATTCCCCACCCTTCAATATGAAAATAATTCCAAGCAGATATTACCTGAAAACTACCCCGGGCTTTTCATATTGCCTTGACTGTAGCTCTTAACTTGATTTCAATACAATCATTTTTGTGCTTCGATAATTTAATACTTGAAGATATAAATTTTTATACTATTACCTATATAAGTTATAAAAAAATTGTGAATGGAAAAGTTTTGTTTTTGACGCATAGTTAATGGAAAACCCTTCAATATTATGCATAATAGACAGATATGTACAATCAACAATACATTGTGTACAAATTATTTGTAAAAGTGGTAAATCATTTTGCACTGGGAATAGAACGATATCCATGGCAACAACTTCAAAAAATTTTGAATAAAAATTATTGTAATTGAGATCGTAGAACATTTTTGTAAAGAATATAGGTATCTGCTTGCATACGTTTGCAGTTTGTACGTTCCTAATACGGTAACTTTTAAGTCTAAAAAATATTCAAACTGGGTTTCTTAAGAGTATTCCCAATAAACAACAAATTTATAAGAAAATATCAACAATGCAGATAAATATATATAGAAAACAGATTTACAGGAATCTCTGTTTTTAAGTAAAACTTGGTGTTTCAAATGCACAGGTTTAAAGAGATAACAGTTTTGGTTTCCAAGTAAAATTTGGCTATATTAAAGCAATCTAAGTTAAAATAAATATATGCTATGGTGTTCAAATCATAGCACTTAAATGTAATGTTTAAAAAATTGGGATTGAAGTAGTCGTGCAAATTGTTCCGACTATCCACAGAATGGAGTTAAGTTCTACTAAGTTCTGTCCACTTCAAACAAGGTGTTTCTTACATGAAAAATTGGAAATTGAATTTTCCGTTAAACAAAACATTTTCTAGTTGCTACTTAATAAAAATTATTAAATTTTGAAATTAATATTTCAAATTTATATAATATTCTACCTATTTCAGAAACAAAAAGAACCGGCTTTGCTTCTGAAATTCATTCATAGCTTTTAAAAATAACTACTTTCTATGTGACATTACAAATATTTAATTTTAAATTAAATATTGTATTGTTTAATTACAATTTCAGATTTTTTTACTCCTAATTTATCTTGAATAAAATAGATCTCAAAATACTAAAGTAAAACATTAATTTCTGAGAAATATGTCAATACAGTGAACTCTACTATGACTCATAACGTGGGGAAATATGGCAATCGGGGGTTGGTATTCCAACGTAACCTCAGTTAAATTCAATATAGCTACTTCTAAACAGATGTTTATCTAATTGAAGCACTATGTGTTTTAACCTTGTATTTTGTCAAAGTAAATAAGTCACAATATAAATGGTATATAAGAACCATTAGTACGGCGTTGTTTGTTGAAATCTTCTTGTACGAAACAGCATTATACCGAAATCTCCCGATAACAGGAGGGAGTGTCATAAAACGTCTACCGCCTTATATAAAATCACGTTATAAAAACATCGTGCAATAGAAGGGTTTAGGTACTGTATCGTATAAAGCAACTAGTTTTTTTTAAGAGCTGGCTCGATAGATTTATTTTGTGTATTATTAACTATATAATATTTAAATTTAAAATCTGTTTGTATAAAAATAGAAAAACAATTTAATTTCGTCAGTTATTTGATTTTATATTCACAATTACTAAAAATACATAATACTCTTAGTTTTTTTTTAATTTAAACGAAATTTTTTAAATTACAAGATACTTCAACCAGAAGCCTTGGGCTCTTGATTTGATTTTCACAAAAATATTTTTCTCTATTTCTATTCCCACCTTGTCTAAGTTTTTGTGTTTAGCAAAACTGATGATCGATTTTTGTTATACTTACATTCGTGATGGTTCATCGAAGTTTTAGTTTTCAACTGTTTTAGGGTTCGGAGAACGAGAATGCTTAATAATATGGTAGAAACTACAAATTTGTATTATGCTTTATTATATTTATTAAAAGCTGAAATTATATCAGACCACACCTTATGCGTTTGGTGAGGTCGCGAAGGAACACCAATTATTGTGCGATAAACTTTTTTAATTTCCTGCCAATTGAAGTGCGAAGCGTAGATATGAGAAGAAATAAAGCGATTTTAAGAGTATTTGATTCTCAAATCGTTTTATACGATTGATGAATATCATGTTGTAGAAAAAAGATGATTGAGCTTCCGTGAGAAGTGTATTTTAAAAATTAATTTTTTGTATTGTAATTTTGAAAGATATAGTGGCTATTATAAGAAATCAATAGAACGATAACAACGTATTTGGGAAAAGCATATCTACGTAATAGCGGAGAAATAATTATACTAATTGAATTGTAGCATTTTGTTAACCAGCTAAATAGTTCAATCTTTAAGAAATAACTTTACCAACATGTTAAAAGCACGTAACATAAATATATAAAATTGCATGTGAGTTTAGCCTTCATATCAGTACAGTACAGCAACATAAAAGTTGTATGCGATTAAAGCAAATAATTGATATTCTCAGCCACGATGCAATTAATTAGCGTTAAAACGAATTTTATATTTTTTGTGTCGTAAATTATTTTTATATATAAATTCCATCTGCATTAAATTATTTCGATATACTTACATTCTTAAACAATATTTAACTAGTAAGCTTATTGATTTTCATTACAAAACTTGAAGGGAATCACAAGTTTAAGCTAAAAAGTCATTTACCGAGCTTTTTAAGGTTTCGTAAATGAGGTGAAATTAATATAAAACTAAATCCTTTTCAATCTACTCAAATATTTCAGTTTCGGTCTATTAATTTTACTTATTTTAATGGTTTAGTTAAATGCTCATGAAAATAGACCAAGTATTTTATTTCTCTAAATTATTAATTCGTTCATAGCTCAGTGGCTATTGTGCCAATATTGCGTGATTGGTTTAATATTATAAAGTTCTATAGTTAAATTCCAATGGGTCAACGATATGTAATAATATTAGTTACCGATATTGGCCGCAACTCTAGACAACTGTTGGTACAATATTGATTACGTTTATTGGAGCAAATATAAGCAGAATAATAAATTACTTACAATACTCTATATTATGTTTTTTTATCTATTTTTCGGTGACCACAATCTGGTTGGTTAACTTACTTACAAACCTAAAAATGATAGCAAACAATCGGGATGTCAGTGCGGCTGAAAGGCCGCGTCACCTTCTAATGCGTAGTAATAAATTCTACTAATACAATTTAATATAAAAATTGGTATTGAATATTGGCAATTCTATGTAAATTGGAAAATTGTCAAGCTTTTGGAAACTATTAATATTTTAAATTTGAAATATTTTTAATACCGGAGTATTTATTTATTTATTTATTCGTATATGAAATTCCATATCTAAAAATATCAATTGTATGGTATTAAATAAGAAAACAAATACAGTAGAATCCGCTTAATAACTTTGGGCCAAGAACATTTTAATAATATTAACCGATAACAATAAGCAAAATTTAGAAAAAAGCGAATTTTGGAAGACTTGGATTACAACAAAATAGAAAAAAAAAAAAGTGGTCGGTTTCTAGAAAAAATAATCACAATAACCGACTGATAACATTATCTGTGTTCTCATTAAGCGGATTCTACTGTATTATTTTTAAATCATAAATTATTTTCTTCATAACAATTTTAATTGCCGCTTTGAATTAACCATTGCTAATATTATTGAAGTTCAAAATATATGATTGATTTAATTTCAAAAATTAAAACCTGTTACTAATAATAATTCTATATCTACTCCCAAGTAGCACACGAAAAAATGTTCAGTAAATTTTACCTAACCATGTAATTTTTACGTAATTTTTACATACTTTTCAGACCTATAATAACTTTTGGTATTTTTTTAGGTAAACATAACTTTAGAAGTTTATTTGTTTACTAGGTCAATATAAAAGTAAAACTGACGTAATTTTACATTTTTTTTCGACCTGAAAGTTTGTTTTACTTTAAAGTAATTCTTGGTTAATTTGTAGGGTAAATTTACTTAATAATTTACCTAATATGCACCTACAGGTAAAATTTACATTTAGGTAAAAATGTAGGTAAATTTTACCAATATTTAATTTAAACTCGACATAATAGTAACATCTACCTGTAGATATAAAATTTGTAAAATGTACTGTTAGTCTCTTATTGTTTATTTATTAACTTGTAGGTAAATTTGCACTTTAGGATCTTACTATAGGTATAATTTACGTCGGTTTTACCAATAATTTACCAATTACATTTTTAGTCATAAAGCAATTTAAATTTTACTATTTAGTCAAGAATTTAAAATCCGCCATTAATTTTGATAAAAATTCTTTTGTCATCTCATAAAAAATATCGATAAATAGTAAATAAAAACTGTTGTTTTTCTATAAATAAATTGTAAAATTAAGCAATATAGAAACATAATATTTAAGTTGTTATAAAGAATTTAAATTGTGTGTAAATCTTCAGTGTGTTAAAGTAACCGAAATAAGTACATTATTTAAAAATTAATTAATAATTTTCTTCCAAAACTACATATTTACCGAGGCGCATTCTAATATTTCGAAGTAAAACTGATACCTTTTTTTTATTAGCTAAATTTACTTAAAATTACCTCAATTTTACCAAAATTTTACGTAAGTTTTTTCTAAAAAACTTTACGTAAAATTCACATAAACTTTAAGTAAAATCAAGTCGCTGTAGTTAGGTCAGCGACTAAATATTACGTAAAATTTACCTTGTTGTGCTAGTTGGGCTGCTTATGTGAAATCAATATTACCTCAATTTACCAATCTTATATTTAAACGTATAAGAGATTTTTAATGCATTTTATCCTAAAATAGTAAGGGTATTCATGTCACTTCGTACTTTTCGTAGTTATTGTACTTTTAAATTTTGTAGACTTATGTGACATGAACACACTCTCCGTTCAATGTTTCGTAAATTCTTTCGTACTTGTATTTGTAGATTATTTTGACGTTTTGAGGTAGATTTTAACTAATTTAATTATTCTATTCACATTTACTGACATTATTTATTGTCAAATATTTCTTGGTTACTATGTATCGCCAACGTATTAATGTAACGAAACTACGACATCTACATAAAGTACGACTGCGTAAATTTCGTAAACTAGATCTGTATTAAAAATTCTACAAAATTTACAAAAATCAAGATCTACGACATTTACGACAAAAGTATAACGTGACATGAATCCCCTTATTGTAAACCAAAACTTTTTGATGCTTTTTTACGAGCAAGAATTTTATTTTTTTGTTTGCCGATAAAATAGTATACTTACCCCTGCCCGTAAAATATTTTGTTATAGAAATTACAAGCCCAGTACAATTTTGTTTTGATTTTGGTGGGAATATACTATTACTGCTCTTAATAAAATCAATATTATTCGAATTAACCAAATTTGCATACATAGCGCTTACTGGATGGTTTCAATCCCATTGGAATTATGTAAGTTGAAAAAAAGTGTATAAATTTTCATTTGTTATCCGATACAGATGTAAATCGTAGCTATAGAAAGGACAACAGGAAAATAAATTATCTAGCTCTTAATTTAAAAAGCATTAAGCAGAAAAAGTTAATAACAAATTTTCAAATTAAAATTGTTTTTTTTTAAATAGCATTGGAAATATAGTATAAAACTATAAAATATATTATTATCTCTATTGCTGCAATAGTTTGTTATTATTTTTGCCCGTTTCTTTATCTTGAGATATCTAAATCAAGTAACGAATAAAATTTTTGATTTGTTACTTTGAATTGCTTATTCGTATCCAATATAATATATCTGAAGATGAAGAAAACTGGCATTAGGTAGGTAGGCTTCTTTTCATTCATTAATCTGATCCTAAGTGCTCAGTTTCAGTAGAAATATTGGAAAAATCTTCTAAGATTTCTATAATATCAGACGATCGAAAATAGAAAAATTTAACAAAAAAGTTCTAAATTGGTCATTTATGTATGACTGTGTACATAGAACTAGAAACTAAATAGTAAGTACAATGAAAATGTTCAGCGAATTCACTTCACTTCTGAATTCATCTTTTCGTAAAAAGTCATTTGCTCCGAATAAATCAGCTTAATTCCTAAGTTTATAGTATATATATATCATCATCAACAAATTGATGAAATCCCAAAAACTGAGCCTCTAGAAAACATCTTTCAAAACACTAAAAAGTAATCAACCTGCCATATGTAGATATACAGGGATTTATGTATGTTAATAACTTTGGTTTCACATAAACACAAAAACTGAACTGCTACGTGTTTTTAAAGAGATCTCGAAAATAATTCAAGCCATTTAAATTTTGATATTTCAGAAATTATAAACATTATTAGCAAGATTTAAAATTTACTATCCGATAGTAAATTATGCCAAATTTAAATTAATTAAAGTGGCTCAAAATCAACTATTAAAACCAAATTCGAGAAATAAAATTTTTTATTGGGGCTTTTATTGAATTTGCGATGTCGTGTAGTGCAATAAGTAAATGAATGTATGGGGTGAGCATGCATTTTAAATATCAGTTGATAATCAATTTTGTAATTGGTATTTCAAATTGTAAACATTTTTATGGAAAAACTTGATATACCTAAAAATACTGTTTTTCCACATACAACAATAAATTGGACTGTATCTAAGTATTTCAATTTTGCCAGTTATGAGCCAAGTTAATTCAACATTGAAAGATCTACGTAGTCTAAGCTTTTCTCATTGTCACTTTGTCAGCAATAGGTAGAAATTCTCTATATTTGCCATTGTCAACTTATTGTCAAATAAGCAACGCTTGGTACACATTGATCTTGAATATTGTACTAATGCATGGACTTTACATGCATTCTGCTCTGTTGTTTGAAAAAGATTATTTTATTTTATTTTAATGCATAGTAATATTTGGCGAATGAAAAAGTTTTATTAAATGCCAGCATTAATTTTACCAAGTCCTTATAATAATAAACTGGAAAACAAGAAAATCCTTGCAATTTCCGTAAATTAATTAAATTTAATGAAATTCTTCCAGTCTTGGCTCAATCAATGTGGCAGTTTTATAATGACGAACTGATCAATTGACATACTTGTCAAATAAATTGACAAATATAAATTTTCCAATTTAATTTTATAAAAAATAATTTAAAAATTATGTTTGTACAGAATTAAAACGTTTTTCGTTAGGTTAATAAAGTGTTTAATTGCAAATGAAAAAATTTATGTTTTACCTGAGAGGCAATTAACATTATCTTGTTCTTTTGTGTTGACGTCAAGTAAGACGCAAAAAGGTTCTTATCATTTTATTCACGAAATTTCGAGTAATTTTAATATAATAAAGAAGACGACAGCGTCTTGTAATGTTAAATGGGAACGGAGATGTGAAATAAAACTCCAAAATATATCAAGTTACGTTTTTCAATTTAATAAAAAGTTCGCACCATTACAATCATGTAAACCATGGTAACATTAAGAATACTGAATTATTAATTATTACGTTAGTTACTTTATACACAGACATGTTACGAATACTTGACATTTAAATTGTTCTGTAATAAATACAGGACGATGTTTCTCACAATTCAACTACCTAATACATTATGTACAATTTTGGGTTGCGGATCAATATTAGGTACAAATATCTACACATAATACTAATAAATACAAAAATAAATAATTCGTCTCGTATCTTTGAGATTTTTGAAATATACATATAGACAATCAGTTATTTGCAATAAAACCTTTTTGGCTTCATTACGCGAACGCCTAATTCGTTATTTTTTAAACCAATCAAAAATAATAATAATAATAATAATATTAACAACAACAACACAACGGCGCATCGATGCTTCGCAGCAAACGCAAGGCTCAACGCAAAAATAATAAAAATTTATATTCTTTCAAAACTAATAAAGAGAAATGATAATCGCGTCGCAGATTTGTAAAATTTACTGTGCAATGTATTTTAATTACTTT
The DNA here is from genome assembly GCA_949152465.1 of Cantharis flavilabris. Classification (NCBI taxonomy): domain Eukaryota; kingdom Metazoa; phylum Arthropoda; class Insecta; order Coleoptera; family Cantharidae; genus Cantharis; species Cantharis flavilabris. The sequence goes on from OX424439.1 coordinate 27,048,097, forward strand.
TTTACTAGTTAGTTTTATTGGTTTGAGAGTAATTTAATTAATTCGAGATATTCCTTGAAACATTTGTATAATTTATTCAACGCGATATCTCTTACATTAAAGTCAGAAAGCTTGAATAATTGTTACATTCTAACGTTAATTCAAATTGAAATATTTGGCACGTGTTCCGTAAGAAATTAATAATATAGAATAATTGGAATTAAAAATGGAGAACAATAATTGCGAGCAAAAATAAACGAAATTGCTTGAAAACGGCGAGCATCGTTACGGCGTTAAATAATGTTTCGGCAAAAAAAGAACGAAAAATCGGCCAATTTAAACTCATTTTAATGTCAATAAATAGCACCTACAGGAGGGAATTACGTATGTGGTGTGTAACAATTCGCTTAATGATCACATTTACGAGTTAGAAATGAATATTGTAGCTGTAATTTAAGGGTGGCGTATGAGATACCCAACATAAAAAGAGTTCTCATGCAATCAACTAAATTTTTAACTTACAAGTATTGATTAACAATCTTTCTCAGTCTTCTGACATTATACCTCCGCATGTAATGCTTAACCTACTTTATCTATGTATAGTATATACAAATATTACTTTTTTTTATATACATGTCGGTCGTTCGCCGAGAACTCCATAATTAGCTTTTGAAGCTCCGATATCACAAAATTTATTAATATATTTTTAACACCTAAATTTTTAAGTACATATCCTTTTCAGTAAACTCACAGCACTAAACACAATGAACTCGATTTCATTGGACTTATTAAACATTTTTTACGTTCACCTGAAAAACACACATTTAGGAACATCGAGTCTTTGGTATACAGCAAGTTGTAAACAACTTAAACATCCGTACCACAGCCTTCTTGATAACCTTCATCTGGAGAGTTTCGGTTGTGAGTCAGCGCTCTCTTCAGAGCGGTGACAGGAGGGAGCACAGGAACACCCCCTTTCTGCCACACCCTTAACGTTTTTGCATTTGTTGGTAACGTTATGTGAGTTGTCGAAGTCGTTATTGCCGTTTCAACTTTCGGTTCAACAATAGGCAATCCATAGTCTAAAGGATAACCGACAGCGCGATTTCTATATTCTAATTCTTCCTCGGATCCACCTGCGCTCGTTCCGTCACTAATAATTGGAGTCTTGTCGTCGTAATGGAAGCTGGGGTTAGTAGTATTCATAAGCCTAGAGTAAGTCTCGGAATCTCCGTGTTCCCAAAAGCCGGAAGGATAAAGCGAATCGACATTTCTATTATATTCTCCGCTTCCAGGGCGCTCTAATGCTTCAACGCTGTAGGTGTCTTCCGACGTAGTGGGACCAACTTCACTACCCTCTAATATTTTGGTATCATTTATTAAATCGGGATTATTTCCAGAACCCGACGAAGGCGACACAAAACACGAACCAGGATTAATTACGCTACCGTTTCCGTTATAATGACTGGTGGTGTACGAAATGTCGTTAAGACGAGGTGGTTTTTGAACCGGATTGCAAAAATTTAAATCACTCGGAATTTTGCGTTCTGTGAATGTCGAGGTTTCGTTATTAGGAGTAACTGGAGACGCAGCCGATTTTCCATTAGGAATTCCCGATCCGTTAACAACAGTCACTACTTCTATTTGCCCCGGTGTTTTACTTTCAGAAAATGGCATTCTCCTGAGGCGCACCAGTAATACAAGAACTACAAGTAGTATAAATAAGATCAAGATAACGAGAGCCGCGCTGAGTCCTGCTATCTGTCCGCTCCCGAGGGTGACCATACCGGCAGCTCGCATTGACACACGAACTGTGAAATTCGCCTCTGCATTGCCGGCACGATTTTCAGCTACACAGTAGAATTCACTCGAATCGGTCTCTTGAGCATTTGTGAGCACTAAATGGCTATGTTTTTGAAAACTTCCTTCTTCGAATATGAAAATTTTCTGATGTGAACTAAAGGCGGAATTGTTTACTAATAATCTGCCGTTCCAGTACCAATTAATGTTCGCCGCGGGTATGGCGTTGGCTTTGCATAGTACCGTTATGTTGTCGCCAGTATTCGCTTCGACGTATCTGCTAACTGGCAATATGTCGGGTTTACAAGCAAAGTCGTCTACATGTAATTCGGCAAACGTCTTATCTATAACCCTTTCGGGTCCACCGCTGCATATTGGAGTAATCGTCATGGGAATATTATGTTGTGTCAACCACTCTTTAACCGACCTAAGTCTACAATCGCAATGCCAGGGATTATCTTGTAATTCTACTCCATGTAAACGGCTAAGAGTTTGCACAGTTTGAAGACGCAACTCCGTTAAACGATTGCCGTTCAATTTAAGTTCTAGTAATTCGACACCATCAAAAGCTTTAGGCGCAACTACTTGTAATTCACAATAGGATAGATCTAATTTTCCGAGACCCGGTACCGTTTTAAAAGCTCTGTTGTCGATTTTCTGTATTGGATTATATGATAATATTAAATCACGCAAAAATGGAATATCTTGAAAGGTTCCCGAGGGAATCGATGTTAACAAATTATGAGATAAGTCCAATTCAATAACGTTTGTTAAACCCTTAAAAGCTAAATCATCAATTTGTCCTATTCGACAGTTACGAAGAAAGATCCGCTGTAAATTTAAAAGACCGGCTCTTAGAAACGTCTCTCTAGGTAAGATTTGTAAATTATTTCCCGACATGTTCAGCACTTGCGTTTCGGAATCTACACTTTCAGGAATTGTAATAAGATCCCTATCCATGCACTCCACAGTTTGTTTTCCACTTTTCCATTTGCATGTACACACAGAAGGACACGTGCCCGCCCCGTAAGAGAAATCCAACCGCACTAGTAAAAAAGTTGAAAGCACCACGTAAAGTGTCTGAAAATTCGTTAAATTCTTCATGTTTTAATTTTAAGTTTCACTTTAAGCACCACTTATAATTAATTAATCGTTATCCTTTTTATTTAGGTTCATAGCGTTCTTTAATTAAAACTTGAAAACTATTTATTATTCGAATAAGGGCCGCAACATTCATCACGGTTACATCAAATTAATTAAAAGTTGTCTCAGGAGCTTTCTTCATAATGCCATCCAACGACTTTCGTGCCATCCGCGCACAGACTAACGAAAGCGCCTTCACCACTCTAGGCCCGCGCCCTCGCACCCGTCTTACCGCGCCGACCCGTTGCGCACTGCTTCACAAGTAACCACCGCATCACCGTGGTACTGATTTTTGCTTCGACCCACAAATGATACTTATTATTATATTACAATCTTAGGTATGTGGAGAAATACACTTCAAAACTAATATTTAAATGCTTCACGAGACATACCGATCTTAAGATTTTCTAATCTAAATTCTGCGAAAGAAAATCTTATTAGCGAGTTTTCACTCTGATTCGCGTATGATTTATACAGTTTAATCAGGTTTTAATAAAAGGATAACATATATACATAACTACATATTAACATCAAATTTATGAAGCGAATTTTCCAGCGAAACAGATTCATTATTAGTATTTTCTTACTTTCTCTGCCAATTAATTGCACTTTATTTTATTAATTTTTCTGTTATAGCCTATTGCTACAACAATCGAATCGATGGAAACAAGTTAGTAGTTAATATGTATGTCACCAAGTTTTATTCGTGAAAAACAGACTGAGAAAAACGAAAAACTCTCTCGCAGTTTATAAATTTCGGCATGGCGTTTTTCACTTGTGTAATGTGAAACTTTCAAATAAAAATCGTGGCTAGAGTATTCGTTTATACTTTGTACTTGAATATGGTAAATATTGTTTTTTTACAGAATAAATAAAGTTGGCGTAATAAAATGTGCTAATTTATTTAAATTGTTAACATCGAGAGGAATTCTATAAGAACCCTCTTACACTTCAGTGATTTAAAATACCTAATTCCTAATTGTGCAGATCTTTTTATAATAAATAAAAGAAATAAACCAAATCTCTCTTATGGTATATTCCCCAATAATCGTTCAGCCACTTATCATCTGTAACTCTAATCATTATTTTCGCCATAGGTCAACTCTCTTCTTAATCTTTATTACTGCTCTTATCGTATTCCAAATAATTTCTCAATCTACCCAAGTCATTGTTTCTCAATTATCTAACAATTATACTAATAGCTCAATTTTGGAAGTGCTATAGCGGTTATAATAAATTATATCTTCGCTCGTCGTGGTTACGCAATCCGAAACGCAGATGTCAAGACTAAACTCACAGGAAATTTAGTTACCGGTCACTAAAGTGCCACTTTAGTGCCGTTCGTCGTGTAGTAAAAGTTTTGTTAAGTAATTAAATTAATCAATTACCTATTACTGTTTATGTGTGAAATAATGAACTCTTTGTATTTATAAGATTCATACATAATAATATGATTTCGTTTTTTAAATAATAATTTAAATTTAGATACTAAAAAATTAAAATTAATTGACAAATGCTAAATCCGATTACCGAAGGTTAAGCCAATGGATTTATCCGTTCTTTTTTGTACCTTGCTTATTTATTTTAGAATATAAAATGTGATCACATGAAAAACTATATGATTCAGGTTTTTAATAATTTTTATTTTGTGTTAAATTTAAAAAACGTCAATTTTAATTTGCGTTGAAAACCTTTATCAGTACAGTTAAGGTATTAATTTTGCAATAAAAAATTATACAATTAGCTATATGATTGTAAAATCACAAAAAAATTATAATGATGTATATTGTTTCGATCACTGACCTGAGAAACTATTGCTTATTATTAAACTTATTTTAATGTTTTCATAAACCAATATTTTATGAATTTTCAAGTTTTATCAAAATTCGGTAAATATTAAACAACCAAAATCTGCCAACATTTTTTATCATAAAAATATAGCTATGTAACTAGCTCAGCTTTAGGAGTGTCAAATTTTATTTTGGGTAGATATCAATTTAAGGATATTGTTAATATTTAATGCCTTTTTGAATGATTTTGCCATTTTAAAGAAACTTCTAAAAACTATTCAAAAAATTCATAATTTTTAGTTTTATAAGCTTTATTAATAATATTCATAATATTTAGTTTTTATGTTATTTTAGTTTTATAAAATTTTTGCTTTAAAGCGTTAAGCTCTAGATAGTTTTTAAAACTAAAAGTAGCTAAAAGTTAATAAATACATTGCTATTTTGTTATGTTGATTATTATTAAAAATGAAAATAAATATTGCTAAAATTTCAACTATCCATTAATTTAAAACCATTCAGCAAGAAGTATTTCAAAAAATCTGTCTTTTAAATAATGTTAATCTCACCGGTAACTAACTTACCGAACAGTTTACGCCTAAAGAACGTTAATCATCTCATAGTAAATAGTTAGCACTAATAATGGTGAGATTTTTTGGTGTATGAACTTTTAGAATTTCTTTGAATTGTGAAAGCAACAAAGCACATTTTAGTATATAGGATTATTGTAGTAAAGTTGTCCGTGACCGTATTATCAATAATTCTCTACCTACGGACTAAAACATGTTTTCAGAATAGTGCAGAATTGTATTGCTTAAAATATATAATATTAAACTGCAAATTAATAATCTATTAGAAATTTATTATTTTATCATTTTAACCATTAATCGTTTGAGGTAAAACACGGTAAAAATTCTTTTCGATTAAACCAAAAGTGAAAAAATTAGCTTCAGTTGCGTGATCCATCTGTTTAAGAGGGATACTTTCTCCTTCCTATACAAAGGCAAAGCTTTTTTGAGCACTTGTAGTAATTGCTACCCCCGTATGAGATGCAAAAATGCAGATGGTTTGACAAAAAACAAGGATCGTGTAAACTTAGAGGAAGACTCGAGACTCGAGTTTCGACATTACCCGAAAGTTTCGATATTTTTTTCACTTTTGGTTTATTAGAGTACATTTGCATTATTTCATATATTAAAATTTGAAATATTCAAGTTTTAATATAAAATTTTTAATTTTTTCGATTACTTATAATATGTAAGTCTTCTCAGGAAAAACTTGAATTCAAACAAATTTTTTTACAAAAGTACTACTTGAAAGTAGCATTTTTATGTATTTTAATTAAGATTTTTTTTTCTATACTATTAATCTTTGGTTTACCTGTCTTCACTATTAAAAAAAGCAACAATAATAAAATCACAGATTGTTACCCAAATTGAATGAAAAATCCTTATCCTGGTGTTTTGGTGTTATGATTAGCGTCTGAGCTTCCCTTAAGATCTCCCAAGGATAGCTAGGAACCATGCAGAAATAACATCCACTCCTCACGAAAACAAACAATAGAGATCAAGTCCACGCCCAAACAACTGTTTCGCTCTGGATGCAAGATCCACAAAATGAGTTGGGGAGATTAGCCAACTCACATACCAGTTTATGAAGTTGAATATCTGACATGTAGGTACCCATAGTTTCAAGGAACTAAATCTTTCAACGAAGAACCATGATCAGAAGAGAAACTCATTCTATACGTCACCAACTAACTAATAGTTAGTATAGAGGTACATAGAGGTACCATAGAGGTACAAGACTGCATGACTTAAAACAACAACTTTTAAGAAATGGTTTCCCAGGAAAATTACTAGATAAGACTCTTTTTAGTAATAGGGTCCGAAAGATGACTATAACGGATTCCTGTTTGGATGTTTCTACCTCTGGTAACAAATATTTTAAAATCTCTTTCCATCCTTGGTTAGCCAGAAGAATTAATAGTATCCTCAAGGAAGCACTCACCAGTAGTAAAATATGTTTAGTTTTCCATAATCGCTTCTCTTTAGATAATTTGCTATTTTCAAGAACTAAGGATATGATCCCCAAATTAGAGAGAAATAATTTAATCTACTTAATAAAATGTGGTTGTGATGCCAAATATATTGGTCAGACGAAGCAACGTCTTCTGAACAGAATCAAACAACACCAGTATGACGTTAGATCAAAATCAAAAAAGACTGGTTTGGCGGAACACCTTATCCAAGAGTCTCACACTTTTTCAGCGGATGATGTGAGCATCCTCAATTATGAGTCCAACTACCAAAAAAGAACCTTCTTGGAAGCCTCTTATATATCTGTTGCTGAGAACAACGTCAACAAACAGACTGACTACGGATATATCGGTAACGGTTATAAAAATCTGCTTAGGGGTTATCTGAGGAAGATTGACAGAATGCCACCTTGAAAGCACAGAATTGGTGGTTACCTCTGGTCCGTGTTGTGTTTGTGAATTTTACACCTGCATGTATTTATGTGTTTTATATCAACTTATACTCTATTTTTGATGTTGATTTATTGCTTCTTATAATATTTTATATGTTTTTCGTATTTTGTTGAATTGCCGTATTTTGAGTTGGTTGTGAGCAGGGGGTTGTAACGCTTTGTTGCGATTCTCACGATTTTTGTTCTTTTCGGAGGGAGTACTTTCTTGAAATTTTATGTCACTCTGTAAATTGTTTGTAAAGTGTTGATTTGAATTGTACCTGTACTTATCTGTCAGGTGCAATTTTATATTTGACATTCGTTTAATTTTATACCCAAATGTATGTAGTTTTTAATTTTCAAATACCTATTTGTTATTCTGGTTTTATATTGTTTGACCTGGTTAATGTACCACCCGACAGGACCTTGGTTTTCCCTCCGATGGAATTTTTTATTTCGCTAAAAACGTCCTCCACCTTTTTCTGTGAGGTATGTGTTGCAACCCTTAGTTTGTTTTTGTCTACCATGATTCCTCTCTTTTTTAGTCTTGAGAATGGTTTGATAATAAAACCGAAACGTCGACAAAAACAGATCATTTGTTTTATTAAGCGATCCAATATCCCGATAATCGTTTTATTTGATTACTGCTTTGGATGAGAATTTTCTCCTTTATAACTAATAGTATATCATCTTTAAATCAAAAAAAACAAGAGACAAATCTCCAGATGCCTATACAACTTAAAATCAAAAGCGATATCATCAAATCGCAGCTGTTTAATGACCAACTGTGATATCAAAAGAAGATGAAGAAGAAAGCTGAAAAATTGATTATTACAATTTTGTACAGGAAACGTAGAAGTGAAATAAAAAATACGTGCAGTATGCTAAAATTATACAAAAAATCTGAATAACACATCAACTGAACAATATGCAAGCTCATGATGTTAAAACAAACTTAAAGAATGTACCTAACGGAAACAAAACGAAAATTTTGCATTAACTTGGTATGTAGTCAGAGTTTAATTAGATATAAACATCCCAGTATGGCCAATCGATATAAAATAACACAATTATGTAGCGCAATGTTTAACAAAATTTTGAGAAATTTTGTCAAATGAAAATAATACGTAACAGAAGTATTATTTAAGGAAAAAAATCTGATGTGGACACCACATAACTTCCTTGAAATTTTTATAATAATTGGACAGGGATTGGACAATCTATTCATGCGCGTCATTAATTACAACTTTTGGCACGGACAATCGCAACCAAAAATAAGAGGTGCCCAACGAGATACTATAAGTGTCTCAAATCCAAAATTTCAACTTTCTACGACCTACCGTATTTGAGTTATGCGACATACAGACGTCCGTACGTACGTACGTACGTACGTACGTACAGACGTCACAACGAAAATAGTCAAAATGGATTCAGGGAAGGTCAAAACGGATATTTCCGTCAAAATCTGGAAATCGAAAAAAATCGGTATCACAATACTTCCTTGTTTTACAAGGAAGTAAAAATGTCTATCATAAGAATGAAAAACCTAGTAAAAATACAGAGAAAATGAATAAAAACAAAAAGTTTAGATAAAGTAGGTAGATCTACTATAAAGCCAATAGATGCATCTAATCTAAAAATTATTTGTTGAATCTAGTAAACTGGAAAGACAAATCTTTATATCAGATCGAAATATATTTCATAGTAATTGTTTATTTTAAAAAATACAAGATTTTTATAAATTAATATTTTAATTTTGAATTTGTCAAAAACATTTAATATTATATTTCAATGAAAAACCCCCGGGCTGATTTGGAGGTACAGGGTACCTCCAAACCCCTCTGTTTCGCACACATATGTCACACCAAGTAAATTCTTTGCGAGCCGCCCCCTGCGTAATACTGAATATGCTTTTATATTTATATTTATAATTTAACAATAATAATTATAGGCTTAAGAATTTGTCATTCAAAGCTACAAAATAAATATTTTGTGATATAGCATGCATCGTATAAAACATCAATAGTCCAGGTCTGTTATTATTTTATTTTACTAGTTTTTTAAGATGCATGCTATGTTATAAATATATCGGGTTGGTAGATTTCAATGACCTATTTCTAAACTATAATTTTACAAATATTAATAGTATCCAGTTAAATACGTTTGTCAATACTTTCAAATTTCTCCAGATTTAATGACTAACATATATTATGTACAAGTTAAATTTTAAGATCTATAGTTTAACGTGGTATCTAAACTTCGTCACTAGGAATAGTTTAGATTCTTACCAATCCCAAGTTTAATTCTAGTAAGCCTAATAAACCAAACTTGAAGAAAATGATTGCCGATTGCTTATTAGATTATTTATGAAATAGTCTAATCAAATCTATCACCCTTTAGTCCAACTACAATTTTGATCAACTACTTGTTTTGGTAAAACTTTTTGAAAAAATGAATAATAATGTGCAAGGATTTTAAGTAGTAACTTGACTGATAAAAATTTAATATTTTGCATCGATGAACAAAATTTATTGTATTGATAAACAAATCCAATGATCCAATAAGTATTATTATCCGTAATAATTGCTTTCCTGAGTCAGACGTCTTAGAACTCCTATGCTTTCTGATTTGTAAACTGGAACTTGACATTATTTTGATGAAAAAAAATGTGTTCCTTACATGTTTTTTTATAAATGTTATTTCTAAAAAAATCACATATTATAGGTATGTACATATTATGGGAAAGTAAATCTGAAGTTCTTCTAAAACTTGCAGAAATAATGAGATAAAATAATGAAAATTTTTATGAAAAAATAATTCATTAATTTGACTTTAGTTGACCTTCCATAATAAAATAATAAGTAATACATAATTTAAAAAATGGTGGTCCAAAAGTAATTGACATTTAAACTTTTTTATTTTTTGTATCATTTCCGCAATTTTCAACGAATTTTCGCCATTTTGAGCTGGATTGTAAGCTTTACTGTAATGCACATTTATGCCGAATTTGATGACATTTGTTTGCCTGATTTAACCCGTGCAATTGATACTATTTCTTTTCATATTCTAACTACACACTGACACACAAACGAACATCCAAATAAAATTTATCAAAAACTTATCAGGACATGATAAGAATCATTTGAATATGAAAATTTTGATTTTTGAGTGGATTACCATACTTTCCCTTATACATACGTATACGTACGTATGGGGAAAGTAAAAATAAAAAATATTATATAATATTAAAATTTGTATAATATAATATTATATGTATCAATAAGCTGTAAAGCAAACTTTGAAAAGTTCAAAATTACTTTATGATTACAATTTAAATTAATAGTGTAATATGTATAATATTGCGTAGTACTACAGTGAGTAAGAGTTTTTGTAACATTTTCAAATTTCGATCTTGAATGATTATTATTTTTATTTTTCGATAACGGATTGTGAATTTGTATAGCAAGCTATATCTACACTGTTAATATATTTAATGCAATCGTAATGATATATTCAGAAAATTTATTTACATTTTGGTTTGTATACTGTAGGCGTTTATTGACCGTTCAATATTCAATAAATAAATAATTTCATCAAGAAAAAAATATTAGTAAAAATTTATGTAGGTATCATAAAAACAGTAATCAATAATACGAGAAATAAAATTTTCTATTTTACTGCAGGTATCTTTGCGGATTAACTGTAATAGCTATTTTTCTTTTGAACTGCTTCACAACCTACAAACAGATGTGAGAAGCATGAAGGGTGGCGAAAGCTGGATTAAATTGTTTAACAATGTGTATCAACTGCTATAAAACTGCATATAATGCAACGCTTCTTGATTTATATAATCCAAGCAAATAACGAAAAAAAAAGTTCTTCCTTGTTATTGAAGTTAAATTGTGAAGGAAAACTTTATTGAAAACCCTACTACAATAAAAATGTTCTTTAATGGTGAATAACATCCATAATCAAATATTACTGAAGCTATAAACATTCATTTTATACATAGACAATCTTTCAAATTAATACAACTTTTCTGTTTATTTATGTTCACTGTATGTTTATTAATCAAGATCGTAAACGAATGTATAATTAGAGAAAATTGAACAACTTAAACATTTAATTCACAAAGTCTTTAAATTTGAAATATCAAAATTTGCTAATTTCAATGACTCCCACGCTTAAAGTATTGAAGATAAATAAAGCTTAAATGCTGACATGCTTTTCTTTACAAATTTTAGTCAGTCTCAAAGTATATTGCCTACACAGACACATTTTTTTAATTTCCAAGTCGCTGATGAAAATTTGCTTCATGAAAATTTTTACTTATGTTTTGCTACGCTACGCTTCGCATCGCCAATGGAAACATTTTTTGTTATAAGGTTCCACAGCTAAGTTGAACGACACAACATATTATTTTAAGATGGGTTTTTAAAAACATAAATATTTAACTTAAAAATACTACCTTGGCTGCCTTATTTTATCCCTCTTTGTCTTTCCAAACATTAAACGCCAAGAAGGATTATTATAAATTTGAAACTTTGGTTTAAGAAAATTACATAAAAAAATCCTTCAATGAGTGTTTATGGACCAGATCAGTTTTACAATGCTAGGGGAACTTGAGCATATTCCATTTACGATAATCTAGCATTGATGTTAGAAAAACTAAAGTCGTTCGTAATTGAATGGTCATCAGATGATGACCGGTTTTTATTTATTACTATAGGGAGGAAATTGTGTTGAATTTATATTGTAACACATATTCCACCATTACCGATCATTTGAAAGTATCCCCTACTTGCACTGCTATGTTTCTTTTTTTATAGGAATATAGACAACAAAGAAACATTCAAAGAAGTGATTAATGATATGTCAAGAAATTTTATGAATATTTGCTCTTGATGACCATCAGCATGCTAGAATGGTGCGTTGGCGTTACCAATCTTACCAATCAAGCAGGAATAATTTAAACGAAGAAATTTTACTTTGTAGGTGTTTGTGGTCAACCGCGACTAACCGGCAGCATACATCCGGTGGATTTCTCTTCTAGCCAGACGAATATAAATATTGATGTCTCAACATGAGTTGCAAGTTTAGGTTCTCAGTCTCGAATCACTGATTAATTGAAATTCTTTTCTAAGGACATTGACTACATTATGTAATCATTAATACCTAGTGCCTACATACGTCTATTGTTTGTTTGACTTTTTAAAATTAAATTAATACTATGTTCAACAGGTACTTTTATAATAAAATAAATTAAGTTGACTACGATTACTTATCGCGATGCCCATTAATATAAATTAATTTATTAATGTTTACAAGTGATGTTTATTTTATATGTATAGGCATATTTAAAAATAATACTGAAATATATAATATTATGCTATACTATGTACAATTTATTCGAAGTAGCAAAAAATAAAACATTAAAATTAAAATTTAAAAAAAACTGTTGCAAAAACATTAAATTAAAAATTAGATTAATTGGAGTAGTGAAATTCAAATAAAAAACTTAGAGTAAACAAAATAATCTAAATATACGCTGCAACTCTTGGTATTTTTTTAAAGATTTTACTAAATTTATTGTGTTTGTAAGGTACAAAACCTCAGAAATGTATGACTGTGAGTTTACTTTAGGGATTTACTATTTGGCTACGTTTCATGCAGAAAGCGTTTTCTCGTTACAAAAGAGCATTGTCCCAATCCTAAGAATACTTTCTCGTTTGACAAAGTACCCAATTACAAAGATTTCAAGGTTACAATCCCAACACCTCCACTCTAGACAGGTTCAGTTCACGGTTTAAATAAACGAATTGAATGTAACAACACTACATCAAGCTATACCTACCAATTTTGATTTTGAATGCTTTGAATAATCCATTGTTAAAATCGGTATCTTACCTTTAAAATTTACTCTTTAGCCGACACATAGTAGAATGTGTCAGAGCAGCAACAATTAAGCGATTCATTTGTCCTGTTTATTTTTATAACTGCTTTAGTTAAAAAGGAAGACCCACCACTATACCATACCCGTTTAACATATTGAAAAGGAAATAAATCTATTCCTTTTTATATTATTTATTCTGTAGGTACGAGCGGCGTCTAAAAAGCTCGCCACTTGAAATTCTTCAAATAAGTTTTTCCAACTACCATGATTGGCCTATCAATATGTTTAAAATTGTTTGTGCCGTCAAGAACATTTTCAGGTTTGAAAGCAGATTGTAGCCTGAGTCAGAAACATTTGGAAAGTGCGCGGTATGAAAACTTAAACAACTTAATGGGTCTAATCAATTAGGCCGAGTTAGATTAGTGCTTTGAGGCCAAAAGAAACTGACGCCATAGCCTTTCTAGTCAAACTTATCCAGCATTAATTATTGAGATATTATGCTTTCTGCCTCGCTTACACTATTCGGGACCAAATTAATTGCTTGATTTAGAATCAGCTGCTTTTTCAAAACTCCAATAATCGTTTTTATTTCTGGTATCTTAAAAATTACTTCATAACAGAATAATGATACTATTAAAATATTTTTTGTTTTGAACAATAAGGGTTTGCGATGTATGTAGTTGTTTGATAACTTTCTTGCGAAATAACAAAACATATATCAAAAAAATTACACTATTCAAACTAAAAAAAGTTTAAAACTCGTTCACATTATTGCAGCTATACAATTATGCATCAATAGAGGTACAAACAATATACTGGGTATAGTATCTTGTTTGTAGTACTGTGAGTGCATTTTTGTATGGAAATATATAAATTTTTATTACTCTTTTGTTACCAATTCGCCGTTGTGCATTGTATACATTCTTTTTTATATTAAAATTTTGTGTTTAACTTGGCAGTAACCATAGTACATACTATTCAATTTGCAACTGAAAACCATTTTAGCGCACATGCCTACAATGGTAATGCTTTGTTAAAAACTAACATCATAGTTATCTATTATTTGCTATTACCCATAGGTATTTTAAATCTGTTTCAATTGAAAACTCTAATTTAACATCCGATATTAGTAAATTGAAATATGATTATTGTTAGTAGCATGTGATAGGTAGGTAACCATACTGATAGTAATAATTATCTATAATTTTTTTTTATTTTGGTAACTTAATAATAATAACTTTAACTTTAATTAAATTATCAACTTCCTCTTACCGGGTACCATTTGACGAAAAGAAAGTAAGTTGAACATTTTGAAAACCAGTTAAATTAAAGGTGCAAATTTACTTCTTTGCACACATAATTAGAGGGTAAATTTTCATTCGCTACCCTCTTGCAAGATACCGTTCGACGCGCAAGACCTCAAGGAAGAGACAGGTCGCATCTGCGGGGCTCAAAAATCACGCTATGCGGGACACGGGGCGGAAAACTCTAAAACATGTCAAAATTTCATAAACCTCAAACTTTAATTAATTTCCGAAAATTTTTGGAATCGAGTTGCAACGTCTAACTCGATATACGTGCTTTAGAAAGAAATGCTACACGGTACGATTAAATAATTTGGGTATAACAAATGGTGGTCCAAAAGTAATTGACATTTGAACTTTTTATATTTTCATTATCATTTCCGCAATTTTTAACAAATTTACACCATTTTCAGCTAGCCTCTAAGTTTAACTATTAACATTTATGCCAAATTTTTTGACATTTCGTTGCTTAGTTTAACCTGTGCAATTAATACTATTTTTTTTATTGTCCTAACCACACACAGACTTACATACAGACATGCATACAGACAAACATCCAACTAAAATTCATCAAAAACTTATCAGAACACGATAAGAAACATTTGAATTGAATTGAAATTTCGATTTTTGATTTTTGAGTGGATTACAATACATTCTCTTATACATACGTATACGGAATATAATAATATGTTTATATCAACTTTAACCGCCTGGAATGTTGTTTCGGAACTCACAAAAATTATTTCGAAAGGTATCCTCAATAATTTGTAAACATCCCATATTGTTTAAATGGAAAAAGTAAGTTTCTAGAGCAGAGACAACATTGCAAAAGAAATTCTGAAATTTTAGCAAAAATTAGAATATCTATTTTAGCTCAGAGTTATTAAGGATTTTAGCGAGTTTTACCTTTTTATAGGAGAATAGAATTGCTCCTAGACCCTAGAAATCCTACTTTTTCGATTTGTAAGTATATACTTCATATCTCTTACGTGAAATTTTTAACTTAAATACTGCCTGCTGCTGCATAAATAATACAAAATTATGTAGGTATGCTAAGAAGCATTGAACGTGCTTACATTTGGTTAAGGTACGTGATTATATTTTTAAACAATTTTAATGTCGGTTGGTATCTTGCTTACCTGCAAGAGGGTGCATGTTATTTACCCTATTCTTCTTGTTTGCGTGTTAAAATGCAAACAATGAAGCTTGATCATTGAATAACATTTACGGAAAACTTTAACATTATAATTTCTTGTAAGTAACCTACGCAAGATACCACAGTTGATAAAAAAATTTGAGTGCTTAATGACCATGCTAAACGCTTCATTAAATTAACGGCGCTTTACAAAATTGGAGACGTTTTGTTTAGTTACTGCAGATTTTTATCTTTTTGATTAAAGTACTTAAGAAACAAATTAAAAATTTTTTTAAACAATAATTTTTATTTTCGTGACATTCATTGCCTTTTTTCATAACTTACAATAATTAGTACCTACTTCTTTTTTTAATATTTTACACAACTTCCTAGTGATATTTATAAATTTTTCATCTAAACTAAATGATTAATTTGAAAACTTCAGACAGTATCGATAAAATAAATCTTTACAAAGAGAACTTGTAGTTATTTGCAAACCATCATTTTCCAGCCGAGACAATTAAAAATGAACTGAAACTGTAATGCCGGTAATTAAGACAATATAATAGATGAACGATTTTTGTTAAAAGCTCTTTGTTATCAAGGAAAGTTGTCGAAGCAAATTGTCAAACAAAAGTTTCCCTTTAAATAAATCAATTCCGACGGCACCGGATACGCCTCCAGCCCTGTAAGTTTCAATAAAGGCAGACACGACGCTTAGTATGTATCATGGACCGTCCACACATGGCACCTGCTGTGACCATACTAGGGTCTTTTAGTTTTTCCTTCATGTGATCGAACGTTTCCTTCTAAGATTTTAACTTATTTTCAAACTAAATTGACAACTCAATATACGGGAAAATGAGGAAATGACAAACGTTGCAGTCATATATTACTTATTTTTTTCTGACACAACGTTCAATACTTTCGGTTTAGCTTTTACAAATTTTTATTGTGTTTTTTCTTACTTTGTTAGTATTTATATCAAATTATTTTGTTTTTCAATTTTATCGCACATCTACCAATTTATTTTAGCAATTGAAAAACATTTAAATACCTACATTTATTGCGCGAATTTGTAAATTTGTAGACTACAGTTAGGAAATTGAAAATAATTTATAGGGAAAACAATATTTAAATTACAAACAGTTAAAGTTAACTTGGCGGATGCATTTCACCTTTCACGATTTAGTTCAAGATAAGGTCTGTATGACACACGGCAAGTTCTCACACTAAATTGACGACAAGTTTTTGTGCTCAGTTTCAGTACAGAAAATCGTTAATAATTTTTAGTTGTAGGTATTATGATCCACACTAAAAAATTTCGATGATATTGTCTACAAGTTTAAGAATTATACCTTGGTAACATTGTTAAGAAAACAAGCAAACGTTGAATTGGTTTGTAAGTACGTAGTGATAAAAGTCGGTTCACAACTTGTTAAAAGTTGTAAGTAATATTTTAGATTAGAACTACACTAAACTAAAATATTCTCGACAATTTGTAAAATTAAATACAGGTCTATCCCAGATAAAAAATTTACTGTTAAAGTACTAAATGTTTAATTAATTTGATAATATAATATATGCAAATTAACACACCATATTAAATAACTTAATATTGTATCCGGGAAAAATTTAAATGTTCAAAAATAATTTTTTTTAAATAATTTATTTGGAATGTTAAAATAATATGAATTAACCTGAATTAGCAACAAGGTATAAAAAAATTTGTTTTCAAATATGAATCAACGAAAGTTGAATTTTGTAGCTGGTATTTTTCAATTGCGACATCCGAGCACTCTCTAGATTTTAATAATTTTTCAGAAAAATTTTATGCTTCTTAAAAATAAAATATAATTACGTTTTATAATTTCCTAAAAGTACGCAACTGGTAAAGAATTATGCTTTTGCTTCCTCGTCTCAAAGAATTGAATTTTAATGAAATTTGATCTTAGATATTATACTTTTAATATTTATAATTGAATATCAAATATAAATTAATAATATAAAAAATCCAACAAAATTCTTAATTATTACTTTAAATAATATTAACCCTATAATGGTTATTTCTTTATTTTCTGTCTAACTAAGTCAATCTTTCTAACTTGGCTTACTTACTTAGTCGTAGTTAGTAACTAAATAAAGACCGCCTCTGTGGTCATATGCATTAGAGGGTTAAGATCCAGTGTTTCAATCTTCGGTTATCATTAACCAAAATTTATTTAAATGGAAATAATTGTAGCAAGAATTGTATCTCTGGGTAAAGCTTTGATTTAGAAATATTTGAGATTGAAAAACTAATCTAACTAATCTGTGTATTGCATTCTCATTAGCGTAGCAAATTGCATTTTCCCCATGGTGTATTCTATTTTTAAACTAAACTTTTTCTGTAAAAGAAAATTTTTTTTTTATAAATGTAAGTTTTACCTCTTCATAAGGCTAAAACAGGGTTGGAAAGAAAACACTTCAATATAGTTTACATGATTAGAAAGTGTTGGGACCGACCTTTGCTCCCACTCTGAGCTTTTGGTGAGTGATTGGTTGAAACACGGTTGGTTGCTATTTTTTAGACTTGATTATTGTTACAAACTAAATTAATTAATTAGTTAGC
This sequence comes from Cantharis flavilabris, assembly GCA_949152465.1. Lineage (NCBI taxonomy): Eukaryota > Metazoa > Arthropoda > Insecta > Coleoptera > Cantharidae > Cantharis > Cantharis flavilabris. Next base: position 27,066,218 of record OX424439.1, read on the forward strand.
TAACTCTATATATAGCAAAATATCAAGGGAAAGCAAAAAACATCTATAATGTAATATAATATTAAACTTTACTAGAATTTTCGGTATGCATGCTTTTAAAATTTTTTTTGCATTTTGGTATAGGGGAAGTACATTACTTGTATTTTTGCGGTATTACATACTTTGGCAAAACAAATCTTTTATTTTGATTTTTGAATCCTACAACAATAATATCCGGGGTTTTCACAATTCACAGTAAAAATAAAATATCTTTGGTTGTAATTTACGTTCAATTCTCCACCTGTAAATAAGTTTAAAAACTTGTAACCTAGATTTCAAGGATGCAATTGAATGTGTTTGTAGCCGAATACTTTTGCGATGATACAATTTTAAAAAGTTTTAATTGTCATTAGTGCGATTTTCTGAGGATATGTTTTCATAAAATTTTATTCAAATTAAATTAATTAAATTTCAAATCAAATTCAAATCTTTACTTTCAGTTTTAATTTTTTGAACAAAACTTGAAAGTTTTAGCTAAATTTATTTAAAGTTTTCAAATACCTTCAAAATTCACTCCCGTGTGTTACAATAATTGAAATATAAACTGGAATATTTTGAATCGTCCGGTATCAGTTTAATTTTTTGTAATTCTTCATTAATTCTTTTTAAAATTGACGAAACTTTTTTTTCTTGGTATGTTGATCTCGAGTAGCATACATACATTTGAATTGGTCTACTATGTATAATACATTTTCTATTTTAGATGTTTCAAGACAATGATTTAGTAAATTGTTTATGAAAGAATTCCAACAATATTTGAATGAAATTCATTTATCAATAGTTATATCACGAGTGTTAATAAAATATTTAATATTTCTTTGTTGATGTCCTAAAATCGTTAACGCTTTGTAATGTTATGTTATGCTAAATTCGTCATTTTTGTCAATTTGAACACACACATAAGTTGCAATGTATTTTAACTTCTGTGTTAAGCTATGCTATGCTATGTTATGTCACGTTAATTGTCCGAGAACGCTACTTTATTGTCAATTGAAACTAGTGATATTGCTTAAAAGCATCATTTAAATTAACAAATTTTTTTCAAACATGTAGGTAGTATATTGTAAGATTAATTTTATTGATTAACATGTTGATTAAGGTACTCTCCATTGTTGTATGAACAAAGTTTAAATAATAATATAGGTAGTATATAATATATAATATTTAATACTTTCAATATAATAGGTGTAATTATAAAAAAAGCCATTGAGTTTTTTAACTAAATAACTCGACGAGATGAACAAATTAATTTCAACCCATTGAATGTTTTGAATAACAATTAAGATCTTATAGCAGCAATAATTCAATAAAGAATGTGCAACTACCTTATTTTACCTGTTATTAAACTTGTACATAACAGGTTTCCGAAAGGAATTTACCAACAATAGTTTATGAAATTCTCTACACTACAAGCTAATTAATTAAGGTTTCATTTTAAAAGTTTACAATCAATTTATAAATTTACCAAATCGGTTAAGTATCGATAAATGCAATTAAAATTTTTAAGGTGTATACGTTGATAATTATGTTCATTTAATCAAAAAATCCTACGGTTTAAAGAGGATGTCGTTTTTTTAAGACTTTTAAGACCACTCCCGACGTTGGGTAAATAACTACATGAAACTTTGCTAATGGAACTGATCGGTGGATAAATGGGTAGTAACCGCAATAGTAAAAGATATAAAAACCACTTGATAATTCGATCGAGAGAGATAATAACATACATTCTGAGTCACTGTTCATTCATCGTTGCACCTCACCGGATGTACCAGGTAAAAATAGTTTACCTTCTTTGTTTGGGTGGGTCTGCTAGTTAACGTTAAGAATTTACAATGCGATTTCTTGATGTTTAAACTACTACTACTCGAATATTGAAATGGGGATTAACTTGAAGTTACAAAGACAGATGTACAGCTTTGGTTTATTTTATGAAAACTAATATTTCCTCTACGGATAAAAGTTTTATAGTTTTTATGCCTACGTCTACTTTTACTCTTATTGCTGTAAAAAATATAAGTATATCATGACCTTAGCCCTAATTGTAACAAACAGGAAAATAAATAATTAAAAAGGTTTGCCATCAAAATGAGGAAGCGCTAAGTGGGTTAAAAACTTCAAAGTTTGGACTATGTTGGTATATCTCCTGAAGGAGAGCAGTATATTACTTATAATCTAATTCTGGCGTTCAAATAATTTTATTAAAAAAAAAAAAAAAGAAAATAGATAATGAAATTGGGGTATTTTTAAACCTAATAGCGTAATTTTCACTCTGTAACAGATATACTACATGACTATCAATAAAGCCAAGTGTATAAAGCGCGTGAGTAGATTTTTATTGGAATAATCAATTAATCTCCGTGTTAAAATATCTAGTCTACTTTGTCCTTCCAAAATAGAACGTTTAATTACAATTGTGAGTGTCGGAATTTCCACTAGTATAATAGAAGCTCTGTTCTAAATCAAATTTTCACCTCTATTGTTTAGGAGTGGAGTAGACAATTTCAATGAATGCGTAACTTTATATCTCTGGCAAACTTGAACGAATGTCTTGTTGGAATTGTTCAGGTTATTGGTGGGACTTTACGGAACAGTTCCTGTTATAATTTGTTCCCAACTACCGATATGAAGCAAAATAAATTTATTAATTTACGTGAGAAACAAATAGCACTGCAATTTCAACTTTTTGATAGCTCGTTTGAGCAAGCTGGAGAAAATGACAGGAAAGCGGCGCACGTTCAATATCGCCTTCATATAATTTAATGAAGGCAGGTGCTAACGAATAAAAGTTTTTGACTAAAAAGCCAATAACTTTAAATCAATAATCGTTTCTGTCGAATAAATTGATTACAAATGCCGCACTTATCTAATTTTCTTGCGCTTGAATAAATTCTCAGCTAATCAAGTTCCATTCAATATTTAACTTTCGTTAAAACTTTACCATTTTCTAAGTAGACTTTCAAAATTATGCAGACTAAGAATTTTTATTTATAACCTTCCTGAAAAGTGCTTACCGGGAAATATTTAAAAATCTTTAAATATGCGACTTTTAACGTAAGTTAATTTAATAGAAATTTTCATAACGATTTTTCAAATTACGTTTCATAGATTGTGTAAACTAAATGAAATGCAACTGCACAAAAATTTTAACTTTGAAATCCAATTACCACCCTACGTTTACAACACATTGAGTAATTTTAAATTCAAACTATTTAAAATTTGCATTAAATTTTTAAACCCAAGTTTTTCATGCCAAACATTTCAAAATCTACGATTGCTTCCAGTTGCATGAACTATACAGAGTGTAGAATTGGTTTCTGCATCAGAGATATTTTAATGGTAAATTTTTAATGCTCAATTAGTTTCTTTTCCTAATTACTTTACGCATGTATAGAAAAAAATATTTATTAGTTCATACGTATAATGTTAACGATATTTAAAACACCGAAATGCTACTAAAAAAATAAATAAATAATTTATAGTTTTATAACCACAATGTAGTAATATTTTATTTAATTTCCTGTATAATTAATATTCTAAAGACCAGTTGTATAAAGCTCGAGTCAGAATTAATCAGGGTTAACTCAATCTTTGGGTTCCCTGATCGAATCAACAGTGAATTCAACCTAAGTTAATTTTTTTCTGAGCTTTTACAACAGCAATTTTCTCATTTACAAAATTTTCAATTATTAATTAAATTTTATATCTTTTTTATTTTACTGATTGCACCAAAAAAGAAATAAAAAAATTATGTGTACAACGCATAAATTTCAGTAACAACTCAGAAGTGGTAACAAATTGTCCGTTAACGAAATGTCAGGGAGCGAATAGTCCGGTCACCATTAGGGGCGTATGCTCCCACAGAAATTACTAATTATCTTTTTAACAGGAACATTTCCCTGTTAAGCTAAATGTAGTCAAAAGGCTGACTTGACTATAAATATGTCAAATCATCGTCCCATATTGATTTCGCCCGTTTTATTCCATGATTCAGAAGGTACTGCTAACCTAGACTTCTCTCTATGGAGAAATTTAATATTTCCAACGGCTTTCAACTTGACTGTAGAAGTGGGCTATCTACTAGTAAGGAAGTTGGTTCTCGTCAAATCTCAAAACGGGTTGGCGTTAAGTAAATTATAAGTATGAATTAAAAAGTTATGTTATTGATGTTGGTATATGAAATAAAAAAGTTTAATTAACTACATATTGTTTGAGAGTAGTTTCAAGAGATTATAGAAATAGCTGATATTTCGCTCTAGGTTTCCCGGGTAATGATTTTGCTATATTATAATTGTACAGATTCAATCGCGTGAACGTCAAGAATTTACATTTTAGAATTTGATATTAAAAATTATCAAGTTTATAAATACATCCTGTGTAAACCTGTCTTCCAAAATATATGGAATGTTACAAACAATTGTTATTCAAATTTTTCAGTGATTTTATCACTTTATACATCTCTTTTAAATACCATTCAGGAAGGTAACGTTGAATTTACTTAATTCTTAGTATATTTACTTCTTATCTTTGAGAAGAGGAACGATAACCCATGTCGTTGGAACACGAAACATTGCGTTACAAGTCTGAAAAGTGTCTGTTAAATTTACGAGAACAAAATTATGTTTTAATTATTATCGGTGTTTGAAGTTTCGTCTTAGAAGAATATTTAAAATTTTTTCCTTAAATTTACAATAAATTAATTCTAGTAATTAGGCCACCTAACTATTATGTCTTCTCAAGTTCTTAATGGTTATCGATTATTTGGCGAAGTTTCTCTCACTTTGAATAAACTTTCAACTTAGAAACGACGGGATTAGAAGTACAACAGATCCATTCTGTTAAATAGTTTAAGATTTGTATAGATTATCGAACCAAAGTAAGCTATAAGGATTAGAGTAATCGGAGTCGTACGATGCACGATTACAAACTTCTCAAGTTTAACGTCCCCTTTTACTTCGGTACTTGCAATCACTTAACGAATTTGAGGGAAAGTAACCACCCTTTCATTTGTATTCTTTTTTCGCAATTCACTTTTTAAATCATCTCCCATGCAAGTAATGTGGATCCCATTTCTTCTTGTGTTTATACCCAATTTCATAAAGTATGATTTTCGCAATTTATTGTAGAATTTCATCAATTTTGGGCTAAAATTTACTTGTCTATTAAGCACCAAATAATTAAAGGGATACTTGAGATATGGTTTCCGTTTCGTCCCTAAACTACCTTAGTAGTCTTTCGAGATCAACGTATTGTTAAATTATTACCTGAGATCGTCTTCAATAAATAACAGAATAACACACATTCATTTATAAATCATCACATTTTAATTAATGGAACTAAGAAAGACACACTAATAGGTTCGGGTAGGTAAATACTTTTTCAAATTTTAATTAAAACAAAATTTCGATTTGCTTAAAAACATAAGCACTTTTTATTTAGGAAAGTTTAGATTAATTGTATTGTTTATAAAAAAAATCCAATCCGTTTAATCTAAGAAAATGAGAAATTCTGGATTTAACTCGTGAAGACTTTACTGCTTTCCTACAATTTATTACTATCAAATTTACGTCTTTAAGACTTACTTATACTGTAATACAACAAATACTACGTAATACCACTTTATTTATAAATCACAATTTAAATTCAATTGCGAGTTTGCTTTAAGAAATATAAATAAACGAAATTAATTATGAAAGTTATATTAGAGAAAAAGTATTTTATATTGCAAATACGAGCTCGTTTGCTTTATCAAATGGTTATACGCCAGATTTAAACTGACATGAGAAATCGATAAATAACTTTACGCCAATATATGAACCAGTAGCTAAAAGAATTTCAAGTCGGGCATTTGGAGAATAGCATTGGCTCACGCCTTGGCGTGTTATTTAGCACTCCATAAAATACATACCCGCTTCTAAAGGCTCTATTGAAGAACTCAACATTGAAGTAAGCTGTCACATACGTTGTACTAGATTTTGCCAAAAGCTATGATCACTTTTTGAACAGATTTTTGATGACAAACACACGATAAGGAAAATGTATGAGTTTCATTGGAAACCTGAATAAAATTGAACTATACTTCCAGAAACATGTCTAAAGTCTGAATTGTGTATTATACGCATCTCAAAAGAAAGAAAAATAATTAATCACAATTTCATATAAACAATTTGTATTTTTTTTGTAGTCGAGTTGTAGTTGAAATTTTCTTTTCATAACTGGTTGTTTAATAACTAGATTAATTAACTATACCTTGAGTTAGTGATAAACTACAACAAGGTGAAAAGTACTTTTAAAAAACGCATTGTCTACCGGCATGGCATTAAGACGGTGCACTATACGAAAATGACTGTAGATAATGAATGTTAGATAAGAACTTTACCCTCTTCTGTAAATTAACCTAGCGAATAAACATTCTTACTTCTAGAATTTTTAAAACGGTGACCCATAACAAATGGGTTTTTTTAGTTGCTAACATTTAATTAAATATTTTATCAATTGAGCAGAATTTACTGTGTTGAGTTCCTATCACCCCTATATAGTTTCGTTTAGGTAAAGCTAAAATTAGTACATCAATTTTAGGTAAATATTACTTCAACATGAAAAATCAAAACAGTAACAAATTTGTTTTGGCATACATGAGCTTTTGCTATATTGAATTTCGATTTATCACTTTTACATAATCCCCTTTTAAGCCTCGTGAAACATTTCCTCTCTAAATTACCTACCGGCTCAGTTCTACTTTTCGAGTTTCTAATGAAATCTACGGCAAGCACATTTTTTGAAAACAACTATTAGCTTTTTAGTCGCACATAAAATTCCATTTGTAATTAATTAATTATCCTTTTATTTTTATGTTACATCATTTGTAAAAGTGTTTCTGGTTTTTGAGTTGCAAAATGTCTCACGTTGGACACACCGAAGTTATGTATTTAATGTCATACAAAAACAGGAGAAATCGTTGCCCTCCAGTAGGGACTTCATGACTGAAACAGTTCTATGATAAGAAATTCATGTTTTGGATAGATAATTACACAATATTAGTTGTCATTTTGATTGTTCCAAGTTTCTACAAGTTTCCATTTAACCTTACAATTAATCCCATTTAAACACATAATATTAATATGCATTAGAAAGAAATTTGAAAGAAAAACAATAAACCGTATTTAAAATTAAACAACAAAAAGCTATGACTTGTAATCAAAGATTTTATGTTTTTCGCATCTCGCATGTAACTTCAAAATTTGCAGCTTGCGTTTTTTCTTAATGCATCCTCGTTTCTTAGTTGTATGATTATTATCTTAATTTAATTAACTTTTAATTAAATTAATTTTAAAGAATTAACTTAAGGGATAAAAGTAAAAATGCCATCGTTTCAAGGATATCAATAAAATATTTTAAAATTTATAATGATACATGCTCGAATAACCGTATTCTGTGGTATTAAATTTATTTGCCTGATATTACGGAAATATCGGTATGGCACACTTCTATAATATTCAAATTTTCTAATTTATTTTATTAGCCTAAATAAAGGTGAAGGGAGCTATAGGGATAGCTTTAGGCATCCAGCTTATAATTATTAACAAACGCAAAGATGAGAACGACTGGTTTTCATTCTGTTTAGTCATATAGTTTAAAAAAATCTTAAGTTATTCTATCTGAAGAAGTGCCGGGTATTTATCAAATATTATTTTTGGTGCTATCTGATTCCTAACATAAGTATCTATATTGTGTATTAATATTGTTGTTGTATAAGCAGTCTAGTCTAATACAACCGCCTTTGAAAATAAAGGGAAGTTCGGAAAAATGATCCAAATTGATGATGAAATACTGATCTTACTTCACGTGGAATCATTCGCGGGTATTATGTTATAACTGATGGTAAATTTTCGGTATTTCTTAATCGATTGTCATGCAAAGTGTAAAATTTTAAAATACAATTCTTGAAGCAAATGTCATAGCCGGAAATTCAAAAAAACCCTTTCGATGTTTTCCACATTTTCTGTGTTAACGGATATAATGCATTATATACTCCCTAACTACGCTTTATTAATCCGATCTAACAAGATCAAGTGCGTTGAAAAATTTTGCAGTTTCAAATTCTTTGTGAGATCTTGAATGTTTGGAATAGGATAGTGGTTAAAAACTGTTAATGCGATTAATTTTCTGTAATCGACTCTAGATTTCCAATCACAACTTTTGTATGAAATGAAGAAACGATACCATAGGTTGTTAGAAATATTGGTGCAATCATATTTGGTACAAGATTTGTTCAGAAAATGTATTTATCGCTAACTGGGGCTATGTAATTTTGTATTAATGGTTTCACCTCGTTTAGAGGTTGTGGTGGTACGATTGCATCAGGAATATTGTTCATTATTTAATTTCTCCTGCACCAGCAATAAGAGAAACGTACTTACTTTAAACAGTATAGGTAAAAGTTTACATCAAGGTTCCAAATCTTGTGTAGCGATGGGTACTGATCAGCTTCCACGCCAAATTTTAAGCGAGTCCTTAATTGAATTCAAATGTTCCAAATTTTTCTTAGCAGCATAATAACAGCACGATTGTAGCCAGTTTGTAGCACTGCTTCAAAGTACACAACACTTTGATCCACAGTACGAATTCGCATATTGGAGCTGCATTCACGGACAAGTATATTCAGGAAATTTTAGAAATAAAGAAAAATTTTAATATTGAAAACATTCGAAACATTCCAATAAAAAATTTGATAAAAGTACCTAGATTTATATTTAAGATAAAATTATAAACTTTTGCACAATCGCTCTTAATCAAAACAAAACATACTTATTCTAAATTAATTAATACGGATATTTATTGCAATAACAAAAATACTAACATAAATAAGCAAAAAAAAGTTAAGAAGCGTCTGAATAAAATCATAATATAGGGCATTCCATGTAAAAAATAAAAATTGTATTGTTTTCTAAAAAAAAAACGAATACTTTTGTATAGATAAATGCTTTTGTTTTGCAGTTTTGTTTGCTACTTCACTAAAACGTTGTGCATGAAATAAGTTAACAAAACACAGTAACGAATCAAACAAAAATTACGATTTTCAAAAACAATACAATTTTGTACTTGCTGCATTATTTTAGTAGTCTTAGGCATCATGATGTTGTTTGTTTATATTCATGCATTATTTTTAGCGTATTGAATTTCTGTTGTTTGGTCATCTTTACATTGCCGGAAATTTTATTTAAAAATTCAAAAATTCAATAATTCAAATTTTAAATTTTAATTTAAAATTTGAAAAATTTTTTGTTATCAATTGAGTTGGCCATACTTTGAAGTTGATCTACACATGATATGTTTTGTTATCTTTTATAACTTGACATAATTTTTGTGTCATATTTTATTCTAATTTTATTCGTTTTAACCCATAGTGTTAATATTTTTCGTTTTCCTTATATAGTATTGCACCATGTTTTTTACTCCTCGCGTCATGTACCAAACAATATAGTACATCCTGGTTGTTTAGGTAATATTTACTACCTACTATATTTTCCATATTCAATTTTTATTTTAGTCCCGAAGATGAAGCGAATAAAGTCCTCCGAAACGTCGACCTGACAACTTTATGAGTTTGATTGCGTTCCATATATCCCGATATCTTTTTAAATTACAAATACAATTTTTTATATACTTTCCGTATGCAATAGGATTTCCCAGTGGTTACTTATTATTAGAGTACGGATTTCTAGCAAATTTGCTATACGTAAATATTGATAGCAGAAGTGTAATTGTTATAAATGTCCATAAATTTGATAAAAATAAGGCATTTGGCGATAATTTTTTTATGCTTATATGCTTATTTTGATAGTTTTATGCTTAGATTAATTTTTAAGCATTTTTAGTGCTTATTTTAGCACATTTTCAATAAATTTTAAAAAAATTGAAGTAGATACATAAATACTTACATTTATTTTAGACCGGGAGCTAATGACGATTTGACCTAACCCATTTTATAAGTCACAAAATTTTGTGAGGTAAATATACGGTGCTTCTTGACTAGGGAATTAAAATTGGCAAACGTTTACCGGTTTACCCCTAAGGATAAGAGCAATACATAGGTTTCAAATTTAAATCACAGTAGGCATTCGTCGACTAAACTAAATTATTAAATAAAAGGAGCTTTAACTAAAAGCCGCTTTTATAAAAGCACATTATAGCTGAATTAGCTCATCTATTAGGTAGCTGGAAACAATAGATCTTCCTTTAACAGTAGCTATAGATGTGGTTCAAAATACCATTTCAAAAGTTCCAGTTTTTTGGCAAAAAAAGGTTAAGTATTTGCATAAAATATTGGATTTAATTATACATTAGAGCAAATAGCTAGCATCTTAGTGAAATTTAAAAACGCTTCAATTAACAATTAATTTTTAATGAAAAATTTAGAAAAAATTTAATAATTTCAATGTTTTGACAAAAATAATGTAGAAAAATTATTTTATTATTTTTCATTTTATTACTATTTTTTTTACTTTATTACTTTTTTCTTCTTACTTTTCAAATAAATTTTATTTAAAAAAAATTATTTTAATGCTTATATTTAAGATGAAATCATATTTTTATGCATATAATGACAATATTTTGTGCTATTTTAAGCGCTATTTTCACGATTTTTTATGCTTAAAAGTCCGTACTCTACTTATTATATTTACAAATTTGATTTTAATTAAGTGATTAATTTATTTTACCAGAGAATTTAAAATAATTCTTTTTATAAAATTTTTAAAATTTAAATTAAAAATTTAATGCAAAGCATAAGAATTTTTAAAATAATGCCGAGTGGGTATACATGCTCATTATGTAAACTGGAAGCACATGCTTTAAGAGGTCAACATTTTCGACGTTGGGATATGGTTTTCTACGCATGGCTACTCTCAAATAGCCTCTGTCTTACAAGTGCACAAATCCTTCCAGATTAAACCGCATTTTCAAGAGTTTGTAGTAAATTTTTGCATTTTTCTTTACTGATTTAAAAATTTGATAAATTATATTTAGAATATAATCTAGACGAATAATCTTGCAAATTTAGTTACAGAAGACATCACTAATTTAAAGTTAATTTTTTATTACTTAGTGCATAAATTAGTAGCCACTAAACGCATAAAAATGTTTTGGTTCACCGTGAAATTTAAAAAAAAGCTTTTATTTCATAGACATAAAAAGCAATATGAACAATCCTTTCATAAGCATCCCTGTGTTTCAGTGTTTAAATGATGCAAATCGGGCTAAGGGTATCGAGAGTGTACTTGGAAGAATAAAGTACGCCAAGGAAGGTCAGCATAGGAATTGTTATCTGTTATGCATTAACTTGGCTCCCTGAAAGCTTCAGTTATTCAAGAAATTACTTTCTAATGGAAGAAAAAAGTTACTTCATAAATTTATTAAGGTATAATCCAAAAAAAAAATATTCTAGTGTTAATTATCAGTGAAATCCATTAACATTTTTATGATAGCTATTGGAGTGCTATAGTACTTCTCGAACGTTGTTGATTTAAACATACCGTTATTACCCTGAAAATTTGTACAAAAGCAAACATTTTTAAAGTCACTTCCAGAATTTTTATTCCAATCTGCAGTTTTTTGGAATTTTTTTTAAACAATGGAAAATCGATAAATAAATTTACGAAATAATGGAAAAAATGCAATTAATATTGCGGTCCATTATTCTGGTTTTCCATCTAAAAATTAAAAAAATATAGTTTTTCTATAGCTACATTTGCAACGTAAAAACGTTTAAAAATGTGATTCTTGCAAAATAATAGGAAGAATTAATTAAAACATACTAGTAGGTATATTTCTAATGCTACAGTATTTAAGAAACAGGGTTTGGTAGTTTTGCTTCACAAATTCAAGACCACTCGGTCTAAGGAAGTACGGTCTAATAATCCTTCCAACCATCTGCGTTATCGTGTTCTGAATATAACATCATATGTCACCTGGTCCTTGCTCGTGTTACGACCCTCCTTCTGCATTCCTTCTTCAATAAATAATCAATGACCTCAAGTATAATTTAATGTTGAGAACACCGCCTATAACAATAAATAGTTTTCAATTTTGTTGTAACGCATTGTAGATAATACCGGTTTAATAAAACATGCATGTATAAATTATAACTTTTTTGTTAATATAATAACTAACTACTTACACCATGGTTCACCTCAGGACTGTAATTTTTGTTTAAAAGCTGTATTGCATATGCTTATTTTACACGTAGAAAATTTACGGAAAACCAATTTTCCATAATTATAGCATAAACTGGTATACTACTTCTACAGTAAATACTGACTTCAATATAAATAATAAAATAAAAATAAACGTTCAAGTTAGAAATGTAATCTATGTAATCTATCGGGTTCACAACTAAAGACAGCGAAAATCTTATTTCCTTTTTATTTATATTATTCTTTTTTATACATAATTTCATCTACTACATTATGTGTTTTTTTTTGTATACATTTCAACCAACTTTCAATGTTCAAGAACATGTAAAACTGATAGAATTGTTTGATTAAAGAATTTAATTCTGAAAAGTTGGTTTGGCTTGACCCAACGATTTGACGGTGTGAAATTTTTTATTTCTCTTATCACGTTTTCAAACTTCTCATTTTCAAATTCAAGTTTATTAGTTTTAGAAATTTTAATCACTAAAAATTTAAATTATTAATGCAATTCTCTTTTTTTTACTCTTTCTCTTTTTGCAAAGACTCTTTTTGGGGCGAAAAGTTAAATACTGACTTATTGATTAATTGATTTTTGTTATCAACTTCATATGTAAATATATTTTAGTCAATAATAATTAAGGGAGGATTCTACTTTGGAAGCTCAAAAAAGAAGCAATTTTTGTGAATTTTTTATGAGATTATTAATAAAGATATTGAAATGAGGTTTGTCAGGCTTTAAATATACACTCTTGAAATAGTATATACTTAAAAAAAATTTTTATATAGGTATTTTATTTTATAATTTAAATATCATGCCTTGATTAGCTGGGGCTGCGCTGGTGTTAAAATCTTGAAATTGTTGGGTAATCTAAAACAAAAAAAATCAAAAGCTTTAGGTTCAATATAACACTAGCAACCGACTGAACTAAAATTTTTAATATACATACAAAAATAATAAATAGGCTATAAAAAATGAAAAAACAGAAATATTGTAATTTTTTCCGCTGTTTTTTGCAAAAAAAACAGTTAAAATTAAAATTTTAAGATAATTTTAGTTCAGGCGGTTGCTAGTGTTATATGAAACCTAAAGGTTCACACACAGCTACTTTTGCTGCGCTGCCAATTAAAAAGCTGCGCAACTTTAGCTGTTTGTCGTGTGAACACTGCTGCAACCTAAAAAGAGCGCGTGCAGTAGTGCTACCTGCAACATTTTTAACGCTCAAATCGTTTCAAAGAAGCTTAATGTGAATCGACACATTTGTGAGTTGCCAGCGCAGTAAAAACTATTAACTTGGGTGAACTTTTGAAGCCGCTGCAGATGAAACCTTGATTACTGTCAACCTGACATTCAGTTTATGCAAAAACTGCGCAGGAAAAGTAGCTGTGTGTGTTCTCAGCTTAAAGCTTTTGATTTGCTTTGTTTTAGATGACCCATTCTGTGGCGTAGCTATTGGGGGGGGGGGGGCAGGGAGGTACATATGTCCCCGAGCGCCACGTTAGGGGACGCCAAAATGAGTAATTTAATGAGTATATTTTATTTTTATTTTTCAAATAAATTGTTTACAATTGTATAGAGAATTATTAGTATATATTCTATTTCATTAAAATGCCAGATGCTTCGAAAAAACAATTAAATAATAAATAAATAAATAAATAAACAATTAAATTTTCGTTACAAGTAGTAGCAATTGCAAATAGTAGTTTATGTGATCTGTGTAGAAAGGAAGTAACTAACACGAGCACTAGCCGAGTTTAGCAATCATCCAAGCACGAAAATGACATGATTTCTTGCTTTGAAAATTTTTGATTTTTGAGTGAATTGATATTTCTAATATTATATTTAATTAATTAAATAATCGGGCCAAGCTATTTAAATATTTCTCTTCCTAGTGGTTTACATTTAACAAGTAATGTCAACAAACCTTAGTTACTTTAATTAAAATACAAGCATAACAAATTTACTTTCAACACCGGTATTGTATTTCCCCACTAGTGCGTAAAAGTTGCTTATTGTGAAACTTAAATTACTGTCGAGGTGAGGTTTACATAACGGTAGTAGATAATTTATATTTTTATAATATATAATTTGAATTTAGACGTTTTAAGGTCTCATACGTTGAAAATCATCATTTCCAAAAAATGAGTGTAGGTATATTGTAATATTATGTGTCCTTTTTTAAAAAAAATTAAAGAATTTAAAGAATCTTTAAAAATTCAAATAATAAACTAGAAGATAATACCTTCTTAATGCAATAATAAATAAGAAATTATGGAGTTGACTATTATTATGTGACGAAGTTTATAGCAGGATCTTTCTGCTAGGAATATTTAATTAAAAACTTTACATGAATGCACTCCCCAATGTTCATATCTTTGTGACAAATTAAAATCTAGTAAGCGTGGGCAATTAGGCAGATGCTGAAAATACTTGGGTATTTTTAGCTGCAGCCGTCGTCTAGTCGATACGACAAGTTTCAAGCCGAGAAAGCTTTGTTTGTGAATAGAATCCAGGATTTCAACTGCATGCGGAATAAGCTTGAATATTTAAGAATTTCATTGTGATGAAATCATTTTATATTAAAATTTCCGCTTAAATGAATATGCAAATAAGTGTTCATCTGAATTGCTCCTAAGCGTGTTCAAAATTCATCATTATTGTCTGTTATCTGCTGCTTGGAAACGCACAAGAATTTTTGGTGGAACAATATTATATAAAAGTGTACAGGTGTGAAATTCATAAAAGTATGTTCCACTATTTAGTTACCATAGTTACAGTATATAACTGTTTTAATACGATAATTTCAGAATGCACGCAACAAACTAGAAAATAAAATAAAAACAAAAACCTCACTGGTACATCCTATTTTTCACAAATATGTACCGAGATTCAAACTTTTGAACTAGTTAATTACATTACAAGGGGTAATATTCCTTTGACTTTATGTACTATATACCATAGATATTGAACAAGATCAATAATTATTATCTTATCTCAACAACAAGTTATATGGTTGCTTATGTGATCAGTTTAGAAAGTAAGTCATTATCGAACTATATATACCAGACCTCAGTCGAATTTGACAGTTTCCAAATTATATTTATTTAATAAAATTATCTGATTTCTATTACCTGATCAATATTCAAATATTAATTTTTCTATTGGTTTAGATTTCACAAGTAAAGTAAACAAAGGTAAATTACTTTCCGCACTAGTGCGTAGAAGAGACTCATTATGTAAACAGTGTGAAAGTGAGCTATTACGTAACGGTAGTAGACATGTTTTTATGAGATTTTCAAGAACCTCCCATAGAGAGGAGGAAAACAACAAAATAAACATACATATGTATCGAAATAACCTAATTAATTGTTCAGTGGAATTGATTCGAAACTTTGAAAGACTTTACCTCCATGAACGTACGTAAGAGCGATTGATAAATGTATTATTTAAAGAAAACAATAATATAAGACAGATGATTTTGCAACCATATCTCGGTAAGATATTATTCAAAGAAATGCTCATCGACAAAATAAAAAAATTTCTGGTTATATTGTTCATTTGAATGACTTAATTTTACCTTATTTAAATTTGTTGTAGGTTGATGGTGGGTGTAAAATTTTGCATGTGGTGGGCGCTTGGAGTTCATATCGACCGAAAATTGAAAACTATTAAATCAATAAATAATAAAGCAATAAATATGACTATTAGTCGTAATATTGAATCAATGGGTCATTATTATTACGATTATAATATGATGTAAAGTAGAAATAATCCAAAATAAATATTGTAGTGACAACCATACAATTGCGTTCTCAAAATAATACCTGTCAGTGATAAACTCCAGGTAACTCCTTATCCGTGAGTTAAAGTTTTATTATAAAAAAAATTCATATCCATTATTTATGCGGGTCAGTTTAGTTCCTAATGCTGGTTGACTTAAAATAGAAACAAAATTTGCTTAAATTAAATGTCCGACTGTAAAAAATATCTATTAATGAATAAACAATTAGGATATACGAATAGCGTTTTAAAACTAAAGAAAAAATTTTGCTAACTAGTTTTCTTCTAAAATTCAATTCCGTTTTTATTTTATAGAAAAAATATTACTAGTCAAGGAGCTGTAATAACTTAGCTTAAGTGTTATTTAAAATCCAGCGAAGTAGAAATACTTTGTAGCTGTAGCAGCATTGATGGCTAACTAAGTATATTCATATATACAAAATAAAACAGAATTGAAGTACAATATGGAAAGCTAGTTAGTAAAATAAATTTTGTTTTTTTAAAAACGTTATTTCAAATTATTGATTCATTTGTAAATATGTATTTTTTTTATAGTTGGGTTTAATGTTTTTAGCGTTTTAACTCCTCGCATAGAATGAGCACTTCATAAGAGAATGTCACCTGAAACGCGATAATAAACTATAATTTAATCAAGTTTTGTGAAACTAAAATAGATTCTTTGTAATTTGTAATTATTTTGTAATTTTGCAGTTGTTTGAAAGTTGATATATTTCATTTCTAAGCTTTAATTGACTTTCCCAATATTGATTAAAATGATACCTAAAAGTTTTCTATTATTTTGAGCAAAGTATTATGAAGGTTTTGAAATATCACTGCTGTATTATTATATATACAGTGTGTTTGGAAAATAAACCACAAAGTCGACTAAAAAACCCAAAAGCGTTATTCGCTATAGATGATTATGACATCATTAAACGACAAAATGCTACCACCAAATGAAAATGAAAAATTTCTCTAGAATAATCTGCCCTATTCCGCGTCATTCTTATAAAACGGTTTTAATATAACGCGGTCTTGTAACATAATATTCCTACAACTTAAAATTAACCTTGTACTTTGAGAATATTAAGTTTCAATTGCATGGTCCTTTTGCCATAAATTGCAATTGCCACATATCCAATTACCTTTATTCAAAAATATAGTAACTGGAATTATAACAATTGGAGCAACACTACTTGGCATTGCAATTTTTATTTAACGCAGAACAAATCAATAAGAATTGTAATTCTTAAATGTAATAAAGTAATTATTTGCCTTTATAAAAATGGATCTAGGAACTAGAGAAGTGTTTGTCACTAACTTATGTACTTGTGTATTCCTACAATATATTTTTGTCAAATTATTATTATATTACGTATTCGTAACAAAGTATTAATATTGAGATAGTGTTAATGTTTATTTTATTAGTAATAAAATATGTACCTAATCTTCGTACAAATAGTATTTTTTGAAATTTACAAACCACTCAGTTCATCATATATTCAAAATCTTTCAGTTAGACTGCAAGAAAAACGATCATCGGATACTTCAAATGTTCAAAATTGAAGCTTCTAGTACGTATGATCCATCCCGCGCTCAGAATGCAGAGTTTCCAATACTTATCATCGGTGGTTGCTTTACTACAAAAATGTACTATAGAAGTGATCCTATAAAGTATAATCTGGACTTTTCGGTACATGGGTAATGAATTTATAAACTATACACCATACATAATCTTTATCTTTATGTATTTTGATAATAATTAAATATAATAATGACCTACATGACCTCTGTAATTGATAATGGATTTTACCTGCCTAAAAAATTCCAGTCTGCTTTTGGTTATTGAGATCAGATAAATAGCACTTAAATACTAAAAAATTACTAATTACTATAAAAACATAATACAATATCAAATCAAATTGATCAAACATAATTATATTTTATATTAATGTTATGCTTTTTTATATGTACCTACCACTCTAAAGGGAGCGTATATTCTAAAAGAACTTCAATGTCTTGCCAGTAAAATTTAATAGAAATATATTAAATACATAAAACATATTTTATTAATATGAAGGAATTCTGCAAGGAAAGGAGTTCCACTTCATTCGAACACTAGAAGGTCATGGCGGCCGATAAGCCACCTGATCGGATAGTTTATATAATAATTTAAAATTCCTCTTGATTTAATAACCGTTCTTTTATCAATGTCTGCTTGCTGCTCAAAAGTTATTTCCATCTTCTACTGTGCAAAATTATTCCAAAATCACAGCGATCAACTTTATCGGTGCTTTCAATTAAAAATCAGACGAAAATTGTTAATATCTAACTTGCAACCCTTTTGTTTAGAAACCATTCGTCAGGCTGCGATCAGCCGGGGGGATCGAATGTTACAATCCCTTCAAAAGGGTTAAAAATTGAGAAATTTAAGCGATAGTATAAACTTCAATTTTTTAATGTTTTCAGCATAAACGATAATTTAGCAACAAGAGAGATGGTGCTTCGTACTCCAATCGTAGCTCAAGTGCTGCAGCCCTATCGGTCAAGTTAATCGTTCTTGGGATGGCCCAGCCTAAATCTTAGTTTATAATAATTTAAAGAGGTGCCCAACTAGCGTGTACTTTTATAACATTTTAATTTCGCTTCTTTTGCTTTTGTAACTGACATTTTCGATCTATAATAATTATAAATCTGAAATCTATACAATATAATAAATTATGATAAAAAAAACAAAAGGCAACTCTTACAAATAATGATTGAAAATGATAATTATTTATGTAATTATTAAGATTACTTACTTAAAAAATGAAAAACTATTAATATTTTTAAAATAGGGGTTTATACTATCATCTAATTTTCACAATTTTTAACCCCCTGGAAGAGCTGGCAAAGTCCGATCCTGATCCCTGCTGACCGCAGCCAGACTAATGGTTTCTGAACAAAGGGGTTACAAGATAGTTATTCACATATGAATTAAGTCATACCAAATCAGGTAGGCTCTTCCATAGATAGCTCTCCTTCTACTATAACGTTTAACATCTAAGAGGAGTTTTCTAAGCGTTTCCACAAGAATTCCAACGTATTAGTAAAGCTCATTTCGATAACTGTTAAATGATTCTTTCAATTTAGTGAATTCTTAATTTTTCTTTTTCTTTTAGGGTTTTTCTTTTTCTGTACTAGTTATAGTTCTTTTGCTGTTTTTGAGACAGTATTCCTTGAATTAAAAGTATTTTTATGCTGTATAAGATCACAACAATTCCGCCACATTTTTGTCCGTATATTTGTCCATAATACATCTTTTTGCGATACTTTCGTATGAATATCTCAAAGTGGTGACCAAAGTATTTAAGTGCTATTTATCTGATCTCACTAACCAAAAGCAGACTTATTTGTTTACCAGGCTCTCAGACGACCGGCTCCATTATAAAGCTTGTCTGTTTTGAAAGATACGGTGGGTATAGCGGTTTTATTGCCAGTCCGCCCTTGATAATAATAAAATATATCGATTAGGATGTAAATCAAATTGGGTTTGAAAATCAGTTAGTTTGAAAATTAAATATAATTATTATTTGGTAGTATTTCGTTCGATAATGATTTTTAGTAGGTCGCTGCAAGTCAGATCGTTTTTGAATTATGTGTTGAGGAAAAGTATTTAATATTATTTAAATAATAAAGTAATATTTTTATTTCAAGTGACTTTTCAAATACTTCTCCCATTTTGGAGATTTCCGTACAGTGCTTTCTTAGCTAGAACATTTTGTGTCCGTGTAGCGTCGCGACATTTAAGAGTATCGAGTACAGCGTTGATAACGGAAAGCGGATAAAAAATAGTTTTTATTTATTCTTTAAGTGTAAAAGCAGAATAAAATTATACGAATATGAACGCAAATTGTAAAAATAATTTCAATTATTTACAATTTCAAGCTATTTTATGGTTTTTGCATAATGCCCATACGCTTATGTGGTTTATTTGTGTGAAATTACTTGACAGAATTGCTGTTTAAATTATTTACATAAACTAGTATTACGGTTTATTTGTCAAACTCAAAAGCTTCAACAAAATAGAGAATTAGGAGAAAGGTTTAAGGGTAAAGCTGGTATATAAAATGAAATATCGTGGATTATTCTAGGTTTTTATAGTTGAATGCTTTTTTATCACGATAATTTTTATTTAAGAACGCAGTATTTTGCGAGTAATTGCGTCTTAAGACATATATTTCTGTTGGTAGAACTTTTATACACTATTATAGTTATTGGTGTATAGTGGGTAAAATTAAAGGAATTGTCTAGTGCTTAGAGTAAAACATCTAGCTCAGCACATTGCTATGTAAATACACCCCAATTGCTTTATTATCAGAACCATTAGTGCGTGTATAACTTGACTTAACATTTCATGGGGTTGGTTAAAATATTAAACGCAGTGTATATTTACTTTTCCCTTATTGCATGCTTTTCTTTCTCATAGAACGTCTGCTTGATATATTCTCGCTTGAATTTATGCCCAGAAAGCAAGTTTGATAAAAATTAATATTATTAATTTGCAATAATATAATTATATGTAGATGTTCACACTGCTTAATATAGCTAGAACAATTTTAGTTTAATGGAATTTAATAGGACACCTGTTTAACTGCTCGTTAAATATTTACGACACACGCTTCCTGTTTTATAAAGCCTTTACTGAAGGACTAATCGCTATTTCACGCTTTAAAGGAAGTGACAAATTATATCGCATTATTGACACACAATTGTGGTTACTACAAAAATTATAAGACTATAATGCATATGGCAATTTATATAAGATTAAGTTTGCAGTAATTACGTAACATTCCATTAAAGCTTCTTCTCTACACCTTGCTAATTGCACTTAATAGCTCCATAAATTGCTTCAAATTATTTGGAACATTCATATTTAAACATTTGAAATTACAACACAGTGAATCCCACATACTATTATTTGTTCAATTCGCAGAACAAATTCGTCTATCTGAAATCTGCTGAAACACGACTGAAATGCACTGACGAGGTTCAACCCCTCCAATCAGAATCAGTTGCCAAATGAGATTGGAGATATTCGCAAGCACAGCTACATATATGGCTTGCTAAGCTTCAAATAGTAGGAATAATTGAGTCGGCTTATGCAAGTCCCTGAATTCTGACATGAGTTCAGCTATCTGCTAATGAAATAGTATATAATATGTATAGTGGCATATAATTGACTTAGTTAACGTAGTTCGAAAATATATAACATAAAAGAAGTGCGCAAAAATCAGTAGTAAATCCAGTTTAATGATGTCATCATTAGCGTAGTTAAATTTTACCGTAATTTTAATTCATACAGTCAACTCTCTCTAAATGTGATTCTCATAATGCATTAAATTTGTTAGAATAGGGAGAGTTTGAGTTACAGAAACTATGAAATAAATAGTTAGTCACATTAAAAAATGTGACATTATTACAATTATTAACAAAGATTAGAATAAAATACAGCTGTTATTGAAATTTTCATTATTTAACTACTTAATATAATTTTATTCTAATACAAAGGCTTAGCCTTCTCTGAAATTCAGGACTAATAAACTATAATGAAGAAGAGAGCTAGCGCCATCTGACTCTTATTATGAAGATGTGGCGTCATCTTGTAGCCTATAGTGCGCGCTAACTTTATCAATAATAGCAAATTACTAAAGAATTAATGAATTAGAACCTTATTAACACTAAATAAATTAATTAAGCCACAAATCAGCTATTTTACAGATCGCTAATAAGAAAAATTATTTCTGGGGTCTTAAAAGACCCCTTGTGCCCATCCGAAGGTGTTTTAACTTTGAAATTTTTGTTCTACCTCTATAATGATCTTAGCTCAACGTTTATAAACTAATTATATTAGTTAAACATTTATAAGAAATGTCCTAAAATTTCAGCGTGAAATATCTTCAAATTTTAAAGTTATGAGCAAAAATAACACCCGGGGGTCCCAAAAGACCCCACGTGCCCACCCAAAGGTTAAGTTCAAGAGTGCGTGTGTGCCCACCATTTGCAGGTTCTGTGTTGGTTGCTTCTATCCTGTGGTTCTCGCAATAATTGAAGTCGGCAATAATATCAACTTTGAAAGGAAATGCTCTTAGGGCGCCAAATATCGAAATAAAACGCAACAAACAGAAAGAAGGGGATTTATTCGATATTAAAGATAAGTAAATAGATATTGGGTTGCGTAAAACACACAGATCTACAATAACTATACAACAAATGACGGACTCTAGGTCCTAGAGGTCCTAGAGGTCCTAGAGGACGGTTGTAGTCTGATGTTTAAGTGCGTCGACTACTAAGCAAAGAACCTTGGTTCGAGCCCGAGTAGAGCAAGAACTGTATTCTAGCCGTCCTCCCTCGGCGGGCAATGGCAAACTACCGAGGTAATCTACCTTGAAAACCCTTCATATAATGAAGTGGTTAGCCAAAACCCACCTGGGTTGTAGAGCTACTTAATAATAATAATAGGTCCTCAAACAGAGAACGCTGAAGGCGTCTAAAAAATAAAATTCTGCTGCTAATGGACTGATGGTCGTCTACAAACAAATATGCATAACTGCAACAACACCTACTCATGCAAAGTTAATCAAACAGATTGGTGTAAGGCTTGATGTAACGGTAGACAAACAGTGATTGCAAAAATACTAAGTGAACAGCACTTACCTAGTCTTACGCCTTTTAGATCTGCTATTGATAGTACAGTATAATTAAATGTGAACCCCGAAATCCAAAAAATAAGAAGTTGGATTGTCACAAAATGTTTATAATCAGTTGCTCTATAAGTACTAAAAATGTAACCTGAGCCCGGCTCTATCGCAGCAAAGCCAACTGCGCGGACTCAGTTCAGAAAACGTTACCACAACAACTACTTTAGCGAGTCTACGGCTAGCTTTGTTTGAGCAAACAGGGGGGGGGGTCAAAGGAGTACAGACCCCGACTCACTAAAACAAAACCAAGGCGCCACGTACTTTTTGTCGCTGATGATGTTTTGCCTGAAAGTACGAAAGCTGAAAAAAATAATAAATGATAAATGAAACGCGTTGTTGGGTAACAAAAGTTTAATAACATAAAACAATGTAAAGGTAAAATTAAAGTGTTACTAAAGAAAATATAAAAGATGTCAAAGTGGCCAGACGCAGCTGAAAAGCGAAAGGTATCGTCGTCAGATTTGATAACGCTAACAGTTTTTTACAAGCATGATCAATGTCGTACTTCGTGCAAACAAAAGTTAATTAAATACCATGTCAAAAAAACAATCTTCAATTGATGACGATAATCACAATTTGGCTGCCGAATACGCACAACATTAAACAGGTGTGCCACGATGATATAATAAAAAGAATTAAATTTTGGTTCACCCCAAATAAACCGAAAGCCAGCACGGCACTGGATAGTAGGGCAGGAACAACGGGTGCGCTACCAATCTCGTCGACTGCTGATGTAAATTCAAATTGATCGGTATTATGGTAACCAAGATTAAAAGGTATTGGCGAACGGAACCTTCTCTGTTTCTTGAATAACAAGAGAGCGTTGAGTGGATGATTCTTAATTTAAACGTAAATATTAGATTTGGATGTTTTTCAAAAACCCAAGTATGATGATCGTATACAGTAAAACAAATCCGCAAAAGCATAATCGGTACACCAACCTCCAAATATCGGTTTCCGAACGAAGTCAACTGATATGTAAATCCCAAATTAACGGTATGGAAATTCTAAAAATATTTTTCCTTCCAAATAATTTATCAAGTTAACTACTGGACACAAAAAATCAACTTAATTTTTCCAAAATTCTAACGTCCAATCTTAATATGGCGTACGCTTATCTATCTATGCTAATCTATTTTATATTAAATTTTAATACCAAATAATTTTTATTAGATTTTAGGCGGGGCGAGGGGGGCAAGGAGTTAAAACCATACATTTCCACAGTTTTTGTCAAATATCTCGAAAATGACGTTAGATAGAGCAAATCCCGCCATGTACAAAATTAAAGGCCGTTAAATTTTCTAGAAAAATTGTCTGAAACATGTTTTTGGTAAACCCTACGGATTAGAAGATATGGAAAAGGAAAGTTTTAATAAATTTTTGCCCTTCTTGAATACTTTTTTCCAGGATTAATATATTTATATGAAAAAAAATCTTTGTAAGTTACAGACTGGCATTTGTAAAAAGCATTTTAATACATTAAAATTACATATGGACATACAAATCTATATATTATGTATAAAAATGAAACGTAAAAAATGTATGTACGCTCATCACTTGAGAACGACTCTACCGATTTGGCTGATCTTTTTTTCGTTGTGTTTGTAATTGTTAAGAAAAGGTTTCTATGTAATAATATTTACGAAAATCCTATCTAAAACAGATTTTAGTACAGATTTTGGTCATAGTTTGTGACGCGCATGACTGGGTTAACGAGGTTCCATTTGAAATGTGCATTACAGGGTTAATATCACTTCTCTTCTCCATCACCACCATCAGTAATTACAAAATTCTAAAATTAATTAAAAATTACAGTAAAAACAAAAAGTAAGTAAGAAAATTATCAAAACTGTCCCCCCCCCCATATCTCATAATCTATGAAATTTACCAAAAAAATTTAAAGAATCATTTTTGTAGAAAGTTTCACTGCCTTTAATTTTGTATAGAATGGTATTTTCGGTATCTTCCAACATTTTCGAGATATTTGACAAAAACTGTAGAAACGTATGGTTTTGACTCCTTCCCCCACTCGCCCCACCCAAACCCGTCGCTCTAGAAGGGAAGACTTTTTAGTACTTATAGAGGAACGAGTAATGAACATTTTGTGGCAATGAAACCTTTATTTTTTGGATTTCCCGGTTTGGGTGTTTTTAGTCTAATTATACTGTACTATGAGTAATAACGGAAACATAAAGATGTTACCTGGTCCGGATTCCTTCCAAGAGCTCTTTTCTGGATTCGGATCTGTCCCAATGAGCTAAAACTACTGAAACAGATAAATGCCACTCACATAAGAAATTTACAAAACACCAATTATCTAACTCAAGCTATCTGATTTGATCAACTCAACACAAGCAGATCTATCGACAAACCTAATACCTGATTGCTAGAAAAAAAAGGTGTAATCAACAGCAGTTACAAATGCTAGTGATGTTTCAAAAAACTACAAAGTTAATCCTCCACTATTGGGATACTACAAATTCAAATTTTTTTTCAAATTTAATCAAAATTAAAATATGGGAAAAAAATCTAAAATAATTCCAACCAGAGTTTGGTAAACTATAAAATCGGCTGATCGGTTGATTACTTTTTGACCTTGTAATTTTTTCAACGTTCAATTATTGAAGGTCCCAATTGCTACCATCAAGACATCCAGTATTCAAACTTTAGATCCAAAGTGATCACTACGGCGCGGCGCTATTTTCTTCCAGTAAAATTAAATGTTGTCCAAAATATATATTTAAATTTTTTACGAATATTTATGCAAACTTTGGTATTAAACATCTAGCCACGTTCGTTTTATTTATCAAAATGCCTCTTATCAGGGGTGAGCGCTCGGTTGATTTTTACTCTACCGAGTGCGTCGTAATTATTCAGGTAAACGAATAATAAATTGTTACTTTTACGTAACGACGCGACGTATGTAACGTTACACTCTATTAACTTGTTTGCCGACTAGAAGTATCGAACTTGGGACTAAACGAAGCTTTATGTGCATGACTTATATAGCTAGCGAGACTGGAACTAATATATTATGTATGAATTAGTTCGTCTTATCTGCTGCAGATCTGGCCGCTACAAAACTATTAACATCTTCAAAAAGTAAAATAAAGAATTTTGGACCGCGAGATCTATAAAAAGATAGATACTCCATTCACAATACTTATTCAAAAAAGTAACGTGAGGCTTACCACAGCATCTTGGTCTTGAATATTCGATTTTTATGCTTAACAAATACCATACCTACTATACAAACAAATTTTGAGTTTACAAGTTTTAATTGATAAACTTACAGTTTACAATAAATTATAAATTAATAACTATAATCGTCCGTGCTTCGGAAGGCACGTAAAGCCGGCGGTTCCCCTGGGTTGATGATTTGCTCTCATCAACAAAAATCCAGGGTTACGGGCACATCTTCTGAGACGAGCTCAGCAAGCTGCCTCAGATGTAAAGCAATGAATATGCTCACAGACTTGGGACTTCGACTCTGTCTTCGATAGAAGATGGACCGAGGTCAAGGCAAACAGAATTTATTCTAGCCTAAAAGTGGAAGAAGAAGAAGAAGAAATAAGAAGTTATAATATAATCATCTAACACTCAAGTAAGACGGAAAAATTTGTTTATAATAACCTCTGTAGGCATCGACCCTAGCACCGAAGCGGAATTTCCTTATTGGATGCACAAGTTGTAACCTTTTATATACCTAGAGGTATTGAACCGTAGAAAGTTTTATTTATCGTAACTGCGAAATATAAAAAACTCTCCACCAATTTCAAATTAAGTTGTAGAAAAATCAAAGAGAGACTAACGAATTTTCTTTAGAAGTAAGGAACAATATACCCATCGTCGGACGAGAAACTTATAAAACCTACAAATGCTTTAACTGCTCAAGTTAGCTATAAGTTCAAAAGGACCTGAACAAAATCAATAAAGGAAATTACGTTTTATTTAAAAGGTGATTTATTGCTTATATGTAGGTGCAGGAAGTTATTAAAAGTTTTTAGCTATTTCAAAAGGATTTTAAGCGAAACTTATAATACTATTTTCAGTATTTTCATTATAAAGTAATTTTTAAATAATAAAAATAAGCTTTGTAAATAAGTTTAAATTTTAAAATGTTATACTTAACCTTTTCGTTTTTCTTGAAATTATGAATTGGTGGATTTAAAAATTGTAGATTTCAACAATAAAGTATCATACTCTCACACTAGGATGAATATTGATGCTCTATAATACATAATAATTTAACGACATTTAGATTGATTTCTCGAAATTGTAGTTTTTTATTTTTACAGTTAATTAACGAAAAGTCATCAACTATATTTCTAGCTTTCATGTTTATGACTTTGATCTAAAGAGATGTGCTAGTTAGTATATTTGCAGAGTTTTATTTTGATACTGCCACATTGAGATTTTAGTCTATTGCACTATTTTCCTTTCGCAAAGCCATTTTTTTACATTTAATTAGAATATTTTGGTTGGACATCGGATCTCATATTCTGAAAGCCTGAAAATTATTAATTTTTTGACAAATAATCTTAATGTAGTTTGCGAAGAAAAATACATTGGCGTACAGAAAATTTTATATTTACTTTTGTGTAGAAATATCAGTAGGTTTTGTGCGTAATGGTTCTTATTTATAAATAATTATTAAAATGGTAAACAAATACTTTTTCTGTTAATGCCCTGTATGTTCTTCGGACTTTGATTTTATATAATTTACTGTTTTCAAGAGAAATACTGTGTAACTTTCAATCGGAATATTGGTAATTTTACGCTTGAAGTAATGTCAAACTAGCCAAGCGGCAATATTATCTTATTTGTTTGACCATTTCCTGTGTATATAGCGACTGAAGATGCGATTCTATAAATCTTTGAGTGATTCAAGGTGAGGTGTCTCGTTTCTCTAGGAGCGGCATATAAATTTAGTGTTTAGTTACAAATGACTGATCTGCTTGAACCATAAACATACGAATGACTGTTATGCTTTTAACTCAATGTGACTAGTATTTTTTATTCTGTAAACGAAACTTCAAATACATTTTCTCGGGTATTAGGTTTGCCGACAAAATAAAATATAGAAATTAAAGCAAAATAAGTGTAGATTTACATAATTATGTATAAAATCTTATGGTTCCATCCATATGACTTTATAATACTTTTTTAATGTGATTATGGAGTAGATAATTTTATAAAATTATAAAATTTTAAAAATAAGGATACATTTATTCTTAATTTACCGCAAATTATTTCTGTAATCCTGAAACTTCAGCCTAGGATCTCAGAAACCCCAAGTGCTGTATGTTGTCTTAACTTACATAATGCTTGTAGTTTTTTAGATCCCACTGTGCACTTGCAGGGTTAAGACCCTGTGTACCGATTATAATCAAAATCTAATCAGCTCTAAGTCCCATTAAGCCGTATTACTGTACCAAATAAGAAATTTTGTTAAAAATTTCCAATTACTTTTTGAAATAGAGCGCACAAAAAGTTTGACCACATACACATATAGGTACACTATTCTAAGAAAATATTTTGTTATAAATTGTTTCGTTTAGAAGTTATAGCAATTTGAAAAAGGCCAAGAAAAAAATTTTTAATTTTCAACATTTCTTTACTTACTTTTTTTCGTAACTCGAAAGCCGTTAAATTTAGACAATAACAAGTTAAAATCTAGTTTGTAGATTATTTCACACTCTTTAAAAAAGCACTTAACTATTTTTACTAAAATCGATATTTTACGAGCTATGGCCATGTTAAGTTAAAAATTAAAAAAATGCTTTAAGGAGGCCTAACTCTCCAAGGATTAATTATGTAAAGTGTAACTGGAGACACCCTGTATATTAGATACTATAGGTTTTATGCAAAGGAAGGTTTCTGATAAAGTTGATAATCTTTCAATTCTTTTTTTTAGATGTTTCAATCATTAATTTACTTTAATTTTAAAAGTTTAAACAAATTATTATTTTGCTTCTAATTACTAGACAAAGTGTAAAAATCTGATGTGGACACCACATAATTTCCTTGTAATTTTTATAATAATTGGACAGGAATCTCGTTAATCTATTCATGCGCGTCATTAATTACAACTTTTGGCACGGACAATCGCAACCAAAAATAGGAGGTGCACAACTAGATGCTATAAGTGTCTCAAATCCAAAATTTCAACTTTCTACGACCTACCGTATTTGAGTTATGCGACATACAGACGTCCGTACATACGTACGTACGTACGTACGTACAGACGTCACAACGAAAATAGTCAAAATGGATTCAGGGAAGGTCAAAACGGATATTTCCGTCAAAATCTGGAAATCGAAAAAAATCGGTATCACAATACTTCCTTGGTTTACAAGGAAGTAAAAAGACTTATAACTTATCATTAAAGAAACAATTAGAAAAGAAGTAAATAATTTAAAAAAATAAGTAAATAAATAAAATCTGCAAGCGTATGTCGCTTAATGTAATGTATCCACAATAATTTTAATAAATTTTTTATAATTTAAAAAATATATTTATTTTTTGTTGATTGGATTGTGATACATCCAGACATCACTGATATTATGATAAAAAATAAAAATTACAGTTGTATCATTTACAGCAAGTTATTAAACTAATTCATTTAAATATTTAATATTGTGATTTAAAAGTAAACTCAAAGTAACTACAAAATAAAAAAAATAGTATAATGAAAAACTAATCTATAATCAATAAATCGAAAACTACACAAAAATATTCATTTTTATGGTCCGCATAAAAAA
Source organism: Cantharis flavilabris (assembly GCA_949152465.1). Classification (NCBI taxonomy): domain Eukaryota; kingdom Metazoa; phylum Arthropoda; class Insecta; order Coleoptera; family Cantharidae; genus Cantharis; species Cantharis flavilabris. Next base: position 27,095,730 of record OX424439.1, read on the forward strand.
CAACCCATTATGCACTTTACTTTTATTAACATGAACCGAAGACAAGAATTACAAATTTACTTATGCAAGAATGTGGATCAATGTGTTTCTATGTTTTCATCTATTAACTTTCCATTACAAAAAAAAACTCTTTGGTTTAATTCTTAATTATGCTTTGCGCTTTTATTTGTACTAAAACTATTATTTTTGGTAACCTAATAAAGATTATTATTATTATTATGTTTATTTTAAATCTCACATTCATACATCGTGGAGTGAATATTGAATGGGGGATTTAGTTCCAAACATTCTATATTTTTACATAATGTGTTGAATTATATTATTTTTAAATACATAAATATAGTAAATTGATTTTGAACTAATTACATAGGTATTTTATAAGTCACTTTTTTTCGTTATGTCATGTGGCATTTAAAAATTTTCTAACTATGTGGCACGTTTCTAAAATGATTGCTTTTTGCATCTCAGGAAATAATTTTGAAGAAAGGCCTAAATGGGACAGATGGGTTTTAAATTTGCAAAATACCACACCAGTAGCTGATATTACTATTGGTATTATAGAGATTTTTGTTAGACCTCATACACTCATCATTTCCATCGCTAATACCTCCTACTTGCGAATTTTTTCTTTTTCCGTATTTAAAACAATTTTTGACAGAGGCACGTCAATGATGACTGCATTTCGGTCTCGTCCATTATGACTAATTTCTCTGTCTGTCAATATTAACCTGTCCCAGTATAGAAGAGTAGATTCGTTTTCAAGGACAGGTTCAGGAATGTTGTCGTAATAAGATCTAAAATTGTCTAACAAGCCAACTTTCTTTGCGATTTGCTGGTGTAATATCTTTCAAACTTGGTTATGTCTACGGAGATAGTCAATAGGAGATAGGTACGAGCAACCGGCTATTATGTGTTCTATGGTTTCGTTGAGGACGTTACATTTTCGGCAGTGATATGCAACCTCTAGATTCATTATGTGTTTCTTGTAGTTATTTATGATAAATAAACCTAATCTCGTCCAATGCGATAAATGTAATTTAAAAAGATATCGGGATATATGGAACGCAATCAAACTCATAAAGTTGTCAGGTCGACGTTTCGGAGGACTTTATTCGCTCCATCTTCGGGACTAAAATAAAAATTGAATATGGAAAAATATAGTAGGTAGTAAATATTACCTAAACAACCAGGATGTATATTGTTTGGTACATGACGCGAGGAGTAAAAAACATGGTGCAATACTATATAAGGAAAACGAAAAATATTAACACTATGGGTTAAAACGAATAAAATTAGAATAAAATATGACACAAAAATTATGTCAAGTTATAAAAGATAACAAAACATATCATGTGTAGATCAACTTCAAAGTATGGCCAACTCAATTGATAACAAAAAATTTTTCAAATTTTAAATTAAAATTAAAATTTAAAATTTGAATTTTTTATTTTATTTAAATATTTTATTTATTTAATATTTTATTTAATATTTTATTTAAAAATTCAAAAATTCAAAAATTGATAACAAAAAATTTTTCAAATTTTAAATTTTTGAATTTTTGAATTTTTGAATTTTTAAATAAAATATTAAATAAAATATTAAATAAATAAAATATTTAAATAAAATAAAAAATTTTTTAAAAATTTTTTTAAATTTTTTAAATAAAAAACAAAAATTTTTTGTGATCAATTGAGTTGGCCATACTTTGAAGTTGATCTACACATGATATGTTTTGTTATCTTTTATAACTTGACATAATTTTTGTGTCATATTTTATTCTAATTTTATTCGTTTTAACCCATAGTGTTAATATTTTTCGTTTTCCTTATATACCTAGTATTGCACCATGTTTTTTACTCCTCGCGTCATGTACCAAACAATATACATCCTGGTTGTTTAGGTAATATTTACTACCTACTATATTTTTCCATATTCAATTTTTATTTTAGTCCCGAAGATGGAGCGAATAAAGTCCTCCGAAACGTCGACCTGACAACTTTATGAGTTTGATTGCGTTCCATATATCCCGATATCTTTTTAAATTGTAGTTATTTGTTGCTATAACTCCGTCCTGAATAGCACACATGAATCCTTTGGTTTCTAAATATAACAATCCTCTCCGAAGCCATTCTATTGACATCTCCTTATCAATTCCATTGGAATCCAAAATCGTCGGATGTTTGCCATGAAGCACCTTATTTTTCCAATTTATGTTCAAATCACTTTTTAGTTCACAATTCAAATTTGTATTTTTTAAATTTAGACCGCTAAAATGTTTGTCGAATGTAATGACTGCCTGAATTATTATTATTTTTAACCGACTTCAAAAAAGGAGGAGGTTCTGTGTTTGTCTGTATGTATTTTTGTTTTTATGTATGTTCATTATGTATGTTATGAACCGATTTTAATGATTCTTATTGCGTTGTATTTAGCACAGTTCCAAGGTAGTCCCGTTCTAATTTCGTTGGTAAGCTACTTTGAACTTCCAAGATACTGCATGGAATAAGGTACATAGGTACCTAGTGTTTCTGTCTTTCATCTTCCGTTAAAACTAGCCATTATAACCTCATTAGAAAAACAGCTTTCCTAGATCTACCTATCACTTAAAATTATAAAATAAAAAATTTTCAATTAAAATAAACCGACTTCAAAAAAAAAAGTTAAAAAAAGAACTAAAAGAGCAAAAAATAAATATGTTTTATTCTAATTTATTAAAAATTAATTATTAATTATAATTATAAATTCAGTGCCAAGTAAAAGCATCAGTAGCAAGAACATTGAAATCCTATGTACCTACTTGGTGACTTTTACCCCTAAACTAACTATTTGTGTTATAGTTACTGGCAAATTATGTTTTACTTGGCAACGACTTCATAATTATTATAAAGAAATTATTAAATTATATTATAGTAAACAATAATTTCTTAATTACCTTAAACGGAACAACAAATATTAGTAAGTATTAAATTGTGAATAAAATATATTTAATGTTTGCTTTCTAGTTTTTTTTTTTGAACTTTTTTATTTGAAGTCGGTTTTTTTTAATTAAAAATTTATTTTAATTATTGTTTTCGCTAACAATATACTAAAATATTGTTAATACACTCTTGCGCGTCACATAAGATCGGCGTTCGTTTGTTTCATATTGTGATAAACAAATGCTGCAAAACTATATAGCTTCAGAAATGTTTGCATACGTAGTATGTAGTATGTTTCCTATGGGCGTATTCGTATCTGTATAATCAGAACTCGAACGTTCATGAGAAGCTGGTAGGGCCTAAGTTTGGGATTCTCTTGTTAAAAACAATAGACATAATTTTATACCCTATCCTAAACTCTGCGTTGGTAATAATTCTGAACGATACCGACAAAGATTTTAAACTAAAGATAAGAGCTAATTGGGTCAACTGTTTAATTGTTGAGCGTTAGTATTATTAATTTTATATTTTTCCACTAACATTACCGGTATTAAAATTCTAAAGCAATCTAAACGTTGTCAATAGAATATTTGTAGACAATTGTGATTCGAATCACGTAGCAGCTGCTTGTAACAGCGAACGATGGGGCTGTTAGGATGTGGAATCAGAATGAAAAGTGCCCCACAACGAGGCCCACTTACCGGCTTAACCCGCCCCTTCGTTCCTTCCGATGCGATATTCCAATTTTAGTAAAGATACATACGCAAGTAAGTTTAGAAAAAACATTTTAGTTGACGTCGAAAACAAAGAAATTGGTTACGTTTAAATATCTAGCTATCAGTTGAAAACTGAACGAGAGATTACAATTTAAATTAATGTAAAATTCTGAATTTTAAAATAATCGTGTTCGTATTGGGACTTTGAGTGTTTGACACACAAATACATTAGTTTGTGTAATTAATGTAATAATGATCTTAAAAAGTTGCGTTAAATAGCCAATCATTATTTTTACCAATTTGTTTAAACGTGAGTTTTAAATATCGATCTGTTGGGAGAACCTGACTCGCTTTTGATCGTTCTACTGGGATTACTGTAATCAAATTAAGACACGCTATTGAGCAATTTGTCTCACTTATTTCAAATTTTTCTATAAAATGTGTTTTGTATTCTATAGTATAATTTGTGGCGTAAAAAAACTTTTTAATAGTATTGTCAAATGTAATGATTATATTTTTAAAAACCTATTTATAACACTGGATATTTTACATAGTGTATAATAGGTAGGTAATAATCATTTTATATATTTTAACATTTATTATGATTTTGTATGGAATTTATGGATATAAAAAATAGTGAAAATAATATTAATTCACAATATCAAGTAAATAATGAAAATTAGATTATATATAAGTTATACAAAATAATAATTGAATATTAAGTAAAATTATAATAACGAAATAATGTAAAAAAATCTTAATATTTTTTTCACAAAAAATGTCGAAGACATTTTGTCATCCCCACTTGCCGTCGCCCTTGCTCCGCCGTCGGAAAATTATTATTTAATTTTTTAATGTCAATTTTCACCTATCACTATTAGTCTTTTTCTTTCCACTGCTGAATTGAGGCCTTTCCCAAAATTTTCCATCCCTCTATGTCTCCTTTTTATCTCGTCCCTCCATCGTGTTTCTGGGCGCCCTGTGTTTGTTTTTTCTTTTCTCGGTCTCCATTGCAGCATCTTTCGTGTTTACCTATCATCTTCCACTATGGCTATGTGTCCTGCCCTATTCCACTTCAATTGATATGCTTTTTCAACCACATCTTGTATCCCTGTCTGTTATCCTATCCAGTCATTTTTTTTGTGATTCCGTAGAGTTAGAGTTTTTTATCGCTCTTGGTTTCATCGCAGTAGATTTTGTTGAACTCCAGGTTGCTGAGCCATATGTTAGGCCAGGTAGAATGCATTGATCGTCTAAGTGATATTGGTATTTTAGATCTTAAAATGAATTTTAATTCCTCCAAACGCTCTCAATCTCAACTTGGTTCTTCTGGTTATTTCGGGTGTCATATCATCTTCATTGGTTGTTATAAGTAGTCCAAATGAAAAAATTCCTGCACAACCTCTAGGATGTTGCCATCAAGCATAATACGGATCTCTGGAGTTCTTCTCCGCTTCCAGTTATAATGTCATCTGCAAGTCTTAGGTGGTTAAGGTATTCCCCGACTATACATATTCCTTTATTCTGCCAATCTAGGTTTTTGAAAACGTTTTCCATTGTTGTTATGAAGAGCTCTGGAGAAATTGTATCTTCTTGTCTTATTCCTCTTTTGATCTCTATAAGTACTTGTTGTTGGTGTATTCATTTTTATTTTAATTTTTGCATTTTCATATATGTTTTTCAGTAGAGTGGAATACTTGTCACCTATTCTACAGTTTTTTAGAGATCTCCTTATTGCACATATCTGCACAGAATCAAAGGCGTTTTCGTAGTCAACGAAAAACTAATGCCAGTATAACTATATGCATGTTATACTCTTTACTATTTTCCAGCAATATAATTGTGACAGTAAGCTTATTGACCGGTAGTTATTTAGGTCAGATAATATATCACATTTTTGTCGAGTAACATCACTTCTGCGTCCTCCTATGAAGTCGGAATAGTCCGTTCATGCAAACAAGCATTATTTAACTCCATCAGTTTCACCAAGATCACCTATCCACCAACTTTTTAGGGCGTTTTCTATTTTGTCTATGGTGATTTCAGGCATGTCCTCTGATCCAACATTTAACACCTTAAGCCTGTTGTATTGTCCTTGCTTGACTGGGCTCGGGTTTGCTTCACTGCTGTACAACTGTTGGTAGTATTTGTCTACTTCTTCAACAATCTTCATTCGGTCAGTTATTATATCGCGATTGTTGTTTCTGATCTTAAAATTTATCTTCTTATTAGTGCCAATTTTTTCTTTATGACTTTAGAACCTATTTTTGGGTTTATTAATTCTTCTATTATTATCTTTGTGTTATAATTTCTCTCATTATGAGTTTATTAAGTTTCGCCAGTTCTATTGGAATGTGATTCTCTCTTGACTTCATTTTGCTTCTCTTTTCCATTAGGTTTTCAGTGGCTTTTGATATTTTATTGTGATATGAATTTTTAATCAATCACTATCAGTAATCACTTATAAGATTACTTTTACCAATAAGTACTAGTAAGTAAATGTTTAAAAATAATTTTTAAAATATAAACATTTTGTATGGTTTGGATGGTTTTTAAGTACGAGTCACACTCGAGGTCTCGTGGAACAGACTATAACAAGTCAAAATGTACAAGACTCTGCTTGCGGTTCTCTGATTTTTCGAAAAAATTTGTAATAAAAAATCATGTATCTAGCTAACCATTGAAGTTATTTACAACCAGTAATATTGGTGTATTTTTACTAAACAGCCTTTAGTAAAATTTCAGAAGTGTACAAATACTGTTGAGAGCGACTGGATACATAAAGTACTACTATTATTCTTATTGGAGTTAATAAAATAATAATGTAAATCTTGTAATAAAATAAAGTTAATAAAGTAAAATATGAAGACTTCTTAAAAATTAATAAATATTTTAATAAAAATATGTTTCCATATGCTTTTTTTTTGCTTTAATTAATTAAACCATTAATAAACCAATTAAAAATATTATTAGAATAAATATTATAAACTAGGTCTATTTATTGACTTTTGATTTCACGCGTGGAAGATTTATTTCCTCGAGGGAAAAGTCAAAGAGAACAAACCATTATAGTTTACCTGCAGTGTTTCGAGAATTAACTTCATTATCAAGTCCGCTAGTTCTCTTTCATTGAAGCTTTTCGCATTTCACTTTAATTGGTTTGTTCTTACACCTTAATATATTAATATTTCTTTTCAGTTTTTGATTATCTTTGAGTAGACCTAAATTAATTTTACTGTTTGCGGTTCTTCCTTTTCAAGTGCAAAACTGCTATTTGCTTCAGTACTTACATAGCATCATGAAATTATTTAATTATAACGTTATTGAAGTTAATCGATTTTCTATACAAATTTTTAAAGAGACATAATAATTACAAATATTTCAAACGCTTCCTCTAAAATAAAGAATATCTTATAATGGGTCAATCATATACTTTCATTTATGGGAAATTTTGATATTAATTTACCAAACTTGTATTAACTATTACTAAAGCTTAAAGCTTCTTATGCGGCAGTCAAACCCAGGCGGACCACTTTGTTAGTTTTCAGCATAACAGCACAATTAGCCTGAGCTCTGATATCGAATTATTTTAAAAATACTTTGTTAAAGTTAGTTTATACTTTACGGTCTTCCTGTAAATAAATGTATTATATTTGAACATGCACTCAAAACACGCCACTAATATTTTCAGGTGATTATATAATTTTAGGAAAAGGAATTTTTTTATTATGTGGTAAAACTATACAAAATCTGTGCTAAATTGTCTTATTTAGTAATTTTGTGGTTGGAATCCACCTACATGACATCGAAATTATTTGTTATTTCGATAGCGATTAACTGATTAACTTTGTTTTTTAAGCTTTGATTCCTTAGTATAAATAATCTACTAATAGTAAACAAATTCTAAAAGAAAATAGAATTTGAAATATGACATTGAAATGAGACTACTACTAAATTATGGATGAAGCTCAATTTTTTCTTTAACATCGGAAATAATCGATTTTGCACATGAGAAGCACCCAGTTGTTCAAAGCGAACACTGTTTGTTGACGATACGTGTACTCGATGCAAATAGTTGCGCAAAGCTTTCTAAGGGACAGAATAGTTTGAAGTAGTCTTCATAATTCAAATCATAATTTTATTTTAAAGTTGATTTTATTAATTACAGTAGGATTTTTACCTAAAAACAGATTCCAGCCATTGTACACACGTAATTTTTAAGTTCGAGCGGCTTCAGGGATGTATTTAGAAAGTATGTAAACTCTCAAGAGCTCTCATAAACATATTGTTATTTTTAAAATATTTTTATTATTCCTGTGTATTGGGAAATGTATGTACATATAGGTTTTTTATTATTTTGTAAATATATATGCGCACCCGACTCTAAGGTACTCGGTTCGAATCCGGGGAGAGTCTAAAACTTCCATATGACTGTCTCCGTGCTTCGGAGACTATTAACTATTAAAAACAGGGTTACAGGCATTCCCCAATCCGGATAAGCAGCCGTGGGGTCTAAATGCTTAAAGAAACCTTTCTCTCAGAGCAAGAGACCTAACATTCAGGAGTGCATATTGCTACAGGCTAAAAGGAAAGGAAGGATATGCGCACCTAATACTTTGTCATGATTCAAGTATAATATTTATTGATAGCAATTTATTTTGTACAAGCTATTTGATGGAGAATTTAATATTTCATAACACAACAAAATATAAAAATTATAAGATTTGTTCGCACAGAGTGATATTTGTAGTCGAATGAATGAATAACTTAAGTAAGATATCATGTAGCAACTTAATAATTCCTTCTACGTAAAATACCTGTTACTGTAATATAAAATTTTAACTGAATTTGTAAATTATTCTTTAAAATTTTTATAATATTTTGTCCTAAAAGACGTAACTCTAGTAAATGGGTAAACATTTGCCGAGACTAAAACTCACCATAAACCTTGGTGTATTTCAGTCACTAGACAATCTATTCCAATTATTGTTGTAAAATGTAATTAAATTAAATTTAAAATTTAAAATCACTTCCAAGTGAATTTAATGAAAATTCACTAAAATTACTAGTTTCAACTATTAACTTTAAATACTCTTTGAATATAATTAATGGGATCATTTAGCTGCATGATTCTTGGTACTTATTAATAACATAACCTATCCTCCAATGCTAATTCATTAGTAATAATAATCAACTTGTACTTTCTAACTAATAGTATTAGTACATTATGAAACGCGACCCAGGAATTCCAACGATCCTAACACATAATAAATTTCTGTCTTAGTACATAGATCTAATCAGTGAGAAGAAAATTCGTGGGATTAATTAAATGATTAATAGGGTAAAGCGTAGATAATCAAATATTTCTGTTTTGTTTCAACAAAAAATTGTATTTTCAGATTATACTGATTCCATAAAATTGAAAACCAAAATCATATTATTCAGTGGTAGTTATGATGAGTACTTACTGGATAGGCCTGTTACTAAAGAAATCTTATTACTCAAGGAGCCGTTGCTTCAATATCCTTTTCTGAAAAGCTGTCCTTTTCAGGCAATAACTTCAAATTTCCTACAGACTGTAATTTTTCGTTTCATATTGCTAAATAATTTATTTTTCTCATTTACGATATATGTATCTGCAAGATATATAAATAAATGAAAATCATCATTCACAATTCAATCAAATGTGAATTTTCTAACAACGAAATTCAAGACAGTTAAAGTGTTACTTTAAGACTTCAGTTCTGAAGAAACAAATTCAAAAGTAACCATTTTGAGGTGAATAAGTACAAAGATCAGGATAATCACAAAATGCACGTTTGTTTAAATCTGTAGAATTATTTTTATCACTCAATGCAAGTACATCAGCTTATTACCTAATTCCTGAAATTAGTTCCTAAATGCAAAATCTTAATCATGAGAAAAGTAGGTGGGATTTAGAACCCCCGGCCCCTGTTTAAAGCTGGAAGAGATGAGGAAATACCACAGACACTGTCAGATTGGAAATTTATGTGTTTAAAAAAGCTATGCCAAAGGTAACAGAATTACAAACAGTTTAACGGGTAAGTTGGTACAATGCTGAACCAACTTGCCCCGCTTGTAATATGTCAAGTTTCCCCAATAGTATGACTTTGTTTACAATCTGTCTATGATCTACACAAATCGATCAATCAAAATTAGATAAATTTAAGTTCATACAATTATACATGCAGAATGAAAAGCTCTTATCGTTGAATCAAGAATTTATTTATGTCGTGCTGGAACATAAATAATATAAGCATGTCTCATTAAACAACACAACGTGCGATTAAGAAAATTTGGGCCGTGTGGGCCCAAAATAATTAGATTGTCAGCTTATTCTGTTGCCAAGTGGTCCTAGTCTCCCTTGAACGATAAAACGTTTGATAAAAATTGAATAATTTCGATTGAATTAATGTAAAAATAACGGCATTGTATGAGTATTATTTTATTGTATTTCTTCTAAAATTATTTAACAATAAATAATTTATAAAAGCTATCTATTATAAATCATAAATAGAGCAGAATTTACTAATAGCGAGAAAATTTAACTTTCCTTTTTAAGAAGTCACCAGACTTTTAGTGTAACGTGATTGCGTGTTTGTGTCAAGCGGGATAAATTATTATTTATGAAATATTCTATAGAAAATTGGTATTTAGCAATGAAAAGCGTTATTAAAGTGTTAATATACAAGCTTTCTAAAACTTGTCAAATTTTATAATAAACATTGACAAAAGAAAATATTTTTATTTTATGTTTTATGGTGGTGGAATTAGTAGAAGAATATATTATAAACTTTCAAAATTGAGTTTTAAAAAAAAAAAAATTAACAAAAATAATTTCGGAGTAAATCATGTTTTAGTTTTGTTTCCCGCGATCGGTCGCTATATAGAAAAAATCTGACAATTATTATTATGAATTTTGAGTGTGAACACTGAGCATTCTTATAAATCACAATAATAATAATATGTTAGATTTTTTCTATATAGCGACCGTTCACGGGTTGTGGTACTCTTTAAATTTAATTTTTATCAAAATTTAGAAAAATCTACCAAACCTGAGAAGTTGAAAATTTATTAGTAAAACTATTAATTAATCAGAAATGCAGTGTAAAGCATACACGCTAGAGTTCTGAATATTCATTCCAACAAACTAATATTATCTTGGGTTATTTAGCCAGGTTATTTAAACAGAGTTGTAAATAAGACTTACCTCTAAAATAATAATTTAAAGAATAATTTGACACCAAAACTTGAACACGCGAGAACATGTAAGCAGTTTATAATTTATCTGTTGCCGTTACGTAATATCTCATTTTCCACATTACATAACATAAAGTCCTTGTGCGATCAAAGCGATGCTGGGCAGTAAAGACTTCTCCCGGACATCGAAGTTGAAGTTATATAAAACTATAATAAAGTCAACAGTAATTTACGGGTGCGAGATTTATTGCGAAAATAAATATTTTGAAAAATCTACGGTGGAAAATTCAAAACCCAAAGAATGAAATGGGTCAATCGAGAACCCAGAAGGTGATATGGAAATCAGAACTAGGAAATCATAAATCAGTAGAATAACATGATTTTCAATCAAGCCCTGGGACCAAACAGGCCCGTAATGCTATCGCATAGAGCCTTACTTTCTAATCTGATGGCACAAATTACTATTTTTCATTTTTATCAATATTGATTTTTAAACTCTCAAACTCTCAATTTTATAAATGTAGAAAATGGCTATTGTTGTAATTTTATAAATATTGATTACATTTTTTAAATGTAAAAAAGCTTATGAAACAGTAATTTAAGGTACATATTTATTTAAATATTTGTATAATTTTTTATTTGTTTCAGGTACGTGCGTTAATTGGTTTATATTTGGTGAGTTTATATTTAAATAATTATATAATATACTTATTCTCGTACTTACAGTCGACATTTCATTCGAACTTTTATATTTTTAAACCTTAGCTAGTTGACAAAACTAAATTTGTTTATATTTCAGGTGTATTAGCTTTATTTTTAAATTATATTTAGTTGAAGGGTGTAGAGAAAATTGAATTATGAGCTGGTCTAAATTCTAAAACATGTATATTCTCATCTGAAATCTCTTTTCAGTGCTGCCAGTCACGATCTTACTGCAACTGGGGATTGTAAAGTTTATTTTAATAAAGTAGCTTTTGTGTAAATAAGTTGATGTATTACGTAGATTACAATTCACTTGTCCGCTCAGCACACTTAATTATTATTATAATATAAGATAATGAACTACTTAATACCACCTGTCACACTAATAATAAATCTACAAAATGATTAACTACAATTTGATTGCTTCGTTATAAATTGGTTTCTTGGTTCATCGAATGTAAATTTTTAATTTGCAAGAATTTTTGATTGACAAAATTAATTGCTTTCTAAATGCAAATTGATTTTTGACAGCTGAGAGCTCTTGTTATGCGTTGTAGTCAATGAAACACACATGCTAAGAGCAGAAGTTACGAACCACAGCATTATTACGACCTACTCGAATGCGTGCGTGTATTACAAATATTCATAGTAACTAACATGAACACAACTTCTCGATTTAACGCAATGCTAAGAGAATTAAAATACAGTACAAGTCACATAATTTAAATTATATTTTGTTAAATCTACATTAAGTCAGCTACACTTATTTTTCATACGTCATTGGAATCCCTAAAAATACTACGATTCAAAGCTTTCGAGCTTTGCGAGCTTTCCATAAAACAATCGTCATATTATGTTAAGTTTCAAATGTTAAGTTGTATTTGGTCGGGAACAACAACCCGAGGCAAAAGTATGATTTAAATTACCCCCAAGTATAGCAGAGAACATTGCAGTATATTTTTAAATATTTGCATTTGTAATTTAGGATTGGGTTTAGTTAGAGCTATTCTGAATGGAATATTATATTATAATATTAAATAAACGGCAATTATTTTTTTATTTCAAAGACATACATATAATTGAGTACTTCATTATTTCTAATCGCTTATGTCAAAAATATTACAGCTACAGTGTTCTCGTATGGTTAAATAAAGTTTAAAACGCTATAATATATGGCGATTACAAATCATTGCATTAAGGATTTAGTTCAATTGATTATCCTAAAAAGCAATTGTAAAAAGGAATATATTGCTTTGGTATCCAGTTCAGGCGTGATAAATCAAGCGTCGAATAAAAATGCTCACCACCGAATGTATATTCGAATTATTGCCTATTCATTATACTTAACTTCACTTGATGTAATTCAATGTCAACAAACTAAATTTGGTATATTTTTTATAATATACGCGAAACTAAGGAAATTGAGACAAGTATTAGTTTAACCTACTGGGAAAAGTTCGCTAGCGGTATTAATATTTGAACATGTTGTAGACATAGGTCGAAAGCGACATCGCTTCCATACGAGACTGCTAACTTTTTCTTTACGCTGAAATATAAAATAATGTTTTTATATGAATATTTCTCAAATATTTAAAACATAAACACTCGAAGTGCATCAAGTAGTCTTGTAATATACAAGCACAACTTCGTGGACGCGCTCGAGTGACACTTTAAACAAAATGGAAACCAAACATGTTTCCTTTTCAAGATTACATTTAAGTATGATCTGTTTCTCAAGAGACAGAGGTATGCTAACAATATGATAAATGACTGCACTCAATTCACGGTTTGCATGTTTGTCGAGTTTTCCTCGAACACTTATAAGTTTGATTTTTCGCATGTTTCATCACTTAAACTTTTACTCCAGATATAACTTTATTTTGGGAATTCAATTTCCTTACTTCGTCCGGCAATATAGCTGTGCTTTATTGGTGCGCAATGCTAGGGGGAGATTAACGCAATATTCAATCTGGAGGAAGTAAAACATTATAATCCGGAACACATTGTTACAATTACTAATTTATGTGTTTTGTTACAATATAATTATGATATAGGGCAATCGGTAAATTAAATTGCAATTATCATTCAAATATTAAAGTTAAGCGTATGCCTATAATATACTCAAAATAAATTTTTTATATAATCAAGTAGATCAAAATTATTACGACAACAACATGTGGTGTTCATAGTGACAGAAACACAAAAATTGAGAAAAATTCACGCAAGTCATCGATTGCTTTTAAAAGTAAATCAAAAAATTTAAAATTGGGACAAGTAAGCATAGAAAAGCTTTTTCACTTCTTGGCATTTGTACCAGCAAAAATTTGATCGCATAATTCTATAATATTGGTCTCTAGAGCAGGAAATGATTATACAATTTTCTTTTGATGTAGAAGCTATACTAACAATATCCCGGAAAATTCAAATAATACCGTTTTAAATTTTTGAACATACCGTATTTTTGAAACGAAACATCATGTTCTAACTAATTTCATACAAAATCTTTTTGTTTTGGTAGAGGGAAAAGCAAATTTTCCTAAATAGCTATAGTAAAAATATAAATTATTTTCTTTCAATTTTCCATTGTTACGTTAAAATTTACATAACCACTTGATCTACGTCTTTTAACTGAAAATTTAGGGCATGTTAACATCATATATCTACCTAACTATCAAAAATTTAGTTTCGCTGAGTTATATTACCTGACGGGTCGTTAATTTTTTTAATTCTTTATTTAACATAATGGTTTTTCTGTCTGGGTAGTTACAGTTTATTGACTAACCTTAAAAGTTATAACAATAATATTATATTATTATTGATCATGAAGTCTTACATATAAACATTGTTTTCTTCATAATATATTTTAAAGTTCTTTTCATATTGTAAGAATTTTTTCTCGATTGTAATGTTTTTCGGCAATAATCTCAAAATCAGATTATTGTCTGACCTTTGGGGTGAATTTCGATTTTTGAGTTTATTTCTCTAAAACGCTATTCGCATTGCACTGTGGTTGGGATCTACAATACAATAAAACACATATATAGTATACTATATTGTGGTGTTTCAAACCTCAATTTTGATTTTTCTGAATTTTTTAGTGTATTGCGATGAATTTGTTGATTTTTGTAAATTTTTGTAGATTTATTTGATTTTGGGTACGATTTTTGAATTTTCGCGGTAATGCAAGTAATTTTGTAAAGTTGGTGACAATTTTTGTATGAGAGGGGGCTTTTTTGCCGACGTTGTATCGAGAGCGGACGTGTTCCGCCGCGCTCTCGTGATTTTTGAGAATTTTGGCTAGTTTTTGGCATATTTTTGAAATTATATAAAATTGTGCGATTGATTTGATTTATTTGAGTAAATAGATGTAATTATTTTTGGTGAGCATTTTTATTATTTTTATTCTGAAATTTGTCCAAGTTTGGTGGAAGATTTGGACGTTGATAAATTTTGGATATTGGATTGGATATTGATTAATTAGTTTGGATGTTGGAGATTGGAGTTATTATAAATTTCGTAAATAATTAAATTTAAATTTGGAAAGAAAAAGGATACATTCAAGGGAACGTGTGTTGAACTGATTGCGAGGCTTGGCGAATTATCGCCACATGAATATAAAATCTATTTTTCCATTTTGAAATTGGAATTAAAAATTTCGACTTACGCCTATTGCGTATAATTCTGAGCTAGCCGGAGCAAGATAAAAGTGTAGGGGTGGTTTTGTGTAAAATTTATTTTTTATCAAAAATATCACTACAATATATTGTATTTGCACCAGTGCCTGATAAAACTTTTGAGACTTATCGTTGAAAAATATATTATAATTTTCAAAATTGGGTCATGGGATTTGCAACTTTATTATTCTTCTTATATACTATCTACAGCTACGCTCATAAGAGGTGGGGCACTCCTATGTTTGCAATGTAAATTTTACATTTTGAAGTTTTGTTTTTGCAAATTTAATTGCTTTTTATTATTTTTACATATTACCTACTATAAAACTGCGAGTTTCATTGCTTGTTGAGACAGTCGAAATACGACAATTGCAGATCAACGCCACTGCTGGTCAGAAACCAATTGGTTTCTTCCCTAGGACAAAAACCGTCAAGTTTCTTCCCACCTACTCAGTTTTAAATCTATCGTTTTTACTGTCAATTTATCTGACAGTGACAGTTTTTATATGTTATGAAGGTTAGGTTAGTTAAGGAAACTCTGCGATTTATTGCAGGTAATACGTAAAATAGTGTGTATGGCACGCGACGAACCACGATTTCAGACCAGGGTGTTGCCAGCCCTCGCTATCGCTCGGGCAAGCAATCCTTTTGAAAAAATCGTTTTGTTTCGTCCCTAGCCAAACAATATACTATTTATTTTGTCGCACTGTTCCTGACTGACAGCGACTTAAACAAGACTGCAAAATACAAAAAATATTGAGAAAAAATGCCTATTCATTTTTTTATTTTTTTATTTTAAAAACCCCTAAATTCTGCGGAATCTACTTTGGGAACCGCTGATTTAGATCAGCTATTTCTAACCAGGTTTACGGGTCCGCGGAGAATTTTTACTTGTCCGTGTTATAAAATGTTTGTTTTTCTGTGATTTCTGTAATTTTTGTGAAAGGTTTATTTACTTAATAAAATAATAATTATTTAACCACTGGGATGCGAAACTTTTTTCCACATTTTACCGGTCCGTAAACCACAAAAGGTTGAGAAATCCTGCTTTAGATTATAAAAACCACAGCAAAGAAATAGTAGGTAGTACTAGGTGCAGAAATAGATAGAATAGAATGAAAATAGGTGGAGATAGCAACTGTGAATCTGTGATAGGCAATGACTGAGAAACAACGTAAATTTTGAAAATTCAGAAGGAGTCGTTAAATTGTTTAGCTGAAAAAATTTAATTGTTTAGATTTTTTGCGTTTTACATGGATCGACCCTATTAAATAGATACTACAGTAATCCGCCCCTCCTATTACACGGTATTCGTATAATGCGGTTTTGATGTATTATATAAGGATGTAATTCACAATTTCGTAAAATGTTTCGATATAAATCTATTTTACGCAACTTTTCTATAGCTCAAAATTAACTTGATCTTATATATAATTCTTTTGTCATAAATTGTAATTGCCATATTCTAAATTGCTGTAAACCTAAATTATTGCAAATGGATTTATGGCTATTGGAGCAACAACCTTTGAAAATGCAATAAACTGTCATTTAACGCAGTTGAAATCTATTTGATTTATAATTTACTTATTTTCATTTAAGCGGTATCAAATAATGTAATTTAGTTATTACTTTATTTCTACGCGGTTTTGATATTACGCGGTATATGGTTCTCAATTAATGGGATTCACAATTTTCAATGAGAATAATTGGTCAATCTAAGAATAGTTAATATTTTAGTTTTGTGCTAATACACATAAATTGCATTGACTTCAATGCAATTGCTTTTAAAAATTATTAAATTTAACAAAAATTATATAACAGACATATCCAATTTTGTAAGAAGTAGATTAACATTCGTTCAAAGTAATTACAGAATCTGAAAGTTCATTTAAAACTCAATAAAATAAAAATAAAAATGTAAAAGTAAACACTAACAGAAAAAGCTTTTAAGAAAGAAGGAAAATAATTTTAATAACAAACTAACATTTGACATTTTAAAGCTAAATTTTGTTTACACTTTGTATAAATACTACTAGTAGATTAGCTTATGTAAATATGAGCAGTGCCTTGAAGTAGTGAACTGTGGTGTTCTAAGATTTAAAATTCACTGAAGTATAAAACACATCCTGGACCTTGCACAGGCATGGACTACATAATCATAACGTATGTAGTAGGTATTCGTAGAATGAGAATGACTGAAATGATGTGTGTTTCTTGTTATCGCCAAACAATTTACAATTTATTGTATCCTGTGTGGAAGGTGGCTACTGCAATAAATTACTATGGGAAATTTTTAAATTTTTGGATTTACTACTTTATAAATTTACTACTATATACGAGTAATAGTATTATTATTACACTTTTCATCTTTATGATCTTAAGATTTATTAATTTCTTATTCAATACTAGTCATATGGATTGCATCTTCTACGCTTGCCTGTACTAGCACGACCGACATGGGTAATTTTATGTCAAACACACAAAACATTAAAAATATAATTTTGAAAAATAAAAAGAAAATTTTTAATAAAATTAATGAAAATTTAATAAAATTGTTAATTATTTATAATTGCGAATAAAATATTTATTTTATCACTCAGTATTAAAGCTTTATTACAACTTTGAGCCTCAGTACACTATTTCCACCTCGGCACGTAATATACTAATAAACTACTAGTAGTCTGCCTATTCAATAGTATATTCAAGTGAGACTTCAGCAATTTTGTCTCTTCAAGGAATCAAATAATAATAATTGTTCATCAGTAGAGATCGTAGCAACAGTCGAGATGCAATCTACTTCCATTATTAAGACTCTACCACCGTAACTACACCGATAAAATCTGTAGGTGTTAAATCTTCAAAATAGCAGCAATAATAATAATTTAAAGTATCAAAATGAATTTTAATAATTTATTATGGATATTTAATGGAATATATTGTTTGCGTTACACAATATTCTTCAATGTTGCTAAAACGAAAATAAAACAAATTTTAATTTGTACACGTATACCCGTTTACTACTTAAGTTTCTCGCTAAATCTAAATTACTTGACATTAGTAACTTGCAGTACATTTTGTAAATTAAATTTGATTTAGATCTACTTTCAAATTAAGTTAACAAGTCTCATTAATACGAAAGGCATCTTCCACTGTCCTTTAATATACCTAAATTAAATTAAGTCTGAGAATATATTAGATATTTAGAAGGGAGGTATTTTTTATGCTTTTTAAATATTTTATATAGATTTTACAAAAGGATGATTAATTCCGAGTGTCAAAACAGGCAGCTCAATTTATATTAAATTATTTTCAATTGGATAACTTAAAGTTTCGCTCTACTAATTAATTAAACTCTCCCATCTGGGAGATGCGGAGGATTTCAAAGTTTGGTAATTCTCACTTGGTTTTCTCTGGTTTTCAAATACTTGCAACACTTGACTAAACTTCTACTGAGGTTTTCTTGATTTAAGATTTAGATTTATTATTTGTATACTAATTTTATTTAGTATCACCTTAAGTTTTCAATTAGCTTTATTATAATAAACTTAATTTTGTCAACGTTATAAACGACATTAATATGTTTGATGAAATTAAATTTATATTTCCGGAAATATAAACAATAATCCTCATATGATGAAAAGTGGAAATCTGTTAAAATTCCGTTTGCTTTAATTTATTATGTATTTACCAATTTGTACTTTTATTTGTTTCATACTGACTATTTTAGTATATAACATTACATAAATAAAATTTATTTATAAATTTGGAATTTGGTTTCTATAAGAGCTTGTACGTTTCCCTTTTTTGTTTGACGAACTTAAAATAAAAGTTCGGTCAATAAACTTATAATGCTATTTGTTGAAGGGTAAGCTGAAAGCCCATCGGGTTTTTTTTGAATTTGCGCCCTTCGTCACGCTGGTTTGGTTCGGTACTACTGTAAGTAAAGTTTAAAATGGTTTTGTTAGTGACTCATCCCTTGTTGAACGACGCGTGTTACACTTGTTAATCCAGCGAATTTAAAATAGCACTCATGCCCAAGTTAAATATGCATTCTATTAAAAAAATTACCTTCTATTTACATTTACATCTATTGCAATACTTTTTCTAATTTAAAAATTGTAAGCCTCTATTTAAAGTGGAACATTTACATTATTATTTGGAATTGGATGTTTTGGAATTTTAAAATTGACATTATTTGAGGTTGTACTCCGCGAGATGTGTTCGTTAAATTAAAGATTTGCAGATATATTTTTGAAAGTGTAATTTATCGTTTATCTTTAGTTTTTGTCTCGAAAGTTGGGCCCATTTTTCTTTAGCAACTTGATTCTTTTTATTGATATTCTCCTGAGGACGAAGACAACCAGCGATAATTCGATATTTTCCCGCCGGCTCTGATTTCTGTCTAAGGAAACAGGTTAAGTGGATCAGACGTACAGAAAGGGTTTAAGTGTAATTGAATAACTACAACGTTTACACAAAATTGA
Organism: Cantharis flavilabris; assembly: GCA_949152465.1. NCBI lineage: Eukaryota > Metazoa > Arthropoda > Insecta > Coleoptera > Cantharidae > Cantharis > Cantharis flavilabris. The sequence continues at coordinate 27,115,445 of OX424439.1, forward strand.
TTTGTTCATTCTGTTTTATTGGTTTTGTATTAAAAAAAGTCTTATTTTGTCGAGATGAAATTTAATAGAAATTTCAGGTTTAGTGAATCTTTTTTTGTTTTGATTTTGAGCAGTGAGCATTATAGCATGTGACTGGATGTCGGCACCCTTAAAATAAATTGCTAATATCTTTTGTTTAGTAACTAATTTTTACAAAATGCCTTAAAAGTTATAAATACAAGGGGTTATGAGTTTTATTTCTTGTAAAACAATACATCGTGATAAATTTTGTAGAGTGGCAAAAAAAGAACATGAGAACGTGAGCATTGTTTGCGTGAGAAACGCGATTGCACCGCCACCGTTCTATAATACTACTAATCTTGCACGACAACGCACAATCAATCTAACCACTACCACTGCTTCTCTTTATAAAAATGTAAACCAATTTAATAAAACATATATAGTCTTAATTAACTCGAGATAATTAAAGTGCCCAATTTTTATTATATTAATTAAGGTTTAGGACTATCGCAATTTTAATCGTTGTTTAGTTTTTCTTCACGAATACCTAATCTGAGATGATTTGTAAATTATTAAATTAATTATACACATACCACCCCTACTTGAACCAAGTTTTTGACATCTATTTATACTTTTTTACGCACTAATAGTTCAAGCATTAGGTAGCTCGAGCGCCTATAACCTAATTTCACTTCTAATATTATCGCATATGGATGAATATAAAATGACAATTAAGCTAAACCAAGTCAAAAATTTATTTGTTTAAAAAAATGTTATGAAAACATTTAAACCACAATTAGTGACCCACGACAAAACACAAAGAATATAATCAAATTTATTTTAGATAAAAAATTTTAAAATTATGTATAACAATATCTATAATGTCGAAGCATCAACAACAAATGCAGAAGATAAAGAAATAAAGTGCAAGTACGAGTACAACCTTTTTTGGCGTGAAAACCCAGCACTTTGGTTCAAACAGTTACAAGCTCAATTTGAGTTAAGTTGTATCACTGCCGATAGAACAAAATACAATACTCTGGTAGCTAATATTGAAAGTAGTGTTCTTAATCAGGTTAGTGACATAATTGCAAATCACCTTTAATCGACATGTACGGAACGTTAAAAGCGCGTTTACTGTATTTCAGTGTTTCTGGAAAGATAAGCCACGATTATTTTCTAAAGCTTTCAACAAGTTCATGTAATGACAATTCTGTATTCAAAGAATTGCTGAAAGAATTTAAAAATGTAACGAAAACAACCGATGAAGGTACATCAGTCTCGCATAACATTGAATGGTGATTGGAGACCTTGCGGGGATTACCGGAGACTAAATGCGATTACAGTGCCCGACAGGTACCCCATACCTCACATACAGGATTTTACACAAAACATTCACGGATCAAAATTTTTTACCACATTAGATTTAGTCAGAGTTTATCATAACATTCCAGTATCGTCTTCAGACATAGAAAAAAACAGCATTTATAACACCATTTGGTCTATTTGAATTTCCACGTATGATTAATAAATACACCTATAATGGGGATTTTGGACTCTGTAAATAAAACAACCAATTCAATTCAACGTTTCGAAGATCTTTATTGTCTTCTTCTTCAGGAATCTAAAACAATACTCATGATAATATGACAATTCAAGCAAAATGATGTGGCGTACTAACTAAATTTGTTTTACACAGTAATTGACCATGACATTATTCGTTCGTCGAAACATTAAATATACGCATACATACAAAATTTGTCAAAATATTAAAATATAAATTACGAATGCACAAAATTCAATAAAATTTACACCAACTATGGTGTAACCAACTATTACACCAACAAGAATGGATATAAAAAACCATATTTTAGATTCCCCTACATAAGAGGCTTGACGGAGAGGATCCAGCAGATACTGAGAGATCACTGTAGATTGGGCATATATAATATAAAAACAAATTTTGATCTCCTATCAAGTCTTAAGGATAAAGTAAAAAAAGAAGATTGTTCTGAATTGATTTACGAAATTCCGTGTTCTGGCTGCAGTTTATCGTATATTGGGCAGACGAAACAAAGATTAAAACAAAGATTATATCAACACAGAAGAAATTGCCAGTTGTCAGACAAAAAAAAAAAAAAAATGAAGAAACAAGAATTCTAGATTTGGAAAAAAACCACTTAAAAAGAAACATTAGCGAGATGTTTTTCATCAAAACACGAAAATGTGTAAATTTTAAAGAGGACTCAATGAAACTGAGCCAGATTTACAGCGGATTAATGTATTGAGAATAGGACATTTAGATGACTACCCTAATTTAGTTAATGGATCAGTATTGTTTATTGTTGTTGGGGGATGCGATATGCGAAGGTGGACGGGGAGAGTTTGGTTATTTTTAAGCGTTATCAATCGTTGCAAGTGCTAGATTTGATTATTATACGGTCGAATGTGTAGGATAGTTGGTGTAAATTTTAAATTTTATTGAATTTTGTGCATTCGTAATTTATATTTTAATATTTTGACAAATTTTGTATGTATGCGTATATTTAATGTTTCGACGAACGAATAATGTCATGGTCAATTACTGTGTAAAACAAATTTAGTTAGTACGCCACATCATTTTGCTTGAATTGTCATATTATCATGAGTATTGTTTTAGATTCCTGAAGAAGAAGACAATAAAGATCTTCGAAACGTTGAATTGAATTGGTTGTTTTATTTACAGAGTCCAAAATCCCCATTATAAGGGTATTTATTAATTATATGAATATGGACGTGAGTGAAGAACAGAATTCCACGTATGAGTTTTGGTTTAAGAAACGCCGCTCAAAGTTTTCAAAAATTTATGCACCGCGTTTTGCAAGGATTAGATTTTTGTGAATGATGAAGCTTTTCAAAACTCAAAAAATCTTCTTACCAGCACTTCTCTTTTAGCACACACTGACTCAACAGCAGACCGATGCATCTGATATTGCAGTCGGCGCAGTGTTGCAACAAATGTCCGAAAAAGGTTGGAAACCACTCGCTTACTTTTCAAAAAAATTTAATCCAGTACAACAAAAGTACAGTGTGTACGATCGAGAATTACTAGCGATTTATTCCGCGATTAAATATTTTAGACAAATGATAGAAGGAAGAAACTTTGTCATATACACCGATCACAACAGCATTTCTTCAGAATCCAAAAAAAGCATCACCTCGTCAACTTCGACACCTTGACTTAATTGGTCAATTTTCTACAAACATCAAATACATTTCGGGTGTTGACAACATTGTTTCCGATGCATTATCAAGAGTAGAAGCTATTTCATTTCCTAATGTTTTTGATTTTAACAAAATGTCTGAAGAACAAGAATCCGACAAAGACTTTCAACGCTTTAAAGATTCAAAATCAATGCAAATTGAAAAATGTCAGATTCTTGGCTCTACAAACACAATTTTTTGTGACACATCAACAGGTGTCAGCAGACCATTTGTACCTTTATCTTTCAGAAACCAAATTTTTAAGCACTTTCACAACATTTCTCATCTAGGTATCAAGGCCACAACTAAACTCATCCGCACACGATTTATTTGGCCAGCAATAAACAAAGACTGTCGTCATTGGGCACAAACTTGTTTACATTATCAAGGGTCGAAAATTATAAAACACACAACTAGTCCAATAGGATCATTTTTAATACCTAACGAAAGATTTTCACATGTACACATTGATTTGATCGGTCCAATGCCAAATAGTAACGGTTATTCTTACTGCCTAACATGTAATGACAGATACACTAGGTGGATGGAGGTAATACCATTAACAAATATTACGGCTGAAACGGTAGCATCTGAATTTTACTCAAATTGGATTGCTCGTTTTGGAGTTCCAACACAAATTGTAACGGATCAAGGCAGACAGTTTGAATCTTTTCTATTTCAAGATTTTACCAAAATTATCGGAATAAAAAAGCTAAGAACTATACCATACCATCCCGAATCAAACGGTATTACCGAACGTTTACATAGGACTTTAAAAGTAGCAATAAAAGCATACGGAAATACAAACTGGGTTAGCATTTTACCAACAATTTTAATAGGAATGAGAACAACAGCAAAAGAAGATTTGGGTAAATCAGTAGCTGAACTAATGTATGGATGCACATTAAAGTTGCCAGGTGAATTTTTGCAAGAACAAAATCTATCTACAAAATGTCACACTCAAAAAAAATATTTATTTTTAATGAGTTAACCTATTGTTCACATGTTTTAGTTAGAGTTGATTCTGTAAAACAACCACTACAGCAACCGTATGTTGGTCCATACCGCGTATTAAAACGTTTGGAAAAAACTTTCTTACTCGATGTTGGTGGAACCAAAAAAATTATATCAATCGATCGGTTAAAACCATGTTTTATTGAAGCGGAGAAAGAAACAATTCCACCCATAACAACTAATAATTGTAACAATGTTAATGATAGTTTGCCTCAAGATAACACTTCCAACATTATCACTACACGTTCCGGAAGAAAAATAACTTTTGCAAGCAATGTCGTGCAAGGCATTTATCGGTAACGTTGTCACTGGTGATGTGTACTGTGGCGACAGTACCCCATAACTAATAGATACCACATAACTAATTTTTACTTTTTAGTTTTAAGTTCATTTTATTGTTTCGATTTTTTATAATCAAGTTTTACATAAGTTAAGTTTCATCATTGTAAATAATTAAAAAATTTAATCAAGTTATATAAAAATAATAACAAAAAAATTATATTGTCAAAAAATTGGTTTTCATAATAACGCATATAAATTAATTAAAGATGTTATTTAAACAAACTGTGGATTTAATATAATTGACAAAAGTACAACGAAGAAAACATTTAATTCACAAATTTATTAAATAATAAAAAAAGACATAATGAAGATTGAAATGAATAAAATAAAATAGAAAAGATAAATAATGCAACAATAGCGCTGTTGTTAAATTATAGTGAAGAACTGTAAGTAAAGATGCGACGGTTCAAATCTAATGTACAACTGTGAAACCTAGTAACTTGAGTTATATAGTTTACAATACCAGTTACATTTAATATAAACTAAAAGCATTTAATTTGATTAAATAAATATGGTCGCATTTGTAAATCAAACTATTTTTAAAACTTCTAAAAAAATCATCGTGGAAGATATTGAAAATGGCCAAAACTAACACAGCGGGGTAATTATTTATGGACAGTAATTGTATGGAAAACTTGCTTGCTGCCTAACTTTGGAACTGTATCCACTGACTACTAAGAATAATTTATTTTACTTTGGGTGCGTCAGTTTTCATTAGGTGGGTACTTTGTCTTCCTTTTTTTTATTCAATCAACCAAGTTTGGTCAATTAACTTGGTTTTTAATTTTAGATTTAAGGAAAAAAGAAAAACGCCCCTTATGCATTTGAAACAATTACAAAATCACAATTTGAATATTTAATTAAATTTAATTGTCTTAAAAACTTTACTCTCGAGTTTTATTATTTACTTTTGTTGGTTTCTTAATTTGGAATAAAGTTTTGTTATACTATACAAGTCTCTTTATTAATTAACTTTTAAATTACAGAAAGTTACGTTTGGTGTCAATTATATTCAAGTTTCATACGAAGTAATGTGTGAAATAATAGGTGGGTAGTTTTAGAATTTATTTTCAATGCAATACACAAAAATTTTCCGAATATAAAATATAAAAAATAAAAATTTAAAATTACTGAATGTGGTAAAAAGAGAACATTATGCAAAAGCTTTAGAGTTGTGTATCACTTTTATGTTGGCCAAACTGGGGCTAAAGTCTATACCAAAGCAGCCATGTGTGTAAAGTATGTAAATATATATATTTTTAATCCAAGTAGAGATCCTTATAAAACTAGGACTACCAGAGATCCCCTTTAAATATTACAAATTAGCCATATATATTTTCATAAAGAATCTGGAAACAGTAATTCTGAATGTTACCACCATAGAGGGGAAAGAATATTCCATTTTAATTTTTAATGTTAAAAGTTGAGACAAGGGAGATCCTTAAAAGAAAAAGGACAGGTTGAGATCCTTTAATGTATAAATTGTAATCTATAGGACAAGATGAGATCATGTAGTGTTGCCAAGTTTATATAAACTAAAAGTTGCAAGAATAGCAAAAAAAAATTTAATGCTTGCATTATTATAGTGCATTAGTATAACTTATATTTCATAAGCATAATCGTGTTTTTAAGAGAACTTAAATTTATTATATTAATTTTAATTTATAAAATTATTAATCTTACATTAATTATTGAATTTTTTAATTAATAATGAATACTCGTGGTAAACTTATATTAGAATTGTTAGTACGCAAAGAAGAATATAGGTACTTAGGGCCGTGATTTTAAACGACGAATAAATATTTCCTTATGAAGTTCTGGAATTAGTAACTTCTGATTGGTCAAATTTTACATTATACTTAACCCGTAAGTAGCGAGGTGGGGTGTGACAGCTCCCAGTAGATTTTGAAAATGCCGTCAGTTAACGATATCGATAGGTGTAATCATTGTATCATCGGGCTTCATGTACCCCTCGGGCATGTGTTTCACATCGTCTGATTGAATTTATCTCTTTAAAACAAAATTGGGGTAAAGCATCTCGTTTCTTGTGCGACAAGAAAGCCACCTCGCTACTTACGGGTTAAATTTGACCCATCAGAAGTTACTAATTTTTATTTAAATTTAATCAATCAGAAGTTACTTATTCCAGGTCCTCACAAATAAATACTTATTCATTGTTTAAAATAACCAAATTCCATTAGACCAAAGTTGCGCTACAACTCAGGATGGGTTTTAGCTGACCGTTTTATTTTATAAAGGGTTTTCAATGCAGATTATCGTGGTGGTTCGCCTTCACATGACCAGGGAGTACAGTTAATATAAAGTTTTTGCTCCACTCAAGCTGAACCACCGAAACATCAGACCGTAACTGTCCTTTAATAGAAGTAAAAAATCTATGGTGGGCGATAGAAACAGTACAAGTAAAAAAAAGGCAACTTTACAGGAGAGCGAAAAAACTGTATAACTTTTGATATTATAATTTTAAAATTTTTGATATTTTACTTGACATTATGTAAATCATGGGTCTCCAAACTACGACCCGCGAGCACCACCAATCCGGCCCGCAATAGCGGACCTGGCGGGCTATTAATTATTAATAATGATTAATAATAATCAGATATTTTATTTACCGACTAAAAGTAGTTGTCAAAACACATCACATAGTTGTCAAAAAGTAATCGTAATCTGATGAGCTAGATCTTGGCTCTTGGGGCATTGTGGAGTAATCAGGCTGGCCCTTAAGCTAAATAGTTTGAAGACCCTTGATTTAGACCGTTGGCAGTTCGATTTATTGCCGAAAACCCGAACTCGATTTGACTTTGAATTAAAGTGTTAACTAGCGTTTTGCAAAATTCACAGGTCCCCCCCCCCGTTTTATGGTATGATAATTTAGACCGTTGGCAGTTTTATTTATTGCCAAAAACCCGAACTTGATTCGACCTTGAATTAAATTGTTATTTAGTGTCCCACAAAAATTGCAACCTTCCACCCCTATTTTTAATTTGGATTATTTAGACCGTTGGCAGTTTGATCTATTGTCAAAAACCCGAACTCGATTTGACCTTGAATTAAAGTGTTAGCTAGCGTTTTTAAAAAATTCATAGGCCCCCCCCCTGTTTTATAATATGATAATTTACACCGTTGGCAGTTTGATCTATTGCCGAAAACCCGAACTCGATTTGACCTTGAATTAAAGTGTTAGCTAGCGTTTGTGAAAAATTCATAGGTCCCCCCCCTGTTTTATAATATGATAATTTACACCGTTGGCAGTTTGATCTATTGCCGAAAACCCGAACTCGATTTGACCTTGAATTAAAGTGTTAGCTAGCGTTTTTGAAAAATTCATAGGTCCTCCCCCCTATTTTATAATATGATAATTTACACCGTTGGCTGTTTGATCTATTGCCGAAAACCCGAACTCGATTTGATCTTGAATTAAAGTGTTAGCTAGCGTTTTTGAAAAATTCATAGGTCACCCCCCTGTTTTATAATATGATAATTTACACCGTTGGCAGTTTGACTTATTTCCGAAAACCCGAACTTGATTCGACCTTGAATTAAATTGTTACCTAGCGTCCCGCAAAAGTTGCAAGCGCCCATCACTATTTTAAATTGTTGTTATTTAGACCGTTTGCAGTTTGATTTATTGTCGATAAACCGAATTCGATTTGACCTTGAATTGAAGTGTTAGCTAGCGTTTTTCAAAAATCACCCCCCCCCTCCTGCTTGATGATTATTTAGACCAGGGGTCTCTAAACTACGGCCCCCGGGCCAGATCCGGCCCGCGAGCATCAACAATCCTGTCCGCAATAGCGGAGCTGGCGTACTAGGTGTCCGGCCCGCCCTTTAATTTATTTTAATCAATCAAATCAAACAAAGTCATCATATAAAATAATAATCTGATATTTTATTTACTGACTAAAAATAGTTGTCGAAACACATCAAAAAGTTGTCAAAAAGTAATCTTAATCTGATGAGCTAGATCTTGGCCTTCAGGGCATTGTGAAGTAAGTAAATAATTAAGTTAAGTTTTTAAAAAAGTTTTTTTATTAATGCCTTATTAAAAAAATTACATAACTTTAAATGACAGAAATTGACTTGTATTGTTTCTATCGCCCACCATAGAAATAAGATAATGATCTCTAAACCATTTAATTTAGCAAGGTTAGCACCTAGGTTAGCATATCGGTTATCAAGACGCCAACGTTTTTTGTTGATTCTAGAGGCTAAAAAGTAAAACGTGATTACGAATTTTTAAAAATAACGTTGTGATTTAACCATCCAGTGAGAGGGTTTACTTTATATGGTATAATATAAAATGTAATTTATTCTACCCATTGGCCGTTTCGTATTACCTAAAACCCGAACTCGATTCGACCCTGAATTAAATTCTTAGCGTCCAAAAATTACAAGCGCTCCCTTTACTTTAAATCGGATTACCCATTTAACTAATTAAATTAAGAATCCTAGTTTTGTTGATCTTAGCAATTATTTCTAATAATTTATTATTTTTGCAAAATAGAAGTTCATTTAAGTTCATTAAAAGTTTATTTTCCCATACGTAACTTGCTCGGAGGTCCAAAAAATTTTGCACTACTTGTATGTACTGTGTAGTTTTAACATTTATTATAAAAATTTAAAAACAAATCCATTTAAATATTAATTTAATCCACTAAACATTTTAATTGACTTGTTATAAACACAGAAATAAACTACGCCAACTAACCCAGTAACTTATCAAACTGATGAAACAACTTCATATTCAAACCTAAATTCTTAAATTTTCGATTAACCCAAAAATATTACGTTTATCCGAAACAGAAAAGAAAAATAACTATAACAAAAACTGAACAGAAATTTTCAATAATTCATATATTATATTCTACAAGAATTATTTTTCAATTTTCTAACTTGCAATAGAAACGTTTAAATTTTTTTGGTAAAAATTTAGATTTAATTTTTTATATTGAAGTTTATTAACTAATAACAAAAGATATTAATAATATTGTTATTTTTTTCTTTACGGAACATTTACTGCATCATTGTAATCATTAAAACATTATCTGCTAAAATTAGTCAACTCGGTTATGAATGCGTGCTTTGCTACGTTGCCAAGTTATCGGATCTCAGCGTGGCTTAAAACAATTACAAATATACATATATACACTTTGCCGATAGCAGCGCTCCACCTTACTACTCGAGAACTACTAATGTATATAATACGAAAAATATCGGAAAAACGAGATCCAGCATAAATTTCAAATAAGCGACCTACCTTACCAACATTTAACGGAAAAACTCGATATACACGTTAAAAAAGTCGAGATCCGAAAGTGGATCTCGACTTTCTCCAAGTGATCTCGCCTTGCTAACATTTTTCTCAAAAGGATCTCACTTTTCCTCTTTTTAAATCTATATATACATATCTACGCTCTTGTATGGTTAGAACATTTTAAAATACGATCTAGCTTGAAAAAATTGCTTTAAAGTTCGTATTAAAATAAAGAAATAGGGAGATTTGAACACTCATCACTGGAAGCATCTTTATTACAAATGCGATAATGTGATCTAATTTTTAGGATTTATTTTATACCCAACATTCTAATACGAAAATATAATGAAAATAATGTTACGGTGCTTTCTAATTTCTCCACCTACCAACTACAATATAGAAGATGGCAGGGAAGTCCTTATGATAAAAGTCGATTTTAAGATAAACACCCTTTGATGATGCTGACTAATTTTGTCAACATATCTGTCTGTTTATACGTACTGTGTATCCACGCTAGCATGAAAACGACTAACCAGAATATATTTAAACTTTGTAAATATCCACAGGGCGTATACATAACGTGAAAATAGCCCCGTAAGTTTATATAAAGTTTTTTCTTCTACGACGACGCTCTCCCCATCTTAACTACATCTTTATCTAGAACGCACTTAAGATTTTCCGTCACGCGTTTGTTAAAAATCGTAATGCTTAATTATAAATCTCGTATATTTAATTTAGTAATTATGTGGAATGAAACACTAATTAGAACAGTTAAAGGCTGAAATGCGTTTACTGAAGTATTTGCTAACCACTGACAGGAGAAAGGGACTTGAAGAAGAAATATGTAAATATTTAGTATAGAGGGTACACAATATAAAGCACAAGATGAAAATTATTTTGCAGTAATGAGGCATGTTAAGGCATGAGGCATATTAAGTTTTCTAACTAGAAAAATTTTATAAGGAAATTGTTTATTGCTGATCTCTTAATATCAAGTTGAGGAAACACAAATACAAAGAGCAACAGAAACTACAAACTTAGGTAATGCGAGACGTGTTTCGTGGCACATAATACGACATGATACTAAATAATAAATTTTTATATAAGCAGCAAACAACCCCATGTCGTAGAAATAATTTTGACATAGTGCAAACTTTTCTTCCTCATTTTTGTAGAAAATTACCTTTCCTTAATTTAAAAATGTATTAAGTAGTACTGCCATTTATTATTACTGGATACCTATCGATAACGAGATGTAGTTAAAAGTTTAAAAGGTTAAAAATAACTGGTTCCTTAAAGAAAAACAGTGTAGCTAAATCAATATCCAATAAATAAAAATTTTTATATAACAAGTTTATAACTCTTATAACAATATAAAAGTTTTGCGATTTAGTAAAATAAACGAGATATTTTATGATTCTACATTATTTTTTTAACTAGAACAAACGAAGTTTTACTTCGAATACTTTACTAACAATACTCGGCTGAAAATATTTCGTAAATAAAATATATATTTAAAGCATTTAATTTCAGTACATTTCTTACCGCTGTTACATTCAACATTCTAGAAAAAAAAGTTTAATTTTATTTCAAAAGAATTGAAAATTGTACTCTATAGAAATCTTTGCTGTAGATATGTATTTCTACTTACATGGTGTAGTTTGGATTTTTCGATAAGCGAACAAATTGAACGCTAAAGCAGTTCCAAATAATATACTTTTAAAAATAATTTATTAAGAAAATGTAGGATTTACTACAAAATTTTAACTAAAATGTTTAAAATTATTAGAGTACGGATTTCTAACAAATTTGATATACATAAATATTTTAAGCATTTTTAGTGCTAATTTTCGATAAAATAAAAAAAATTTCAGTAAACACATAAATAATACCTACATTTATTTTAGGCCGGAAGCTAATGACGATTTGACCTAATCCGTTTGATAAGTCACAAAATTTGTGTGTTCTTCTTGACTAGGGAATTCAAATCGTGAAACGTCTACCGGGTGTTCATTTTAAAACTTCCAGTAATTAATATCTCAAAAACCAAAAGTCAAATGAAGAAATGTTTCCGACAAAAGTTGTATGATAGCGAGGGGGAAAGAATATGGCATAATTATTTTTTTAATTTAATGACCATTTCAAGGTCATTCAAAGGTCAACTTTGTTTTTTTAAGAGGCACCTTATACTTTTTTTTAGCAGATTCATGTTTTGCATAAGAAAATAAACAACTTCTGTTGGACAATTTTTTTTATTCAACATTAGACTTTTCGAGTAAGATGCGTTGAAACAAAATAAAAACATAAACAACATATTTAATCAAAATTTAATATTTACAAGTTTTAGAAGGCTAGTTATTAGTATAAACAGTGGAAAAATTGTTTGTAAACGAGTGTTTTCATAACAATTTTTCAAAATGTTCCCCATTTATAGCTAAACAATGATACATCCTTTTTTGAAACTCGCTTCTAACTTTTTCAAAAGGTTTTTTCGAAATATTTTTGCAAGCCACTCTGCTACGAAATTTCAACTCTTCAATATTAGCTGGTATTGATAAAAATAAATAAAAATATTTAGCTTTCAAAATACTATTTCAAAAGTTTCAGTTATTTGGCAAAAAAGGTTAAGAATTGGCAAAAAATATTGAATTCAATTATACATTCGAGCAAATAGTATCTTAAATGCTAATTTTGATAATGAAATTTACCTTAAAATAACATAAAACGTGATAGTGATATTTAAAAACGCCTCAATTATCAGTGTGGATGTGTGAAGGTATAGAACGCAGTTTTTTCATTTTTAAACACGTGATCGTCACAATCAATTTTTAATGAAAAATTTAAAAAAAATATGTAATAATTGCAATTTTTAGAAATGATCTACAGAAATTACTTTATTATGTTCCTGTTTATTACTATTTGTTTCTCTTTATTACATTTTTCTTGGGTTACTTTTCAAATAAATTTTATTTAAAAAAAAGAATCATATTTTTATGCATATAATGGCAATTTTTTGTGAAATTTTAAGCGCTATTTTCATGATTTTTTATGTCTAAAAGTCCACACTCTACATATACGAGTAATACCTAATATATACTGCGGATTGTAGTAAATTTATCACCTAAGTGCTTAGTTTGTGTTTAAAAAAATGGTTATTCAAGTAGCAATGCAGTGAAATTTCAGTTTTTATTCCGAATTCGGATTTTATTTGGCTAGGTGCTAGATAATAAAATAGAATTAACTCATTAATCTCTCTATTCAGTTGTTCGAATGTTGTTTGGCACACACTTCTCGTTACATACACCAATGTATGTATAACAGCAATAAATAGAACCTTACTATAGATATCGTTGATAAATATTGTGAACAAAAAAGAACCAACCACACTTCATGCTTGCATCAAACATACAAATGTTAAGGTTGGTTTATGCAAAACGTCGACGCACGCAACGCACGCACCGCACGCACGCATCAAAATATTGGTTTATGCAGAAGTTGAAGTTTGAATGCGTTTGATGCGTTCTTGTGCGTTTTCTGGTGAGGAATTGTAGTACAATTTTAAACAAATAGATGACTCGATTTCATAAGTTGAAGTTTTATTTCCGCAAAAATAAATCATAATTAATAAATAATGAAGAAATAAACTTATCTCTATACGACTAATACAGAATACAAACATTCTGGCTCAATTTTCAATTCAGAAAATACACATTCTCGCATCTGTTACAGATTATTTCATTCTGTAACATCCGTTACAGAATGACTATATTCTCACATCTAAGAAATATTAAAACCTGGTAGTGACATCTATCAACAAGTTATTATTTTTGACCAGAAACGCAAGCACATTTGAAAGTTAAAAAAATAAATTTCGAGGTTATGTACGCACGCCTCTAAAATTTACGCGAGTAAACTAAGCGCATGAACGCTCCTACAGAAATTCAATCATCATAGGCGGATTTACGGGGGGGGGGAGGCACGGGGGCACGTGCCCCCCTCAGACGCTTAAAATTAACAAGGAAACATGGAGACAAACCCAAATCTGAGAACACCTTTTGCCCGTCTCGACCCTTTATGCCCCCCCCCCGAAAAAAATTCTGGATCCGCACCTGTCAATCTTTTAACTTTATTTGGACGCGTGCGGTGCGTGCGTTGCATGCGTCGACGTTTTGCATAAACCAACCTTTAGTAAACTACAGTTTACGGTTGATCATCTCAAATACGCTAAACTTGGCCGCAAGAGGTGCGCCATTTGAGCTAAGATATATCCGATTGGCGTACTAAGCGACATCTATCTCTTTTACTAAACTGCAGTTTAAACTCAATTGAGCTACGCAACTAGCCTATAATAGTCGTATTTAATCAACATTTTAAAATTTATTATTAAAAACCGTTAAAATTGAATAACATGCAAAAATTGTGATCAATTTACCAACAGCAATATATATTATTTTGTGAAACTGTCTACTTTATAACTATCGGCGTTGGATATTGTTTCTTGTGTTTATTTGAAATTCCTTACCGCTATCTATTTTACAATAAAACCAAATAATTTCAACGTATATCTTCGTATAAATGTATAATACTATTTGACTTTATAAATATTATCGGTTTGTAACGTTGTTGTTTACTTTATACAATAAATTTCTTGTCATAAGTAGAAAAATGTCAAGATATGCTATATAGTTATGTGTCTCTAATATTTTCCACTCTGAAAGTTATTGCAATCCGCATTGCGAAATAACTATACGAATGTTTTGTACAAATTTATTTATTTGAATATTTCTTACTGCACTCATAGTCTGCTACTACTATCTATTTCTACTATCTACTAAAGCTCATTGGATACATATTATAACCGTAAGATGCTACTTGAGGTTGTATAAAATATACAAATTTTTCACACTGAAATTTGTTCTACGATCAAGGAATTTAAAAATTCTGAAAATTAAAAATAATTTTGAAAAGATGTAAAAACAAACTTTGTAGAAGATTTAAAAAGAAGTGAGCTTCCCAAAAATACAGAGGATACAGCAAGAAAATATATAGAAGTATTATCTGTAAGATCCAAAAAAAAATAATTTTGTCAGGAATTAGCTGCAGAGCTTGAAAGCGTCCTGAATTCAAATACATACATATGTTGATCTTCTATTTGACAAACTTGATGAAAATCAGAACTCCAGGGATAATGTCTACTTCGTAAGGGAAAGATGCAAAACAGCTTTAACTTTGCTAAAGACCACACGTTATATGATAGACGGTAGACAACCGGTAGTACTTCTTACGAACGGATGAACCGAAGTTTGAAATTTTAAATTCCAGTTGGTACCAATATGTAAGAACACCCAGATATGAATACAAAGACAAATGTTGAATGCTTACTATCCAGCACGAAGAAAGTTCTGTAATGGTTTGGGGATATATTTTGTGGCAATTAAATGCAGAATATTATTTGGAAACTATTAAGAAGCATGCAATTTTTTCTGGATTCAAACTTATTGGAAAAAAATTGGTCCCGCAGCAAGGTAATGACCCTAAACACGCCGAATTTAATATAATATTTGTGATCGAATCGAAAATCGAATGAAAATCGAGACACGTCTTTCAAATGTATAAGACTTTTTGATGGTACTAGTAGAAGAATAGAAAGAAATACCGGCTGAAATTATATAAAAATTACTGAATAGTACCTCGGAAAGAATTAATTATTTCTAAATGTTATTATATTTTACTCCTATATATTAGAGTCTTTTTAAATAAACAATGTTCCTTCAAAATATTTTGTATAATAATTGCCCATTTTAAAATTCTTAAAATATGAAAGTACTTCATGCTAACAGTACTTATATTATTGATGGCACTACTATAATTCAAAAGCAATTTACACATTCATACATAGATGTATATTTCAAGATTCAATAATTTTATCTAACATTATAATATAATATACAATGAAAAAATTTTTCTTTTGGAAAAAATCGCATCATGTAGTTCATTGAGCAAACGACTTCAAGTAGGAGCTTTGTCAGGTTTAATATAGTCTAAAATATTACATGGAATATTACGTACTTTATATATAATTGTCTTTACAAAGTAAACTTTGTTTCAAGTTTTAACTTAAAGTAATTTCATAACTGTAATCTGTTGTATTGCGTGTTGCAATTAGAATTTTTCTTGCTAACTAAATTATTATATTCATTTATTATTTAATTAAGTGTGTATAATATGGGTTAAAAGTTAACCCAAGAGACAAAAGTATAATTCAAACTTACGATTCTGTAATGTTAAACTAAATATCGACATAATCAATGCTATTCACGTCGGTATTGCAAATTATCAACATTGATAATTTAAAATATAAATGACATTTGACAGCTTTACCAAGTCCTAGTCCAGTTTCGCTATTCTGTAAGGGTTGATAACTCACCAAGCTTGACCTGAAAATAGTCAATCTTGACAACTTTACTATTCAGGACAATCATTTTTGAAGCTTTTCTATTCTTTCTTGGCAACCAGTTCATAGATTTTCTGTGGCAATCGCTCGTTGTTCATTTGCTTTATATAGTACCCATACCAAATAAGTTGTATTTTTGTTCTATATCTTGAATTATTGTTAAGAAAAATTGAGAAAATTATTATGAAAACTTATAAAATATACTTACTTAGCTTTGAAATGCTTTAATAATTTTAAATTGAGGTTGCTCTATCTTATTAGATACCAGCTCTTTATTCAAGAATCTTTTAAAATACATTATACCTGCTACTTAAAAATCATATATTATATACATACATTTTATTGGATTAATATAAAATAACCTTTTGTTTATTTTAATATGCAATGATATTTTTTTAATAATCCAATACTTGATTTTTTATATACATATACTTGTTATTGTAAGTTTGTTGTTTTCCATTTTATTTTATTTTTGTTTGTTGTATATACGTAATACTACAGCTTTGTATTTTCTTCACAACGTAATTTCAAAATATCGTGTTGATTTTCAAGTATTGGGGCTATATCGATAATAAAAAAATCTAAAGTGAAACATGATCTATTTTGTTACGTAAACGATAGTAATAAAGCTCTTGAGTATGAAACTTAGTGAAGTTCTTAAATATATTAATATTTACTTTGAAGTTTATTATATACACAATCATATATCATGTTTATTTGAAACTCGGATGCTACCTCGTTAATTTCTACAATTCATCATGGCAGCTTTAGGCAAAATCATTCTGTAAGCTCATAAAAGCTTTGTTAACTTAAGAGGTTAGATAACGAGTAAGTATTTACATTTTTGATTGCAATTTGTGTAGTTTTAACATTCCTTAATTATCATTCCTTTGTGATGTTAATTATTCTATCTCTCGCAGGCTAAAAGCAAAAAGTTTGCGAAAAAAAGTTTGTTCTTATTATATTTCAATTAATATTTAAAGGGAAACACTTGAGTTAAGCCGACATTATTATGGTATATGGCTATAGGTTTTTCCTAAATTTATTTTGTAAATTGATATATCGAATTTCAATTTGGCGTACGCGCTACGTTTTTCAATTCTTAAGCATTTTAGATCTGTATGCGAGATCTAATGCTCGTCACCAAATATTAAATGAGTTTTCCTAATAGAGGTTTACCAACATAATCTTACGACTGGTAATAAAATTTTAATATTTCTAAATGAGACTTCTACATTCATTTATTTATAAATATTTACCTTTTTACGAGTTTTTTGATTGCTTTCTGAAGGATTTTATTAAGGTATTCCTATTGTATCTATGCATTCTTTTAATTTAAAATTTTAAAATTTCTTTATGTAACAATTTATTACTAAATTAATCGTGAAATATTTAAAGAAAATTCTTATTTTGCAGAAATAAGTTTTGCTAATTATTAATGAAGTGGATATCCGTATTTTGTTAATGTTTCTAAAGTTTATTAAGCAATATGTCATCGTGATCAGCGTAATTTTCTAACGCACTTAATCTATCGCGAATAAGAAATCAGTACGCTTTTGTCTTTCTTCACTAAATTTTGTGAAGGTTCAGAGAACAATAGGATGTCGTCTGCATATAATGGAGATATAAGTATCGTTATTAATCCGCTATCTCGTGCAACTCTCACAACACTCTCTTGCGCTTTACGCCTGGCAAACTCCGGACAAAGAACCGAACCGACACGCTGTAGTCAAAGGACTTATTTACATCATTATGTTGCTCTCCAAAATAATATAAAGGCGTATTAGAAGTCCAACTTATTGCACTTTTCAAAATTCACGCTCTCAACTAATTTGAGTTCCGAGATTTTCAAACTTATTTATTTGTTACTACATCAATAATTTTGCGTTTATGCATTGCATATTTCATAAATAATAATAACACATCTGCAGCTTGCGGGTTGCAATCTATCTGCATAAATATTTTAAACGATTCATTTCTGAGTAAGTATTCAATTTTCTACATACTTTTTCATATCTAATGATATAAAATAAATATTTCAGCAATGATTTGTAAAGGCTATCAAATTTGTACTATAAATACATACATAATATTTGAAAGAAAATCCTAGCAGGGTTGTTTTTTATACAAAATTCGACATTTTGGGTTCAGAATTCTTGGGAAAATCATTATGACAAAATTCTTAATCTGCAAAGCATAATTGGAATTGTTAAAATTGCTTATTTTCGATCTACGTTTCGCGCATTATGTGAAATGTATACTGAACTCAATTGACCTACAGAACTTACTATTTACAATTTATTTAAAAAATTTGAGTTTCCAATCCAATCCATCAAAAACCTAAACTTTCTTCTGAAAACATTGGTGCTGTGAATCAAAGTGTGAATGATAATCTTGAACAATCAATTCCATGTTCAAAACTTAAACTTTAACCAAAAAACCATTTGGTCCAAAGAAAATTTTCTGATTAGACTTGAAAACAACTTGCAACAGATCCACTATTTCACGTGTATTCAATATCATGAGATAAAACTTTATTGGAATTTTATCTTTGTGGTTTTATAAAATCATTGGCTTATTCTAATAAACCACAAACACTCAAGATCATCTTAAACCATCATCATTTGCGTCATTGGTAAAATAGGTACTGATTTATTTGGTGACGTGACCAAAAATTTAGGTCTCAGAATGAATGTTTTAAAGGAATGTCACTACGGTCATTCGCATGATTTTATTTTTAAATAAAAATTCCATGAATCAGTCTTAAACAGAAATCACATTGATATTGTATATCAATTTGTTTTGATTTTAAATTAAAATTTAGAATGCAGAAGACAAAGAAATTTTCTATATAAGAGAATCTATTGCACTGTTAACAGTGGAAGACTCTTAAGAATCCATACTTACTTTTTATTTATGCGGTGAATGCACAACTTAACGAACCTCTGCATGTCTTGAACGAAATAAATTTTTGTTATCAATTTTTTTTTTTAATAATAATTTTTCAAAGAAGCTTCAAATATGAAATGAATTTTTGTTATTTATTTTTGAAATTTAAAATAAACAAATGAATTACATAAATTTGTAAATGAGACGCCTAACGATGCGCTCGTTCCCGAATATAACAATTTCCGCAAAATCCGCAAATATACGCGATATCACTTTAAGAATCTGTTTATGCAAACCTCCCAGGAGTAAAATTCGTACGTCCAACTTCTTCTTTCGAACTGCTTTCTGATTATCTCTCGTTCATCAGCTTCCAAAAATAATTACCAAACACTATCCAAAAATCTTCGAAATCAAAATTTATTCTTCTTAGGCCAAAATGTAATTTTATTCTCGATTGGACTTGGACTCGAGTTCGTGCTCCAATGTTGGACTCTTAGTCCAAACTTGAACCTCCTTGAAAAAAAAGATCGACTAAATATTTTCAAATTATTTCTTTCAGGCGTTTCCAAGGAATTGAATTATCTTTTCAGATTCACATTTTTTTTATTTACTTCCGGTTTGTCAACCTTCGATTCCATTATTTTTATTAAATTATGCTTGTGGCGCACACGCATTTTAAATCCACGTTTATCAACCACATGGTTTTATCAAAATTTCAAATGTTTAATATTTTAACCTCAAAAATGCGACATGTGTCAAATTCTGACATTGACATTAAATTATAAGCTTCTTTGAAACAAAACTGAATTAAATTATTTGACTGCAACTAATGACATCTGCATTCGGTTTCATTAAGTGTTATTTGAACACTGCACTATAAATATATATTTGTAAATATTGAAAATATTAATTTTATGATTTTATGCGTAGTAATAATAATCATGTAATTAAAATATGATAAATTTTTATTTTTCGAAAGTTCCGATAAAGCGTTTTCCATCCTTTCTGCTATCCCAGTTGAGACAAATTGTAATAAGCATTTGCTTAAAATTCCATCGGTGAAAAACCATTTACAATAAGAACTAGAAAAATTAAAAAGTGTAGAAATCGATCAATCACTTAAAACCGAAGCTAGTTCTGTAATTATTAAGTAATTACTAGTAAGAAGTAACAACGTAGATGAAACTTAAAACACAGGAACAAACTAAAACTGTAGAAAACGATTAGGTACAGAGTCAAGTGGTTTACACAGATATGCATTATTACATACATTGGATATGCTTTTAAAATGAAGAATAAACGTAGAAAAGCATTTTATTTCGTCAAAATTTTGGTCATATCCCTAATGTAAGAAAGTACTTTTATATGAGCATCGTTAGGAAATTTAAAATTTGCAAAAAAATTGAGTTTGGAGTAGGATAATGCTAAAACTCGGTCGGTTCTCTGAGACCATAAGTTCTGAATAGTAAATTATTTTTCTAATTTTCCGATTTCTTCTCTCGAAATATTTATAAGATACAAATATATTAATTAAACTAAAAAGATAACCAAGCAAACAATAATTTATTCTAAGTAACAGCAACAAATATTTTTTATTAATTACTTGGTTAAGTATTTTATTTAACATACCTATTTGTATTTTGGACATATCTCGAAACGAAGAAATCAAGCATTACAGAAATTGTCCAAGTAAACTACCCGTATTTTGAATTTTGTCTCCCGTACTTAACTAATTATTTTAATTTTTTGTCATTCACCTAATGAGATTTTATTCTTGTTATTTGAACTTTCATCCAAACACGTCCAAACATGAGTTATGTTAAGAGCTCAAAATTTCTGATAAGTAGTTTTCAATATTTTCCCAAATACTATATTTTTAATAATTCGGACATTTAGACGCGATGATTTAAGTACGAATGATATACAGATAAATGAGTTTAGACGCTATTAGAAAGCTGACCAAATTTTAGATTTATGTAACCGATCTCTCATTTTTTGTATATTTTTTTACAAAGCAATTAATTAATTAATTAGTGTTTTGGTGCTTTGTCAGTAAAGACTCTACTAATGGGTTCATGCCATTTGAACGCATTACTACTTAATTAGCAGTCACGTAAGCTAACCGCTATACTATGACGATGATGATAATAATAATTCCTATACAAATTGAGGTATAATAGTAACAAATTAACAGCTGTAATATTTACATACTAGTATCTAGATGAATTTTCTTGTCGCGTATAGAGTAATTTTTACACTTGGAGGATACACTTGGAGGATTTCGCGAAAACCTCGTCGGAAGGTCGCGGAAACAGCGGATTTGCAATTAACTCAGTTATATGGCTCAAACGGAAATAACACCTATTATAAAAGTTGTACATCTGTAAATTCTCTACTACACAAGTCTAAT
The DNA here is from genome assembly GCA_949152465.1 of Cantharis flavilabris. NCBI lineage: Eukaryota > Metazoa > Arthropoda > Insecta > Coleoptera > Cantharidae > Cantharis > Cantharis flavilabris. Next base: position 27,137,069 of record OX424439.1, read on the forward strand.
ACATTTTTTTTCTACGTCTAACCGTTTTTCAGATAGTACGACGCCATATAAGTGTAAAATGCATTTAGTTCCGCTAAACCTCTTTCGCACCATAATTACACAATTATCTTTGGTGTTAATTATCTTTAGTGTTATAGGGCTCGGTAATCTTTCTTCTCTACCAGAATGTCTTTTACATTTTATTTACATTTATTTACAATGAATAAGTCAAAAAATGCATTCATTTCCGTACCACATTAGAGGTGGAATCCATACAGGATTTTAAATTAGTCAAGATTTCCTACTCTTTCGGTATGTGAAATGTTATTGTGCAATGAGAAATCGTTGCCATTACTTTCATTCTGATGAGATTCTACATAGTCCATTTTGTCATTCCTAGCAATTATATACATAGGTACTGAATTCCAGCTGGAGTGACCGTGGCACAGGCAACAAGCTGTTCCTACTTTTCTACAGTTGCTTTTATCTAAACGGAACTAAATGCATTTTTTACTTAGTCCGCGTTGTATCTCTAAAACGGTTAAGCGTACGGAAAAAATGTATAACACTTTAAGGTAGATAATTTACAGATGTACAACTTTTAGAATAGGTATTGTTCCCGTTTGAGTCATAAAAACTGAGTTAATCGCAAATCCGCTGTTTCCGCAAGATTTTCAAGAAAACCTCCAGGTGTATCGTGGCGTAACTACTAAGTATTATTCAAGACGTCCAAATGAACAAAATAAAAAAATGTTTATCGTAGAGCACAAATTTAGCACAGAGGTCAATTTTACAGCTAAAATACCTGGATTACACTCGGTATTCCAATTTTATGAACATTAGTCTTTATATTTGATATATTTCCACACCTATGCAATGTTTAATTCAGAAATAGCTTAACACCAGGGGCGGAACTACCGGGGTGCGGTGGATGCGATGCACGCGAGCCTCCGTCTAAAAGGGCCCCCAGTCGTACCGTGACCTTTTCAACCTTTTAAGAAAAATTAAAACTATTAAAAAGATTTCCAGATTTCCAAAAGATAAGATAATTCAGTATTTCAATAAATCAGAAAATAGGAAGGCAAAAAAGCTTAATATTAAAACTAAATTAAAATCAGTAGTTTTAATTAAAATTAAATTAATCAAAAAATTTAATATTTTTAAAAATTTAAAATGTGTATCTCGTTGTATCTGCCTTTACTAGGCAATCTTAAAAAAGGGGAAATTTAGAATTTTATAGAAAATCTTAGGATAGCCAATAGACAAGAAAATTGAAAAAGGGAATAAAAGAAGTAATCTATGGATTAATATTAAAGATATCTAAAATTTTCTAAGAATTCCTTGGGAAGAAAATGGCATTCTTAAGTTTTACTAAGATTTTATAGAATTTCCTAAGATACCCTAAAATTTTCTTGGATTTCTTTTCGCTTTTGTATATCACGATTTTCCCTTCGATTTTCCAGTTAGTAAAAAACTAAAGGAAAATCGCCGGAACAATGGTGTGTACATCTCAACTAACCGATTCTTAGAAAATTTGTAAAAATATGGAAATCCATAGAAATTTCAAGAAAATCTCAGGAAACTCGAGAAAATTTCAGTAAATAAAAAATTGAGAGAAATGCAGAAAACCCTAGGAAATGGAAAATTTTAAGGTATCTTAATATATCTCGAAAAATCCAGAAAATTTTAAATCATTGAAATCGCAGAAAATGGAAAATGCAAAAAAAGAGTCTATATAATAATCTAAATTTTCTCAAATTTACCCTGATTTCCTTAAGTTTTACATATGACAATTTCTCCATTATTTTTCCACTTAGTAAAAACGAGTGGGAAATTTCAACCCGGCGTCATTATGGCGACCAAACAGAACACCGTCGTTGAGGCCGGGTATATCATACCCATGTACATTATTGCACTGAATCAACCTTATGTCCATATTAGTTTTTCTATATTGGGGTATTAGGTAATTGTAAACATTATTTATAAAAGTCAAAATTAAAAACTTTAAAAACCCCTGACTGTAAAAGCACTTTACTTTAAAAACTACTGTTCTCTTTAAAAAGGAATACATAATTTTTTCTTCTTCACTCAACAACATAAACTTTCGGACACTTAACTCGAAAAATTAACTTATCATCATCCGCCCCCCCCCCCCACTACAAAATTTCAACATTAATTTTGAAGTCAGGGGAAACAGAAATTTGCTCCACTTACGCAACCTGTTTATAAATTCCATATTAAAAATTCTTCGTTTCCTCTGACTTCAAAATTAATGTTGAAATTTTGTAGTGGGGGGGGGGGCGGAGTATGATAAGTTAATTTTTCGAGTTAAGTGTCCGAGAGTTTATGTTGTTTAGTGAAGAAGAAAAAATTATTTATTTCTTTTTAAAGAGAACAATACTTTTTAAAGTAAAGTGCTTTTACAGTCAGGGGTTTAATTTTTATTTTATTTCACTCTTTTTGGAGTACATTTTGTTAAAATGGATAGAGAAACCGAATATATGTTTTAAACCGCTTCGTAATCCAGTCATACGATGTGGTAGCGCCAATTGTTAGCCAATTATATGAATTTGGCCCTACATAGGATAGAGATGGTTTTCTGCGATAAAATTTCTTTTCGTGGGTATTTGACTAGCCAGGAACACTCTCCTGATCTTTACAAACATGCTGTCAAAAATGTACGTCGCTACCTGTAACCATTCGAGAGATATGGTGACACAAACATATAAATACCTTATATATACTAAGTTAATCGCTATTGAGATCAAATGTTACGTAGCCATTGTGGCTGGGTATAACTACCAGAGCGCTCTTCACAGACTTGCAAATTCCACCGTAGCCGCAATGACACTAATTAAAATAGCTAAACCGCTTAGTGAGGTCCACAACTTCAGCTACTGTGAACGGTAAATAACGAGTGTATTTTGTTTTAAAGGTATTAGAGATTTAAAAACAGTCGGGTATGAGATACCCGGCCACAATGACGCCGGGTTAAGAAATCCCAAAAAACTTCTCATTAATTTTACAATCTTAGTAAATGTAGAAAATTAAAGAAAATCTTGGTAAATAGAAAATTCTACAAAATCTTGGAAAAATATCCAAAATCTAAAAATTTCAGAATCTTAGGAAATCTTGTGAAGTGGGGAATTACAGAAAATTCTAGGATATTTTAGGAAATCTACATTATCTTAGAAACATCAAGGAAATTTCAGAAAATTGAAAAATTAAAACCTCATCTATATATTTTTATTAGAATTAAGGTATAATTTTGAAATTTTAATAAAATTAAATAGGGGGGGGGGGGTCTCTATATTCGTCATTGTTTGGAAGGAATTCTTTGGAAATCACTGGAATTGCATGGAAATTGTCGGAATTTCAAAATTATGTTTATATGTATATAAGTTATTTATTATTTTCTTTTATTGTTGTTTCTTATAAAATTAGGGCTACCGTTAACAACTTCACACACGGGTCCCTCACCTGCTTATTACGCCACTGCTTAAGATGTACAAATTTCGAACCTAGCAGATTACTTTTCCATCATCAATCTTTTCCAAAATTTTGTTTTTAATGGCAGTAACTCCAGGTTTACTTTACAACAGGGTTCTCTAAACTTTTTAGCTTAAGGACCAAACTGATTGCTCCACAAAGCCGAGGGCCAAGATCTAGTTTGCTCATAAGATTAAGATTACTTTTTGCCAACTTTTTCTTGTGTTTTGACAACTATTTTTAGTCGATAAATAAAATATGTGATTATTATTAAAGGGGGGGGGGCGGATTGATGGATTTGGCCCGCGGGCCGCAGTTTGGAGAACCCTGCTCTACAACTACAAACGGGTTTATTGTCACCTTAAGGCGGGATAGCAGTTGAAAATATGTTGAAATCGATGCTATTATTAAACCAAATTTTAACGTTATTGCTGAAATTATCAGTTTCATTTTTTTACTAGGCATTGAAATGATGTTATTGTAGGGCACTACAAAGAGTGTTTTTTTTGTTAGAAAACAGTTAAAAAAATTCACAAAGTTCATGAAAATAAGCTATGTTTAAAATTTTACTGCTCAAGCATAAGTAAAAAATTGAAAAATATGACTTCGTACTGCTCTCAACATTTAACTGCTCGGATAAAAATTTTCCTTTTTTCCGTTCCTTAATAATGGCGTATTTTATGTTAGAAAATGTCTTCTTTTAAAAATTATTTGCATTATTCTTAATATTTCTCCGTAGTGGTTTACAATAAAATACTTTTGATGTCTAATAAACAGATGAATATGATAATTTCAGCAATAACTTTCATATTTGGTATCACAATAGCATCAAATACAATTTCCCTACGACTGCTAAAATCCCGCCTGAAGTACAGAAATTAAGGTGCGCGCACCATATTTTTACAAATATACATCATTTGAAAGATTACATAAAACTGTATATAGGTAATGGTAACATGAAAGATTTTAATTTTGCTTTTCAAGTGGGACCACAAAAATCAAAAAAAACTTTAAATTAAATTTTTGTATAATAAACTTGGTACAGAATTAAAATATAATTATATTAGTATGATACAGAAAATTTAATATATAATTTAGTTAAAAATTCAGAATCTAGAAAATGTTTTCTTGTTGCATGTAATCAAAATTCAATAAAACGTATTTCTGTAAAATATGAGAAGGAACTGAAGCATTTGATTTTAATTAAAGATGAAGGAAGTAAAAAGAAGTGGAGTGGTTTTATCCTAAAAGTAAAAATACAAACTGACGACAAACTGATACGTAGGTACCTGGTTTCTGATACGTTTTATAATGCTTTTGTTCAAGAAGTAACCGAGATAGATTTTGCAATGTATGTTATAGAGAACATGGATATCGTTTCGTAGCGTACGCCATATCCGATAAAGACTCATAAATATCACATTAGTGGCTCATCGGTCCTCTGACTACGTTGCGCAGCGCGAACATTACTTGCTCGTTTACCGCAGCTTCACCACAAAAACCGACTGCGGTTGTTTCAAATGGCTATATGCGCCTCTTTTAAGCTTTCCCTCGTCCTGGATTATAAGACTTCGTCTACCAGTTTTCGTTCCTTATTACGAACGATCTATAGATTCATAAAGACGGCAATGCTATACTGAATTAAATGGCCGTGTGATTGTTATTGCTCTCAGAAATAGCTTTAAAATTGCTGTATAGTATATTTGGGCCCACTTCTTAACGATTTTTATTATCAACAAATTAACTTAGAGATATCTTTTATTTTTATGTTTACTTCCATTCTTTCTGTACATTACAACAACATAACTTTTTTAAATCTCTAGGTTCAATTTTGAAGTACTGCTTAATATTATATTATATTATAATCGTACACGTAAAAAAAAATTACTTGGTTCAAATAAGTACCATTTGAATCAAGAAATTCTGTTTTCAATAGCCGCACGAAAATATTTTCTTTTTGTAAGAGAAAAATATTCTTAATTAAGTTTTCTTGGATCATACAAGTATATTCTTAAATCAAGTAGTTAAAAATTTATTTGATTTAAAAACTATTTTTTTGAATTAGGAATTTCTATTCTCTTCACTAATTTACTCCGAAATATATTGGTTTTTGTGTATGTTGTAACAGAAGAGCGAGTGTCCAAGTATTATGGCGCTATCTGTTAAGGATTTGCAGGACTTATGATTACCGGGATATTATATTGTATTTTATTTTATTTTATTAAATATAAAACTTCGTCCGGTGTGGGGTTCGAACTTAGGTTTTCCAGCTGCGAAATCGTGGAAAGAGTACAATTACCATTTGGCTATACTAGTCGACCTGTTAAGTATGTAAAAGTTCGTAATATAAGTTTGACATATATACATTTTTTTTAAAGAAATTAAGTTACTTAGATTAAGAATATTATTAATATTTATGTATCTAGAAAATAGTGTTCTTCGTTAAAATGAAATTTTCTTGAATCTAAATAATATTTCAAGTAAAAAATATTCTTTCTGGAAGAAATCTAATATTTTTAATACAAGAATATTTTATTGCGCGAAGAAATTATATTTTTAAATTAAATAAATAATTTCAAGAAAATATTTATTCTTCATTTAAGAAATCCTTTTATTCCGTGTATTTACTGCAACTGGCATAATTAAATATTTAATCTTTTTAAGGTACGAAATTTTACATGTCAACCCAAAAGTAAAAATTTAGAATTTTTAGAAGCTTTATAATTAATAAATTGAAACATTCATCATTATTATTAAATAGTCAATCGGATTTAAATAACTCACCATTATTAAACATTTTTAATAAATAGTTACCCTCTTCCCTTATTTTTGTACTTAAAAAAAATTATAAAGCATTTTGATATTTATATTAACAAAGAATTGTTCAGTTTCCCTTAAATGTATTTAACATACAGCGCGTATGATTTTATCGGGACGACAGCAATATTTTTGGTTGTTTATTCTTCGCAAGACTAAATTTGGTAATAACCAAAAGGGCGATGATGTGACAAAAAACAAAGAAAGTTGCACATGTGTTCACATGTGCGGTGTGCTCTTAATGAGATAACGCATGAGTAAATAGCTTCCTATAATTGGATATTATCCCGACGCTGTATTGTAAACCCCAGAGATTTGTTCCCTACTAACTTAACAACCACAAATGCATCCCATTACATTAAATTTAGAATTCAGTACTTCACCAAGAAGCTCACTTTCCATTGCCACCTAATGTTTAGTATTACACTCCCAAGTTTCCAGCAAAACAGTTCACTATTTACTCATATCTTTGATAGAAATCTATGGTCTGGAGCTTTTTGTGGAATTTGTTTAACATAATCGTGGTTACTGAATACGCATTTATGCTAAATCGACCATTTTATGCGTATTTTTCAATTTCCTTCCGAGAAAATTGTATTTACCGTATCGTAAATTTTCCTAAATGTAACGTAATACGCAAAACTCTTAATTAATTATGTATAAACATTTTATTTATAAAAAATTCCGAATACATTTTTTATTATTTAGAAACGTACACTTTTAAACAGTAATAAATTTTACATTCATAAAGGTTGGCTTCGACAAAACTTCAAATGTCGAAACTGTGTATTCTTATATCCTACAGCTTTATTGGTAGTTCTTATGACAAAGATGCACTTATTTTAGAAATATTGGTGGAAGATAGTAAATGGAATAAAGCAGAAAATCCAATATGCGAATTTCTTATACTGTGCCATGTAGTTGTCAGCAGAGTATTGGTCTAGATCTATCGGAGACAGTCTCTTTCTGCGGAAATTTGACGCAGAAATCAGAGCCTTATAAATGAAATGTCACCTTACAGAATTTGAGGACTGGTAGCAATGGTGCTTGTCATCCTTCAACGCCAACGAATACCGCAGTAGATTGCTAGATTCAGATGATTTGTAGTTGTTGACTTTTGTATAATTTAAAGTATGTTTTACCTAAGGTGTTTTTTAAATAAAATCTTAAAATACATTTTTATAAATCAATTTGGAAGTCTATAAATAATAAATTTTGAATCAAAAGCAGTAGAATAAGTATAAATTAATTTATATTAGAAACGTGAAATTTTATTACGTTTTACCAGTATACTGTTGTACTATACTGTATGCACTCTTAGTTTAAAATTGAGAACTTGAGATGTACAACGGATAAAAATATACCATATGGCATCTGACTCACAAAAACCAATTAATTGAACACCATTGAAAGAAATATGAGCAACGTTTTGAATTTTTCAAATACTCGCTGAACCCATTTTGGAGGAAAGCTTCAATAAAGTGACGTAAACAAGTATACTAATGACTAAAAGAAATGCGATGCTATATTAAAATTTTAAAGTGCACAAAAGGTTCAAATGTGAGCATGAATATTATGCACGAAGACTCAAAAAGCATTCATATACCTGCGAAACACTGTTACAATAATTGATTCCCAGTACAGACAATTACAATGTAAACTAGATGAAAAGGGCAAATATCAATTATTTATATCAAATTCGTTTTGAAATAAATTGTAAAATTAAAAACGGCTGGCACGTATGCAATAATTGCAACAAAGTAAAATTAACAAAATTTACAAAAACTGTATTCGAGTTTTAAAAATGCAATAAAATTTAAAACAATTCCAAGTGAAGTTTGATTTTGTTATTTAATTAGGTTTGAATTTTAAATAGGTACATTAATTTAATAATTAGTACTTACATGCATACGTGCATAAAAACTTTCATGGTTATTTTATAAAACACAATAAATACGAAACAAAACAAGTTACAATACAATATCTCAATCACCGAAGTTCCCTCTCTTAATCAACAAAGAGCTATTATTAAATAGAGCAATATTGTGATGATTTCCACTCCTACGTGATAACGTAGTCGGACAGGGGAAGAAAAATATGAGCAACTAGAAAAAACTCTCAGAATCGAAGCAAATTTTATTTGAAAAAGTATTTTTTGGATTGTATGTAAACCATAAAACATTTACCAAATTTCAGACTTCGCGTATAGTTCAGAAATTAAATGAAATTCAGCTCACATTTGTTTTTTACCTTTCCCATACGTATACGTATGTATAAGGGAAAGTATTGTAATCCACTCAAAAATCAAAAATGGAAATTTTGGTATTAAAATGTTTCTTATCATGCCCTGATAAGTTTTTGATGAATTTTAGTTGGATGTTCGTCTGTATGTATGTCTGTCTGTGGTTACGACATCATGAAAAGAAATAGTATCAATTGAACAGGTTAAACCAGGCAACCAAATGTCAAAAAATTTGGCACAAATGTACATCATAGTTAAACTTAGAGGCCAGCTGAAAATAGTAAAAATTCGTTGAAAATTGCGGAAATAATAAAGAAAATAAAAAAGTTTAAGTGTCAATTACTTTTGGACCACCATTTGTTATACCCAAATTATTTCATCGTGCCGTGTCGCATCTCTCTCTAAAGCACGTATATCGAGTTAGACGGAATACGACTCGTGTCGCAACTCGATTCCAAACATTATCGGAAATTAATTCAAGTTTAACGTTTATGAAATTTTGACATATTTTAGGGCTGCCATTTTTGAACCCCACAAATACGACCTGTCGCTTCCTTGAGGTCTTCCACGTTGACCGGTACATTTCAAGAAGATGGCGAACGAAAATTGACTTTCCAATTATGTGTGCAAAGAAGTAAATCTGCACCTTTAATTTAACTGATTTTCAAATTTTTCAACTTTTTGATATGAACTGTAACTTTCTCGCGGCCTTTCTCCGCGAATGGTATCCGGAAAGATGAGGTTGAACGATAATTTTTATACCCAAATTTAATGTGGAAAGTTATGCAATGTTTACATAGCCAATTTTTGTGTATATTTTCACGAAATATTTTGTACTTGAATTTTAACAATTACGATGTAAGTAGTGTTATAATACTCTAAAGATATTTGAAGAAGAAAACCCCGAAGAAGATTAAAATAAAACTCAAAACATATTAGTGTGAATTTTCTGAGGATTTTCTGAGGATCTAAAAAACTGTTTTTCAAGTAGATAGCATTTTTCGGTTTTTCAAAAATAATTTAAATTCAATTAATAAACTAAAATAGTTGGAAGGAAACTTTAAATTTTCTCTGTTCTAACTTGTGCACGGTCTCAAGTGTAGCAGTTAATATTAAAAATGTATACGGATGTAGTTTGAAAATCTAATTTATTTTGTTATGAATAGAAGTAATTTTAGTTAGAAATAAGTATATATTAAAATGTTAATCTAAGTTTAAGAAGCACCAAAAGGTAGTTTTTATGTATTTCATTGTAAGAAAATACGGCAGTATTTGCTGGAAATATACAGTAAGTAATAGGTACATGCACGGAGGTCATGAATGCTGTAGCCCGTGAAATTGTGTTGTGCTGGCATTTGAATGCAATTGAGGTTAAACCAAGGCGACACTTTAAAGCTTTAAGTTATTGTAAATTTATAACAATACACATTTATTTATTTTAATTTAAATTTTTTGCACTCCTTCAAACATCATTTAAAATTTCAAGTCTTAACGAAAATTATATTATTTCATTGTTTTAAGAGAATTCATTCTAAATTAAAATTTAAATATTTAGGGCTTATTTTATAATTGTCGGATAAACCTGGTATAACGTTATTTCTAGGATAACTATTGTTGTTATATTAATATATTATTATATTTCACAAATATAAATATAATTGGAAATAACTATAATTACTCCTCTTATGATTACTATCTCTTCGACGAGGTATTTCCGGCTAATATAATATAAATATTTTTGGTAGAGATTGGAAAATCGTTATCCAGGGTAGTCAGCTAACGTGCAAATGTACTAAAACAGTTGGAAAAGCAATAAGTAACACAATGATAATTATATTGAACTTTCCGTGGGCAGTTCGCATTTGAACTAGAATTAATTACGTATTGTATATAAATTCAAATATCTTACGTCAAAGCGTTTAAAAACTCGCACAAGGTTCCGTTTTTAACCACTTGTATGTTAGTCAAGGATTTATACACACAGTTACGGTGTTAAAACCGCATGACCAAATACTTCAAAGTAGCTGCCGTTTGCTATAGCAAATATTTACCGGCTTCAATTGGTTTTAAAGGGAGCGAACCTTGTGTATGTTACATGCTTAACCTATTGAGGAATTTATACAAAATAATTTTTACATTCAAAACTTATTTTCTTCAGAACTGTAAAACTGATTTTTCCAAATGAATTCTTCGGTATAATTTTTAATTGGAACATTAATAAGAAACATTTTTTTATTTACAAGTGTTTATTTTAATTTTTACTTTGAACGTACATAGTGTTTTGTTGTTTCTTTGTATTTATTTACAGCTTCAGAGTTTGAATTAGGCCACTTGCAGCAGCCCGTATATTAACGTTTGATAGGCAGACCGTATTATTCACAACTAGATTGCACTTTAAGGTAAACATGACAATGCTTGTCAACAGAATATACATAAAATTATCAATGTATTTAATTTATAGTACATAGTACTAGATCAATTAATATTTTGGTAGAAAATCCAAAAAATGTACCCACACGTTTTAGCACTAAAGTGTTTTTAAGTTATCACAAATAATATTCACTGCAATTTTAATATGGTAATAACCGCACGACATTTTGCAGTAACTTTTTTTGGCCATTTAAGACACAACTAATCCTGTATTAACCTGAAATCTCATGTCCATTGATACCAATTTCAAGCTACACATATCCCGAATGAAATTCGGGATAAATTCGCAAACACCAAATTATTAGATATCAGTTTTACTTACTGACCAAGCGTTGACGTATAATTGATAGTTCAACTTGTGGGTTAACTTCCTATATTGCAATAGGTAGGTACATACATAGTACTGTACATAATAGTTACACACTTGTAATGTTGACTCAGTTTTCATTAGCTTAAGGATCAATATAAACCCAGCTACCTAAATAATCAGTATTCGGAATGTTTCAAACATATTATAATTAGGATGTGATCAGAAAATCTGCCTATTGTTCATTTTAGATCAAACATAATGAACACAATTATTGGTATTTTATTCTAAGTATCTATAAGCTACTTACTTAAAAACTTGTCTTTTTGGATAACTTGGTATGCTATACAAAAATGTAATAATTTGTAGTAAGTCTCTCCAAGACTCCAATTGGACTTGAATTGAATTTTTCCATTATCTTGCGTTTAATTCCTCCCTTCAATTTCAAAATGAAATTCATTGTAAAACATATTCTAATTCAATTTAATATTTTTTATTATTGTTAAATTTAATTAACAAAATACCTAGTTGCACAATGCCCTAGTAGTGAAATATTCGGTATCAAAATGTCTTAGAACCCATCAGGACATATCCAATTTTCTAAATTGTAAATCTTTAACATTTTAATATCCTTATGAAGCTTTTACTAAATTTCTTGTATCAAAATTTTAAATTTCTTTACTACTTGTCAGCTTTAATGGCTTATGTTACTAATTACTAATAATGTAAATAGTATGAACAACTAAACCCTAATTTGTTGTAATAATTTTTGGATTTACGATTCCATACAGTGTTTTCCTGTATATTTACAATTTTTTTATGCTGTTAATTTTCCATTTCCATTCTGATTATGCTTCAGTTCAGTGTTCAAGTGTTCAGTGGATTAATAATATGGAGTAAATTTTTTTAACTGAAAATTCAAGGAATTATTACCGCAAATAAAATGTAGAAATCGTTTTTAAAGATAATTATTACGAAAACAACAGAATCCTTTCCCTCATCCAATTTTGTGTACTTCTTAATTTTTTGTTGGTGTTACCCATAGAAAACAAAAATACTACTACATAATTCCAACTAACAATGTTAGCTTTTACCATCGATAGAGGCTAGAAATGAGAGTATAACTGGATACAAATGCAAAAACAAAAAGTATCTAATTAGTTTTAACAACACACAAAAGTAAACAAAATTTTTCTAATGCTGCTCATCCCAGTCTGCTTTTTCTTGAAATTTCAACTGTTTAATTTTGTTTTCCGAGCTTGATTGAACTCGCCTTTGGTTTTATTGATGTTCATCTCAAGTTTCATTCTTTTGGATGTTTTATCAAGTTCATTCAGCATTTGCTCTAATTCTTCATCAGTTCAGGAGGTAATAACTATGTCGTCCGCAAATCGGAGGTGATCCAACGATTTTTTTCTCGATATTCACCTCCTTCTCATCCCAATTTGGCTTTTTGAAAACGTTCTCTAAAGCCAACGTAAACAATTTTTGGTGAGATTGTATCTCGCTGTCATACGCCTCGATTTACAGATATATGGTTTGTTTTTGCTTCTTCATTTATTATTTTTATTTATTATGTGTGTTGTTGCCGTTTTGTAACTGTCTGTTATGAGATTAGTGTACCTTGAATCTATTTGAGCGTCACCTTTTCATTTTATTACTTATATATTAATTTATAATTGTTTAAGCAGTAACCCAACCGAAAACGAAGAAGAAACTGTAATAAAACAGTTGCTATTTGAGAATTTTTTTTTATAAACTTTCCAACTTCGAAATTTCAACCTTTGGCGATGGCAAATGTTTCTTGTTAGTTGGAATTCGCGTTGTCAAAATTATTTAGGTATTTTTAGTTTTAAAAAATTACATTTTTAACTAAATAAATTAATTTCCTCTAAAGAAACTGCAAGATCTGTTCCGTTTACCCCAATATTAATACAATTAGTAAAATCATCACATAATAGTGAAATTATAAATTACTGTTTTATACACAAAAGGATAAAACATAAAAAATTTTGGCATAAACTTATATGGCTTGGAATAAATTTATTTTATGGTTATTGATTCATACAAATTGATGTATATGTGAAAATGTTTTAAAAAAATTGTCTACTGAAACCATACTTAAGTACTTCAAAAAGAAAATCCTTATTTTTAAGAACCTGGATTAACATAATATAACAGAAAATGAAAACTATCATTAAATGTATTAGATAAACAGGATGTAGCTCAAAATTGATAATTCTATTTATAGATAAACAGGATATTGTAATATTTTATATTATCTATACATATTACAAGATAATTATTTTTTGAGCGCTACTTAACTTATAAATACAGATTTTAGAAACACATACAGAATAACCGATAATTAAATTATGTTTGAAGGAGTTTGAAGCTAAATAGCTCAAGTAGTAAAATGTTAGTTCTGAAATAATCAAACCTAAAGCTGAGTTCTGAGAATATCACGTGTAAAGTTTAGTAAATTATAAATATTGAATTTAATTTAATTTAATTTTCATTAATTAATTTAACGAATTTGATTTTGTTCAGAATGATTTCAAGATTGCAATAATTTATAAAAATATTATAAAAACTTTTATGGTTACCTACCTACTTTCTTTTTTAAATTTTTTTTAAAGAAAGGTCATTTGGATTAATTTGCCTTTAAGAAAGAAGTTTCTATGGTAACATAAACAATACAAGTACATGTTCAATAATTTTTACACTCGATAGATAGGAAAAGATAGTTTGGAATTCCAAACAACATTTAGGTTCAGTTTTTAAAACCTTAATTTTAAAACCTCGATCACCACTCAAAATTTGATCTCAATCTATTATACAGTTCCGGAGATACGATGACATTTTAATTTTTTTCATATATTTTATTGTTGTAGCGCTGGCAAAGATTTCTCTGCCAAAACCCTATTTTCACCACTAGAGCCCACCAGCCATATGTCCAAAAAGTTTGATTGCCATCGACGCAGAATAGCCGAAGAAAATCGAGGGACAATGACTTTTTTCAAGATTTCGCAAAAAAAGTAATCTTTTGTTTTCATGTTGATTTCCTGATTTTTATCAAATGGTTCTATATGCTGCCAAGTTCTGTGGGACCAATGTTCCTATATACACAATTTGATTGAGATCCCTTCAGTACTTGATGAGTTATTCACTCTTGAAGTTTCAACTTTGACAGCTTATAATTTTTGACAGATGATAGACAGAAAGTTAAATTTACCTATTCTGGAGAAAGCTTGTCAGGGTCTTTAAAATAACCTATCACAAGTAAAATTTGTTTTTAAAAATCTTGTGTTATTTTCTTGTAGTGGTACTTCTGATTGACAGATCGCGACAAAAACCTTATTTTCACCTTTCTACCGTGAACCCTACTACCATACCAAATGTGGTCGTAATTAGTTGAACGGTTTAGGAATAAAGCGAGAGACAAAATTTGACGACCGACAGACCGACACAGAAATTTTTTTTTTATTTTTTGCAAATCTTTACGTTTCTTAACACGGTGATCTCGAAAATGTAAAAAAACCTTACCTTCAAAAAAAATTATTATTTTTTTTGATTGGAGGTAAAAAGAGTAAACTTATATACATCTCAGATTATACATTCATTAAAACAGTTCGGATAAAATATACCTGAACTAATAAAAAAAAATTATAAATAATAAATATACGCAATCTATATCCAAATTTAACGGAAAAGATGTTTTTTACTTGTGTTTTGGATTTTACTGTAAAACACAAAATATGCTGACATTTTTTAAATATTAAATTAGGTTTTAAGTTATTTTTCCAACTATAACATAAGCAAAAAAAGTTCTAGTTTGTCGGTTAATTAATTCGAGCGTATTCCTGTACACAAAAATAAAAATAAAGTAACTTAGAGAAAAACAAAGTTAACATTTAACTTGACTGAGAATTATCCTACATACTATTAAATATTTTAGCGGAATTTAGGTTTATTCTGAAAGATAACACAGGTCTTATTAATAAATATTTGTGCGTTTTTTTTTTAGTACTGAATTTTGTAACATCGGATACCTACATACTCGTATATATGTAAACTGGTTTATCCATAAATAAGTGAAATAAAATTTAAAAACATAATATATGAATGTATAATATGAAAAAATATTTATATTGAAAAGAGCAAGAACTTTGAAATTTTAAATTTTTATTTACAAAATCGTTACTCATTATGGGGAGGTGGGATTTTAAAATATTGCGCAATATGCGTAAATTAGATTTACATTGAATTATTTATAAAACAAGAAAAGGTCCGTTAAAATAGAAAAATATAGGTATATAAACAAAATTGAAGGCAATACAATTTTCATCAGAAAATGTCTAAAAATTCTTGTTGTAAAATCAATTTTTTTTACAAAAAAATCCTTCAAAATGTAAAATTTACATTGCTGACATAAGAGTGCCCTAACCTCTAATGGGAAATACTTCAAAACTGCGAGAAAATATTAAAGCGTTCAGCACCTTGCGAAGACGACATTGTCGGAAAAATTTTGATGTGCATGGTCTACGCTCTAAACGTGATCTACTGTGCTACATCCTAATAAATTCTTTTAAATGCAAATTTAACCCCTTTGACTCTTAGACTAAATTTTCACTTTTATTTACTAACTAACTTTACTTTTAAGTACCTACCTGAGAAAGACAGAAAGAGAGAGAGAGATGGGTAGATAAAACATTTTTATATACAAAAAATGATCATTTTGTCTAAAATCACAAAAAATAACAAAAAATTGGACTCATCTGTGAAGTCATTATTTGCCTAAATTTCAAGGTTTATAAAATTTCATAACTAAAAATTTTAATAATAGAAACTTACCTTTGTGTCTTTATACTAAATATATCCAATACTGGTAGGCTGGATCACGCTGATCATTCCTAACTTCGCTTGCTATTCTGGAATATTATATAAAATGTTAATTACAATAATTTGATAAGTCTAAACTTTCAATTTGAAATTTTTACATTGAACACTTTCTTCGGGGAATACAAGGATGCAGAATTAATACTTCACTTTCGTAAAAATTTTTTTAAAATGAACACAGACTAAACGTAGTAAAGATCTAGCACAACCGCACTTCACTTTATGTTCAAAATTTAACGAAAGCAATAATAAGTAATAATTTTTAATTTATTCACAATTATGTTGTTGCAAATCCGATGCGTTTTTATTTCGTAACTAAATTTTTGCAAATTGTGTTCCCTTTGCACTCCCTGATAGCTGCTTGTGCAAGCAGCGGCTAGCTTATGAGTACGGAGAGAGGTTTTGGAGAAGCGATACTAGAATTATTGCCAGGCGCCAGAAACTGTTGTCAAACTTTAGAAAAACAAAACAAAAACAAAAAAAAGGGTTGTTTAACGCAGTTTCAAAAAAAATACAGAATGGAAGGGATACTGAAGGTATCACCTTAATAAAAAAAAGTTTAAATAAAAAAACAGAAGCGTTGACACTGAAGGTGCCAGAAGCTTTAAAGAAAATTGCCACACTCTTGAGTGACGACCGTAGCAGTACCACCGTTAAAGCAAGGAAGCAAACAAGTCACTGTAAGTCTCTTGAGAGAGAAATAAAAGCAACACAAATTATAATTACTCACCCAAATTCAAAACTACCAGGTGTTATGGCAAATTTAGCTCGAGTACACCACTACTTCCAGAAAGCTTTCCTTGGTTCGTAGTTTATCGGCTTTTCCAAAAGGTTTGGTTCTGACTCTAAAAAAAACTACAATTTGAGTTACAAAACCCCCCTCACAATTGATCTTACGTGACCCGTCTATCTACAAACTTAGTAGAAAATTGTGAATTAAATGGCGTCACCCAAGATTGTGTGCAATCTTACACAAAACAAAACCCACTATTAAATTGACTTTGACGAGTTGAAAGCATAAAATGAGAGATATCCAATTTTCCTCTAAAGTCCAAAATTGCGTGGTAGATATGATTTTACGACTATAAATAAATCAATCTAGTACTCCTCAAGGGTGAATGAATACAACATAAAGGATTTGTTCTTAAATTGAAACGTTGGTTTGTAGAAAAACCCTCACCAACGGCAGATGGTGGTCAAATAAAATAACTAAAATAAACGCAATTGATAAGGTATGAATATCGAAGATGATGTTAAATAATTTTTTTTTACCTGCTTCACACAAAAAAAAAGATAATGTTAATCAAATCGGTAAAAACCCAACACTATCAATTTAAATGAAATTTCAGTTATAACAAACAAACTGCGTTCTAGTTGAAAAATTTGCGTTCTTATTATCTCCACTGATAAAGATAATGCTCAAAATGGTTAACCCCTCATACCAACCTTCGAATTAAATGTTGAAAAGGTGAATGGACAATCTAAAATGTAACATGAAAATTAAAATTTAATTTTGCGACAAAGTGACATTCGCCATGTTACAATTGTTTGGGTTTACTTGCGTTCTAACATCAAGAATGTCTTCAACTTCTTTGATCAACTCTTATTCAAGCAAGTTTCTTAAATCACGGCACTAAAACCGGCAAAATTAAAATTTTTATGTGAGCCGATATGTTACTACTAATAAACACTAATAAACTGACTCATTCGGCGTTGCCAGTTCAAACACGATACTTTTTTGTTTTTGCTTTAAATATGACGCATTTGTTACCCAAATTTTAAATTCAATTTAAAACAAGTAATATGTCGCAATAGAAAAATCATAAAAATACACAAGTAGAAAAATGAAATTGATGCAAATGCAAATGCACCCCACTTTTAAATACAAATAAATTTTAATCAAAATTTAACTTTGTAGAGTAATTCCAAGCAAACATTGTTTGAATTGCAATAAATTAATTACAGCTACTACTAAAAGTAACAATATTGCAAAAATTATTTTAAACAAAATGTAACAAAAATTTCTGCATGGGGTGCACCAGCATCCTACTTCTACTTGGAAAACGGTTTAAATTTAAAAAGTTTAAACCAAGGCTTCTCTCTTGTACATACAATTTTTAGCATTTAGACCAAGGGTGGGTAAACTGTTTTCATTAGATGGGCCAAAGAAAAGAAATTTCATGAAGAGTAAGAA
Organism: Cantharis flavilabris; assembly: GCA_949152465.1. Lineage (NCBI taxonomy): Eukaryota > Metazoa > Arthropoda > Insecta > Coleoptera > Cantharidae > Cantharis > Cantharis flavilabris. The sequence goes on from OX424439.1 coordinate 27,155,426, forward strand.
TTCCAACAAAAACATTTATTTTGCTTTGAAATATTTTATTTTTAATTACTATTAATGTTTTATGTTTAGAAAATTTACTTGCTTAACATGAAACTAATTTAACTTTTGAGGACTGTCAGAAAATGAACCCCACGAATTTCAATTTTTCCTTTATATCATTGGAAAAAAGACGATTTCTTAAACATATTAAAAAATGTTTTAGCGGATTATCCATTAATATTCGAGAAAACGCCATTTAAACATCGAAAATTTTACATATAAAATTTCATATGTATCACACTGTGGAAGGAGCCTAATTGATAATTAATTTAATTTAGTCATTTTAGGATGGATCCGTGATTTGTCGTGATTGCTTACTGGCTAAAAACATCTCTGAAAAAGCTCTACTTTGCCACGGAAGCCCCAAGGTGCCACGGAGACTCCTAGGGTGTTTTACCCATTAAAAGACATGAATTCAACCCTTCATTTCTATGCCTTCCAAAAATTTAAATGCTTAAAGTCACATATGCTTGGCATTAAGCGAATAGCGATAAAAGATATGGAACTCCTTTATCCAATGTTTCGCCTTTCATTTTATATGAGTATTTAAGTATTTAAATAATACGCGTATAATCGGATAATCGGATATTGTGAAATCAAAATTGCCACATTAATCCCATTCCAGTGACTAGGTCACGATAAATCTTGACGATTACCTAGGAAGTCATCCGTATTATAGAAATGTGTGGTTTTGTGGATGTATAAGTAACTATACATGTATTTGTCGATTGTCGATGCTCCTTTCAGCGAATCGAACGTCTTTGTCGAGCGTCTTTTTTTTGCCTTATTTTTTTCTTACGTATACATAATATAATTATTTGTATCTAAACGAGCACGTTTTATTACCAGTATTTCAGTAGCCACCTTCGCGGTATCGCTTTCTAGCCTTCTCAAGACGAGCTTCAAGCTGACTTGGCGTTTCTTTCACTTTTGGCTTTCCCAAACGTTTTGTATATTATAAAGTTACTATCAAGTTTTGATTATAAAGTGTCTTATAGTAGAATTTTGAAATGTTCAAGATGATAATTTTGTACTGGTAATGATTTTGACGAAAAGTATTTAAGTAATTTTTAAGTTACATAATATCACTGGACTTTTTTTTATTTTGGTCTATTCAAAATTGAAATTTTAAAACAAGTTTTTTAATTGGACGCAATCGATGCCTTTCTGACGATAGTGGCCATGCTAGTTTATTGTTAACTGTTAACTTTGTATATGTTTATTATTGTAAAGTTTTACTTTCCCATTATATACGTAGCAGTGCATATCTCGTACCTATACAGATAGTAAAGGAATCTGGGATTCAAAACTTGCATAATTTAGGATGAACGGTTCTAGCTTATTAACCGCATCAGTACCGCATATATGATAATATTATATTTGGTGGTACTAATTAATATATTATGAGATTGAGGGACATTCAAAAAAATTTATTAAGTTAGCAGTTTTTTGCATGGTCTATGAGTTTATATATATAAATTATTGTGTCCAAATCATAATATGATATCACATTAGGTTTGTTTTTAATTAGAACTGATCAGCTATTCCAGTGCCACAAGAAATTCCTTTTGCCATCTTGTATTCATCTTGCAGATTAATTTTGCTTCTTTTTAGTTTTTATTGTCATAAATTGTAATTTTCAACTCAGGACCCTCTTAAAATTGATTAATAAATAACAGTATGTCAGTTATCTGGGTACTCATTTAGTTAAATTGCAGGGAATTTTTTCGTTTTTAGTAACAAAAATTTTCAAAAATTCTATCACGAATTATTTTTTTATGTTTTAAAATTGAGATAATTAAAAAAATTTTTTTTATTGATTTTACTTTATACAATGCATTGCAATTTAAAAAGATAAAATATAATTTCTGATGCAATTTCTACGACCACTACATAAAAATATAATCGTTTGGTCGTTTAGGGTCAAACCAACATAATATGACAAATGATTAAATAATAATAGGTTAAGTTTATTTTTATTAAACACCATATTTCAGTATATTTTCTGGTAATAAAATAAAGTCCAAACTGCAATAACCTTTTATGATCTGCTTGTGACTTCAAACTGTTTTAGTTAGGTCTTAAAAGAGTAAGAAACTAGACGAGTTTCGGCTTTCAACCTGCAATTTGTACAACTTTAGAACCAGAATTACGCCAACTTTACCAACATTAAAGTATAATAAAAATTTAGGTTCAAACATATTGAAATCTGAACTCGTGATAGAACTGAAGTTGTAATTGTATAACTCATTTTACATACATATCCCGAAATATAATAGTATTTCCGTGTAGTATATTGTTTTTATATAAAATGTTTTAAATAGTAATTCAATGTTATTGTTACGCGAGTACGTTTCAAATTGTGTTACCGTAACGCTTTGATGTTTTTTACTTGACGGCGTTTATAAACGCGAAAATGACCACATCTTTGAAACTAAAACTCTGCAACTTGCGAAGTAACGGTGTGCGAAATGAGATACTCCATTTCCAAATCTACGTGGACATTCTCCTTTATCTTCTACCGGAACTGACTGCCTCTTTGGTAATGGTCCGGAAATAGCACTGTTTGAATATCTGCCTCCAACCTGAATTGCCTATTGTAGCCCGTTACTAACCTTTATAGCTCTCAGTAGCCGTTTCATAACAATGGTACCCACACGAATAACTAACTACTCACACCACCTTATTTTATATAGTTACAATGTACAACTAATTCTTTACTTACGGATAATTACCGCTTTAATTGTATTTTCGAGAAATTAACTTAATAATGTTGGTTAACTGAAAATAATTTTATAGCTTCTTGTTTTATCGAAAAACTACCATCACAAGATATAAAATTTCGTTGTAATGAATGCATTCACTATCGTTTTAAGTGGACTTATAAATAACTGAAAAAAAGTACAATTTTATCCAGAAGAGACTTTACTCAATGTACGTTATATATGCGAGAGTAAATAATTAGGACTGGATTAAAATACATTTTCCTCATGAACCAAATTACGATAAACGACAAATCGTAATAAATGGTTTTCCAACAAATTTGTACTATTTTTGTTAGCAAGCTTTATTTTCATCATTAACTAATCAGTATAGATTGGTTTCAGAATCTATCCCTTGGGCGATGGATGCAGGACGCATGAACTGATCAATGAACAACAAATTTTAGTTTATACATATAAACTTTTTCCATATTTATTAATTTTTTGTAATCATTATTTGTTTTTATTATTGATACTACTTATTAATTTTGTTTTGGCGGTGCTGTCAAATAAAAGTTATAATTTTTTTGCGGTCAAGTTCCGGACTCCCGAATATGTAGTACCTATAATTTCGCTGCTTACAATTTTCTTGTTCTTAAAAACTAAATAATTGTAGTTACTATGTATAAGGCAGTAGTACTGTTTTTCTCCAATCTAAACGAAAGTGAACTGTTCCAGAATCAATTTTAAACACGAAAGTCAAAATTTTCCAAACCAACATAAACATAACATAAGGCATAAAGTAATATTCGAACTTTACCTTACGGCGGAAGGTAATAAATAAACTGTAAGATGTGACATTTCTTTAAGTTATCTTTTTCAATTTGCCGTTCAATTTTTAACATTGGAAAGTTTTATGACACATAAATTTAGAATAATTATAAACTGGATTGAAATTGGAATTGGAGGTGTTTACTATTGATAGAATTTATAAAGAGTCTCATGCGCAACAGTGCAGTAATTTGGTTTTGGGATTATAAAAATTTGTTTATTTATTTTCTGCCTAACCAAATTACACCGCAATATATAAACGAAACCTTCGTAACCAATCAAGAATCAGACATTACTTATCCGCTACTGTTTATAATATAAAGTCACTGTTCTATGTACCATTTATAAAGGTCTTCATTCTCTATCCCCGTCCACCGGTTGTCATAAATCCTACTATTAATTTTTAGTTTTCAGTTATTATATTGCAATCCCGTGAAGATTTCTTGAATTTTTTTAAATTTTATTTTAGGGACATCAAACTTTCGTAGTTTATTGTTGTAAAATTGAAAGCAGCGACTTTCGTTGAATTGAAAGAAAATATATTAGTTTATCAACTATTAGGACACCATCAAAATTCCAAATTTCTATTGTTTCTTACTTACTTTGTTTCTCTGGCTCCATTATAGCTAGACATCGGGTCTTTGCCAATTTCTTAACATTATTAGAAAAAAATTCTTTCATCATAGATAGATCTATCCTTGCCAGAATAGATGAGCAAATATTCTACGTCCTGTTTTGTGGTTCTCTTGTCAAGCAAAGCTAGCACCTTATAATTTCATGATTTGGTCAAGTAAACTTTTACAGCTAATTTTCTACTTCAGTTGCAATAAATTCAAGAACTAGAACAAGTTTTTTGTTAGTTTTAGTCGTCATTTGCACAAAGCACAAATAAACTTCAAAAAACGGAAACTCATAACAATATTATCCTTCAAAGAAATGTCTGAAAATTATCTCATGTAGAGATTACAGTGGTTCACTTTCATGCCAAATTAACGAAAACTTTGAGTTTATTTTCGGGATGCATACGAAACATATATCCACGACCTTGTAAATTTCTGACCATTCCCAACAAATTTGTCACTGTTCTAGTCTGTTGTGGATGTAAATTTCTTCGAGGTTTCTTTTCGAGTTATTTGTTATTTCTACTGAAAAGTTCCTTTCTGTCAGGAAATCATCAGACAAGACTAGATGCAACGCACAAATTGATACGAGTATTATCTAAATATTTAAGTGAGTACCTATTGACATTTTTCCTAAATTATCGGTAGGTTGTTGCTGTTCCATTTTGTTCATGTTTTCTGTCAATATTGATTTTATTAATTTATGTATCGGAAATTATTGTGAAATGAGCTGAAACTTGTTTAAATTTAAAAATATATTACTTAAACTAATGATGACTATTTGAAAAGCAAAACATTACTTATCATGTTTAATGTGAGGTAATAACTAAATCCTGGTTTATCGGAAGTAATCAAATATTTACTATCTCTTGGGTAAGCACAACAAATCGAAATTATTAAGGATGTCAAGGTTAATGGCGGCTTTGTAAACAAGCTGTTATAATGTAGTTATAAAAATTGATTTTTAATTATTTTGCACATTTAGGTTAAATTGTTTATATTATTAAATTGGCTTTACGTTGCCAGGATTAAGTTGTGTGGTGAGCACAAATCAAATTTAATTGTAAAGTAAGCTTTCGTATCGTTGGAATCCAAATCCGGGCGACCTTTACACATTTTATATTGCTAACAAATAATCGATATCTAATTATTTCAAATTTATAAAATATAAATTGAGTTCGACAAACTGCCATTTCCAGGTCAAGGAAGTACTGTTTGATATTATTCAAAGCCGAAGGTAGAGTGTATTTGTTATATAAGTAGATAACATAACAAATGACAAAATTTAATAATTATGGGTTAGTGTCATAGAACAATAGTAGAATTGTAAATCAATATCTAATCAGTAAATTTTCATTAAGAATATGAAAGGGCAAATGGTATAATATAATTTCATTATCATTAATTCTAATAATTCAGTGATGATTGACTTTGACTGGCGTAATCCGGCTACAAATTCAAGCTAAGCTACAATAATTTTGCTTTTCTGCGATGTAATTATTCAAAATAATCATTTATTTAGACACACTAGGATTAATTTCTAAACAAATATTCTAGCTTGCAGTCATTTAAAATACCAAATGGTTTTTCTGCAAGCTTAAAAATTTTTAACTTTAAAATATAAAAATAATTAACTTTACCCGATCGTTTTTTAATATGCCTTGTTAACTAAAATAAAAAAGTGAAAACAAATAAAAGTAATTGGCGAGATGGATGACAATTTGACAAGAGCATCATTATGGTGAACAGTTGTGACTACGTTTACAAAGGTTTTTAGACACTCGATGCGACAGCTTGATCCTGATATTTTACACGTTTTCACTCACAAAAAGGACTTCTAAAGCACACAAAAGGATAGTAAAACTATGAGAACATAAAGGGACCGGTAATATTCAAGCCAGCTACGGTCACTTTGCATAGAAATGAGGCTAAATTGAAATTGTAAAACTGTATATTCTGGCCACAAGCAATCGAATTAGCAATTTATATTTAGTTCTCTCGGTTTTATATGCATGATGTTAAATATTTTTTTTTGCAACACCTAAATTTTTAGCAAAAAATTATAAAAAAATTTACTTTGAAGTTATTTTTAAAACTACAAAACTTACGATAATATTTTCGAAACAGGATTAACAGAATATTCAACTCTACCTTAAAAGAAATTCAATAAAGCAGGAATACTCATCATTCAAAATGATAGGAGTGATACTAATTGACAAGCCCAAATAATTCTTTTTCAGCTTTACGTGGCAAATAAATAAATTTGCATTTTTAGACACCTGTCCAATAATTTGATTTGTTAGAAAAACAGGAAAAAACGCAAGTTGACTACAAAATAAATGATTCATGATAATGCCATCTAATATAAAAATGCTATGTAATCCACAAGATAACGTAATCTAACGTAAGTACGGAATGTAAGAAGTAAAGGGGCTGATAGAACGTTATTCTAAACATTGAGCTGCTGATGAATAGGGCTCCAGGCAGGCTTTTATTCCAAAGCCCTGCTTGCACACTTTGTCACCTCTTGCATTATGTCCTTGATAGATGGCCCACCAGACTACCCTAGCTGTTTCATGTCACATCTCTATTAATTCAGGGTTTATCTAAAAAATTTTAACTTTTTGTGTCTTTAAATTTTGCTTTCGACTATTTAATAAATAATTAAACTGCATATTGCGCATAGTTGCGATGACATTTTAGCATTACTCTTCAAATTTATTCATTATATCATCTAGTACAGCAATAAATAATATAATGCCAAAATACAATGTGTTTTTAGCCAAGTCACGTGTTATCTCGGATAAATAGATCAGCAATCTAGTGGAGCTAATAACATGAGCATCGAAGCCATCGGAACTCCAATAAAGCTAATTCAGTTTGGCTGGGAATGCCCAAGGGCAACAAAGCCAATCATCGACAAACTTACAGCGGTCTTAAGAGTTTCGATTTTGTTATATAGAAAAAATGCAGATATCTTGATACATTTCGTAATATTTCCGGAAATATTATTTACATCTGCGTCAATATTTTATTTTCAATATTTTTTGTTAAAATTATGTTGGCGAAACCAATAATACAATTTTCTTGCTATTAATACAACTCGGTATACGGTTTTGCGAGTAGATATAGCAAAATATAATTATTATTATCATCGTCGTTGGAAAATGTTAAAAATAAAGCCTGTTTTTATTTATAAACTAAACACTGAATTATCAAAATGGTGACAAATTATATTGTTATAAATAATATAGTTCAAACAAAAAGCTTGGTAATCACATTAGTACTTTTTTATCATGTAATTTTCATCGTGCAGGTACCTACGCATTACCAAAGAGAAAATGATAATTACAATAAAATAACAAAACGCCTACATTAAAATGCGGAGAAAATAATCCATTCAATAAAATAAAAGCTTATTTAAAAAAATCACAATATTTCATTGTTGTAATCGAATTTCGGTGGGCTTTTAAAGTATTTACATCAATTTTTACTTATAATATTTTGTTACTACAAAATTCAATGTGATTGACAGAAAAATAAATTTTGATATACTTTTTCTTCTCAAAATATCTTTCCACATGTATTCCTCTACGCACTACTGACCAATCGATTATTTTTACAATATCTTATCCGCTTTCAGTTTTTGTCAAGACCCGTGAATTTGACGAATGGTTTCAATAACTTTTCGTAAACCCAAAAGCGTGTATTGGAACTCTTCACAAAAACAGATCATATCGTGAAATATATTTTTCTTGCTATTAAGGTTGACTTTTTAGCGATTTATTTTCTATTATTTTGTTATTGTTCTTTTCTATCGCCTTTATGTAAAACTTATTTGAGTAAGAGATTTTTAGTGGCGAAGTTTTAATATGAAATTTATTTATTATGTACTTAGTCGCGTTTTATGTCGGGTATAAAATTATGATTTTATCTAAATTTTTTTTACCGTGTTTTGCTTTCAAAAGAGCTTTCATTAATATAGTAAAACAGTCAGCAATAAAGTTGTATGTTTGATGGCGTTGAGTAAACATAGATATCATCAGCTCACAGATTACAGATATGAATAATTTCGCAACAATTAATGAAGTGCGGTTGTTAGTAAAAGCTCTCAAAGCTCTCTATGAAATGGCCTTACGCGGAATTTTGCTATAGCCAAAGTCATTACTATCTCTATGACTTCTATTCAGAATCCTTTTGACAAAATAGTGACCATCTTATGTTATGCAAATTTCTATTAGGAGCTTTTTGTGTTATAACAGATTACATCTTATCGCAATCTTAATGTTTGCTATCTTAATTGTTACTCGTATGTGCCTTGTAAAATATTATTATGCGATTTCCACTTCCAAATGTTAATTTACTTGCAATTATGCCTTATAGTTCAAATTGGTGTTTCAAAGTCATCAAAGTCGTTAAAACATATTGAGTTGGTTTCTAGTTTTGACGCTCATTGTAGTTTCCGTTCTATTATTCCACCAGGATTATAGCAATTTGGTGATTTATACTAACTTATTCAATATTACCGATTAAGTTATAGTTGTTGAAATTTTAAATTATATTAAAATATATTCACTAATTATATAATAATATATCAATCCGTGAAGGAAACCTCATAAAATATAACAAACATTAAAATAAACTTTGATACATATTCAAATCGTTTGAAATAGTTGTATGCAGTTCTAGATATTGAATTTTAAAGAATTTATTATGAATCTTTTTGGCTCCAAAGAAATTATATTAAGCCGGTCAGCCGGTACCAGGTATCGGTTAGCCGGTAGAATCTTTTAAGTTTGTACAATATTCTAAAATTTGGTTTTCTGTATATAATAGGTACATAATATCTTGCTTTATTTATCCTTTATCACAATAAGACCTTTCTGTAGAAGGAAAGATACGAAAATTCTCTATAAGAAAGAGAAGAGGTCATTTTTTAATATTAGCAATCATTTTTTCAAATTGCTTTGTTGAATTTATATTTTATTTTGAATTTTTAAAATCAAAATATCTGTATCTATAGTAGTTACCACCTACAACTTACTCTAGGTGTCTAGGTAATTCATAAAATTACTTTTATGAAATTATATTATAGGTCCGCTTTTACAATAGTCGGTTAAGTATAAGTATAACTAGCCTATAGCTGTGAACCAATCAACGATAAACACACTAAACAATAAATCAATAAACATCCGTATAACGTTACAACCCTGATAAATAAAACTTAACCGACTATTGTAAAAGCGGATCTTAATGGCATAAAAACGGATTCATAAGATATTTTTTGGAAGGTTTAGCAAAACAGGAACAGATAAATTATAAAACGAAGTTTGATCAAAACGATTAAAACACTCAGATCGCCGGTATACAGCCAGCAGCACTCGTACAGTTACTCGACCTGTTCAGCGTCACTTGACTTTTTTGTCTACTGAATTCAAATTTTTGAAATTTTTTTATATAAATAATAAGACATTAAGCTGCATCCCCATTAAGACGGCACGGCAAGAAGCACTTTGATCTTGCCTCAAAGATAAATAGTACCGCAACTAACATCAGTATGGGGGTGGAGATGCAGCTTTATACTCAGGGGGGATAATGTTTTGATCAATAAAATAAAAAACTAAAAATAAATTAAACAATAACAATCTTAATAATCTTTAATCACCTTAATCTATCCAGAAACAGAGACGGTCATTAGCTTAGTTGATTAGCCGAACAACTGCTGACTCTAAGGTACTCGGTTTGAATCCGGAGAGAGTCTAAAACTTTCATATGATCATCTCCGTGCTTCGGAGAGCACGTAAAGCCGGCGGCCCCCCTGAGTTGATGATTGCCGCTAGCAACTAATTAAAAACAGGGTTACAGGCATTCCCCAATCCGGATTAAACAACCGTGGGGTCTAAATGTTTAATTAAAAACCTTTTCTTTTAGTAAAAGAGGTCTAACATTCAGGAGTAGATGGCTACAGGTTAAAATTACAAATGAAATTATTTAGATCTCCAATACCTTTTCACTCCAATTTGCAATGGAAATGATTGCTTGTACGAGAAAGTGAGGTCTTACCTTTTTTATAATGAATTATTTTACCTAATTTTTATTTCTTTATTTTATTATTCCTTATTTTTATTTTAATTTTTTTTTCCATAAATTATTATACTTATAATAGTTCTATTGCCATAAAGTTAAAACAACAAATATATTCACAAAAAACAATTGAGCTCATTTTTAACACTTGGAAACGCTTTCAAAATTTGACCTCATAACCTCATGTATACATAACTTTTAGCATATATTTGGAATAGAAAACATCGATTCAAGTACACAATGCCCTAACTAATATGATTGCTTCATTACTTAATGAATGCTGGCTTATAATGAAATTCTACTTGGTAGAAAAATTATCACCACACCTGGAATCGATCTTCTCCAGTAATAATAGTGGCGAGACCCGAGATGTTACACTAACCTTTATTTTTATAAACGGAAGCAAAGAGTTGGTTTGAAAAATCCAAGAAATTATTTCCTCTGTTGTTCCCAGAATATGGTATCGGGTGCAACGATTAAATAAATACTCGCAGCCGCTTGGTTGATATTATCAATATGGAGAAACATACAAGGACAAGTCGACGATAAGAATTGGTAGCCACTTGCTTTAATACTTGCCTTGCCTTAATATTATCACTAAAGGATAAACATAAAAAAACAAGTAGGGCACCAAAAACAAAGAAAACACTTGCTTCAAAACAAACTGTGACGCTGGCGCTGCGACGAAATGGAAAACCTCGATTTCGAACAAATCCGTGGTAAACACGATCAGAGTGAGCAAAATCAAAAAGAGATAAGTTAGTAAACGCATCTAAAAAAATCGGTGGGATAAAAAACAATTCACCTCACACCAATGAAGTCTACTTCCTTACTCCAGATTCAAAACCTACCTGACGTTTGTGGATCACCGCCGCCGGGAGCATACCATGCCGAAAAAGACAAAAGCGCACGAAAGACAAGGACGTCGTGCGAAACAATTAATTGCAGGGCAAATAAATTGTTACAGGCTATACGGTAAAATCTAGACTAGATTTCGTGCAACAGATCAGTACAAACCTCAAATTATTATTAATTCTAAATCACATACAAACTACTGCTTCGAAATAGTTGCATTATTAAATAAGTTACATCATTGCATGCAATCGTCACCTACGCTATTTTGTAAAACCAAACCACCCGCCATTTTACCAAACAATAACCACCCTTAATCAAATCTGTAATACAGCCAACCTTTCCCACAATAATCGACGTTTAACCAAATAAGCTACCAATATTAATAAATTGAACACATTAATTACCACACATGAATAATAATAACACCCATATCACACCTTCAAATAAAATATAGAAAACCAACCACGAAAAATATAAAATCCACAAAGTATAGAAAAGCAAAACCAATTTATAATTACCAATAAGCAAAACCCTTCATCCATGATTACTTAAATAAATGAGAATTCACCATTTTTAACGCCACAATTTTTAATGTGCGCGTTATCCACTTTACATAAATACCCCATGTTTAAATCAACTTTGGTTAATAATTATAATAATAAATACACTTACTTGATAATTTAAATTTAATAGAAATACCTGATTTGTAGTTTTAAATTCAGTATGAATTTATATTAATTTAAATATGAAATTACAGATATTTTGTTCACACTTCGAATATACGTTTGTTCACATTTGAAGTCACGAGCATATGGCCGTTTGAAATCATTTTCCTTTCTATCCTCCCCTTCCTTCTTAAATCTCACTTCTGTTGCACTCCCGCAGATGGTGCTCTCAAACTACACAGAGTCGTACTATGAATTTTTAATAACCCGGTAAATTCAAATGTATACTGTGAATATTACAAGGTCAATCAATTAAATTTCATTTCTTTCCACTCTTAAAGAATCATTTTTAAGCACTATTTTTAGATAAAATAGTTGACAAGCACCCGTTTTAGCATCATCCAGTAAAACTAGTTAATTTCACCGGTTAAGTGAAAAAATTATATAACTTAAAAGATAAACTTAATTATTGAGCAATAATGCGTTGCTATGTTTTAAATTACTATTATAATAATTATTATGTACCTACATTTAAAATTGAAAACATTTAATAGTAATGGCACAAATAAGTAGAAGCAAACGAGTTTAGTTCAGTTTGGATTAGAATTTACTAAATAAGGAAGACTGAGGAAATGCTCCTAATAATTTTAACGTTCAACTTGAATTGGAAATTAAGGAACTTGCACTAAGACGCTACTAGAAACCAAGCACCAATACTTAAATGGTTAATGCACAATAATGAATAAATTATGCAATTCTTACAGAAATTTATGCAAATGATCTTTATTTTGTAGTTTGGAATTTGAACGGTCAATTGATATTAAGGTTGTGGATTTACTAAAGCGCGTCACCAATGAAGCTTTAATCTTTTTTAGTTAGATAATTAAAATTCACTGTTTTAATATTTCGTTTTCACGAATCAAAAGTTTATTTTACAGGACTAAGTTTTGCAAACATTTTATCTATGAAAATTAACCTATTTACTACCGGTAACGAGTGATTGAAAAACTTGGATTGGTGATTCTAAGCATATTCAAGATACTACTTTAGTGATTGCTATGAATACATAGCATAGCAGAATTCAGTTTACGGAATTACATATTTTGTATTCGCTTATGTCATACATGATAGATTTTCATAGGAAGCATTACGGTAACAGTAACGGCGCCAGAATTGTTGAAATGAGTGGGCACAAATTGGGCCCAATATATTTGGGGTGGGCAGGAGCACACAAAATTTCTAAATAAACTCAAAAAAATAGTTATTTTTATTTTCGGGATTTTGGACTACTTAATTAAACTCTGTGTAAAACGGTCTACATTTCGCCCAACCTTTTTGTGGGCCTCGTCATGACTTGATACAAAAAAAGAATTGCATCTTTTTGCTTTAATGTTACATTGTTTTATTGTTTATGTTTGATTTACGTCAAAATTACATAATATTGTCATAACTTCCACTTTTTACAAAATCCGAAAGAAATTGTGTTAATTAATATTATAATACTTCATTGTAATAAGTCCTGACGAGGCCCACACAAAGGTTGGGCGAAACAGAAACACAGAGTTTAATTAAATAGTCCAAAATCCCGAAAATAGAAATAAGAATTTATTAAAATATGGACGAATATAATTATTTAACAATCAAAAAAATACATTATTGAAATAAGCACGTAAAAACTTTGGGTGGGCGAACTCCCACCCTGGCCCACCTCTGGCGCCGTTACTGTACGGTAAGTATATGAAAAGATAACTGAACATTAACACGGAAGCGATATCATCCCTATTTTGAAAAACAGTTGTTTCGTTTGGCGCGTCGATGATGAACTGTCCCCAAGAAATTGACAGGACATTTTTAAATTGGTATTATAAATAATTTTACGTTTAACCAGTATTATTTCTTTGTTTTATTTTTTGGATTTATTTTGATTGTGCTATGGTTTATTCTTAAATCGGATAGAATATTAATTGCAAAATCAGATAATTTTTTATGCGCGTATACTATGTATTTATGTAGTACCTTGGTATCAACATCGATTAACTTTAACATTGAGATTAAACTTTAACAGCTTTGTGCAGAGTGCATATCGCATAAAATTTTGTTATGAACTAGCAAGTTAAAATGTTAATAATTGCAAAGCACCACAAATTTTATATAGTATATTTTATGTTAAATAATATAGGTAAGTGCAAACGATCTAAATTACACGAAACATTAATGTATTAAACTCCGATGTCAAAATATAATATGTATAATAATAGATTAACATAGTGCTTTTAAAATAAACTTGGTATTTTGGTATGATTAAAACTGCCCAACTTAGGAAAATTATTACAAAAGGAAGTTCAAAGTAATCTGAAGCGGGAAATTGAAAACACTCAGTCGTTTAGAAAACAAAAGTCGTATGTGCATCCGCTTGGCGTCGCGCAAAACAGACAATTCTATAAATTCCGAAGTTGTTTCATATTCAAATGATGTATATTTACATATTTCAGTAATTAAGGTAACCCAGTTTAAACAACCAGAGAAGCCAGAGATATAAAATATTACTTCAAGTATAAATTAACATATCCACAAAAAGAGTTAGTCGAGACTAGCATAATTTATATTAAATGATAAGAACTAGTAAGTAAGCGGTTGTACAAATTTATTGCGCCGCTGGTAATAACTATTTGTATAGTGAAAAATGTATCTGCATTAAGACCCATATTACATTCTAATGGAAGAAGGCATTTGCAGTTATTCTTAATACATGCGAGTACTTGCAACAAAATATTATTTTTGTGACAGTAAAAGTTTACAGCTCATAAATAATAACTCAAAGTGAAAGAAAACTTGAGTACCCATAACTATAAAGTGGAAGATCAGAAGAATAGACTATAAAATACAGTACCTAAAATTTAGAATTCAAGTTGAAAAACAATTTTTTTTATCTTACAACCGGATACCCCTGTGAGGAAATATATTTTTATAAAAATTTAATTTATACTTTCATTGTACCAGACAGATCTAATGAGATAATTTACAAAGGGTAAAATCATGAATGAATCGAAAAATGTCATTCAATAAAGTATTTCTTTCAAATTGAGCTTTTCATTTGGCACTGAATTTCCAGACGGCTCTGATTGTCGATGTTTATAGGATGCACAATATAGTAAATTTGTAACATAATATTATCTACTGTGTAGATTATAATGATTTATTTATGAACTATATTATTACTGAAATATAATAATAAATTATTAACCTAGAAAATTATTCAGTTCATCTATATTAGTATTTTGTAAATATTCGAATAATTCCCTTTAATTTTCAGTTTAATATACTTGAGTTAATTTAGCACACAAACGCCAATAGGTGTTCTTGTAGTTGTCCAAGTGCAAACATTGTGTTCGATCAGCCAAGTGTGACAACAGATTTGAAATTTGCAATTTCACTCCTTTCTTTACATAATATTTAATTGAAAATTTCTCTAAGCGATTTTGAGAAAAACATTTGTGTTCAAATGGTTCAAAGAGTAAAGTCTGTTGACTTTAAAAGAATCATATTTTGAGTTTTGAAATATGATATTATGATACAATTCTCTATTGAGAACAATGTAATACCCGATTTCCAACAGGTTGCTCCATCATGACTAACTGGCTGTCGTGTACCCAAAAGAGTACCCAAAGGAAGACTTCTGAAGAAATAGTTGTTTTTGATGTTGGAAGAGAGTTACCGCAATAGTTGTCCTCGTTCATTAGTAACCGAGTCTTTAAGGTGCGATGGTTCCGTTCTCAGATCCTCAATGATCCTATTTCTTATATACTGTGCTGATTTACCATCACTGATCTTATCTTCGATTTCCTCTTATGCCGACGATATCAAAATTTTCAATTATCCTGTGTCTCCACAGGAATATACAGCTAACAGTTCGAGTTTGAGCTTTGCCGAGCGCTTGAATCTGTGCAGACAAAATGTAAGAAAATTAAAATTTTTTTCCATACTTAAAAGCAATAAACTAAATAAAAATTACTCTAATACATAAACTCGAACGCAGAAACTATAATATATGGAACCTAATACTTAATTTTTTGTTATAAATTACATTATAAAATTTAAAAAATTTACCGAATTTTTTTGAAATCTTCCGATTTCCAGAAGAATAAATCAAATTTTTCCTAATTTTCTTGATGTAACAATTTTTTACTCTTAATAATTATGGGTTATCCCTAACAAATGCTGCAATACGAACGAAAACTTATTTTTGCTTTTATGCTCCGATGAGTGTCTAGTTTTTGCTTTCTACCCGTTTAGCCCAGATATTTTGCTTTGCAATTCTCGCATTTTAATCTACAATCGTTTTTCGTTAATTTCTCGATCTTACCTTTATTAAACTGGATGTTGGAAATAGTGGGTTTTTTGGGTCCTACTCAAATAAAACTACTCTATTGATATGTTTACTAACCGGTTTCAACCCTTATATTGGTCCTCATCAGAGTCTAAAAAAGAAAAATTACAGACAATCATATTATACAACGACTGATATTTTTTGCACGAACACTCAATTTCAACATCGAGTATTACATCCAATAACATAACACAAATGTGTATGTAAAACATATAAAAAACATTCATTAGTCAAATAGTAAAAATTAAAATTAAAATCAGAAATGACATACAAAACAAGTGCAATCTCAAGCGGTTCATATCTACGAGCAAGGACATCAAGCCTCGACACAGCACAGATCCGTATTACAAATTTTTTTAACCAACACTCAAATTGTCACTACTGTCTTATTGGTTTAATGAGACCGGCGTAAAAATTACTTAAGCTTATCGTATCAGTTTGAAAGTTTAATGATGCATTATTATTTTTATTGTCAGTGATATGCAGCATTTCCAACACTAATCTTTTGTTGTAGTTTTTTTCCCGAGCTACGATGTTAACCTCATCATATAACATCTCATGACCAGATTTGATCACGTGTGTGGACAAACCCGTATTGCTTTTATTATTTCTGACATCGTACTTATGCTGGTAAATGCGCTTTTTCAGGTATTGCTTGGTTTGTCCAACATAACTGAGGCCGCATTCGCATTGTATCCTGTAGACTACGCCACTTTCATTCTCCCTTTCAACTTTATCCTTTCCGTAGTTGTATAAGTGAAGTGCTCTTCTCGCTGAAATAAATGGTCTTAGTTTTCTCTGTGTCAAACAGACTCCTCAGCTTAGTCGACCAACCTGGCACATATGGTATCTTAACGTAGTTCTTTACTTGATCGTCTTTATGTTTATTTAATATAGATTTTAACTTTTCTTCATCTCTATATCCGAAAAGGATGTTGTTGATGAAACCGTTTGGATATCCATTTTTATTCAATATTGTTGTGATCAATTTATAGTTCTTTTCAAGTAATTCTGGACCACTTATTTTTTCGATTTTGTGTTTCATCATTTTAACGATAGCGGCCTTTTGACTTATGTGGTGTGCCGAGCTGAAGTTTAAGAACCTATCCGACGAGATTTCCTTTCTGTACCAGTCAATCTTTATGCAGTTGTCTTCTCCTCTATTAAGGCGTAAGTCTAGAAAAGGGATGGAGCCGTCTTTTTCATTCTCCATGGTGAACGCAATATTATCATTGTTACTATTCAGTATCTGCAGTAATGTTTTTTCTTCTTTTTTTCTTACCTTTATTGTTGAATAATTTTCGCTCCGATAGGAAAAAGTGTATAAATTTTAGTTTTAGTGTAAAATAACAGAATAGAAAGTGAAAAAAATATTATTCAACAATAAAGGTAAGATCGAGAAATTAACGAAAAACGATTGTAGATTAAAATGCGAGAATTGCAAAGCAAAATATCTGGGCTAAACGGGTAGAAAGCAAAACCTAGACCGGAGCGGGACTTTTGGGCACCGCCGTTTGGGCGCCAAGACATTTGCGCGCCGGCTATGCTGAATGTGGCCCGCACAACATTTCTAAGGATCATTTGTATAGTCAAATCAGATGAAAGTTAAACCAAGTTTAATTTTGAAATTGAGTATTCGGATTGGTTTAACAGTATAAGTTGATCTTGGTTTAACTTTGATCGGTTGTTAAAGTCACACTATACAAGTCGCCCTAAAACAAACAAAATGTTGATCATTCTTGCATTACTTTTTCGATTAGATTTAGAGAAGAGACACTTAAAACTATAATTTCAAAAATTATTTTTTATGGTATAACAAAAATTTAATAAAAGAAAAGTTTTTATCTCTTTAAAGGGTTTCATCAGTTTCAAAAATGGCATATTTTTATGAATGCAGGGTTAAAATTTATAAGTTATAGTATCTATATAGTAAATTTATAATAAATTTAATAAATTGGGACGCCCTGAGCCCAAATGTCCTAGCGCCCAAACGTCTGAAATTAACGTCAAAATTAATCGGATACGTAAATACAGTACAGCTTCGCTTATCCGGAGACACTTTATTCTGTACACTCCAGTAATCCGGACACTCCGGCTCTTCGGACATTTTATATTTTTTACCTCTGAAATCCGGACGAATTTCTAGTTGCAATTTCATATTAATACAATTCATCAGTACTCTTTTATTAAGACTAAACTATGACATCACTCATCGCAGGCGCCGGATAAACCATGGATGCAATGGAGCCGCTGTACCCAGCGCTAAAATTCAGAAGGCTAAAATTGAGCGTTTTAATTTAATTTTCTATAAATTTTGAATAAAAAGAATATCTGAACGGCCATAGCAAATCAATAACACTCAAAACGCTAAGCGAGAAGTCACGAATTGTGATTTAATTCCTATTTTCTTTGATTTAATTGGTAAAGTTAAATAAGTAGGGGGCGGCCATTAATTACGTGAGGCGATTTTTCGACCCCCTCTCCCCCTGGTGAGATATCGTAAGTTTTGTTCTTTTTAATCCTTGATCTCCTCCTCCTTTAAACGCCCACGTAATTAACAAACGTCACCGAATGATAACACAGGTCTGCAAATCAAAATTTTTTTCGAGCCCTGATACCATTCCTCCTGATTCTTATGTAAATTAACCTCCTGAATCCATATATGACCTCCGTTTTTCCCCATCATCCAGTGCTATCGGGGGATGCCCCCTCCCCCCGTCTATTTTATTATTTGTTTAACAATTATTTATTTTATCCTTTACATTTTTTTTGGTAAACTAGAAAGGTGGAAAGTTAATATTTGTAGCTATAAAGTTGATTTGAGAGAAGATTTGTCCCCTGAAATTGTAAAAAAAAAATCATTAAAGAATTTTCCGTTTTTCTGCTTAATTTTTTCACTTATTCTTGCTGTTTATTTCAGCAAAAAATAAAGCAATCACACAGAACATATACCTTAATATACATTATATGCAAGTTTTCAGTTTTTACAATCGGGGGTTCTGGGAGGTGTGGAACACCCTCCAGTATACCTGTAAGTGTGTTAAAAAACACAAATAGCAAACAGATTTCGATTCCAGTTTTAAAGTTGTGATTCCACTGAGCATTACTGGATCTAGGTTACAAAAGACATTTGGAAAAATCTATATAAAGCTAGATTCTGGGACCAATTTTGTTTAGGTGTACTGGAGGGTGTTCCACACCCCCCAGATCCCCCGGTTTTAAAAACTGAAAACTTGTGTATGTTTTCTTTCAAACTTTTAATAATAAAATTCCTAACTTTTGCAAGTCTTCCCCTAGAACCCTAGATCAAAATTCAACATTTTTCAAACCTTAGCAAATTTTTTATTTGTTGAATTTTCCAAGAAATTCTCCTGCCTTCTAGTCTTAATTTCCATAAATTTTCCCTAAAAATAAAAAATTCCTCTACTTTCCCTGACCAAATTTGTGTAATTCTCAATTCTTCTACTTTTGCAAGTGAAAATCCTGCTTAAACATTTGCTCCAATTTTTAATATTTTGCCCCCCCCCCAACTACAAGTCGTTGCTTAATCGGGGCGGTTTCAGAATTTTTCTGAAAGGGGCAAAAAGATCAGACGGGCAAAAAGTGTTCTCAGATTTGGGATTGAAGTGATTACGGGGGAGTGATAGATCAGTGCGGCCTTCAAGCCGCACAACCTAGGCAATCAGACATCGTCAACTTTAATTCAGATTTGTCAACTGATACATTTAGAAATTGCCAACTGCAATTCCGATTTGTTAACTGCTATTCAAAGATCGACAACTGTAAATTCAGATTTGTTCAGAACACTCCCCAGACCCCCCGCTTTCAAAAACTGAAAAAAGAAATTTGTTATCACAAGATCTACTCTTATTAAGAAGAATGAAAAATATGGCTCCAGGTTTGGTAGTAAAGAAAACATTAACCCTATCAAAAATTAATTGTTGCTTAAAAAAATCATAGTATGATTGTTTGATGAAAGTTTTATTTTTACTTTTTTATTATTTATTTATTTTGTTTAGTTTAGTTTTATTAATGTAATAGTTATTTATCTAAAATTCAAGAAAATGATACATTACTGACGAGGAGCAATGTTGAAATACGAGTCACTTTGTGCCAAATATTTTAAAGCTGCAAGTAAAGTGAGACATTTTCCTGACAAGGATGGTATTAAATTTTACCGAAAATCGTAAAAAGTCGAAATTTTAAAACATTATTGAACAACATTTTTATAATGAACAAAAATCAAGTTGTCAATTTGTTGATTAGATAGTTACCATAGATAGTTACTGTCAAAACAATAAAAGTAATAACGAAAAGAACCTCGTCTCTTTTATTTTATTACAATTACTAATTATTACCGGACTTGTCATTAAAATTCAATTTCCCTGCGCGTATATAAGCAGGGAAGTGCTGTTTTGATGACGATTTTCGGTAAACTACATATATAAAATAAAATAATTGAGTAATACATACGTATCCACGGGTTGTAATCAATAAAATAATTAAAAAAAATATCTCGCTAATCCGGAAAACTCGGTTATCCGAACAAACTCAAAACTATATCTGTCCGGAATAACGAGGCTGTACTGTACTATTAAATTTAAATTAACAAGATAATTTAATGAAATATCTCAATATTTAAATTTTAATGTTTTTTAATTTTAATTGAAATTTTATGTTTCATTTTTATTTATATTTATATTTTTAGAAGGTAAAATTTGAAAAAAAGAAATAAATACTAATTGATTCTAAAGTTCAAATCTAAAGTAAACATTGTTATTGAACTTGTATACAAAATATTTTTTCTAATTTTCCGGAGTCAAATTAGGATTCTCGTTTTAAAGAAATGCGTTCCAATGAAATACCACATTTTGTAAGACAAAAATTATTTATTACTTTTATTTTCAAATTTGTTTTAGGTTTTATATAAAAAACTTAATGTTTCTAAGATATATTATTATTACTTCATTTTGTAAATTGTTCGTATAATATAAGATTTAATTATGAAATTGAAGTTTGGAAGTTATATTATCTTAAAATTACACTTTGTAGTGGCTTGGATGCATAATGTAGTAGTTAATATTACAGGAGACTCTACAAATGGGACAGTTTCATTACTAAGACCCTATCGCAATGATAACTTCATTATTAACTACGGCAGTAGATAGATACGCAGACCTTTCGACATGAAACTAATAATATGAGGCAAACTGGAAACTAAGAACCAGATAAGAACAAATTCACGATATCCTTTAACAGTTCTTTATGACTTAGAAATTAATAGTATACTTACCCTTAAAACTTGCTTTTAAAACTTGTCTTTATCTATGTACGTAGTTCCTAGAAGTTAATATTGCATAGTGCTGTCGTCGTTTAATGAACTGCCATATTCAAACTCTTAACAATTTAGAAAATGAATTCATAATTAACAAACTTAACAAAAAACGTTACTCTGCGCGATTAAGTCGTACAATCTTAAACTGTAGTTGTAGCTTTATATTTTAAGCAACAGTAAAAATTTAATATAGTCAGAGCTTACGTTGCATATGTTCAGCTTTTTCAAAGCACACAGTTTATTACCAAATTACATTTTAAAATAATTACTCTTATTAACATTTTTATGACTAGTAATGATAATATTTAATTGGATTTCAGTATTCATCTAAATATTTTTCAAAGCTCTTTCAGCCTTAAGTGCTTTAGAGTACGTCAAAAAGTATATAATCAAGGAAAATTTTTTAATAATAACTCGGTATCTGTTGGTTCTATGACTAGGACAAAACGAATCTTTAATGTAACAATAGTTTTTTTTAATATTAAATTAAGTTTTTCAAAATTTTGTTTTTAATCCATCGATCCAAAAGTTTTCTAGCACTTGAAATCGGTTTAAATAGAGAATTCGTTGGTTATTTATAAATGTCAAATGCTTAAATGTAAACTAGGATAGTACTTGTTGCAGATTGTAAATGTTTTAAAGAGCGCAGTCGTAGCGATAAAATGTGCATTACATTCTGCGTATAATTATTATTATGTTGTATCGCCATTGCAAATAAAGTTTAGTTACAATTACAATTACATTTTTTTATTCTACATAATAAAGTTACACCTACGACTACAAAACCTACGATTTATCCCGAAGATACAACAGTTGGCGACGAGGACATAAAACCCATACAGGCAAAAATTACGAAGCAAGTACTACACGGAATTTACAAGTTACGAATATTTTTTTTTACGATGCCTAATACAACTGGTGTAACAGCTGCAGGTGCAGCTCAGGTTGAAGGTGCACATTATTCTATACATACAGTTTTTTCGATTGAAACATACGACCCATCTGCAAAGTTTGACAGATGGCTCATGCGATTGGAAAGTGCGTTTCGAGTGTTTGCAGTTCCAAATGATAAAAGGGCAGATTATTTGCTACACTACATGGGAGCAGAATCGTACGATTTGTTATGTGACAAGATTTCACCTGATAATCCAGTTTCTAAAACTTACGAGGAAATCGTAAAAGTGATGAAGACTCATTACAATCCGGAACCGTTGGAAATTGCGGAAAATTTCAGATTTTTGCAGAGAAAACAAGGAGAAGGAGAGAGCGCTCAAGAGTATTTGACGGCTTTACAACGACTTGCAACTACCTGCAAATTCGGTAGTTATTTAAAAAAGGCTCTTCGAAATCAATTTGTTTTCGGACTACGTACGCAAAATATTCAAGGGAGACTTCTGGAACATCGTGAACTGACGATCGAAAAAGCGTTGGAAATTGCGATCAGTATGGAGACGTCCGCCAGGGATGCAGCCCAATTACACAATACCAATACAAATGTAAACAGTGTCAATATAAAGGACGCGAGATTCAAGGAATTTGGAAGATTTCAAAACAGGGCTACGACGTCAACCGCAAATCAAGATGCGAAGACTACGTACAACAGAGATAGGAAGACAATTAATAAAACTTTATTCTGTTTTAGATGTGGTTCGTCACAACATTTAGCAAACAAGTGCACAAAAACCAATGTATTTTGTAATAAATGTAAGGTCAAAGGTCATTTGGCAAGGGTGTGTATGAAGAAAGATACCACTAATACAAACCAGATAGAGGAAATTTTCTCAATTCAAACAGAGCATTCTGAATACAGGGGTAAGTTTACAGTTTTACTTCAAGTACACGATCGTAAGATAAATTTCGAAATCGACAGTGGTGCAGCCGTCAGTATCATGAGTTATTTTCAATTCAAAAATTTGTTTCCTAATTTACAAATTAAGAATACAACTATTCAGTTAATTACCTATTGCAAGAGCGAAATAAGTGTGGTAGGATTTTCCAAGGTACAATGCTTCTACAGGGGGGTATCGAAAGCTTTGAATTTGTACATTGTTAATACGGATCGAGGTCCGATTTTGGGACGCGAGTGGATTCGTCAATTAAATATTACTTTTGAACAAATTTCCAAAGTTGAATTACAGAATAAATTACAACAAGTGTTGGAAAGATATCCTATTATTTTTAGAAACGATATGGGGAAAATTAAAAATCTGCAGGCTAGATTAAAATTTAAAGATAATGTACAACCGATTTTCTTTAAAGCGCGTAAGGTTCCCCATGCTTTGTTACAAAAGGTGGGAGATGAGCTAGATTTATTAGAAAAAGAAGGGATTTTGGTAAAAGTTCCTAGTTCGGAGTGGGCTACACCCATTGTTCCGGTTTTAAAATCCAACGGTAAAATTCGAATTTGCGGGGACTTTAAAATCACATTGAATAAAAACTTAATAGTGGACGAACACCCACTACCTTCTATCGAAAATTTGTTCTCATCCATGGCTGGGGGGGACAAATTTACTAAGCTTGATTTGCAACAAGCTTATCTACAACTTGAAGTACGACCCGAGGATAGAAAATACTTAACATTAAATACACCCAAAGGTCTTTATCAGAGCACCAGGCTATTATACGGAATAGCCAGTGCACCTGCAATTTGGCAGAGGGAAATAGAAAACATTTTAAAAGATATTGAAGGTGTTTCGGTGTTTATCGATGATATCAGAATCACAGCACCAAATGACGATACGCATTACAAAAGGTTAGAGTTAGTTTTAGGTAGATTATCCGATTATAACATTCGAGTAAATTACGAAAAATGCCAATTCATGCAAAATGAAATTGAATATTGCGGTTACATTATAGATCGAAACGGGATTCATAAATGTAAAAGAAAAATTGATGCGATGCAAAATGCGAAAATACCCACAAATAAATCTGAAGTGCGAGCTTTTGTGGGATTAATAAACTATTACGGTAGATTCTTACAGAACTTAAGTAGCACCCTACACCCACTATACAATTTACTTAAAGATGGGGTACAATTTTCATGGGATAGAAATTGTCAAAATGCTTTTGAAGCTGTAAAAAAAGAAATACTTTCTGAGAGAGTATTGGTACATTTTGATCCCAAATTGCCGATAGTTTTGGCTACAGATGCAAGCCCATATGCTGTGGGAGCAGTACTTTCTCATGTTTACGAAGACGGTACGGAGAGACCGATACAATTTGCTTCACAAACCCTTACTACCGTACAGCAAAAATACGCTCAAATAGATAAGGAAGCTTACAGTATTATTTTTGGGATAAAGAAATTTTACTATTTTCTTTTTGGTAGGAAGTTCTTACTTTACACAGACCATAAACCTTTGTTACATATTTTTTCACCCTTAAAAAGTTCAAATTTGCTTACTACAACTCGAATGCAACACTACGCGTTGTTCTTACAAAGTTTTCACTATGAGATAAAATACAAAAATACGAAATTACATTCTAATGCAGATGCAATGTCGAGACTGCCTGCAAATTCAAATGAAATCGGTCGTTACGATGAACCCGATGCGTTTGAGATTTTTCAAATTGAAACCTTACCGATTACACTTAAAGAATTAGCTAAAGAAACAGTACGCGATCCAAGTTTTTCAAAATTAATTTACGGTTTACGCAATGGTAAAGGGATAAATAAAAGTGATCGTTTTAATATTGATCAAACGGAATTTACGTTACAACAAGATTGTTTGTTCAGGTCACAAATGGCAATTATACCAAAATCATTACGCGATCGAGTATTGAAGGAGTTACATACTTCTCATCTGGGAATTACCAAAATGAAGCAACTTGCCAGGGGCTACTGTTGGTGGCCAGGTATTACTTCAGATATAAAAAATGAAGTAAAAAATTGTGTTCAGTGCAACAAACACAAGAACAGTCCCAGTATTGTTCCAATTCATCCTTGGGAAAGTAGTACTAAACCGTTCGATAGAGTACATGTTGATTTTGCTGGTCCATTCATGAACTGCTATTATTTCATTTTAGTAGATTCTTATTCACGATGGCCAGAGATACATACCGTAAATAATATGACTGCAAGAAGCACCATACCGTTGTTAAGAAAAATTTTTAGCACTTTTGGAATACCTTCAGTTTTAGTAAGTGATAATGGTCCTACATTTACATCTTATGAATTTAAAAATTTTTTGTCAGAAAACGGAATAATTCATAAATTGTCACCACCATTTCACCCTGCAACTAACGGTTTAGCCGAACGGTGCGTACAAACATTTAAAAAAGCCTTACGGGTAATGTTTAATAATGACAAAAGGAATACAGAAAAAAATTTACAAAATTTTTTGCTACATTACCGGAAAAGTCAACATTCCAT
This sequence comes from Cantharis flavilabris, assembly GCA_949152465.1. Taxonomy (NCBI): domain Eukaryota; kingdom Metazoa; phylum Arthropoda; class Insecta; order Coleoptera; family Cantharidae; genus Cantharis; species Cantharis flavilabris. Next base: position 27,181,316 of record OX424439.1, read on the forward strand.
TACAGGGGAAAGTCCGTCTTTCCGAATGTTTGGCCGCGAAATACGCTCCCGGTTAGATCTTTTAACTCCATTGTACCAGTGGGAGATTCCGCTACATTGCTTGATCATGATTCACTACAAAATCATAATACTCATGATGCGGCGACTCCAGTACAGTCAAGTGCAAATCGCGAAATAGCGCGTAATAGTACAGAAGTGAAATTGCCAGATTTGCCTCAACAGGTATCAACATCCATTCCAAGTGACGCTTGCACCTTACGACGTTCGGAACGTACCCGTAAACCTCCCGAACGATTTCATTTTTAGATTTGTACATTTTATTATTGTTGTTTTTTTTTTTGTTCAATTTTCAAGTATTTGTATTTTCTTACAGAGGGAGGATTGTTGCAGATTGTAAATGTTTTAAAGAGCGCAGTCGTAGCGATAAAATGTGCATTACATTCTGCGTATAATTATTATTATGTTGTATCGCCATTGCAAATAAAGTTTAGTTACAATTACAATTACATTTTTTTATTCTACATAATAAAGTTACACCTACGACTACAAAACCTACGATTTATCCCGAAGATACAACAGTACTTAGCTTTGGCTATAACTTCGAGTATATCAAACCACTGCAATTTGCACAATCAATATTGTTGCAATAAATCCTTTCCTGCTAGTTATGGGTTGTTATTCGTTTGAACTCCGGCATTTGTATCCATCAGATACCGTGACGCATAGTGTGATAAATTCTTTGTTTTATTAAAATAAAGCCGAAAGTGTTAAAGAAATAAAAAAAATGCACGAAGGTCTGCTAAAATACTTATTTGTAAACCAAATTTTTGCTTATCTTGCCACGTAGAAGATCACTTTATTTAAATGGTTTATTGCACAATAACACATCCAAAGCTTTTGACACTAAATAGTGGGAGTCAAACCATCTGAATTTATATCTTGGTTGGAAGACTGCTACTGCCACTGATTTGTGTAAAAAGCTTTGGATGTGGCTATGAAAGAAGTATCTATCTAAATGATGGATAACTCGGCATAAGCCACTTTTTGATTTATCAAATTGCAGTCTATTTTTGATAAGTTTCAATTTTCATATTTAAATGTTAATATCGATTTTGGTATAATAGAATTTTTCTTTTACTTATGTCATTGTTTATAATAGGATGTTGTGCCCGTCAAACGTTGAAACTAACGTTAAGAAATTTATTTGAAAATTGTAGAAAATTTAATTTAATAGAATTTTTAAATATTTGTAATGAAAAAGTTTGAGAAAATGGTTTATTAAAGCACTTGTGAAAATTTGGTATAAGTTGTTAATTGATCACATCGAAAACATGTTTTCCAAATTAGTGGAAACTAAATTATGACTAAACATTGTTTTTGAAAAGTTTTACCTAAAAAATAATTTTAAAATTTTAATCATCTCATTACTGTGTTGTTTTTTAAGTTTTACGAAAAATGTCAAAACAATTTTTGAAGAGTAGCTGTGTTGATTATTATTTCTTAGGTTAAATCTACCAGTATTTTGCGTTCAACCGATCAATAACTTAAGTCATAACTTTTCTATAAAATAAAATGTAAAAGTACGTCTAAGTAAATTATTAACACAACCGAGAAATTTTTACTTTACAGAAGGTAAACTTTACATTTTTTGCGTTTTATAAAATTAGTTCAATTTCTCAAATTCATTATAGCTTATCTAGAACTAAACACAAACATACAACGTATAAATTAAATAGTATACTTTGATAACACTTACATTATGATTTTAAATTGCATTAGAAAGAAGATTTTTTGAGCTTTTTATGAAAATTTAAAAACATTCCATGAACACCAACTGCATGAATTATTTTTTGCGTTAAAATTTCCATTATACAGGGTTAGGCAATTGAACTTTACCAACTTCACGCCGATATATCTGCCAACGCGATTATGTCAACTATGTCAAATTAATACCAATTCCAGCTGTTTATATTGTTTACGAGCTACCATAAGCTTTTGTGTTTAAGTTACACCAAAGCAAAAAAAAGTTAGACTCGAAAGAGCAACGGAATTGTTACACTTGCACTAACGTGGCGAATTTCCAAACATTGTGTTCTCTGATGAGAAAAATTTCCCTATTGAGCAGTATATAAACTCTCAAAATGATCGTGTTTATATAACTTAACGCACTAACGAAAATTTGAGCCTACGAAAGGCCACCCGAAGTAATTTTCCATCTCAAGTAATGGTATGGGCAGCTGTGACCGCCGATGGACGCTGTCCAATCGTTTCTATCGAGCCTGCTGTCAAAGTCAATGCGACTTATTATCGGGAAAATGTTTTGGAAGCTGTTTTAGAGCCGTGGGCACGCAAACATTTCGGTCGTACACCATGGACGTTTCAACAAGACTCGGCACCGTCTCTTAAAGCTCGTGTGAACCAAGAATGGTTAAAAAACCATGTTCCACACTTCATTTCGTCCACACAATGGCTTTCCTATTCGCCAGATGCAAATCCGATGGACTATTCTATCTGGGCCATATTGGAGAGCAAGGTGAGAACTAAAAAATATGCTAGTATGGATGCGCTGTAGAAAGCCATTGTACGGGAATGGGCCAAAATACCGCAAGATCATATTCGTGCAGCATGCAACTCTTTTTTTAAACCGTTTGAAAGCTATAGTCAAGGCAAAAGGTGGCCACATCGAGCTAAAGTGAATGGATTCTAAAATTTTAATATTTCCTCACATTTTGTAACTTGAATCAATAAAAAATAATTTCCCCATAAAAAAATATCGTCGTTTGAATAGGTAACAGTTCAATTGCCTAACCCTGTAGTTTAGAGATTAAACAAGGAAGAAATGTTTCAAAGTGACCTAAGGTACGAAAGGATTCCTTATTTTAGCCAATGTTAAAACAGTTGAAAATTAAGAAAATACATAAAATTCAAATAAAATAAAATAAAATAAAACAAGTATTTTGAAATTTTCTATTCACAATAATTTATTGTAAGTTATGGCCAGTCTTTTCACTTCCAGTTAAGCTTACTATCCACTAAAATTCGATTCAAATATCTGTGCCGCTATGTCACGAAAATCTGATCAAAAAATGACATAGGTACTGAATATAATTTTGGATGTCGTTCATCTTCATTGAAATGAGTTCAAAAATATTAGTATATTTAGCTAACCTAAACCAATAAAAGACGTACGTTACTAATATTGTACACAATAATATTATATTTTTGAATCATGTAGTGCTATATTTTATGCGGTTAGGTTAGGTTTCCATTGTTGTTTGTAATCTTCAACCAAATACATTAAACTAATAATACGTACAACTTCGCCAAATTGAGGGAATATTCATAAGTGGCGCCACCTACAAGCCGAGTTGGTACTGATATTAATTAAATGCGCTCAAATGCATGCTCATGACATAATCAGGTCTATTATGTATCACAAACGTTATTATAAAGGTGACAGTTATGCCGTACAATAAGGTTTTCGGGAAATTGGTATGCACTATAAATGTTAAGAAAACCTTTATTATAAATATCATGTTAAAATGACGGTTTGTGAAAATGATAGGTAATTCCAATTTGCCGAAAACCTTTAATTTTATATCATAACTGTCACCTTTATAATAACGTTTGTGATACATAATAGACCTGTATATAATGTCAAAAACATTAAATTACAAAAACTTTCTCACGGTAATTAAAACTGCACTTTTAATTTATCTTAGCATTCATTTTCTAAAGTTGCGATTTTAAAGCTCATTTCAAATTGAAATTTTAATGAAAACAAATATACAGTTACTAGATAGATACATTACCGCAAACCTATGGGCCAATGAGTTAGAGAGCGAACGTTAAGTTCTAACCTTCCAACTCGTATGGTAGGTGGCGCGAAAGAGCCTGATACCCAAAAAATGCTTGACAACCCGCGAAGTTGTACGTATTATTAGTTTAATGTATTTGCTTCAACACTTTGACAGTGACATTTACATTGTTTCAAATTGTGGCGAAAATAAAAACTATATTAAAATTAAAATAAAAATGCGCTTTTACAAAGCACTTATTTGACTAGTGATTTCCAGCTTGATTCATACCATTTTAAACAATGACGCACTGGCAAATTTATTTGGGTTATACTTTACCAAACATTTTGTTAATAATTAGTGACGCAGTAATTTTTTTGTTTTAGTAATATTCAAATATTATGATAAATAGAATCATTTGAGATCCAATGATATTGGTACAACAATTTTCAATAAACTTTAGATATAACGGGTATCTTAGTAAACACATTTTTATAAACGTAAATTTAACCTCAAAATGGCATTCGAATTAGAGATTTTGAATGTGCTACGGTTGCTATAATGTATGTTGTAATGAAAATAAAGGTGTGTAACACGTTACATAAATAACCAGATTCAACACGTGTATATTTTAATGAACATTACACCTTATTTTAACCGTACTAGTTAAAAATGGTTTTACTCGTCCGACATGATGTGTTGACCGATGTATTCAGAAGTGCAATATTTTAGTAGTACATAATATTATAACTTATATGTAGTGAATATCACTAATCAGTAATCACTATTCTATTATTATAGGCACAGATTTATTTCTTTAATTTACTTTTATTACTACCACTAATAAATATTTTTTTAAATATTTACGTTTGTCACTGTATTTGGGAACATTACATTGATTTATTGATACCTGTATAATATTGTCGTGTATTATATACCTATTTATGTTTGATAATCCACAAAAAATGCAACATAGCTGTTTATTGGTACACCGCATATTACATCGATGTTGAATTAACGTTATAATGTTGTTGAAATCAAGACGTTAATATAACGTACAATAAACGCGAGTAAGTACGTTACGTAAATAACTAAGTTTGTTATTTTGAGATATTTCTTATTACTAAGGTATTTCTGTGGTAACAAGCAAAAAATTGGTTAATAAATTATTCATATGCTTGTTGGAACGCATAATTATTATAAAAATAAATGATTTATATGCAGGTATATTCACTAAACAACATTTCTTTTGATCTTTGGAGTTTTAGTAGATATATAATGTACTACATGTTTCGTCAATTTTTTATGACAATAATTTGTTTTGACAGTAGTTGAGTACAATCAAGGTAAACCATCTATAAGTAGAATAAGAAATCAACATCGTTTAATTAATAGAAGTTAGTTATAATGGATCGTGTAGAACTAGGGAAAGCACAAGAAGCAAACCCTTATTGTATGGATCTTGCACGATATTATAATACATTAATTACAGGCTCTCATCTACGCTTTCAGGTGATAATCAACAGTATTAAGGATAGTACTTTAACTTGCTAAATTATCTGTAAAATAAACTTTGGAATATATTAGTAAAGTAACTTGATATAATTATATATAATTTATTTAATTTGTTTTAATTTGCAATAACTCACCATTTATGTTTAACGTTTAAATTAAATAATTTAAAAAATCAGATTTGTATTCATCTATCCAACTGACATCATTTTAAAATATCTGGCTTTATATTCAGGCTGCATAACGAAGTACATAACTAGATTTTCTATTTTGAATATGATTATTCTTATTATAAATAGTACGTTCGAGTTTTAAATTATACGGGTCAGAAGGTTAAAGTTAAAAATAAAATTAACCTAAAGTCGAAGTATCTTTAAATACATTGGCGCTTTTCTATCCTTTCAAAGCAACTCAAGTGGTTTGGTTCGATACTAGCCCGTCATCACTTAGCTACACAACGAGCCGGAAAATTGGGGTCGCAACTGTGTCCGCAGGCCTCTAAAGCTTTCCTCTCGAAAAAGATGAAGTTAGAAAGTAGGCTCGCATAAATAGTAAATATATAGAACTATTGACGATAAATGTTTTGCTTTAAATATAAACTCAATTATGCATAAAAATTTACATAGGGATTTATAGCTCAAAATTTTCAGTTTAATAAAATTCATACTTAGTCCGTAGTATATCAATAATTTTGTTTGAGCTTTCCTACATTCAATTGATAAGAAATTGTATAAAAATTACAACTAAAATTAACCATCAGCTAGCAATGCAACCTGTTTATATGACCTTAAAAAAGGATTTTTTTAATTGGACTACTGATTAAGTTTAAAAATTAAATGTCCTTTAATTGGAAACTTTAATTGCTATCATTATTTATAAAAGTTATGCACGTGTTAACAAATGATATATATGTAAATAAGTTTACAATTTTGCGTTTTTATCATAGTTTTATCAATTTAGTAATTGGATGCAATTTAATGCTATAAGCAGAAGTTATGATTAACAAATCTATATCCAAATCTAATTGAAATTTTTGTCTAAATAAATTTTCCAACTTTAAACATGAGAAAGAAAAACGAATGCTAACTTTCTCACATGCTGACGATATCCAATTATAATATTAAATTATAATCCCAGATATCCAGTTTCAAATCTATTTTTGAAAATCTGTACAATTTCAATCATCCAAAATGTTCAATCTTCGTCCAAATTTGGGACAATTAAATCCAGAAATAAATAATCAATACCTCTTACTTTATATGAAGAATTACTTTAATTTCGGAAATAGATAATCTGAAATCAAATTTTCAATACTCGAATTAAATTAAATGAATCAAAATCGGTTTCCGACTGCTCAGGCAGTCATCTTCAGCCGTAAAAGATTTGGTTTTCCCACTTCACTGATGCAAACTGAATTAGTCGGTGGGAAAATCAGAAAATTTCAAAATATTTACAAGTTGAAAATAAAATAAAATAAAACATTAATAAACTAAATAATTATCAAAATCGAATGGGGATTTTAAAACACATGATACTTCCCTGGGTTTCATTGTATAACAAAGTGGTTTACAACAAAAGCCATCCATCCGTGTCGTGATCCAAAATTAAATTAAAACACTTCATTTTTATTATGTTTTTATTCAACTCATTCAACTTATTTTCATCAAAGGATAATATATAATGGATAATATCTATATATTCTCGTGCTGATGTTCCATTCATGCTGATCGGTCCAAATTTAATGAATAAACCAGAACACATTTATTTGATTTTCAAAGATTTTATACTAGGAGACCATTTATTCTTGATTCCATATTTATAATGAAAATGTGTAGCAGTTCTTTTCTCTTTGTTTTATAAAAAATTTCGACTACATTTTTGATTAGAACCACCACAACCTCCTTTATTCCAGCCTAGATTATTTTTCTTTCGAATTACTTCTAATGTCTTGGTAATTTCCATTTTTCTTCTTCTGATGATGTTTATTACCTTGATGAATTGTGTTGTTAAAATTAAATTTTTCTTGTTTCCTTTTTGTTTCTGGACTTTTTTTTTGATTATTATTTTGTTCTCGATTTCATCTAACCTTTCAATCATGTCAAGCTGATTCATGTATAATTTTTATAACACCAGATTGTTTCTAACCATTTTTTTTTCAAATTTTTTTCTATGTATGATTACATCTGTCACCCATGTAACAATAAATTTAAAACTTTTTCTCAAAATAAAAAAACCTATGAGTCCCATGTAATTGCGACAGAATGTTATGAACTTTGGGCATGAAGTTAAAATAATAGTTATTCCAAATCTTCGGATCCCAAATTCTTCACTTTAGAACAGTAACTCTCCTTTATATCCAAAGTAAGAAATTCGAAATTAATTGATAACCAATTATTCTAAACATTAACAAATCCATATCCAATTCAAACTAAAATTTTAGTTTAAATTTTCCAACATTTAAAACTGTAAAAGCTAAACAAACGATAACTTTCTCACATGCGGACGATATCCAATTAAATTTAACTTAGAATTTTTCAAATTTAACCATCAAAATCAATAATTTTATTATTTTAATAATATATATTTTTTTAATAATATATTTTTTTTAAATAAAAATAGGCGAAGCTAACAGCATGAAAACAGCTTAATTGTAAATCGGATATTTTTTTAGGCCTTTTTTGCTGAACTTTTGGATGCTCCATACATTTTAATGCTTATATATTATTTTTTGAAATGTGGGCGTAAAAATACCATGAATTGAACTTTGTAGGAAGATTTTTTGCATTTTGGGGTTTTGAATTTCAATGTTTTGTTATCGACTTCGATGTAGATTTTAAATAAAAATCGAAACTATTCAGTTGAGAGAAGCATAGCTGTATTTGTCAAATTTTGAAAGCTAGATATTATGTACACAAATTATAATGTTCTTCTTCTAGTTGTTATTTTGCTGTCTTCATTCAGTCAACTTGCCATTATTGTTCATTAGAAGAAGATCTTTAGAAGAAGAAGAAGACTAAATAATTGATTAATGAATTTGGTTAATTGAAGATTTGTTTTCGGTTTCCGACTAACAGGATTGACATATTTTACAATTGTGATTGCGGAGACACAAGTATTTCTAAAAGAAAAAAGTTCAGTTAGTACTAGTACAGATTGAAGTATTAAGTTGAACTTATTTTATATATTTGTGAAGTTATAGTTGTGGAAAAAATAGGTATTGCTTATAGCAGGGGTCTCCAAACTACGGCCCGCGGGCCAAATCCGGCCCGCCAGCACCACCAATCCGGCCCGCGAGAGCGGGCCTGATGTGGCTGGTATCCGGCCCGCCCTTTAATTTATTTTGATAAATCAAATCAAATAAAGTATTCATACAAAATAATAGTCAGATATTTTATTTACCGACTAAAAATAGTTGTCAAAACACAACAAAAGTTGTCAAAAAGCAATCTTAATCTAATGAGGTATAGCTGTAGAGAAAATATTCGAACCCTTCTATGTTAACAATGTAAATTGTACATTTTGAAACCGTTTTTTGATATATAAAAATCGCATTTATAGCACAACTTTTTAGACATATTTTGTTAACAATTTTATTGTTTTCAATTTTGTATCTATACATTTTTCAATTTTGCAGCCCCGTTTTTGACTGAGAGCAACTGAAACAAAACTCTGGAAAACACAAAATATATTGTCATTTATAAATCGGAAACAGTGCGACGAAATGAAAAACTGAATAGGCATTTTTTTCTTGAAAACGTGAATCTGTACATTTATGTTCATAAGCATTTTTCTATTTTGTTGAACCGATTCCGAAATATAGATGACGATATTTTTTGTGTTTTGCATAGTCCTGTTTAAGCCGCTGCCAGTCAAAAACGGGACAACAAAATTAATAAATGTATAGGTACAAAATTGAAGACAATGAAATTTATAACAAAGAAAAATGTTTAAAAAAAAGCTTTGCTGTAAATGCGATTTTTATATGCCAAAAAAACGGTTTCAAAATGTGCAATTTACATTGTTAACATAAGGAGGTTCGAATATTTTTGTTAGCCACTGTAGCTAGATATTGGCCCTCGGGGCTTTGTGGAGCAATCAGTCTGGCCCTTAGGCTAAAAAGTTTGGAGACCCCTGGTTTATTGTATTGACTCTTGAATGAGTATATTTTGTGCTGCACTACAACGATAATTTCCAAATATATTAGCTTTTCCATCGCTTTGTTAAATGATTTTCGAGAATAATAGTTTTATAGTTATATTTTCTGATTTCTTGGACATTGTCTAAATAAAAGTATCAATTATTTTATGTAGGTATATGGGACTTTGAACTTAAACTTTCGGTTTGGTAGTCACCTTGTTTTGTGATTTTAAAATTAAAATCTGTCACCACTACTTTTAAAATATTTTGTGGTATTACTAGTAAAGCAACTTTCTGTGCCTTATGTTTTATTTATATTACCTGGTGTCCATTATGTTAACACTAAGGCATTAGAAATTTTTAAAAGTCTGTGTGTGAAAAATTTACAATTTTTGCCGAAGAAAGTAATTTTTTAATTTTTTTAAAAAAATAGAACGATTAATGCGTTTTGTCAAATGCCTATACTAAATAATCGAGAAAATACTAATATAGTATATTTTTTTTATAGATGATAATCTGGTAACTATATGCAGTATATTTTACTATTAATTTTGGAATTAATTGATCAAGTAACAAGAATTAAACATCTACAAGTTTGGATAATATTTTAATTGCTTTCGAATTTAATAGAAGTTTTATTGTTAGTTTGAAACAAGAACTATTTAACAACAGTCTGAATAAATCGTGTAATTAATAGAATTAATTTCAAGAATATTAGATTCTAAAAGCATCAACATTTAAACAAGTTAAATTACAATTCTAGAAGACAGTTAAATTGATCACAAAACCAAAACTATGCGCAAATCATTAATTACGGGCTGCAATTTGCTCTTTTGTCGTGGCGAACTATTCGCAACCTTTATTGAATCTCAGTCATTATTTCAGGCGGCTTAGCGTTAGCTTAGGTTTAGCCGTTAATGGTTTTAGACTTTCAGATTATAGGCTCTTATATTGAAGGTGCAAAACTAAGCTAGTAGAAAATATCAGTCTAGGTAATTTTATACTCAAACACATCAGTAAATCACTGTATAAACCTAGTTAATTATATTAAAGCTTTAGTGCTTCATCTGTTCATTTGCTAAAAACTTTTTTTGAAATTTTTTTACCATGACGGAGAATTGATCCTGTTAGGTAGTGGGTGTAATTTAGTAATCGGATTGAGTTGCGTAAAAGCGCTAGTTTACATAACGGTATAAAATAACGATGTCGTAACAGTATTCGCATGTATTTCCATAATCCTCAAATTAACCCTAGTCATTTTACAAATGACCGGATATATATTTTATTATTTCCGCTCCATATTGTATGGGTTGTTGCAGAACTAAAAATATTTCATTATGCGATAATTTATAGAAATGTGTCATAAACTATAAAATCGAGAGCTCGCTTCATGTCTGTAATAAATTTCAACATCGTAATATATTTTTATAAGTAATATATCATTAATATTTCGCAAGCGATAGCGGATTTTTATTGGGTTAGGTTTAGAGATATTTTACTAAGAATTGCTTTCTCCGTATAAAGTCTGCATGCCTTGGGAATTTAAGGATTTCACTACTAAATTGAACAAGGGATTTTTGCGAGATGAAGATTTAGCCTGATCGGAAACCATATCAGCAGTATCCAACATGTTATTTGTATATTGTAGTAATTACATTCAATACGCCAAATAAATAATCCCAATCATCTGACGCAAAATTTTACTCTTTGCCGAGATTCCTTTTGATGCTTATGTATAAAATTCGCCACTGTGCGCTCTGTATGGATGTGTAGCATGTATTTAAGCCTTTCTATGCCTACGTTTGTAATTAGAGAACTAATTTAATCAAATTATTTTCATGGAGAGATTTTATGTAACATGTTTTTATTCAATTACTCTCGAGTTATTTCAATTTAAGTCTGTTTTGCTTGCCGTGAATATTTTAATAAATATGATTTATTTCATTTCACAAAATAGATCTTTTACATTAATCTATTTTTGGCTAACAGTTTGCTCGTTTGACCACATTGAAGTAAATATAATACGAAACAAAGTTCAACTTTGATATTCAAACCTCGAATTATTGTTCTCTTCCTAACCAGAGGTCACATCGGATTACATTCGTGTGGTATAGAAATTCCAAAATTTCCATAGAGTAAAGAAAAGGATACAAAATTTCTGTCTACCCTTATTTGAAAAATTGTCGCGACTTCGCTATTTATATGATTAGTTATTTAGCCAAGCCGTGGTCCCATGTGTAGACATTTCTAGTCTGTTGCTCTATTATACGATATTATATATTATTTTGAAAACTTTTAAATTCATTTATTTTATTGTGAACCCGAATTATGTATGATATAACAAAAATGCGCTTTCGAAAGGGTTGCTTCTGTGTTAGTGTATACCAACATCGCCTGTACGAGTGTTTGTTATCCCATGGGCACTAGTAATTACTCTACGACGTGAGAGAGGCTGACCTGTGGCTAACCTTTTGCTGTTGAGTCACAAAATACAGTTGCTTATCTCAAAGTTAGTACGTATTAAGATACCTTGCGGTAAACGTACAAAGATATCGATCAAATTTAGGGCTTTCTTATTCGGTAGCTTTTGTTGCAAAGCACAAGTGCAAAATATTAATTCAACGCAAAGAGAAGTTTTCATTTCCGATAAGTTTTTTACTTTATTTCAGCTAGCAAATCTTTGAAAAGATTCTTTTGTGACATCAAATAATCAATAAAGATGAAAAGCATTCAATCGTCAAACTTTTTATAATCTTTCTTATTCGGCACAAGAAAACTCAATCACAAAGTTTTGAATTGTCATATCTAATAAATTTTTGTGTTGCTAAGAAAACTATTTTGTGCTGTCGTAATCCAATTTATATTGAGAAAAGCAACATGGTTTGTAATTTAAGATAAAGCCCTGCCGGATTATCATTAAATTAAGTTTTCAATACAACTACAATGCAATCTAGAACCAGTTGTTCACGGAATGCAACAGTCGTACTTGCATTATGGAATCTTGTTCATTTTTTTACTGCAACTTAAAAAGAATATTTATTATTTTTACTAAGTATTCAATTTAACTACTTAACTTAATTATTTACTATATAACTTAATTTATTGTTCCATTAAATATAAATAATATGCTTTTACCTTACATTGTTTATTTTAATTTAACTTTATAATTAAAACATTAACTTAAAATACCTAATTATTTTTAGACTCATAGAAAGAAATATTTGCATGTAATAATATTTTTTTTCTACAACCGCATTAAAAGCAGTACATTTTTAATAGCATTACCTCAAATGAAAGTTGACGTTTTTGTTACTAATATAAAAATGCGTACATTACTAAGCAACACTTTTTTTTACGTGCATTAAAAGAACTTTTTTTGTGCTAAACTTAAAAGTGACCTAAAAACTATGACAACTTAATATAAAAAAACAAAAATTCAAGTTACTGGATTTTCACTATTCGAATATTCAAACAAAATGTTTGAAGTAATTTAAATTTTTGGTTGGAGAAAAAGTAATATGTCTCATTTGGATTAAAAGTGTCTTTGTTTGACGTGCAATTATTGCATTCGCTCGGCTCCGCTAACGCTCCGCCTCGCAAATACAAAAATTGCTTGTCAAACAAAGTTTCACTTTTAATCCGAATAAGACAATGTACTATTAATTTTTGAAATGTAAAAATTTATTTTTGAAAAACTAATTTATATTTACTTTTTCTTTTTGGCCATTTTTTGTCCACTGCTGGACATAGGCTTCCCCTAGTTTCTTCCAAGCTAGCCTATCTTTAGCAGTTTGATGCCACGATTTTCCCGACGTTAGTTCGATGTCATGAGCCATCTTTTTTGTGGTCTACAGACACTTCTTTTTGTGAGCCTCGGGACAGGGAAATGCGACTTGGCCACTCTTCATACGATTTTCTCGAGATAAATCTCACCTAATTCCACTTTAAGCTTGTTGTCCTTTTGGTTATATCCGTCACGTTTGTTCTTCTTCTTATTTCCATGTTTCTGATCTTATTTCTCAAGCTAACTACTAACATAGATCTTTCCATCGCTTTTTGGGCAGTACGTAGGCTGTTCACGTTTTTCTCGGTTAACGCCATAGTCGTAACCATATGTCATTACCGGCAGAAAACATAAGTCAAATGTTTTTGTTTTCAGACAAATTGGTAGTTCTTTGTTTCGCAAAATTAGTCAGTTTGGTTGTGTTTTCTCAACTATATGAGATGCTCCAGATATTCGTATTTACCTACCCTTTCTATTCGTTGTTGGTTTATTAGATATTGTTTGTTGCCTTCATTACCTTTGTTTTATTTATTTTCATTTCCAGGAAGAATTGTTTGGCGACTGCTCCTATTTCTGTATTTCTGTTGCAAGTTCAGTTTCGCCTGAGCTTATAATCACAATATCATCCGCGAAACGGAGGTGGTTCAGAAACTTATGATTCCTTTCTTTTTCCAACTTAAATATGTTCTCCAGTGCTGATGTAAATAGTTTTTGGGGATATGGTGTCCCCTTGTCTTACTCCTCTTCGAATAGGAATTTCTGGTATGCTCGTTACGTCGTCAATTTTAATTTGTATAGTAGCGTCCTTGTAGATGTTTTTTAATAGTGTTGTGTATCTTGAGTCGACCCCGGCGTCATCGAGTTCCTTTTAAACCGCCCATTGCTCAACCGTATCGAACGCTTTCTGAAAGGCAATGAAACCCAGATGTATGGGTATATTGTATTCCTGGCACTGTTTACTATACCGATAAAAAGTTTTAGAACAAAAAAAAAGAATTTTGAATCAAGAGCTTTTATTCCTTCTATAGCGGTAGAATTAACTAGATGAGAAAAGTGCCTGAAAATAGAAAACTGGGCAAAAAACAAAGTAAGTTGCCTGATAATTTTTGAATTCTGGCTACCACCAGGGATGTGATTACATTTTTCTAAGTAAAATAAAGTTTTAAAAATAAAAACAAAATATTTTGAATAAAAATTGAAAATTTCACAACAAAATAAGTTTTGAAATAGAACTCCCTTTTTCATCAGTGTACTGTTTTACATTATGATATTTTAAACTCAATCTAAAAGTTTTATTTTAATATATTTCAAATTAAATATACAAATACCGGAATCGTAATGTACATAAAATAATAATTTTAGTCCAATTTTGTTATATTTTTGGGTGTATACCAGGTACACTTAGCTGCCTTTAGGGTACAAAATATAATTATTATTCTAATTAATTATTATTATTACAACTCTATGTTATGTAACGTAAACTGCTTTAATCAGATTAATCAGATGGATTAACAATATATTCTGACTAATGTATGACTGATGAGAATTCTCTTTGGAGTAATCTCGAAACCGGCAGCACAGTAAAGCCTCACAGTCTTTATGATTGAAGAACATACATCTGCGTAGGCATATGTTTCCGAACTAAAGGTAATGACAGAGTAAAAGCAGGTTGCCGGTCTTAGATTACCGGTACCGACAATCCCATGTAGTAACAAAAATGGAAGTACTCACAGTGTAATTAGTATAATCTGTGTCTTTACCTTAAAGAAACAGCTTTTGCAGTAGCTTCACGTCAAGCTTAATTACCAAAATTACCAAAAAATAGATCAGAAAACCTAAAATCAACTTCTTTTTAACTTTCTTGATTAATCAAGGGCGAAAGTGTTGGTATGTTAAGGTTTGAAATTTTAAATTTCAATATTTTGTTTTATTATATTTAAATTCTTTAATGAGGTTACAACATACAACAAACAATAGAACAACGTAAGCAAATTTAATCTATAGCTGAAGGCTACAGGATAAACAAGTTAATTTATAATAATTGGAGTTTTAATGTTATAAACTAATAAATTTAATTTCTAACTTAAAGTTTTTATTAAGATCAAATATTTTTTTTAGTGAAATTAATATTTCACGTAGTTTTCAATGAGTTGGTCCTTCGATCAACTGAAAATTGAATAGCAGCGCGACTATTTGCAAAGTGCAATTTGATCAAAATATAAATGACATTTTTTATCAATTGTTTTATATCAATGAAGAACAATTTTATACTTTTAAACATAAAATAATTTTTAAAATAACAATAAATAATTTAGTTATTTAAATTTAAAAAAATTGAAGAAAACTTGTTGAACTTTTTTTTAATTATTTTCAAATCGTAGCAAGTTCAAACTTGCATTTTAATGTAAATTTAATTTGAAATTTATGAAAATAATAATAAAATAAAAATAATTATTTGGAAAATTTAATCATTATTTTGGTAATTGCATTAAAATTCATAAAAGATTCGATTCATCAACAAGTTGTTAGAATAATAATTTTGAAAATGTAATTCATTGGTATTGTGAACTGAAAATATAATTGTCAGTATTTCAAAGCTATATATTAACAATAAAGTTGTACCCAAGAAAACTTTTAAAGACGAATAGAAACCAAAGGTTTTATTGATTAACTTCCCTTTTGCTTGAAAGCCATTAAGTTTGGAAGTTTTTCGGACCTCAACAAATTAAAGTTCAAACCGTTCCACTAATGAAGTGCTTGGTTACGTTTTCTATAGTACACTCGCTATTCATGCGTCTGTTTTTCTAATGATGGCGAATGATCGATTTTAAGATTAACTGACTGCGATTAACGACAACAGAATGTTTTTCTCTAATTTTACAAAAAAATAAACGACTCTAAAGCAATTTTTTATTTTTACATTAACTTTTTTTTAAAATCGAATCTGCAGTTCCTAAAATTGTTTTGCTTTAACATTAATTTTCCATCTACTAATGAAATTTTTAAGTCTACAGTGTTTTTTAAACTTTTAAAAGCTATTTAATCAGCACATTGAATTTTAAAATACGTATAGTATAAACTTAAAATTATTATTGTGCATCCCTAAATATTACAATAAAATTATATCCAATAAATTGCTGAAATATTGAAATTGAAGTTATACAGACTTTTGGATAATTGCTGTTGTATGGGAATACCTTTATTCATAAACTTTATATATTAGAAAAAATACTCTTGTTCCATGTGTGATAATATAGTAAGCAAAATTATAGTAATCGCTTTTGTAAACTTAGTGTTATAAAAACAAATATATGAACAAAATGGATGCATTTTTGAATCATTTATCTCATAGGTTGTTTTCTGTACCGTGATATTGTTTTGTTTTCATACCACACTAAATAAATTAAAGTAATTAATTAATTTATCTTGCATTTTTCTTGAAAATTTTCGTATGTAACCCTATTATAATTTTATATGTAGGGGAAAGGCTTGCAGGTTGCCACCCCATAGCTTTTTTGGTCATAACTCGTCATACAATCAAGGTATTATTGATATAATAACATATACAGGAAAGGGGAAGTATAAAGCCACGTTCCTGCGCAAAAAATCATTTTAATTCTCAATAACTAAAAATTTACAGCAAATTTTCAAAAGTATCTAAAATCGACACTTTGAAATTTCGGCTTGCAGGTTGCCACCCCTTGAAAAATTGTTGAAAATGTAGAAAAACTCAAGTAAAAACAAATGATTTATATTAATTACACTTAGTGGCTGTGAACAAAAAAAAAAAGTGAGTAAATTGACAAGGAAAAAAAAGTTAAAATTGTAAAAAAAATTTATTTTTTTTTTTCATTTAAATCTATAAATATATAAAAAATGCATCAATTATTAGTAAATAATTATTTATATTAATTTTTGAAATATTTAAGAAGCGTTTACTTCAATAGGTATATAAAATATTCAATGGGGGGGTTAAACCTACCCCCCCCTTTGCGCGGGAACCTGTCCTAGGCCGATTTAGGGGCTTATGACTGTCCCTAAACAGTCACTGTAGTATACGTCACAATGTAAAATAAGAGGGGTGGCAACCTGCAAGCCCAAAAAGGTGGCAACCTGCATTTTTACACCACTTTAGAATATGCAGGAAAAAAAACTTCCAACTCATGATATGTTTAGAATTATTTAAGAATAATAAAAATTGAATGAAAAAGCAACACAGCAAAAATATTTCCCTTAAATTTTCGTTGAAAATGTTCAATTTATGGGCACAGAAGAAAAACACAATTTTAATTTTTCATTTTTTTACAAATAAAATTTCACATTTTGTTTACCAAACACCCTGTTATTGTGTTTGGGTGCATCACAATTACATTAAAAGCGACAACTACTCGTTTGTATTCGATGTCCTTCGAAATTTAGGAGATGACAATGTTAGAATGTCAAAATCCGGCAGGGGTGGCAACCTGCAAGCAGTGGCAACCTGCAAGCCTCTCCCCTATGTATAAAGAAAAAACTGCAGAATACAAAAATGTTAAAAAAAAGAGATGTTGCCATTTGAAAAAAATATTCATGTTTAATTCCGGTTTAATATGAAGTCCAAAATAATGTACTTCCGCGATTTCCGATGGCAAATTTCGAGTTGAATAAAAAACTATTTAAACTTTTTTTCATATCTAGTAAGATAAAATAATTATTCACTGTTACCTCTTATCATGAACACACTGTATATCCATTTGGGTAGATAGTGTATTTAGTAAACAAAAAAAATGTTTATTTTAAAAACTTTTATTTATTTTTAAAATAATACTAAAATAACACAAAAAAATAAATAAAAAAAACAGTTGGATAATTTAAGACTATTTCTTGATTTTTCAGCCTAATATCGTTAAAAATAGTCAGAAAGCCGCTTGGATATTAAAAAAGCAACTCAAGAATTTTTTAATTATCATTATCTGTAACATTTACATTTAAGTAAATCTGGCCGTAATTTGTAATTCCAAACAATTTTCCTAAATCCGGCGATGCTTCACCTTCGAAGGCGATGGGCTTCAATTCACATCTGCTATGCTCAAATTTAGCAATTCCTCGGTCCGGCATGCCCCCGCTAAACCAAATATTAGTGCAACCTGCAATATTAAATAAATTAGTGATTAAACAAAAAATAAATAAAAATCACTTACTTTAGACACCAAAAAATTCTGGCGAAGGGCTTCTTTTAAAAAATGTTGCCACGTGGTCAGAGGTTAGAATGCGCGATTTTTTCGACACATACCCTTCTTTATTTCGTTTCATAAAAGCGGATAGCTTGTGGAAATTTCTTCGGTGAAACAATCGGTCAATTCATTTTTATTACACCACTGCACATAACTGTCGTACTGTTTTTGATACAGCTTTCTCAATTTGGTCGGCAAAAGTTCTGCCAACGCCATCTTCGCTGATTTGGCAATTTCGAGGTTCCCGTTCATGACACGTCTTGCTAATTGAGAGGCACAAATTAATACAAATGAACGGTTTTAGTACTTTTTAATAGTAGTTGGTAATAGTGCCAACTGCTACTTTTTGGTACTATTGAGCAATGTGATCGATCACGTGCATTATTGAAAAATGCGTTAAGTTTTTGCTTTAAGTTTCATAACAAACCATTGTTATTACTTATCATCTACACGTATAAGGCCGTATTTAAGATCTGATGTAGACCCCTAGGCTAAATCTGTGGTTCGGGCCCTACCGGTTTTCTTATTTTTATTATCTGTTATTTTAGGTTTTAAGTTTTAGGTTTAATCACGTGAGCTTTTGAAGCTAATTTTTTGGCCCCCTCCCCCTTGGTGGACGTCGTGTGGTTTAAGATTATCTCTCCCCACTCTCAATACCACGTGTATTTTTTATTGAAAATTTTTTTTTATTTTGAGAATTAGCTCAAAAATTAATAACTTGACCTGGAGGTGAGTTGAGAGCGAAATCTGTTTAAAAGTTGCTTTTTATACATAAATTCGTTCATTTGGGATATGACGTGGACGCACAAAAAAATACACGTGATTGTCACAATATCCCTTCCCCCCCAACATTATTAATCATTATGTTTTTCTACCCTCCCACCCCTGTTTGAACATCACGTGATTAAAGGACGACCCTTTATATCAATCGACTTTTTATTATTTGAATCCATTCAAATTAAAATTTGCGCTTAAATACGGCCTTGTCTACATTATCTATACAGAAATCATCTTGTAAAATTGTACATCTAGCGGATATTCACGGATGGACATACAAAGAATGTCGAAAATTGAACGTTCACCGGATAGCCATCCAAAGTCCAAGAATACTTTGCAAAATTTAAAATGGAAGAGGCTAGAGTTACCGTAGCCCCAGACGTAACTTTTTTTTAGTAGTTATACGGCAGAAATGTTTGAAGTGTAATCAATTATTGAGGTTTAATTTATTAATGTAAGGGAATTTCACATATTATAATTTTTATAAAATTTAATTATAATAAAAAAAACAAAAAATTGTCATCTATAAAAGCATATTATATAAAACGTCGTTTTCAGCCAATTAACGCTACATAATTTAGATGTCAATTTTAACAAAAAAGCTAACAATTCTTGTTTAAAACTTCTATTTTATGGTTTGAAACAAGAAATTTCATATTTTTTTTATTAATTTACGTTTTAGCGTTAATTGGCTCATCTTTATAGAAATATAAATTCAAATTAATATCTGTATATTAAATAAAAGAAGTATTTATTTTAATGCATAAGAATTAATTCCTTACGCGAAATCTTAATATAAAATAGTAAAGTGTGTACTTTAAACCAAAATAGATAATAGCAATACTCAAATTATATGTTTTAATATACAGGGAACGGGAGCTTATTCTATTTATTTCTAAAAATTTCTAAAAATTTCTCCATTAACTTAAAATATTTACAAAACGAAAACCTTAAAAACGACCGACGTTAGGCCTAACCGTAACCAACCTAGAATGGTTGCCGTAACCGCCGTAAACATAGAAATGTCAAAGAGGTTAGGTTTGCCGTAACTATAACCACTTCCTAAAAGTTACGTTAACCGTAACTCTAGCCTCTCCCATTTAAAATACTAGAAATTTTGATTGGACTAACATTGTACATCCAGCGGATATTCGTGAATGGACATACAAAGAATGTCGAAAATTGGACGTGCACAGGATGGCTATATAAGGTTCATGGACGAATGGACATTTCCTGGACTTTATATGAACGTCCATTATTTGCCTTGTGTTATCTGGGGAGTAAATAGTATTAATCTAAGCAGCAACTTAATGATTAAAGAAAACTGGCGTTCACTTTGGAGACCCAAAATATTTAATTTTTAGGTATAGAGATGACTTTGTATACACACATATTTTTGTTTCCTGTTGGTTTTTACCAAAATCAGCCTACTCTATCTTTATACTAAGAATAGCTAAAGCACATCATATCCAAGTTCTGGAATTATTTGGTTTGAATATGGGAAAAAAATAAAACAGAAACTAAAGGAAATCAAGCCTATTAAAAAAATTTAAATAAAAATATGTTCCAAATTTTACATTTTATTCAAAGAATAATGTAAACGTTACAAACTCGTAAATGTTTGTTTATTAGCACTTTAGTTGTAAGCAATAGTGAATGCATTAAATGAGCTAACACTACCTTACTTATGTCAGTATTATTAAGGTATTTATTGAAAGTACACATAAACCTATAGCTGATTGATGATTGACCCTTGTGAAAACAAAACCGTTTGTAATTGATTGATTAATTGCTGTCCGGCACCCTCGGAGAAAATCGTTCAGTACAATGATTGATGCGAATGTGATAATATTTCAAACACGTATAACGTTTTTGCGTTTGACAAATAGTCTATTGGAATAAGTATCTTGCAGTGGACAGCTGAAATCTAGCATTTAATTTAATTTTTATACCAAACTAATCAATTGATTCTAGAAAATTACCTAATACAAAAGAGAAAACTTGCAGCCTTTTAAATTATAATCTCGAAGTATTACGCAGTACATCAAGTACAAATGCATAAATTCGGGTTTTTAACTGCTCGAAAAAAGTTTGGACAGCAGGTCTATTTTTAAAGTTTAAAAACATGGAATGTAATAGATATTTTTTATGATCGTTATTTAGAGAGGTAACCTTATTCAAGTTGAAGTTTAAAGTTGAAATATCTGAAAAACCACAACAAAAAATTATTTTCCCGTTCAACGACTAGTACGTGTTTATTAAGTGAAAAGCCCACCATATTGTAACCTTTCTGTTATTTGAAAAAAAAGGTAAAATAAACCCACGAACTATAAATTCTCGTACCTCTTTTTTATTATGCATAGATATATAAGATACCATCTATTAGTCAACAAAATTTTAGTTATCGTTTGATTATTTATTCCCCTAAAGTCAGTTATTTATTTATTTTGTGAAAAAAGTTAAAAGTTATGAGGGCATTGAATCAAACTGTAATGAAATACTTTTTGGATAAGCTTAAAAGTTTCAGGCGATGCAATGAGGCCCCATGAAATCAAATCAATTTTAAAACAACCTTTAAATCTACAGTCTTCGAGCAACGAAATGTACATGGTATATCTAGAGGCTTCAAAGCCTCTTGATAACACAAACTAAAAAAAATCATTAATATTACTGCTGAGCATGCAAGATATGAAATACGCAGTACTTATGTATGATTTGTAAATCAAATAGCTGTTAGACAACAGAAAACACTTTTATGCTAGTTTTATTCATATATAAACAATTTTAGAATAATGAACCTTATTCTAAAAAATATTTATTTTATTCGAACATTACAAATGCGAAACAAACTTTTTATTATATCAAACGCCAGAGAAATTTTAAAGATTTTCAACTTAAATTGTGGTAATTGTAGTACAAAAAATAAATTTTAAACTAAAACCAAACAAAACCCAAATACTTTAATTTATCCGTAACCGGTTTATTTATTTATATTTATATTCTGAAACCGAAATAAAAATTTTACTTATTTATTCAATTGACAAATTCAATATTTCACGTTTTGTAAAGCAATAACTTATTCGGAGCACACGTACTTTTTGTTGACAATCTGCAATAGATTTTTTTACCTCTTACAAAACAGTATACTAATTTTCCATCAGAAAAAACACTTGATTGGAGTTTTTCGAGATTCCCACCTACAAATAATTTTGTAATTATTGTCGTCGTTCAGAACAATTTTTATTGCAACATACCAATTATTACTTCTCAAACATTAAAAAGCATTCAAGTTTTATCAAGAAGCTATAGAACAGATTTAGTTTCAATTATTTAAATTAATATGGTTATCTGATGCTTAATTAAATTTGATCTGTTATACCAAGAGTATTATTTAAGCTATGTATAATTAGAACTGTATTTTGAATTGAAATATCTAATTTTCCATTTCGGTGGTAAAAGCATTGTAGTAATTAGTGCAGTTCTTATTTTATAAATATTGAAATATTTCACGTTGCCAATCGGTTATTAAAAGTTTGATTAGCGATGTACTCGATGTACCGTTAAACAAAAAATACATAAATTTCGTAAACATTTTTAGCGAATTATTAAAAATTGTGTTAAAAATTATTTATGTATGCATATCAATGGAAAATCTTTTAAATTGTAAACGTCGTGAATATATTGCAAGTTATGGACGGATCAGGATATCGGAATTCGAAGGATTCGATAGTTTCCGGAGATTAGAGACATCGCATTCTAAGCTCCGAACTTCTCCAGTATAGGTCTCCAGATATCATGTTATTTATATGCGACAGAAAAAAATCCTGAATATATATTTTAATGTAATAGGTTTACAGGCACAAGCCAAAAACTCGCTTCCAGTAATTGATTTTTAATCGTACCTACATCAAATCGCATCTCACATTTTTATTATTATCCAACGAAAATTATAAAAAGCAATAAATATGATTTTAGGATAAACTATTGGAGTGCAATTATTAACCAATCGTATATAACTAACTACATTTTATTTGTAGCTTTGATTTTTCGTTTTAAAGCAGATTTTGCAATTTTTTTGCGTTGCCTGCAGTTATATTTTAACGCGAGGAAACCACGTTAACACGTTGACAAAATTTCGAGTTTCAATTTTCAATAATTTAATGTTCAGAAACATTCAAGATCCCAACGACACGGTATAAATTATGAGTTTTCAACTCGTTTGCTTTAAAGAATCTCACGGGCGGGCGTGTCCCCGTTGGGGACGTAAGTTGGCAAAAATTAATTTATCAAGTTTTATTTAATTTATTTCACACAATTCATTTAATCGAATAATTGAATATTTTATTTTACACTTAAAAATAATATGGCTTTTCAATTTTTTGCTAAATTAAAAATAATTCTAATGATTTTATATTAATTCAACTCTTGGAACAAAGTATATTCGACTATATAAATTTAGTTTCATATTTCACGATTGCTTTTGACATCAACTCAATTTAAATTTAAATTGATAGTATAAACTTTGGTTAAATTGGTGAATTTAATTTCAAATCTAGCGATTTCAATAGATATGACTGATATGGATTGAAATTTTTTTGTTGCTGGTGTTACTGAAAATACATTGTCGAAAACATAGGGGGAAGTTGTGAGATGTTAGGCGATTAAAGGATGAAGCAAAGAGATATGTGCATGACGGGCTCTGGCCATTTCGTTAAGTGAATCACTCAGCTGGCTACCCTTGCAACGGTGGGAAATGTTAGATGGGGTGAGTAGAGATTGGGGTAGACTACCGCTTAGCGGTTAGGGACTCGAGGATCTCGGCAATTGCTCTGGGAATCTCAAAGAAAATATGAGACTATTTGTTAGTATATCTCATAACATGTACACTAGTAAAAATCCGGTGTTAAAATTAACACCAAAAGTCGTCTATATGGGTCCACTCTTTTTGGTGTAAAACTGCTATGTGGTGAATTTGGTAAAATACTGCAGTGTTACTTTTAACAAACATTTTTCTGGTAAAAATAACCAAAATTCGTAGAAGATGTTACCAAATTCTTGTGTAAACTTTTGACAAATTTTATAATATAATTTCACAAATTAATTGGTAATTTTTGATAAATCTTGGGGTACATATTTAACCAAATATTTTGTATATTTTTGATTATATCACGTGTGAAATATTAACTAAGTTAAGTGTACTTTTTAATGCTATAATTGGGAGAAGAGCAATGATTATAAATATAATACCTATATCAAAAACAATTTATTATAAAAGTATACAAAAAGTAATACAAAAACAAAGAAATTCTTAGAAAATATCTATACTATACAACTTATTATAGTAAACAGTTGCTTGTTAAATTGCAAAACTTTAAAAAAAATTTATTCAACTTAGGTACCTCCTTAAGTTTCAGAAAAACGTTTAATATTAAATAAGTATTATTACGGAATCCTGTGCTCTTCGATATGAGTGTCCAAAAATACATGTATAAAATGGTCGTCTAATCTCGATACCATTCTGGTCTATTTTTAATAAATCACATTCACCTAGAATCACATAGAAAATTAATTTTAATTCAATACATTTTTGCTGTAACAAAACAAAATTAAATATAAATTATAATATGAACCAACCTGTTTCGATTACCAATTTGTAGGTATCCAATGATGCAGTCGATGATTGATTTCTAAGAGTGGAGCAACAATTCGGAAATTCTTTGTATTTTAAAATTATTAATAATAATAATAATTGTACTTATTCCAATAATCCTGCCATTATAACTCACAACACAATTTTACTTAAGAAGCGCATCAATGTATTCCTTTGAAACTTATGAAGATTACTGCAATAATTTGTAAGATAATTGCGCGCATGTCTCATACTACACCAAACTTGGTAAAACTTACACCAATTTATAGTAAAAACTTCACACAACTTGGTAAATTTACAGAAGTTACAATTTTCAAGTGCTTATTCTTCTGAATTAACACAAATGGTTGTAAATAAAATCACCAAAATGAGATCAACACTAAATGTAGTAGATCAGAAGTGTTTTGGTTAAAATGTACCATCACTTTTGAGTCACTAGGTGGAAATATTAATTTTAACCAAAAATATTGTTAAAATTAACACCAAAATATTTTACCAACAACATTTGGTTAATTATAATAGCAAATTTTTACTAGTGTACGTACAGATGTTTAGAGGATTTATTAAATTTTTGCATAAATATTGCGCTTAAACTTGAGCTTTTAAGGGGAATATTTTCCTTTAAAGGTTGTACACCCTCTCAAATTTTCTTTTTTGTAACAATTTCCTATGCTTTTAATATCCAGCTGTTTTCAATTTTCTCTTTAAAGTAATTTGTGTCGAAATTTGGGAATTGCCGAACAGGTAATAGCATTTTGAACGTTATGAGGGTGCTTTGTCCTGTTTTCGGCAGGAAGCTGTAATACTAATCTGTTGCAGCAGTATTACATCCTCAACTTGGAAAACTACACTAATGGATTCGACATCTCTAGAGATACCTACTCCTAGCCACATAACAGGATTTACAAACATAACCCTCTTTGTTTATTAATTAAATCATTTACTAAAAAAAATTGTGAATGTATAAGTAGCCTCTGGTGAATTCTTAATAAAGGTTTAAATATAAAAGCACTTATATTAGTTTCGATTGATCGATATTAGTAAAGATGTAAGGTACATCAAATTCAATCATTTCAATACTATTATTCTGAACATATTCATAGTACAACCATTTTTAAATTCTGTGCTGTATAGGTATTTCATATTATTCAGCTACTAAATTATTAATTTTTTTTACAAATCTCAAATTTTTTTTACAGGAACTGGAGTTAATTTCAATTAATTTTACATTATTTCAAACATAAAATCAAGGTTTCAGATACATTGATACATTTTAATTATATATAATTTAAAATAAAAATCTTGCTACTCCTGGTCAAAATTATAGGGACATCGCATTTGTGCTAATTACCCAACAAATTATAATATAAATATTTCGTTAAGGCGCTAATGTAAATATATATTATAAAATTCGATATTTATTAAAACCTATGGAAAAGCACAAAACCGAAAGTTCCATTGTCTAAATTGATGCGTCAAAACTTTAGGGACACTTTGTTACTGAATTAAATAGCCCTCATCACATTTTAAAAAAAGTCACTTTATTTAAGGAAAACTTGAGTTTGAATAATTCGAGAGAATTTGAATTTCCTACTTGTTTTTCGAGCTAAGATTTGTTTAGTTCTTTACTCAAATTGAAAAAATGTGGTTGTTATAACGAAACAATGTTTACCTTTTAATTTCGGAAGTAAGAAATTTGTTTATAGTATATCCGATTAGATTACTGAATCTTATTAAAAGCACAAAACCTGTCGATTAGTGTTAGATTGTTGGTTATTTGACATGTGACATAATTCTATAGTCACATTGTCTTTGA
This sequence comes from Cantharis flavilabris, assembly GCA_949152465.1. Lineage (NCBI taxonomy): Eukaryota > Metazoa > Arthropoda > Insecta > Coleoptera > Cantharidae > Cantharis > Cantharis flavilabris. The sequence goes on from OX424439.1 coordinate 27,208,002, forward strand.
ATTTTAGTTCCTATTTAGTTAAATCTAAATTTGAGGAAGTTTAAGGACAATTCAATCGGATCTTTGCTTTATTACCTGTATTATTCTAACGACAACACTAAGTAATATGGTTTGATGTCAATTTTAAAATTTCAATAATATTTAGTTATTAGAAGCAGTTTTACATTTTTGAAAACAAAAATAATACTTGTAAGGTAATTGTAAGTTTATAATTTTAATTTTAGATATGTTTAATATAGCATCACTTAAAGTTTACTCTAAGCCTAGTTTACTCTCAAGATACCTAAGACTGGTTTATTGTATTGTGTTTTGAGTTTATTCTTCCTCTTCTTCTTCTTCTTCAAGTGTCATACTTAGCTGAAGCCAAGATGACGTACTAGGGAATTAATTAAGGGGACGGTTTACCGTTGCCTATCTCTTTCTACTTCACTGGATTCAAAATAAAAAAATTAACTTTCAACATAAACTTTAATTGATGTGGAACCGGCTTTACATATTAAACCTTTACCGCAGAGTACACTTATTCCAGAATCACTGTCGGTGACTAGTTTTTACATAGTTTACAGAACCAGTATATTATTATTACATTTGTGTCAATCTCCTCAATAGGATTTTGAACTCAAGATGTACTACATATGATCCATATGAAGTAAAAGGGGTTAATTCAAATTTGCTTTGAAAATACTGTTAAAAACCATATTTAAATATATATGTATCAGACCTATAAATTTTTAATTAGAAACTGTATTGCTATATGAAATAAAATTTGATTTTCATGTCAATTTCAAACACACTTGCCATTGCGTTTGACAGAATTATACAATTATTAAAAATGTTCTTACTTGATTAAAATAGAACAAAAGAACATGTTGAAATTACATTATTCCGTCATAAACACAACACTGTTGGTGTCCGGAGGCTTACGACAAATCACGCGTCACTTTGAGTGTTTCACAAAACATGACAGTACGGAGAGGGTTGCAATACTGAAGTATGATGACCTGTCAGAACATTACACTGAGTATTCGAGTGTGAATACTTCCACTTGATACCATTCTTGTAGAAATATAAATTTAAATTAATATTAGGTACCTACCTACCTACCTACATATTACTCATATGAGCAAAGTAATATTTATTTTAATATTATACATTGAAATTTAAATTTATAATGAAATAGTTAACATATAAACGAATTTTTGGAAGAGAAATTGCACAATTTGAAACATCAATTTATTCGCTAGGGTGTAGATATATTATATAGATCACAAATAAAACGGATCGTTGGCAGTAATTGCATTAACTTGACAGCAGATCGTATGTGCTCTGGACCGTAATTAACCAAATTAGTTACTGAATTATTACGTCAAAAGACATAGAAATTGCACACGAAACACTTCACTAACTCGTTATTTCAATCTTCTCTACTCCGCATCCGTACAAAATGTCTACTCCATTTTAAATTGTGATGTACAAAATAAATCTGATTTTTAAAAACGTAAATGTTACGGGCCACTTTACGTACGAATAACTTTTACAAGAAAATGAGATATCTCTAAGGAAACGATTGTCTCTCGTGTTTACCGTTTCTTTATCAAAACAAATAGAAAATATACTAAAATTTCATATTTATATTTATAAGTATAACTTAACCGAATAACAACATTGTTATTGAATTGGCTCAGACTGAATTGGGAATGTTTTAAAACAAGTGGACTGTATTAAACCATAAGATATTGTTAAAACATCCAGAGGAAGATGCCTTTCATTGCTTAATGATTACGTTTACATTGTTTTGTAAAAAAATTAGTAAATCTTAAGTCTTTTATCCAAATTAACGAATTAAAAATTAAAGTACCCGCAGACGAGCTTCATGAACTATTAAACTGTTAAGCTTTTTGTTTCCTATCTTCAGAGGTCAGTTGTATTCGAATAGCTTTATCGAACATCTTCGGATTAGCACTAACTTAGATTACTTATGGGTTTAACTACTATTTTTTACAGTAAAGCATCAGAGATAATTTAGTCAACTGAATAATAATTTTCCTTTATGCATTATTTACATTTTATGTAAAATTGCCATCACATCTGAAGTTAGCTCTTTTAGTTAACAGAAAAAAAATTAAAATAACTTTTGTTATTAACAAATAAAAATGCGATGCATCTTTATTTATAATTATTATATAAAATATTAAAATTTGTGATATAAACATTTATAAATGGCATTGTGGCTATGGATGAAGTAGTTGTACTGTAATGAAAAGTAATTATTTATACAAAGAACTCGAGAAAATTTAAGTTATTTGTGTCAAATTGGAGCTCGAATATTCAAAACCATATAAGAAGGCGAAGGAAATTTAAAAAGGAACAGGAAATTGGGCGAGTTCTTTTCCTATAAATCAAAGAGAATTAGAAGCTTTAGTACTATGATGAATCGCTGACATAAACATATGACTCATTTCTTTTGCATTTTAACGACATTTTCCTGCTCTTGTAATAATTTCCTTTTACCAAAAAGTGAGAAGTAAGTTTCCAATTTAATGCTCTCGGTAATTTAAATAGTTTTTATCGATTTTTCTATTAGTTAGGTTGTTTCAGTTTGAAAAGTAAGGACTTTGGGTTGAAGATTAAATTTAATTACATAGTATAATGCAATAGTACTTCGTACATAAGAGGAAGTTAGCAAATAGGTATTATTATGTAATATTTAAGTAACTAAAGTTGTAAATGATAAATGTGTGTAACACAACGTTAACTGTATAATAAGTATCAACAACTTTGCTACATGCAGTTCGAAACTAAATTTGAGACGTCTAAGTAAAACAAATTGAAGTTGCGGTAACGCTTTTTCGCTTTCCATCGTGTTATTGTTGTTACTTAGAAACTCGTGATTTCATTACATTAACCGCTGAATAATTTGATAACGAGCTTCCAACAGTTGGCTAGTCTTGTGTTTATCTTCACTAACGTCTTAAACAAACTCCCAATTATCCCGCCTCGAACTCTTAAAGTGACTTCAACTTGGTTAACTTTTGTAAATAAAATTGTCAAGGGGTTTCCACTTTGATGTTCAATATAATTATGTATTTCAAAATTTTAATAATTTTAGTAAGGAGTGTACATTATTCAGAAATCAATTTAATCCATTGAGAATTTTTCAGCTCACAAATAAAACTTGTTTACAGTGAGCTTTCCCCTAGGTGTTGTTCTTAAAACTTCTTTTACAACTTGTTTCGTTCTTTTTTAGTTTATTCTGAATAAAACATTATACCAACACTACAATTTTGAGTTTTTATAAAATATTAAAAACCTAAACTTGATGCATTCTAGAAATATAAATAAATAAATTGAAAAAACTGAAATCCCATGGTATATTCCACGTGAAAGAGTTGCAAACTGATTATTTTGATACTGCTATAACGATATATAGAAAATAATGTAAACATTTATTGATATAAACATGTTTTGTTTTTTCTCATCTATTCTGAGCGTATACATTATTTTTATACAGTATTAATACGTCAACTAACTGTGAAAATGTTTTCGTCATACTAATTAATCCATTTTATTAATAATTTCCATATTTTGTAAGCATTACATTATAACGAATGCTGGATTTGTAAAAAAAAATAATAGTTCAGAATATTAGTTCTGATAACAATGCATTTTAACATCTGTAAAGGGATCGCTTCATAATTTACATTTCATATTTTAACAAATTAGATTTTTGTTTTATTTAAATAAAAGCAATGAGAAATGCAATAGGTACAGTATGACCTATGAACAGTAAGAATTATCAAGTTGAGATATAGTTCAGAGATGGAAAAAAAAGCATAATTTATGACAACCAAAAAGAGGGGCACATAGTAATAAATAGGTACTGCAAAAAGATTAGTTTAGAATTTTACTTGATCAAGAACTTCAAAAAGAAGCAGAATCATCTGCTAATCATTTTCATATAATAATAAATATTTTATCAGATTATGTGCTTTGTTAAAATAATAAACATTTAATGCATTTGACAGAACAATATTTACGATACTAAAGAACGAAAATATAGGTTTTTTATCCAAGCTATAAAACTTTTCTCTGTGTAGTCAGTTCAATATTTTAAATTATCCAGTTATATCAAAATTATTTGTAATTATTTATACTACTGGAAAAACAAATAATTGCAAGTAATTCTGTAGGTATCATTTTTTTTCATTTCACCCAAAACAATTAAGTTCATTTACCTACCGAAATTTCCAATTACCTTTTCGAAACTTCCTAGTGCGATCTTGACATTTTGTCTGTTTCTTAACTTAGGTGAAATCTTATTTTTTATAACTCAAATCAATTTTCTATTATTTAAGAGCTTTTCCGCTCGATTTCGGATAAAATTGCGATAGTAAATTATGCTATAATTTGAAATAAAACCAGATTTAGAATAACAATACGCAGTTTTGAATGGGAACTTAATTTTCTTGGTATAATAAAATCAAACACCAATTCAGTTATTATCATTATTAATAACCGTTCGTATAAAACACAATCATTTTAAATCATTGTGAGAGGGTGCACGACCCTTGTATTTATTATTTGAACCCCACACGTGCCGTCTTTACGCTAAGAATTTATTTTTGACAAATTCGATTTGATAAAAAGTATTCATCAAAAAGAATAGAGAAAAAATTATATTGAAAAATAATATAAAATTTTTTTAAAACAATAATTTTAGTTTTGAATATTTTAACATTGAATGCATCAGCTGCATGCAGATTACATGTTAATTGAAATTGAACAGGTGCAATATTAGTTTGGATAAAAACATCAAAGACTGTTTATAATGTGCAATATCATTTTGCACCCCAGATTTTCATTTATTCATTGAAAATAATTTAGTAGCACAGCAGGTCGTTTGGAAAATCCGGTGCAAGAGAGAAAAGGTAATAAAAGTACCGTGGGGGATACAGTACCATTTTCATTGTTTATTTAAAAACGAAATATTCTTAATTCTTGTATTCATTTGTAGCAGCAATTCTGTTAATTTTAATCGAAGAAAATAGCAACCGATCCGATTCATTTCTAAAATTAGTTTATTAAATAAAACCGAATTAGGTTAGGGAAATTAAATTTATGTTGTAATATGATAGAAATAAACTTATAAACTCTCTTTTTAGCGATGTAAGTTCAAATGGGCACAAAATAACTTGGGTTGTACTTATCTTGATCAGCACATTGATTGCATTGTAGGAAATAAGTTTTCTTTGAGGATTTTTCGCTTAGATAGAACTACGTAATCATGTAAAAATGCGATTTAAAGTTAATAAAAATTTCAGCAAAAATCTATTTGATATGTTTGAAATGTATCGAATTGAAGTATTTCTTGAAACAAAATCAAAAGAACTTCTGAGTGAAATAACAGCCAAGTTTTCGGTGAATTGCACATGAAGTGATGCGCTACTATCAAGTTAGCTTGATCGAGTTTATCGGTTCAATTATCCGCCTCTAATTGCTAACCTGATTTAGGACTTCCTTATCGGTTTTTTATCAATTCGCTGTGTTTCTGAAGCCTTTAACTTTTTATTTTTAAATTTTATATAATTTCTGACGCGAGAAACGCTTAATTTATTCGAGAACTAATTACGTAAAATTCGACCTTTTTGTAAATAAAATTTACTTATATTTAAATTTAATATTACAGCATGTAACAAATAAATTTTTTTAAATTATCCAAGCCAATCTTTTTATACGTATGGTCGACATTGCAAAAAGATAAGGTTCCCACAGGAGAAGTTGTTTTCTTAAGATATTTGGTAGCAAAAACATTAGTATTCTATACCGGTTACATATTTTATATCTTTTGTGGGTATTTCCCGACAAGGATATTATTCGGGACGAGCGATTTCAAGCAAGTAGCTCATTTCGGTTGACCACCGTGTTATTGCTGTCCTGTGTTTGTACTGTGCGCTGGCTTGAATTGCGGTTGTTTAAATTCCGGTCACGGTGTAGACTCTCAACAGTTCTATGCACCATTCAGCACTTCTTCCGCAGGTTTTCAAAGTTGAAAGGATTTTACCGAATTGGTGTTCGAATTGTAAAAGAGTGGGACAAGGAATTGTCCGGCACAAAGACGTGTTTGGACATATTTGCGCACAGAAACTTTTTGAACCACATGAAGTTTGTGAAGAGTTTCTACGTGATTTGAACTAAAATGAAATGCGGATCTCACTACAACAAAGATGTAGAATTCTCGTAACTTTTTTGTTTTATTGTAAATTACATTTTTTGCAAATGCAATAAATTAAGTCTTTTATTTGCATACTTTTTTATGTGCTGTATCAAATCATTTTTTAAATGCTTAAATTTTATAAAACATAAAGTTATTTACAGATACATTATTTTTGAGGTTTCCACTTATTAAATTTACATTGCAAGCCTACTCCTGTAATCTTACAAATGATTTATAAAACATCCTATAAAACTTTCAGCAGTGGTGTAGCACCTTTGCATGGGTCCATATTTATACTGGGGACAAGGTCCTTCAATGGCTATAAGTTTTAACAGAAATAACTTTTATGCATTTTAAAAAGTAGAAAACATTTAAAAATGAAAATCATTTTCAAAATAATTTTGTTATTTGAATCCTTGCAACATGCTGCCTTAGTTTGGTTTTTCACCAATTACAACCTAGTTTTTTAATTATTTTTGTAGTTAGTAATAGTAAAACAGAGTTCTGCAAATTGTAAAATATTCTAAATATTATCTAGTAAAGCAAATAGTTGTGGCCCCACAGTCTTACGAGTTCCCTTTAATCTTAATCGGTATTGAATTTCAAAATACATTATATCCAACAAAGAACACTTTATAAATAATGAAACGAAATTGTTTATTTAATTGTTTCAGACGAAGTTATTTTAATAATTTATTATAGTTAGTACTACTTCGCAAATAATAAATGATTATATATCAATTAATTTTTAATTAGCACGACATGTTTCATACGAAATATTGTATATTTTGAGGTTCCTACAAAAGATGTGTTAAAACTATTACAAAACTAATTTTTTTATATAAATATTTGTAAATAAATATAGATTATAAATTTATATTATGTAATGGTTAATACCTGAAAAGTTTTTTAAATTATAGGAAGTTAGAAATTTTTTTTTTATAATATTTAATATTGTATATTGGTTGTAAAAATAAAAAGGGGAAGTGGGAATGTTTTTACAAGTTTATGAAATAAATAGGTTAATATTAAAAATTTAAAAAAATAGGAGTATAATCTTGTATTATTTGCAAAGTCTATACTATGATGTATAATAATTGCTAAAGTAATGTGCTTTTTGTAGCTCAAATATTAATAGGTACCTTATAAAAAAGTTTGTAATCATGGAAATCAAATACACAATTTAAAAATATCTGTTCTACAATAATTAATCGGGAAGATCAATAAAGGCTAGTCATTTAATTTTCATATGTAATTAACACACGGACTTTTTTGTTGGATAAATTTTATTTCACTGAAAAGCTTCTTGTCAGGCAATTTAACAAATCGATAGTATTAAGGTGCATTAAACGATGAAATAATTTGCTTCAACTTACGATTCAATTGGTACATAATTTTCTAAACCTATTTTGATTGCATTTAATTTTATGTTTATATAAAAAGTATGTTTCAATATCTAATTATACATTGTTTGAAATACTACGTCTTGTATACGAGATAATTAAATGAATAATGCAAAATATTATTTTATAAAACTTAATTGTACCTTAAATTGTTATTTAATTTACTAAACTAATATGTTTTTTTGGATAAAAATATTATTTAATCTGCATTAGGAGCAAAATAATAATTTAATAAAATTTTATAATAACTATAATCAATATAATATAATAAAATATTAAACACAAAAAATTTAAAAATTGTCTAATTTCAAAAAAAGTTAGTGTAATTCAAGATTAAATTTTTATTATTAGGTAGCGCTACAACCCAGGTGGGTTTTGGCTAACCACTTCATTATATGAAAGGTTTTCAAGACAGATTGCCTTGGTGGTTTGCCATTGTCCGCCGAGGAGGACGGCTAGAATACAGTTCTTGCTCTACTCGGGCTTGAACCGACGTTCTCTGCTTAGTAGTCGACACACTTAAACATCAGACTACAACCGTCCTCTTCAAGATTAAATAAAGCTTTTAAATAAATATTGTGTTATTTCCAACTAATGTGCGTTAAGACATTTTAGCATTTATTGTTTCTGTACATTCAAATGATTCATTATAACAATATGGTAAGTAGTCCAGTAAAATTAGATAAAAATAAAACATTAATTGGTAAAGATCTGAATTTTGGTACACATGTTTATTACGAGTTCCTGTTAATCATACTAAAAGTCCCCGTCAGAATCTGTTGCGTGCGAGTCACCATCTTGTAAAAAATGTACACTTTTTTAGTTTTTTGTCTATATCTCGGCAACTTGTACTGATACAACAAAAATGCTTAAGTAAAAATTGTAGCTTATTAAATTTTCTTCAAAAAAGTTGAGATATATATTTTTGTATCTCTAATACTTTAGCTTTATTTTAGTTTAGACACTTTAGAAAGCCCGATGTTTATGCTTATTAATAACGAAACTTGATGAGATGCATATCTCTCTTATACCTCTTTGGACTGGAGAAATAGTCAGTGATAAAAGTAAAGGATTTACCATCTTGAAAAACTCAATTAACCCGTCGTAGGTCTGGTGGACTTTAGTTACATTAGTGGTTTGGTGGGGTATGAGTTAAAATAGACAAATGAATTTGAATTTTGTGTTGATTTTAGAAGGATAGGTGTTTAATGTTATTTAAAATCAATTTTTCAAGTCTTGTTCAACTTCTGAACCCAAATTTAAGTCTTGAACAGGCATATTCTCTTCTTCCACCTCATTCCAAACCTGTAATAACCATGCTTGCTCTTTCTCATATACATAATACATAATTGTAATATTTAATATAAAACTAATAAATGTAAGAAATGACTTACTTTGTACTAAACGCTATTCAAATTTAAAATAAAAAAATCTGTCACATAAAGAGTTTAGTGGACTCTGAGGGTTATTAATCTTATAAGGCTGGTGGGGTATGAGCACATATTTACTAAATTAGATAAATACTGCATGTAGAATAGCTGACCTACTCCTGACTTTTTATGGTATTTGTGCTTAGTAAGGTTCAACTTGAAGATAGACAAAGTTTGACGTAAATATTAATTATTTTAAATGACGTGAACACGTTTTAAAGTGCGTTGGGGTATATTATACCCCATCAAACCTATGCCGGGTTAACTGCTTTGAAACGACAAATCTGCAAAAATACCTTCAATATAAATTAAAAAAATATAAGAATAATACAATACGTAGAAAATCAAAATTCAAAAAATTTCAAAAAAAGACAAAATTAACATATAAACAGGTCTGGATTAAAAATATTTGAAATTATGAAAAATTCAAAATACGATATTACAATATAACGTTATTTCATGGTTATTTCCAATCCTCAGTTGTAAATAATCGTTTAAATTTATTAAATAAGAAGAATATTCGAACTAATCAAAAGAAAAAACTATTTAAAGAGTACTGATTAACAAGCATAAAATTTGACTTACCATAACCCCATAACCCTACATAATATCGTATTTTGAATTTTTCATAATTTCAAATATTTTTAATCCAGACCTGTTTATATGTTAATTTTGTCTTTTTTTGAAATTTTTTGAATTTTGATTTTCTACGTATTGTATTATTCTTATATTTTTTTAATTTAACCATAAATACATACTAAAATTCCACAAATTTACTTAAAATTTTTATTTTGGGTTCTTTTTCTACCTTCAATATATGCAATGTCGGATTACAGCCAAAGTATTAAAGATACAAAAAAATGTATATTTACTTTTTCGTAGAAAATTTAATAAACTAAAATTTTTACTTGAACTTTTTTTTGTTATCGGCACAAGTTGCCGAGCTATACACATAAAACTGAAAAAGTTCACTTTTTCTCCAAGATGGCGGCTCGAGCGCAACAGATTTCGACGGGGACTTTTAGTATGTTTAACAGAAAGTTGTAATGAACATATGTACCAAAATTCAGATTTTTACCGATTAATGTTCTTATTTGCCGAAAATTGATCTAAATTGACTGGACTAAAGCTATGAACTACGTAATATAGCTAGATTAACCCATCCTTCATATTAATTGCAGCATCACTAGTGAAATAAAAAATTAAAAAATTTGTTATGAGAAAAATTATGAATTTGACCACAGAAATATATTCAGTTATTAAAACAGATAACGAATTACGTATAACCATAATAATATCAACCGAGAATTAAACATGGAAAACAATTAAGTATTAAACAGCTAATGAATAACGGAACTTAATTAATGAATAAAAATAAATAAATAAAATATGAGTAAATAAAAACAGTAATACATTTTATTTGATTTCATAAAATAAATAGTTAAATAAATAAGTATTAAGGGGGTATTCTAGTCTAGAGGCATGAATTTCGCCCGGTTTTTGAAGCTCTGTAGGTACAAACGAAACAAAAAATATTTTACGATCAATTTTTTTTATTATTTTTTTATAGATATTTTAAGATTACACAAAAAATTAACCAAAAAAACCCTCGAAACTTACAAAGTTATAAGCTGGCAAAGTGGGAGGTCCAAAAAAAACTGGCGTGCACGATATCTCAAGTTCTAATGAACCGATTTATTTGAAATTTGGTGGGAACGTTCTTTATAGATGCCGCTATAGCATGAACCACGCTCAGATCAAAATTTTAAATTTTCCAATTTTAAAAAATTCGGAATTGTTAATTGAAACATGCCAAAAAGAAAATTTTTCTTCAAACGGCCGCCATTTTGCGAAAAAATTTTATTTTTACTTTTCAAGGTTCATGCTATAGCGGCATCTATAAAGAACATTGACACCAAATTTCAAATTAATCGGTTCATTGGAACTTGATATATCGTGCACGCCAGGACACCCTTTTTTTGTTGGACCTCCCACTTTGCCAGCTCATAACTTTGTGACTTTTGAAATATTTTTTTCAGTTAATTTTTTATGTAATCTGAAAATATCAATAAACAAATGATAAAAAAATGGATAGTAAAAATATTTTGTGTTTCGTTTGTACAGAGGTTCAAAAACCGACCGAAATTCATGCCTCTAGACTAGAATACCCCCTTAATACAAAATAAAATATTTACTGTACAATTTATCATATAATCACTTATTTGCCATATTTTGGAAACAGAACATTAAATTAACAGAAATTTCATATTTGACATGCTTTTTTTACCTACTTTGAGTTTGTAAAATTTTTACCGAGAATGTCTATACTGCTGCATCTTAACTTTTACTTTCCCCATACGTATACGTATGTATAACGGAAAGTATTGTAATCCACTCAAAAATCAAAAATGGAAATTTTGGTATTAAAATGTTTCTTATCATGCCCTGATAAGTTTTTACTTTCCCCATACGTATACGTATGTATAAGGGGAAGTATTGTAATCTACTCAAAAATCAAAAATCGAAATTTTTGCATTAAAATGTTCCTTATCATGTCCTTATAAGTTTTTGATGAATTTTAGTTGGATGTTCGTCTGTATGTCTGTCTGTATGTGGTTACGAGATCATGAAATGGAATTGTATCAATTGCACAGGTTAAACCACGCAACCAAATGTCAAAAAATTTGGCATAAATGTACATCATAGTTAAACTTAGGGGCCAACTGAAAATGGTGAAAATTTGTTGAAAATTGCGGAAATGATAAAGAAAATAAAAAAATTGGCTATGTAAACATTGCATAACTTTCCCCATTAAATTTGGGTATAAAAATTATCGTTCAACCTCCTCTTTCTGGGTACCATTCGAGGAGAAACACCTCGAGGAAGCTACAGTTCGAATAAAAAGTCAAAAAGTTGAAAAATTTGAAAACCAGTTTAATTAAAGGTGCAGATTTACTTCTTTGCACACATAATTAGAGAGTAAATTTTTGTTCGCCACCTTCTTGAAATGTACCGTTCGATGTGCAAGACCTCAAGGAAACGACAGGTCGCATCTGCGGGGCTCAAAAATCGCGCTACACGGGACACGGGGTGTCAAATCCGAAAACATCAAAATTTCATAAACGTCAAACTTGAATTAATTTCCGAAAATTTTTGTAATCGAGTTGCTACGCGACTCGTATTCAGTCTAACTCGATATACGTGCTTAAGAGAGAGATGCGACATGGCAGGATTAAATAATTTGGATATAACAAATGGTGGTCCAAAAGTAATTGTCACTTGAACTTTTTTTATTTTCTTTATCATTTCCGCAATTTTCAACAAATTTTCACCCTTTTCAGTTGGCCCCTAAGTTTAACTATGATGTACATTTATGCCAAATTTTTTAACATTTGGTTGCGTGGTTTAACCTGTGCAATTGATACTATTTCATTTCATGATCTCCTAACAACATACAGACAGACAGACATACAGACGAACATCCAACTAAAATTCATCAAAAACTTATCAGGACATGATAAGGAACATTTTAATGCAAAAATTTCAATTTTTGATTTTTGAGTGGATTACAATACTTTCCCTTATACATACGTATACGTATGGAGAAAGTAAAAAGTTCAAGTGTCAATTATTTTTGGACCATCATTTGTTATATCCAAATTATTTAATAGTGCCGTGTCGCATCTCTCTCTAAAGCACGTATATCAAGTTAGACGGAATACGAGTCGCGTAGCAACTCGATTCCAAAAATTTTCGGAAATTAATTCAAGTTTGACGTTTATGACATTTTGATGTTTTCGGATTGTACACCCCGTGTCCAGCGTAGCGCGATTTTTTAGCCCCGCAGATGCGACCTGTCGTTTCCTTGAAGTCTTGCACATCGAACGGTACATTTCAAGAAGGTGGCGAACGAAAATTTACTCTCTAATTATGTGTGCAAAGAAGTAAATCTGCACCTTTAATTAAACTGGTTTTTAAATTTTTCAACTTTTTGAGTTTTTGATTTGAACTGTAGCTTCCTCGAGGTGTTTCTCCTCGAATGGTACCCAGAAAGAGGAGGTTGAAGGATAATTTTTATACCCAAATTTAATGGGGAAAGTTATGCAATGTTTACATAGCCAATTTTTAATGAATTTTAGTTGGAAGTTCGTCTGTATAGGTGTATGTAAGTATGTATGTATGTGTGTGGTTACGACATCATGAAAAGAAATAGTATCAATTGCACAGGTTAAACCAGGCAACGAAATGTCAAAAAATTTGGCAAAAATGTACATCATAGTTAAACAGAATAAAACTTCTCGTCCGATGATTAGAATAAAAACGGGATATTGGGTTTGCGGACTCAAAATAAAACACAAAGGTTACTTCGTCTTTTTACTTCGTCGACGTTTCGAAGGTTATAATGCCTTCATCCTCAGGACTAATAAGGAAATACAAAATATGAAACATCGGTAGTATAAGCAAAAAACACATCTCACCTTCGTAACCCAAGACGAAGTAACCTTTGTGTTTTATTTTGAGTCCGCAAACCCAATATCCCGTTTTTATCATAGTTAAACTTAGAGGCCAGCTGAAAATGGTTAAAATTCGTTGAAAATTGCGGAAATACTAAAGAAAATAAAAAAAGTTCAAGTGTCAATTACTTTTGGACCACCATTTGTTATACACAAATTACTTCATAGTGCCGTGTCGCATCTCTCTCTAAAGCACGTATATCGAGTTAGACGGAATACGAGTCGTGTCGCAACTCGATTCCAAACATTTTCGGAAATTAATAAAAGTTTAACGTTTATGAGTTTTACGCTATGTTTTACATAGTTTTACATGTTTTTGGGTTTTACGCTACGCGTCCCGCGTAGCGCGATTTTTGAGCCCCGCAAATACGACCTGTCGCTTCCTTGAGGTCTTCCACGTTGAACGGTACATTGCAAAAAGATGGCGAACGAAAATTTACTCTCCAATTATGTGTGCAAAGAAGTAAATCTGCACCTTTAATTTAACTGGTTTTCAAATTTTTCAACTTTTTGATATGAACTGTAACTTTCTCGCGGTCTTTCTCCGCGAATGGTATCCGAAAAGAAGAGGTTGAACGATAATTTTTATACCCAAATTTAATGGGGAAAGTTATGCAATTTTAGCCAAACATAGCCATTTTTTTAAAATATTCAACTATTTCAGAGTATCAACGAAAAAATTCTAATAGCACACTACATATAAGCTAGTTTTTGACCGGACGGTATAAACGCTAAACTAGAATGTCTAGTTTAAAAATGATACTATCGAACAATCAAATAATTATTGTGTTAGTAAAATTTTACAAAAAATCTTATCTTGTGACGGTTTCTCTTAGAATATTGCTTTTATTTGAAATGTAGACCGAGGTATGTAAATATGCAAACCAACACATTGAATCGTACCTTATTTCTTCATGCTTTGTCAACTTTGTTTGGTAATACATCAATTTAATAAAGTAAAGGTTACACCAATTTAATGATTAAAGAAATTATTAAGGTTTCATTACGTTTTTTTTAATAAAAATTTATCATTTTTGTGAAAAGTGGCGTTCAATGTGCAATAGTCATTTTACACCATCATAACAAAATAGTATTTTGTTTCATTAGAATGGAAAGATTAACTTTGCTTGCCAATAGCGACTTTTACAGATGCTAAGCGAGTGGAACAACCGATCAAATGCAAAACTTGCACGGCAAGAAAAGTTACCTTTCCATCCGAATAAAATTAAATAAATTTTTAAATTGGTAATATTTGAATATTTTAAATTACGTAAATGGCAAGTCAATGTTTACATCTATTAATTTTTGATTTAATACCTAACCATTTATATTTAAAGTAGCGAATTAATTTAAAATAATGTTTAGAAAAGGTAGTTGCCAAAATAATCAATTGTAATAAAGTAGTATCATATTTTTACTTCATTTTTTAATTTACTGGTAAGTTTTTTTTTAAAAACGTTAGGCCATGTATTTACATTATATTGGTAAAGAAAACTTTGACTTTGAGAAACATACATTTATTTGATTAATAATTCGTATAATTCGCACAACCCTGACACAAGATATTTTTTGAAACTGAGCACCGTTTGTGCGTAAAATTCTTTGATTATTTCACCCAGACCGATAACCCTACAAATCATAATTCGTGCGCGCACGCACGAAATTTTGCTTTGTAGTAATAGATTAGAGCAATTTTATATGTAACCCATTCGAGCAGGTAAAAATTAGTAAAATTTAGATTGACAAAAATTTGTACCACAAAATTTCACTCTGGTTAAAAATTATACTTTTTAATAATACTAGTTAAGGTTTATAGCACTGCCTAAAGCTACGTCTTCACGGCTTTGTTGAACGATGTTGCAGACGGCTTACGTTATTGTTGCTGAAACGTTCACACTTGTACGGCGCAGCACAATTAATACCATATAGAATGGACAATTTATATTCACATCTTGCTGAACGGCACCATCATGCTAGATGTAATGTGAGCTCTTTCAAAACAAGTTGACACATTGAATTTAAATTATACAATCTGCTATCTAGGTGATAAAAATAATTCAGTAGCTGACGATATTTTAAATTAATATATTTTTATTAAATAAAGTTTTAAAAGTGTTATTTATTACAGTATGATCTTTTGTCACCACAAATTAGTAAACAAATCTAAAACTCAATATGAAAATTGAAAGAAAAATGAACTTCAATTATTTGTTCAAAATATAAATTCATTTAATTCCATATTTTGAATTTGTTCACCCCATAATGATAAACTAAAATTAAGCAAAAGTAGCCGGGATACGTATACATACTGGACGACAGGAAGTTCAAGTCTCCAAGTTTATGATCGTATTTTATTTATTTAATTTTCTATTTAAATCAGATTCAAACTAACAAAAATTAATATAAACTCACTATCCCAAAATAATTTTTAAATGCTTTTGTTAAGGTATTATTAATTTTAGTATTAATATTAAATAAATTTTATTTTAATTTTGTTTTGTTTAAATTTTAACAACTGCCAAACTTAATAGCAACAACCACCATATAACCGTAATATTTTGCGGGCCTTAGTAATTCTGTTTTAATTGTTTTAACTTACAATAAAATAAAATGTGTTGTATCTTGGTTGTGAAAAGATTGAAACGGCACTTTTTCCTTTGATACTTACGGCCTTCCGACGGTAAACTGGACGGCTTGCCGTTCAACATTTGCTATACGTGGGCAGTTCCTGATAACCGTGCAGTACGACAAAAGCCGCCGCAGTGTAGACGTAAATTGTGCCGCGTGGCATGTTATACGATACTGCAACATTGCCATCCATACGTTCACACTAAGCCGGCTTATGCCGTCGGCAAAAGCCGCCTTAGTGAAGACGCAGCTTTACATATTCAGTTTATGAAACTTCTTGGAAATTAAATTCCTTAAATTTTTGTTCATATAGGTATTTTAATTAAAAGTTAATTTAAGAAGATTTAATTCTTAAGCTATATTTAATCGTTGAGCTTTCCAAATTCAATATTACGAATTTAATATCAGTCATTTCATAAGTAAGCAATATAACGAGAAGTCTTGTGATTTGGCTACATGTCAGTCTATCCGTCAGATGGTCTATATACTTAAAGTTTTATCTGTATTAAGTGCCAATGATAGACCATAAATTATTAATAATAAATAATAATCAATCATAGATTGCTTTAAAAAAAATTATGTATTGACAGAATGACACATTAAACTATCTAACTGTCGATTCTGATATTCTCTGTAATAAGAAAGAAAGACATATTTGTACAGAACGTAAAGCTGACAAAATAGCTTCTAAATATTTTTTATTTGATGCTCTGCGGAAAACTATCAATCGTAGCAAAAGTGTGTAATTCCATTTTAAATTTATTATCTGCATTATATTGCAATGTTAAAATTTATATAAAGAATTATTATGTTTTAAATTTGGCATTTTGTGGCAAGTTTGCAGGATTGCCGAATGAGCGGAATACTAAAGAACTTTAATGCCGCTCACCATATTTTGTCTTTAAAAAACAAATTTTTCATATTGTTTTTAAAAAAATCCAGTTAGTGCATTCTTACTAACCATTTTTATTATAATATAATGTAGTTTGTACAGAATATCTGGTAAATCTGACAATATAGCCATGGGCGTCGCCAAGGGGGGGCAGAGGGGGGCTACAGCCTCCCCCTGGCTATTGGAAAAACCTATAATATATTTAACAATTGCAATATAAAAATCCAAAGAAATAGACAAGTCTTTGTAATGTGAACCGATTTTCTCTTTGATAGAATATATTTTTATTTTATATTGAATCGTTTTCTTTTAACATAATAAATTTTAATAGCGTTTAAAAAAATTTGCCCCCCCTGCAATTTTTGGAAGCGACACCCATGAATATAGCTGGACATCACAAAGAGTGATGATAAACACGACAGAGAAACACGACAACAAATTGATTATTAATCAATTTGTACTGGTAGGACAAGTAGTAATTAACTATTAAGTAACTGCCTAATTAAGAGGATTACCACGTGCAATAAGCACCCTCAAATTGATACATTAGTGATAAGAAAGCCGCACGTGTTCCGTGATTAGTAAGAACGTAGCATTCTACATACACTTCAATTTTATGTAGATGGGCCGTTCTTATTTAAAGCTGGCCACAGACCGGCGTACATGCATGTCATGCAGGTGTGTCATACATGTGCGTCGTACATGTATGACGTTGCGCTGTTGCCCCTAGACTAGCATACTTGAGTGTCACACATGTAGTTTGATCGTCGACACTGCTTTGTAATT
This sequence comes from Cantharis flavilabris, assembly GCA_949152465.1. NCBI lineage: Eukaryota > Metazoa > Arthropoda > Insecta > Coleoptera > Cantharidae > Cantharis > Cantharis flavilabris. Next base: position 27,225,869 of record OX424439.1, read on the forward strand.
TTTTTTATAAAACTTCATAAGCTGAATCTTTCTTAGTTCTATTCATGTAATCTTTCGATTTAGTTTTCCAGAGAAAAGGGTAATTTTTATAAAGTTCAATGAACTCTATCATAAAATCTTTCGTCAAACTTCGTAAATCAGACATTTTGGCTATTGTAATAAAATTATAATAAAAATTTCTTCAATAGACGCAAGACACTGAATTAAATAATTTTAAGAGAAAAGAGTCAAGTTTGTCTACAGACCGTCATACATGCATAAAAGTTGATGTGTGACACACATGAATTCAAATAAAATTAAAAACTTGTGCGTCGCGCATGTATGTCATTCTTTGCCCACACACCAGCGAACATCAACCTCAAAATAGGTGTGACGTGCATGTATGACACACATGTACGCCGGTATGTGGCCAGCTTTAGAATATGCGAAAATAGATTCTTGCTAAAATAGATCTAACTTTTATTGATTTAAATAATTTCTAGTATGAGGTAACAAATTAAATTTTGTTATAATTAAAAAGTCATTCCCTCTCTTCGATTTCATCCATCTTCAATAGGCTTTGTGCCACAACGCATTAAAACCTAAATTTAAAGTTTGGAGTGATTTCGTTACTTCGTTTGGTTACAACCATTTTTCAAAATTAATAGAAATGGTTTAAGGAAACCATAAAACATAAATATTTGATAAAAAAATGGCGTCACAGTTTATTTTTCAATTTCAGATTACAATACTTTCTTTATACTAAGGATAATTAGATAATTAATTAATCGGGTTAGTGGAACTAATAAATTATCGTCAACGTTTCGGTGACGCAAGGTACACCATCTTCAGGACTATAATTGGAGGAAAGGGGTTACATACATTTTATGAGGGAGCAAATAATAACATACTTCAAAATATCTTATGTTGTTGGCTTTTATATAAAGAGATGGTATCGTGAGATACGTTTTGACCAAATGTGTATGAAAAATAATAAATTGGTGGCGTAAAATAAAATAATAATAATAATAATAACCCGATTAATTAATTATCTAATTACCTAATTTTTTGACAAGAACTTTCTGATCATTTATACTAAGGAGTTCAGAAAGTAACAATTTTAGATAAATCAATATTGACTTGTGTGCCAACGATTAGTTTATTTCATATGTTTGTTGTGAATTTAATTTTGATTACAGTTTTACTATAAAACAGAACAAATGTTAATGTACTTAATAGACAAATAGCCAGTTCAATAATTTATGATAACGTGCTTTAGATTAAGTAATAATACAGCATAGAAGTGTTTGTTATTGATTACAACAAAACGAGATATTGATAACTTATTATGAAAGTATTCTAGTAAAGGTCAAAAGATGTTACAAAATTTAAATGTTGGAAAACTTCAGCCAAGTTAAAACTTATTGAAACACACCTAACAAACAATATTTATAAAAAAATTTAAAAATGTGAAGCTTTTAAATTTCACAGTTATTCAAATAATCGTCGCTTTTTAATGTCAACTTTTTTATTTTGTACGGTAAATTGGTAGGTCAGCTATTAATAGAAATACGATTACTCGTATTGATTGCTGATTTGAAATATGCTTTTAATTGAAAATTCGCTAAAAAATTTACTTTTTGTTTTAAACATTAACAATTTAAAAATATTTACATTAAGTAAATTTGTATTAACTACTTTTATCTCTAAGCTAAGGCGATTAAAGTAAACTTTAATCAAGATATTTATGACGTTAATCTTGGTCTAAAACGAAATGTTATTATGTGATAGGGATTATTATACAAATGTTAATTTCTGTTTATGTTTTCCTTTTGGGTTTAATTTTATAACTTGTACAACAATATTTTAAAATTATAATAAAAAAGAATAAATTTCTAGGAAAAGACAAAGAAACAAATATAAACAAATTTGATTACATAAATTAGTGTTTTTGTAAACATTTTCATGCAATCTACTTTTTAACTTTTAAATAAATTTTAACTTTTACAATATAAAAGTGATCCATTAACAGATAATGTACAATAAATAATATTTAAAAAACTCCCCCACAAATTTTACTTATTGGTACGTACTCCTCATTTATCACAACCGAACAACTTGTGACAATTATTATTATTAAAAAAATTTTGGAAATTTCTGGATATAGAAAACACGGTAACGAGAAACAGATAAATGAATTCTCACTATTTAAAAATGCATTTAAATGCATGTGTAATGGTTTTTTAATTGTGTGGCATGTGCCAAATTAATAGCTGCATTGTGGCAAGAATACGGTGGTTAAGAGTGTAGGCTATAAAGTAACTATGTGAAAAATTTAGAAACCTAGGTAATTTTGGTTTACTATTATTATGTGTTTTAAGTTAACACTTGATGGTTTAAATCATGGCAGCAGACCTCAGAAACGACTTAATAAACTGAGACACTTGTGTGTAACATATGTTTATGCGAAATGGGTCACTATATACCTACATATTATATAGTACATAAATATATATTATGGAAAACTATTTAAAGGCAATATATCGTGTGATTTACACCATTTAAGGTTTATATTATTACAATATTATGTTAATTAATTGTAAACTTACTATATTTATTTCAAATTATAATGTGAGGTACTATATTTATGTGCTCTAGTACCTATAATATATTGGTGACCCACTAAAGAATGTTTTGCAATATTAGCAACATAACTTGAAAGGGTATCATTTAAAAAATATATGGTGTTAATTGTTTATTAAACAGCCTATTAAATCAGTTAGGTGTAAATTAATTCAACAAAATAATAAAATATCTAATACCAAAGTTATTTAAATTGCATCGAATTTTAACATAATCTCATTGAATGTGAAATTCACATTACTTAACTTCACCAATTTTAAGGGAAAATCAAGTCCCCGAATTGTGAATAAAAACTGGAAGCTAATATTATTTATGAGAGAGTTGGATATTTTTGTGACGAGCTTTTTGATAAAATAATTTTGTTTGTTGAGCTTTCTTTGGGAAATTTCCTTATACAGAAGTAATTGTAAGTCCTGATCTACATCAAGTACTACTCAATTGTAGAACAGAATATATTATGGTTTGAGATAGGAGGTTGGTGGTATGAAAATTCGTTTTAGTGTGTCCCAATTCACCGCAGAGTTAATTCAGGAATCTATCTGCAAGTTAGAGAACAAGACGAGAAAAACCAAAACTCTAGCGTTTTTATTATTTGCAAACTCGGATTTTTAGGCCAACAATTGAAATGTTCTTTTAGGCTTCGATGACTATTACCTCTTTAGCAGATGAAATAATTTTTGCCTGCCTTGCTGCTGGTCTGCTTGGAAATCTTTTGATCTTTTCAGATCAAATTAAAATTTATATTTCTTAATTTTTTCTTGCATTGTGCCAGCAAATACTAAATTTCTTTAAAAATTATTCCATTTCTGTGTCGCTTTAGAAAGTTTTTGAAAGATTCTCTTGCCTATGAGACATCTGTTCTAAAAATATAGTTTAGAAATAAAGGATCAAAATAATATTGCATTTTAGTATTGGTGATTTCTTATTATTTGTTAGATTGTTCTTTAAAATAGTTTTGTGTTATATGAAAAATAATCAATCTACGGAAAAATTTCATTAGTGCTTACTCATTAGTGTGCAGTCAGTTGAATGCTGAGCAATATTACAGATGCCATTACTTGGAAAATAATTACAACTAACCTCTTTTCGTTTATCAGGATTTTTGATGGCTATTGTACTCCAGTCTACCCGCTCCAAGACTAAATGTTTGCTGACCTTTACAATAAATTGTAATAAGAAATTTTTGGCCTCATTCGAGTAATGCCTACTCATTTGACTAATCGTTTAGAGAAATAGCAGATGTTGATATCCGACTTTCGATTTTTCCACCATATTGGACAACAGCTTTTTTCGTCCACCGGTTGACGCCCAAGTTAAACATTATCCAAAAACATAAATTTTACAAAAAATATAATAAAAAAATAAATTTCCACATTAATAGTCTACCTCTATGAAGTAATTTCTCATGTAGAAAAATGAGGTCAAATCTCAGATCTAAGTTTTTTCGGAAATAACTATAAGTACGTATTGCAATTTCAAGTATTTTTGCGACGAAATTGTTTCCTTGCCAATTCTGAGAAGCAAACCGAAATTCCTCAGATCAACTAGTAAATGGCCAACGCATTGCTTACCAATGATCGGTTCAACTTTATTATTTAATTTTTTAATTTTGATTAAAATTTTTAATTTTAAATGATACACTTGAAATAATTTAGTTTAATTTCGTGATTATAACGTATTTACGATAAAATAAATATTCCAAAAATATAAAACGAAAATGCAACTTTTTTACACTTTCCAGTTACATAAACCTTGTTCGGAGTCGGTTCAATATCATGCAATAATAAATTATTGATAAAACTGATATAGCATATATGTAGACTATAATGAAATATAATTATTATATCAATATATTTTGACATCACATAATGAATCGTTTCTTATTGTTGCCGAACTAATTATCCACGACAAGCAATTAAATAATTTAATTTATGTTGTTTTTACAAAAAAGAGATTATTTGATAAAGTATTATGTTTTTAAATATTCTATTAAGCTATTAGAATTTAATTTTGAAAAATGAAGACACCTGACTGGTAGAACTGGTTTAATTTTAACTTTTTGATCATCGCCCCCTCTATTGTACAATGTCGGCAGTCTACCAAATATTGATCGCTTTAAGCGCACGAGCAGCTACAAATTTTAAATCAAATTGTAGTTTCCAATTTTAGCGCATAGGGATGTGCTTCTCCTGGATTCAGGAAGCTTTCTTTATTATTACAGATATTTTATAACAATATATCTTTTACGTTTTTCTTCTTTTCAGACCCTGACTGTGCTTAATCCATTTCGCACACCTGATACTGTGGCTGTTCAAGATACCGATTTCGCAGGACCTTTAGTTTTCTGTTTAGCGTTTGGAGGATTCCTGTTACTGGTAAGAAAAACTACACTTTTGAATATTTCTTATGCTTCCGTAAGGTAGCACGTCTTGAATAACTTTTACATAAGAAGGATAACATAATAGAGGGCTTTGACTTTGAAATTAACTTTAATACTTTTATAGAATTCGTAATTTATTGTACTTTTAATAAAATTAATTGAATTGTAAATAAAAAATATCAATTAATAGCCAATTACTTTTTAGCACGTTATATATCTCGGAATTTGTGAAATGTGCATTTAAATTATTTCAAATTATTTCTGGTATTCCAAGAAACGCTGTTTAATGAAAATTGAAAACAGTTGTATTTCCGGTTACTAACATAAAATTTAGAAAATATTATAATATAAAACATCTAGAAAATATTGGCAAAAGGACTTGAAATTAGTAGTAATCCATCTCAAGGTAAAAACAAAAGTTTCAATTGTAAAAAACCTGTAAAGTTCAATAGTTAAAATTTGCAGAGGAATATGATTAAATAATTTATTTACCTGCAAAACATTGTAAAGCGAGTAATTTTTTTTTAACAATCAACAGTTCAAAGTGAGCCAGACTTAAAAGTGCAGTATATTGAAGTGACAAAATTTAAACAACCGACAAACACATTCTTTAGAAAACTTCTAGTGCAAGTTGCTCTTCTTTTGATATAGTCTTCATTCGATTATAGCGGAGTAAGAACTTTATTTGACTTTGTTTCTCATAAAAGTTTTCTGTACCTATATTGTTGTTTGTGTAAACACTTTCGTTTCTATCAAGTTGATCGTTACCGCGATAACATCAAAAACTGGAAAATAGCACTTATTCCTAAAGATGGCAGTTAACTCTGCAGCTAAACTTTTTCTCCCAAGTAAAAAAAGTTGAAAAAACTTGACATTTTGTACCAATTAATTTGGTATATCAATTTTTTCAAGTATACACTTATGATGTAACGAAAGTACTCTACCTGTGTAACAACATAAAAAATTATAGGTACTTCTTTTTGTCCAAAACTAGGAAGATTTGTTGTATAACACAGAACTAATTTATTGATGAAATGCAAGACTCGTTTTTAGTGTAAAATATAGACTAGTTTGATAGTGCATGTATCGACGCTATTATACGTTCCTGTATAAAAATGTATAGACAGACCTGATATTCTGCTTTGTCTAGAACCAAAAACAATACATGTCATTAGCATTGACAAAGTCATATTAGACTAGCGTTGTCAAAAATGCGATTACAAAGTGAGACATATCCTGATTTGTCATCGCAACACAGAACACTGTATGTCTTGGTACATACGGTTTTGTGTGTTGCGATGACAAATCAGTACATTAACTATGTCTCACTTTATTATTTTACATTTATATTATTTTATGTGCAATTGTACTAAAATGTAAATTTTCAAATGTACAAAACAGTACTGAAAGTGGCCATTTTTAGTACGGATACGTCACATTTTACTTTTTAGTAGTGTTCTGTCAAAGTGTTGCAGGTTATAAACAACAATGAAAACCTAACCTAAAACCTACAAATTTAAATCATGTTCAATTATTATTTTGTTGCTTACCAACTTGATCATTATAATAACATAATTATTATCGTACATTTTTTGTAAAAAGTATGCATTTTATTCCAATTACACATAAAATAGTGTATGCACCTTGTCCTTAAAGTGCCTTTTTGGCATTTGCGTGGTTATAGACTTCGGCTACGCCTCAGTCTATAATTTTCCACGCTCATACCAAAAAGATGCACTTTCAGGACAAGATTCATAAATAACTATTTGATATCGCTGGTTTAATGTGACTTCATCAATGCTAATGATGTCTATTGTTTTTGGATTTAGACACAATCATATCTATTATGTATCACAAACGTTATTAAAAAGGTGACAGTTATGACATACAATAAGGTTTTCGGCAAATTGGTCTTCTTCTTCTAGAAGAAGGTGACAGTTATGACATACAATAAGGTTTTCAGCAAATTGGTATGCACTATAAATGAATGGCTAAGTGCAAAAAGAGAGTATTACATATAATCTACATGTAAGTACTTCCCTTTTTGCACTTAGCCATTCATTAACAAAACCTTTATTATAAAGATCATGTTAAAATAACGGTTTGTGAAAACGATAGGGAATACCAATTTGCCGAAAACCTTTAATGTTACGTCATAACTGTCATCTTTATAATAACGTTTGCGATACATAATAGACCTGAATACTTGTATTTTAAATTTTATGCACCTATCTGTGTTTATATTTTATTCCTGGCTTAAAAATCGCTACTGATTTATTTATTTTAACTTCCATAATAATAGAAATGAGCCACAAATTTTTACTTTATATTAAACCTTGCACGGACACCCTGACGTTGTGTGGAAACTCCCAAATCAATTTTAATTTTCCACTGAACCTCTGTATGATCCCAAGGACCCCTAGGGGTTCATAGAGGGACCATTTTGGGAACCACTTCTGTACAGATACATAGTATGGAAACACTGAGTTGGGTGCCTGCAATGCCAATTGAACATGTAAATTAACTTACAAAACTTTTGGATGCAATGTCCGTTATTTATCAATTACTGAGCTAATATCACTAGACCTTTTTCTATTTCTTATTTTTTCAAACTATGCAGTTGCTCTTTTCATTCACTTAGTTTGGCAATTTTCGGCTTTTGTCAGAAAATTCAGTCTTTGGGTCTTTCCACAACAGCCGACCATGCTTACAATGCTATCGAGATATCTGCTCCCTCAAGAAACCACTAGATATTCGCATTATAAAAGTTTTCACATTTATATTAATGCATTAATTTCGGAAACTGTCAGTCAATTTATACCACGAATTTCACTTTTTTCTATATACCATTGTTTTTTTCTTGGATTATCCATTTGTTTTCGAAAAAACATATAAAATCCCATGTAAAAACTAGTGGGAAGAGCCAAATTAATTTAATTTAATTCATTCATTTTACGGTAGATTCATGATTTGGCGTGGTTGCGCCAACCAAAACTGATCCTACGCTACCCTCCGCTCCGGTCCCCTCCGCTCCGGGCGCTCCAAGCCGTTTCGGCAGGCGCTTACTCACTAAAAACATCCCTGAACTCAATCCACCTCGACTGGATAGCCCGCACTCGCCGAAGTATGACACGCTATCAGTAAGACTAGTTCAGAGTACACGTACCATCAACAGAAAACCCGTTACCCGTAACAGAAAACCCGTAAAACATATGAAAAATTTTGATTTTCTAATGCAGTTTTCTTGAAAACTAATGGATAATTCAAGAAATTTTTTTTAATATACTTAAAAAAGTGTCTTCTTTCCAATGGTATATAGCAGGGTCCTCCAAACTGCGGCCCGCGGGCCAAATCCGGCCCGCGAGCACCAGCAATCCGCCCCCCCCCTTTAATAATAATCACATATTTTATTTATCGACTAAAAATAGTTGTCAAAACACAACAAAAAGTTGGCAAAAAGTAATCTTAATCTTATGAGCAAACTAGATCTGGGCCCTCGGCTTTGTGGAGCAATCAGTTTGGCCCTTAGGCTAAAAAGTTTGGAGACCCCTGGTATATAGGAAAAAGTGAAATTCGTGGTATAAATTAACTGACAGTACCCTAATTTCAATAATATTTGCATAAATAAAGAATTTTTTCCTTCTGTTGCAGATTCCTTAATGATGCAAAAGTTAGTGACATTATTGCATTAATATAAATTCGAGAACTGTTATGACGATAACTTATTAACTTTTTGTTATTTAGTTTTTCCTACATTTTCATTTTACTAAATACAAGTTGGCAAAATTAATAATTGAAAATTCTTACTGTTTTTTATAGATAAAATATGAAAATACATGAATTAGTTTGCTACACATAGGCCCTAGGTGTTTCGAATTTCGGATTCTCATCTGGCAAAGCTGGAATGATATTATTAACGCGAACAGTATTCAATTCAATAGAAAAAATAAAACTTTCAAATCTATTTGACATTTTTTTTAACTATTCCATATTACATTTTCATTTTATTCAATTTTTATTGTAATAGTAGATAGGTACGTATTTAATTTTATATAGTAGTTAGTTATAAAGTAATAATTTATATTACTTTTAGTATCGGTTTCCAAATGGTGGGTCGCGACCCAGGAAGTACCAACGCCGATTACCGAAAAAACTCTCAAAAACTTTTATATTAAAACATTATAAAACCTGTTTGGATGTTTTTAAATATTCTCTTTTATTTAACAGTTTGATTTCTCTAATCAGCTAATCGATTTTTTCCTCTCCTATTTGTTCGAACGCATGCAATTTGTGGAATGTTGTGGTCACAAATCCTTAGTCTTCTCTGTTAGTTCCGGTGTTCCTCAGGGGTCCAATCTTGGTACTCTACTTTTTTTATTATTCATCAACGATCTGCCTAGGTACGTAACATCTCGCAAATTGCTATATGCTGACAATTTTAAACTTTATTTAAGTACTATTTCCGCACTTGAAGACTGCTATAGTCTGCAAGCCGATCTGGATGCCATAGATTCTTAGTGTAAACGTAATGGGCTGCAGCTACAAATCTCGAAATGTAAGGTAGTCTCTTTCACCAACCGCAAGACTACTATTGATTTTCAATATTCCTGTGAGGGTACCTTTTTGGAGAGATGTGATTCTTTCAGTGACATTGGTGTCACCTTCAATTCGCGTCTAATCCTCACCGAACACATCAGCGGTACCTTATGTTCTGCCTCCCGCGTGTAAGGTTTTATTTATCGAAATGCTCATGACCTTCGCAACTTTCTATGTTTAAAAGTTCTTTTTTGTTAGCTTTGTTCGATCAAGGCTAGAATATGCAGCACTTATCTGGTACCCAATACACGCAAACCACATGAAGCGACTTGAGTCAGTACCCGACACAGGGATTCGATCATCGTGCTCTTCTTGAACGGTTTGATCTAGTGTCTCTTGAAAGCAGGCGTTTTGTGTCATCCGATATGTTTCTATGTAAACTTTTGAGAAACTTGATCGATTGTCCTTCTCTATAGCTGAGATCAACTTCCTCGTACCAAGAGGTTGCTCTAGACAGCGCAACCTCTTCTACTGTAAGATCTGCCATACGAACTACTTAGCTTCATCTCCTGGCTCCATCTGTTGCCGCAAATATAATAGCATCGCCGATGATACCGACCTCAACCATGCGAGCCTTAAGGATATTACGGCGGTCTGCTACAGGAGTGATTTCTTACTTACATAATATGTACTTATTACTTCCTTGTAAAACAAGGAAGTATTGTGATTCCGATTTTTTTCGATTTCAAGATTTTGACGGAAATATCCGTTTTGACCTTCCCTGAATCCATTTTGACTATTTTCGTTGTGACGTCCGTACGTACGGACGTCTGTATGTCGCATAAATCAAATACGGTAAGTCGTAGAAAGTTGAAATTTTGGATTTTAGATACTTATAGCATCTAGTTGTGCACCTCCTATTTTTGGTTGCGATTATCCGTTCCAAAAGTCGTAATTCATGACGCGCATGAATAGATTAACGAGATTCTTGTACAATTATTATAAAAATTACAAGGAATTTATGTGGTGTCCACATTAGATTTTTATATATTGTACTTGACTTTTTGTTTTGTATATAATATTATGTATATGTTTTTTTGTTATACACACTTTATGTAATTAGTTTTAACTGTTTGTAGTGTGTCTAAGCCAAATAAATAAATAAATAATTTAAAATTTGTTAAAATTATCCAGTACCTAACCTAAATTTTAATATAGTTTGGTTGTTATATAGTTCAAGTTACATTTTATATAAAACTTTATAAATACTCAACATTTATTAAAAGCGAACATGCAAAATTATTTTATTATTATCTAAAACTAGATGGTTTTTAATTTGTAAAAATAACATTTTTTTTATACCTTGAGTAAAAGAGTAGTATTTAATATTAATAAGCATGAAAAAGTAATATAAATTATAATTGATTTTAAAAACGATCACTTTGTCGTTTCAATTAATGTAAATTTTGTTTCAGTCCGGAAAAGTCCACTTCAGTTACATTTATGGATTTGGGGTTCTTGGATGTTTATTAGTTTGGACACTTCTTAGCTTGATGAGTACTCAGAGTGTCGCAATTGGAACTGTGGTGACAGTTTTAGGTTACTGTTTGTTGCCAATGGTTCTTTTATCTGGCGTTAATGTGGTGTTCAGTTTACAGTAAGTTAATTTAAAAATAGGGGATTGTGTTGCTGCATTCTTCATATTTTTTAGGGGCTATATTGGAACCGTGCTAACAGCAGTTTCCATATTATGGTGTAGTTTATCGGCTTCGAAGTTATTCGTAACTGCGCTTATAATGGAACATCAACAACCGCTGGTTTTATATCCATGTGCTTTATTGTATGGAGTTTTTGCATTGATAACCATATTTTAATTATTTTAAGTAATATTATGCGGTGATGGAAGCTAAAAACAATTTATTTGCTTTTGTAATTCTTTTAGCGAAGACATAATATAGGATTTACGTAATCTGAATGCCTAAAGCTAAGCAATTTGTAAAAATAAACATTTATTCTTTATGAAACATCTTCTTTAATAATAAATAAGTCCTTTCTATTTTTCGTTATCATCTGTTACGTTTCGATAATGGACATTTCCTGATCAAAAGGAAAAAGAGAAAGAAGCCATTATTTGATGCTTGATTACCCTCGTTCAGAAGGATATTAAGTTATCCTTGTTGTACTCAAAAAGAATAGTCATTTAGCTGAGTAAATGAGTATTTCACTTCTGTAAATTTACCCAAATCGTTTCAACCAAGACGAGTGTGAGCGTACTTTTTTAAATTACGAAGGTGCGATTAAGTAATTAAAACGTTAAATGCCCCAAGTGTTTGATTAAATTTTTGCGAATAAAACATTTTGAATTATAAAACGATTAATAATTCGTTGCTCTTACATTAAATATTTATTGTTGATATAAGATTAACATACAGCACGAAATTTTTTTGCACTTTTTGATGTTTCTATGATTGAAAAGAAAGATGCTGAGTTTGCAACAATTTGTAGTAGACATTCCCTTTGGATCGTTTACAAGAGCCCTTTATTAGTTTGTAGTGTTATTCTTTTGTGTTTCGAAAATAAATGTTTATAAATTAAAATACAAAAGCAATTTCACTGTAGATATAAAAAGCAGAATTCAACTTTAATTGTAATTTGGGAATAATCTGCAGCATAGCCTACAGGTAAATACTGCAATATAAACAGCAATAAGGATGCAATCTTATTTGATAAAACGAAGAGTTGGAGTAAAACCCCATTTGCTATGTAAATACTGTAAAAGGAAATTTCATTTGCAAAATGACATTTTCATGATTTCAAAATTACCTTATACTGCTGAAAGTTTTCTAAATCTGTAGCAGGTAAAGTTGCTTAATTGCTCATCGATGCTTTGTGATTACAAAGAGAATTTCAATTAAAATTATTCAGTTTGTCACATAACATTAGGTAAATGAAAAGTTTGTTGCAATAATAACCTTTTAAACTTGAATTTACCATTAGAGTTTTTCAAAAGCAAGACGGAAATTTTAATGAAATGTAGTAATTAATGAAATGTTTAATTTGTCACAGCTCTGCGATTAATATGGAAATTTTATAAATTTCAAGTTCTATTTGTAGAATTTATTTTAATTTTGTAACAAAACTATAGTAATGCATATTATGTTAGAAATACCTAATTTAAATAAATTTACCCATCTACCATTACATACTAGATTCTTGAGAAGTTTTCCATTACTTGTAAAACTACAAACTTGTATAGGTTAATTAGTTAAACTATTTCGTGTAATATTATTTAATAGAAAATTACATCCAACTATATTCATAATTTTATGAAATTACAAATTTCAAAATATAATTAAACAAACTTTAAAAAGTTTGGTTAACTGGAGTTCTCTTCTTGTGTGAGTTTATTAATTATAAGTTTCAAAAACGAACAATAGGTATACGGAAGCATTACATAGAATTTCTGTTTAAACTACTAATTATTTCAATCAAGACAAAAGAGCTTAACTTTATTTATTATTGCTTAATGATTGCTACCAGTTGTTAAAAAATAGATAGAAAAAATTTACTTGACTATTGACACGTTTACTTATTGCTAATACAACTAACAATACTAATTTTTACTGTATTTATGAAACGAAGCATTGATTTAAACTTTTTATTGCACTTTAATGTCTTTTGTAAGCACAATACATTTACAAGTGCAATACAAAGTTTTCATTTCAAAATAGAGCTAGCTACTTCTGCAAAAACCTTTTTACACTTGGTGCACTGCTAATGCATGTAAAGAATATCATATCTTTCGATGAACGCAACATAAGATCATTGTGTATGGAAAGAGACATTGTAATAAGTGCAGTGTAAATAATTCTTACGGCTTATAAATATAGCAGTTGTAACTTTCACAACCATTGAGATACAGTAATTCTCGAAATACTAAATACTCTTTCTCGAAATACTAAATGCAATTCGGGAACGTTGGAATCAAACCTGTCCAGCTTCAACATAATTTGTTTTTTCTTGATATTAGTGCATATAAAAAGTGAAAATATGGATAACAAACTATCTTTTCCATTTTCCAAATGATGAATTGAAGATATGTTTATTACATTTTTAGAATTATGATTAATCTTCCAAGTCCATGTTATATTTACAAATAACTTATAGGCACAGAAACATGCTTTTGAGCTTCAAGTTTGTGTATGAACAAACAAATAAACATAAAGCCTCGGTCTCGCGCCTATCCTTAGGCTAACTGAAGTACAAGAAAACAAAATTATTAACTGGAGTGGCAGTACTTTTAGGTGGAACAACCGAAAGTAGGCCAAACTTGTCGAAAAAAAAGGAATTTTTAAGAAATTGGAGAAATTGGAAACAAAACGCGAACTTAGCTCACAAGATTATTGTTTGCAATTTACCTCTGGTGTCAGTTAGTCAAGCTCCGTCAAGTTGGCCCCTCCACTTTGGAATTTGAAAATATTTTTTGCATAGTTTGGAAGTGCTCGCGAAGTGCTGGCGAGTGCTGCAAATTTTTTTGAAAGTGCTGGGTCCGTTAAAGTTTTATTAAGAAATCAAAATTTAAAGATTTGGAGGGGCCAACTTGACGCACCCCCTTCACTTTGGAATTTTTAATTTTTTTTTGCACAATTTAGAAGTGCTCGCGAAGTGCTGGCGAGTCTGTTCCCCACGTGTGAGATTGATCGAGATTCGGTTTAACCCCCCCCCCCCTAAACCTATGATACCTATTTAGTTTTATTAAAGCAGCTTTAGACAGAAGTTTTGTGTTACAATGATTATTAATTAATTGTAATGTTCGCTTGATTTCTTAATTATTTTCTCTATTGGTTAGTTGACCACTGTAAGGGGTTGGATTGTGTAAAGGGTTCTGAATTGATTTCGGTAGGTTGATTTCTATGTATTTAATTTTTAAATTAAAATCAAAACTAGTCAGTTAAAAGAAAGATAGTTGTTTTGTTCATATTGACCTAAAATCCAAGAAAAACATCGATTTGTTGAAAAATACTTTTTAAAACTTTTCGGATTCGATGTATCTTGCTCGGAGCTTATTTTTCAAATTTTTTAATAAAATAGGTATCTTCAAAAAATTTACAGCACTCGCCAGAGTTATATTTCACTATAATAATAATGTAGTTTAGATAAAGGTTATTCATAAGGATCAGCTTCCAAGTGCATTCACCAGATGTTATTGAACGAAGAAACATAACGTGTGAACTGCTGAATGGAAGATTTCAGAAATATTAAAACCAGGAATTGTAGCTTATCAAAAAGATTAGTTTTCAGTAGTTAATTAGCAGTCTTTAAGTTAACTTTGTAGGAATTAGAAGTAGATTAGTGCAAAACTTGTAACTTTAAATAAATAAATAATTTTTGATTTTTAAAAAATTAAGGTTAAATTTAATAAATATAATTCCAGCACTTCAAGAGTACTTTTAAATAATATAAAGAAAATTTAAATATCTAATAAAATTGAAAAAAAGAGGGGCCAACTTGACGTTTTTGACAATTGTCGATATTTCAATTCCTAATAAAAATCTAACCAACCCAGACTTTCAAAAAAATTTACAACATTCGCCAGCACTTAGCGAGCACTTCCAAACTATGCAAAAAATATTTTCGAATTCCAAAATTGAGGGGCCAACTAGACCTCCGTCTAGTTGGCCAGTTAGTCAAGCTATTTTACTAAAGCGTTAATAAAATTAACTTGCTAAGTAGGCGATTTTTAATACGTTTTTGCGGGAAATATGTAATACTTAGTTAAGTCGGACATATTTGGTATGGCGTCAAGTTTTATTCGTCCGCTTATAATATTTACCCTTTTAAGGTTCATTCAACAAATTTTCAGCTTCTCGAGTTCTTTTGATGAGAGTGCAAGCAAATACATGTAAATATGTAACTTATGGGAAATTTAATAAGTTAGCTTGCAAACTTTATCAATTTTCGAAAGCAAATAATATATCTATTTAATTGGGCAATTTAATTCTTTGACTTCTAATCTGGATTGACTGGATAACTAGGTAGCCGAAAAATTTATTCCAAATTGACTAAACTTTAAAATATTATGGATTTGTAATTCATTTACCACATATTACAGAGTTATTTCGCCTTGAATTGAAAATTTTGCAAACAGTAAGCTCTTAAAATTTTCTGTTATTTTACCGTACAGGTAATTATTTATGGAAATAATATTTGCTAAATTTAGTTTTCATATCAAGTTTTTGCTCTTTGTAAAAATTTTACAACTGAATGTTTTGCAGATATTAAAAAATTTGCAAATGTTTGTTACCATTATTCAATAATTTGGCATAATCTATAGTAGGAACAATTTTTGTATCTTCGCTTCTAATTCTACCTAACTATCTGATTATTCCCAATTCTAATTAATTTAGGAAAATGAAAAAAGTGTTCATTGAACACACCAAACTTATGTTATCTGAGGTTTTCATCATCTTAAAACATTTTCACCCCTCAAGAAAACTTTAGGAAGCAAAAAGTTTAACCAAGTAGTGTTTCTATTTGTTTACAAAATCGTTCCTACAAACTTTTTGCCTTTTAGTGGTTAACTGCGACGGTATGCGAGAGTCGTGGTCCGCCTCAGTTAATTAATCTACAAAATTTCAGACAAATAAAAGAAACAGTAAGCTAACGATGGTATATTTATTACAAAAAGATGGGTAGTGAATAATGAAATTATTATAATGAAAAAATTAAATCTAATCTAATCAAAAATAGTAAAAGACCATCAACCTCTCCAATAAGAATACAAAACTAAGATTCTCTGAAAACTAAAAACACTGCGCCAACACGATACTTGAGTTGAACTTTCAATTCAAGCAAAAATGCGAATGAAAATTTTTCTTTTACTTTAGTTTGTTATTATTTGACAATTACTCTGTAGAATCTCCCACAAGGGTACAGGAGGTTGCAAACAACGGAATTTTTTAACAAACAATTTTTTTTACCCAATAATTTTACATTTTTGATTCAGTGCTTCTTCACTTTCTGAGTTTTCTGATGACTGTTCTGAGCATAAGGCCTAGCGGGGTCAAAAACAGACGCAAAGTCGCCCCTGGCGAAAGGCTGAGGACACAAACAGGTACCAAGACGTTAAATATAGAATTTCACTAAAAGAAAAACAAATATGCTTGGATAAAGGTCTTCACTTACCACGAGAGAAATAAAAAGTTTAATTTGCACTGGCTGTTTATGCTTAGAAAATGAAAAATCGTTGTGGTTAAAGATTTCTGTACTAGTAACTTTTGTATTTGATATTTAAAATATTTTCATTTTTATGTTACATTAAATTTATTATTTATACTATTTAGAAGTTTAAAAGCACATTAACTCCAAATTTAAATTGTCTTCAATAGTACGGTTTATCAAAATAGTCTACATATTTTGCTTTGTTTTATATTGAAGCCAAGAAAAATTTCTGGCGGAATTTAATGCTATTCAAAATCAGATTCTATAATTTATCCGGCCAATACTAAATTTTAATAAGTTCGGAAATAAGTTATTATTAACGTTAACTTTCCAATAACTAGGAAAGTAATTTTTGGCTGTCCTACCGATCTAGAAGTAATTAGGAAACTTTACAGAAACCAAACTATCTGTTAACTGCATACTTAATAAAAATATTATTTTTACCAAAAACGTTACTAGCATTGAGAACTAACTTTTTACTAACCTCCCAAGTAGCATTTTGATGCCAAAAAACAGCTCCAAATTTAAATAGCTGTTGTTTCGCTTGCTAGCAGCAAGCAATTTAATGCTATTTTGCCAGAGGTGATCAATTTAGAAAAATAGCTGCCAATTAGCTACATTTTAGCTCTTAAAATTAGCTTGCTGGCAGCAAGCTGCAATAACGCGCTAAATAGCTATTGGAAATAGCTAGCTGGCAGCAAGCTGAAATGACGCGCTAACCATGTCCTAAATAGCTACTAAAAATAGCTTGCTGGCAGCAAGCTGAAATGACGCGCTAATGATGCGCTAAATAGCATTCAAGAATAGCTAGATTTAAAATTGGTGTTGACCTAGAACATTAAATAAAATCAAAAAAATATTGTCTTTTTTTTTTTTTTTTTTGAGTCTATATTCCAATATTGAAAAATTTATATTTGATTTTTGAATTTAATTTAAAAATCCCCCAAATATAACAATATGTTGTAATAAAAGATTAATATTACTTTAATTATTATTTAAATTTAAAATTACTTTCCGCATTTTTATTATGTTGGTAACTGTTGATAAACAGTTGATCGTTAATTTATTTATAAATTAAATAACCTCAAACATTAAATTTAATAATAAACCATGAGTAGTGAAAAAGTTAGTGTCAGTATGTTTATTTCACACGTTTTGGCGTACAAAATTGTGCAAACAATGAAGCTAGAAAGTAGGTTCTGGCCATAGTAACTTCGAGTTGGGTGGAAGGCAATATTTTATATGGACCTACGGGTTTAGAAGTTATAATTATTATAATAATTCAGTTTTTTTAAAGTTTAGTTTATTTATTTTTATTTTTTAGCACTAAAGCAGAAAGTAAACGGAAACGGGACGATGAAAGCTAGTAATTAAATAATATAATTGTTTTTATTTTAAATATTTTTATTTTATTTAAAAAAAATCACCACAAATAATATAGTAGCTAATAAATAAAATTTGATTCGCAGCGGGTGATGCTGCCAAATTTATCTATTTAATTGCCATTTAGTTGTTTTTAGCATCAAAATGGAATAATATATAATTAAATGATAAAAGTTGACTAAAAATAATTATATTGTGTAATAAAATATAATTTATTTACAAATTTATTTATTATTTGTTGAATGTTTTTAATTGAGGTAACCAGCAAAATAGCATTTAAATTGTTTCCATATTGCAGTAATATTGCTAAAATAGCCCACTATTTTTAAACCGGGATCGGTCGCTATATAGAAAAAATCTAATAATTACTGAGAGAAACTGAGAGAAACTGAGAGAAACTGAGAGAACTTGAGATAAACTGCCGTTAGTAAAATGAGTAATAAAGAGCAGCTCTCCTACTTAGACTTGAATGACTTGCAATCCCAAGTAGCATTTGGATGCTACAAAATAGATAAATAGCAGCTAATTAGCTATATTAAAATTGCCTCCATACTGCAGCAATATTTCTACAATAGCCCACTATTTTTAAGCAAATCGCTAGCTATTTAAAAGCAATTTGCTTGTTTTTAGCTAGCTAATACCGCGCTTTCAGCTGGCTAAATAGACGCTCTTTTAGCTAGTTATTTGCTTAAAAATATTGAGCCATTTTAGCAATATTGCTGCAATATGGATACAATTTAAACGCTATTTTGCTGACTGCCGCAGCGTGGTGCTGCCAAAAATAGCTAGTTAGCTTCTATTTAGCTATTTTTTAGCATCCAAATGCTACTTGGGCACCTAACTATTCGTTCATGGTATTATGGTAACCACGAATCATTCTATTTTAAGTTATTTAGTTTGCATTTCTAGCTTCCGAGGCTTAAGCAGGTTAATAAGGTTGGTAATCCAGTCTTCTATTTACAAATTTCTATATAAAACTTTGGGCATTTATAATGCAAAAAAATCTTACAATAAAATATTGTTTTACACCGAAGTACATCATTAACTAAAGTAAATAAAGTATTCATATATTTACTTGAAACACAGTATTAGGTAACTCTTAATATTATCTAAACATAGATTAGATCACTTTAAATATTATCTCAAAAATATCCAGTGTGTTTTCTTTTATGAGAAATGTTATTTTGGATTTTAATGTATGTTTTGGTTGAATTAAAAGTATTTGAGATAAATTGTGCTTTAATGAACACCTTTAGAACACCCTATATGTAACACTCTTATCTTGTATTCCCTGACGCCTTTTCTTGCATTCTGAATTTTCTTTATTAAATTGAGAAATTGAGTGGTGCGATAAATACGTCGACGTGTTGTATCAAAACTTCACGTCTCTTAATTAGAAGATTAAATATCTTGTTATAAATTAATTCGAAATTGTTTACGTCACATCTGACATACCGTGTTTAATTCTAGCACAGTAGCAAATATTGCAATTTGTGCAATCTAATCCTGTTTTAAAATTTAATTAAAATGCTGCATGAAAACACATACGAGTAGCGTAAAATAGTAAACCCTATCAATTAAGTTTACTCTTTTTTATGAAACGAAATCAAAATGAAATTATTTTTGAATGTTTAAATAAATAAATTGAGTTTTTTATAATACCTGAATAATGTATTAAGTCCTTTGCACGAGTTGATATACCTAAACTAAATTACGTTTGTTAGTTTACAGCCATCACCGTGCCCAGTTATAGCAACAGTAAAAAAAGAAACAAGAATTCATCAGCTATGATGAATTTTTATATTACCCTACTTTGAATATAGCTTCATTTTCAGTTTAATAAACATACAAACCAAATTATTATTGTTGAATTTCAAATTATAAGATTATACGGTTATTTTTTAAAATAACTAATAATTGCTTAAAGACTATGGTAAGGTTAAGCTAACACGAAGGATCAATGTGGGTTGATCCCACAACCGTTTATGCTCATCTCATCGTGGGCGTAATCATTAATTTATTATTTAATATTTAAATAAAACGAAGTCTTATTGTTGTCTCTTTTTACTAAGTGTTAAAAATTAATAGTCAAAAAACATTTAAAATTAAATATACATGTTTCGGTTCCTGTGTTAGACCATCTTTCAGTATAAAATTCTTAATAGGACTGTATGTACTTGAATTGTAATTTTATACTGAAAGATGTTTTAACAAACCGAAACATGTATATTTTATTTTAAATGTAGTTTTTCGACAATTAATTTTTAACACTTAGTAAAAAGAGACAGCAACAAGACTTTGTTTTATTTATAATTAACACTTTTTACGAAATAACGGCTGCACAAACTAATCTTATTATTTAATAAAATTCAATTTTTGTTAAATTGCATATAATACATATTTTAAACAGATTTAAGTTTTACGATTGAGTATAAATCTATTAGTTTTGAAGTAGGGACAAGCATCGCCCTCATTTGTTGAAGATGCGTGACCTGATCATTGATACGTTATCACTTCTAAAAGTAGTTCTATTCGATTTCTCGCTGTCCGAAGTAAACCAAACTTAAGACTCGGGTGTCCTCTATAAACAATGAGTTTTGATTGGAAATGTTTTATTATAACCCCAAACTTTAAAGGCATAACTCTCCCGGAAACGGTTTAAGAACAAACTCAACGTTTACATATTCCAAACAGTCGAATATTGGGAACGAATAGTAGGTTTTCGAAAGTTTTATGCTTGTTCACTCGACTGTACGGCGGTCACTGTGTATTCTGATAAAAGGTTTTGCTGTTACAAATGTTCCACCGAATATGAAATCTCCACTTTGCTACGTTTGCAGCGATAAAGTTGCCAGTAAAAATGAGGATAAATTCTAGATGTTTTCTCGCCTATAGATCCAACAATAATTTTTAATACAAAGTAATGACAATTTCAAATGACCTCAACAGAAATTTGTTTTTACATTTTGATAAATTTATTGTTCTAACTGCAAATTTCTAAATTGCACTTTAAAAAATAATTTTCCATCTCATACGATAGTTTGGCAAGAATTTATTAAAGTTATTATTATGATTTTAGAATAAATTTTAAATGTTTTCCAAAGTTTCTCAATATTTTTGTAAAGTAAGTTGTCTTAAATTCTATGTCTGTTTTCAATAGTCTTTGTTTCGTAAAAGTGATGCAACTAAGAGCTGAAGGGGCTTAAAAAATACTAAATATATAGAAGGTTTTAGAAAGTCCATACTAGGGTTTTAGTAAAAGACCAATCCATTCAGAAAAACTTATTTGTAAGAATCGACTCTTGTAACCGGAGTTTCAGCTTATTTATTATTCATAAATATGTTAAATGATAATATTTAATAAGTGATTGCACGAAATACAACTTAATTAAATTATTTAAATATTCAGTTTTAACCAACCAAGTTACCTACCGTAAATCTAGTACCTACACAAAAGTTACAATTTTACATTTTATTATTTATGCACATAAAATACATACCTCGGAACTTTGTATACCATAACTATTTTTCGCTGAGTGATAGTCGAGATTTAATTTAAGTACCTATCAGTGTCGGATTAAGCCTCTGTGTGGAGCCCGTAGCAAATTTTATCAAGGACCTCCTTTAGTTATATTTAGGATAAAATAAAACACAGTTTTTTTTTCAGTTCAATAACAAATTACAAATTTTAGTAAAGCGGCATAGTATAAAAATGTATAACAATTGTGCATTTTGTGATAAAAGCATGACATTTTTATCAGTGTTGGTACATTACATGAACTTGCTTTTAAGATATTGGGGCACTTCGTATTGCGCATGCATGCGATTTGGGAGACAATTCAAATTCTGCACATTTTTTTATTGAATCTATTTTAGATTTTGTATATTTTTCGGCTTTAGAACATTGAAGTTGATATTCAATGGTGAAAATACAGTTAATCTGCAGTAAATTGATAGTAACATATCGTCGGTTAAGAGTGTTAAACTGCTAACCCTTAAAAATAAAATTTTACAGGAGATAATAAAAGCTGTATTATAAACAACATTTCTATTATTGAAATGTATATCTATATACAAAGTATATGAGTAATGTCATATCTTACAAACTAAGATGTTTGTATTCATAGACCCTTTTGCACCTTCAACATCGCAACAACAACCGATGACAAATTGGGAGCTAAGTTTCATTTCCCAAGAAGATACACTCAGTGGTGTATTTAGAGTATGGCAAAGGGGCAATTACCCCCCCCCCCCCTGTAACCTTCGTTTGAAATTTTTAGCTTTGTCAATCCTGTTTTATTTAATTTAAATTCAATTCCGTCACTTTTAATTTGCTAAAAGAACATTCTTATGCCCTCTATCGGTTAATAGTATAATTAAGCCCATTTTTAAGTAATTACAGATTCATTATTAAACGCAGTTACTTGCAAAACCCCCTTCCCCTTTTTACGATTAACTGCGCATCGGCTGCAGCGAGCAGTCCTTTAATATCAGCGGACTCTTTAGGTTGTGTGTGCGGAAATGGTTTCCTTTTTGTTGAAAAACTTGGAAAATTTTAGTGTTGCCGTTTAAGTTTTTGGGTTCTTTATGGTCTAGGCAGATCAAGAACCATTCTGCACTTGTTGCAAATTTAATTCACGAATTCCAAGGTATTATCCAACATTGCGCAATCCCAGGTCGATTGCGTTTCACTTGAAAATTTGAAGGAAAACCATTTGAACATCACCATTGCAGACAACTCAATATCAACCTTTGTGGACTACTGGATATAACATCCCGACACGTTGTTGGTTACCACCATTTGCACCCCAGTGAGGCGATGATTTCAGATTTCATCGGTCGACCACGTTGTCCAGCGTCCATCTTGTTTAGTTTTCAACGTTAATCCGCTTACTCTACACAACTGTAAGTGACTACGATTCTTTTAATTAACATCCCTCGAAATTTGATTTTACCAACAATTAACGGTCCACCTTGTATGGAATCTCTCAAAAATTTCCGTTGTGACGTCATCCAGTAACCTTACCGGTTTGAACCATCCCCAGCCATTGTGATTACCGGTTTTTGCATTTTTTTTAACCGACCTAAATAACTTTCAAAACTTTAAGAAATTAACTTTTAACTTTCATGTTATTTAGTTTAGTGCCACCGATACATTACAATTCAATTCTCGTTTAATTGACAATAATTTTGATTCCGCTACCGAAAAAAATTGAAGTGCTCCATGCTAAACGTATTTTTAGTTAATCTTAATTGCTTTTGACTAACACTGCAAAACTTTGACTTGACTCGTTGGAGGTCATCGTTGCAATTATTTGGGTTCAGACTAACTTTTTTTTACGACACCTCTACGAGTCGGGGATACAAAGTATTATTTTGTATGCTTGCTATTTTAATTATTTGATTATCTTCAAAATATTATTTCAAAAACTATTGTGTTAATTGGGTTGCCTATTCCTAAGGCAACATTCGATTGTATTAAATTCTTAATGTTACAACATATTATGTGAAAAATTATATTATTTACAGGTATTGAAAATTAATGTTAAACTTCATCTCACCATTCATTTAATTTTAAGCATTATAACTGTCCGGAAACCAAAATTATTATCAACTTTTAAGATCTCGTTTGTGGTACTTTTGCAAATTATTCACCCACTATATTTTTATAATTTGTTTTTGTCATTAATTAACCTTTCATTAAAATTTATTAACTTTTCATTGACCTATCTTTCTATTGAATCTACCTGCCCAAAATCATATTTAGTTCAAGATTCCATCTCGAGCCGAACTCAACTCAAGGTAAGATTTAGTGACATTTGCTCGAGTGGCGCCCTCTCGATTTTGACGACTCTTGAAGATTCTTTGAGCAACATCGTTTACTTGGACTCAGGATTTCCTTGTTTGTCAGCGACCCACGACCTCGCCGACTCGAGCCAGCGGCAATCCTGTGTGTCTGACCGGATAGCCATTCCCCGCTATCAATTTTGAGACTTAGGGCAGTTTGAGCCCGTTACACCCCCTCCCAGGATGACTTGGATTGTACCCCTAAAGCCCTCCCCCCCTGATAAAAATAATGATTACCACGAAGTTTTAAAATTTATATACTAACTTTAAATTATTGGAACTTGGAAATTTCCCAGCTTTTTCCGACAAAATTTATTGACAAAATTATTATGTATTCTGTAGGTATTCTAGCAGAGTGGGAATTTTATTATATGTACTACTAGAAACTAGACCAGCCGGTTTACACTTTTGACTATAATTTTGACAGTTAACTTTCAAAATAACGTAAAAGTTGCTACTAAACTCTGAGCAGTAAGGCACTAAAATAAACGTTTTTCCAAGCTTTAATATTCTCTAAATAAAACAGGTACACTTTCATCAAGTATTTATTGAATCTTACGTACTAGTTTCGGCTACCAAGCCATCATCATCGTATTCTACAAAAATATAAATTATTAGTAATACAATGAGGCATGCTACCAATTCATTATTCAAACCGTCAGTTTTTTACAAAAGTTCAAACAACATTTAATTAAAATCAATATTAAAATCTGAAAACACAAACTATATAAAACTGTCAAGTGCTAAAATTTTCAAAAACAAACACCAATCTAACTTGAATAAGCTGAAATCCCTATAGACCACGTTAAAATCCAATCAGTAGACATCAAATACAGGGGTGTAACATAAATTTTCTTGTTCGTTTAAG
Source organism: Cantharis flavilabris (assembly GCA_949152465.1). Lineage (NCBI taxonomy): Eukaryota > Metazoa > Arthropoda > Insecta > Coleoptera > Cantharidae > Cantharis > Cantharis flavilabris. Next base: position 27,250,726 of record OX424439.1, read on the forward strand.
ATTTCAAACTCCGTTATTTTCTGTGCTTTTCTTATTTCGAAGCTTTCTAACAGGTCCAGCTTCTTTCCTTTTTTGATGTTATGTATTAAGTGGTTGTGGCTTTCGCTGATCGTGTGTCCGGTGTTTAATAAATGTTGTGACACTGCTGAAAACTTGTTTTTGTTTTTATGTTCTGCAAGCCTGGTATTCAATTTTCTACCGGTTTGTCCAATGTATTTCGCGTTGCAATCTTCACATTCTATAGTGTACACTCCGCTCTTATCTAGTGTATTAATGTTGTCTTTGTTGTTTAGAATTGCCTGTTTTATTATATTTACGCTTTTCATGGTGGTTTGCAGTCCAAATTTGTGCAGCAGTCGAGCAATTTTCTGTGTCACTGGTCCGATGTAGGAAATCTTATTGTACCTCGTCAGCGATTCAGGTTTAGCTTTTTTCCCTCTGTTTCTGTTTTTTATGATGTCTGTGTTTTATGATGTGTTGACTTATTTCTTCATTTCTTCTATGCTTATCGGTGTGTCGAGCGCCCTATTAACGTAAGCTCGAATTGCTGCCATTTTGTGTTGTTCGCAATGGTTGGATGATTTATGTATTATTATGTCCTTGGCTGTGGGTTTTCGGAAAATCCCGAATTCGAATTTATTTCCTATTATTTTTATTGATAGGTCTAAGTAATTTAGGATACCGTCCTTATTTTGTGTTTCGAGTGTGAATTTTATGTTGTTATTTCTTTGAATTAGAAATTTTAAGAATTTTCGGGCATCTTCTTCCGTACCGTTCCAAACACAAATGACGTCGTCCAAGTATCTACCCCAGAGTTTAATTTTGTCGCCGAATTTGTTAGTTTCGCTATGAAGCTTGCATTCATAATTGTTCATATAAAATTCAGCTATCAGCTCCGCGATTGGGGAACCCATTGCTAGGCCGACACCTTCGTAGAATTCACCATTAAAGGCAAAGAAGTTCTGCTCTACCGCTACTTTCAGTAGTTTCATGGTGTCCTCCATTATTTCTTGTGTAGTTGTAATCCGTTGTTATTTCGGTTTCTATTACTTCTAACGCTTCTTCTAACGGTATGCTGGGATACAGATTAGTGACATCCAACGAGATCAAGATTTCATTTCCGTTGAGTGTGATCTCATTTAGTTTTTCGATTACTTCTTTTCTGTTCTGCATTCAATATCTTGGCTTGAAATCTGTGATGTACGGCAGTGTGCTGTTCAGCCATTTGCATAAAGCATATGTTGGTGAGTCTATGGAGTTGACAATAGGTCTTATGGGATGGCCTTCTTTATGTAGTTTAATGAGTGCATACATTCTAGGTGTTAATGGGTTCATAGTCATGAGCTTTTTCTTTTCTTTTGTTTGCCATGTTCTTTCAGTTTCTTTTAGAATTCGTTTCACTTTGGTGGTAAAGCCGTTCATTTTAATTATTTTTAAGTTTTATGTATCCGTTTTGCTTCATGAATTCATCCACCTTTTTGCAGCATGTTGTTTTCTCAAGGATAACTGTTGTATTTCCCTTGTCTGCTCTGGTGACGATCAAGTCGTTCTGTTTAATCTTCTCCTTTAGTCCCTTGACTATTTTAGGTTCATCCCTATTGTATTTTATCTTACCGTTTCGAATTTTCTGGAGTTCCTCGTGTATTATCGCGCTACTCATTATTCGTGCTATACCTATTTCTTCTTTACTAAACTTACTTATGGCTACCTCTGTTTCCACCGCTAAGATCCCCAAGTTTCTGACGTTTGGTTGTGCAACTGCGTAAGACAATCCTCTCCGCAACATTCGTGTTTCTTCCGCTGTGAACGTAATGTCGCTCAAGTTTTCTACTCTTTTATGGAATTTCACTGTGTTGACCTCGTTGCTGTTCTTAATATTTCTCTTTTCTCAACACAAAATGGCAGCAATTCGAGCTTACGTTAATAGGACGCTCGACACACCGATAAGCATAGAAGAAATGAAGAAAGAAGTCAACACCATAAAGGTAATCGCTAGAAATAACGGATACGTCGAGGGGTTGATAGAAGACATCATAAAAAACAGAAACAGAGGGAAAAAAGCTAAACCTGAATCGCTGACGGGATTTCTTACATCGGACCAGTGACACAGAAAATTGCTCGACTGCTGCACAAATTTGGACTGCAAACCACCATGAAAAGCGTAAACACAATAAAACAGGCAATCCTAAACACCAAAGACAATATTGATACACTAGATAAGAGCGGAGTGTACACTATAGAATGTGAAAATTGCAACGCGAAATGCATTGGACAAACCCGTAGAAAATTGAAAACCAGACTTGCAGAACATAAAAACAAAAACAAGTTTTCAGCAGTGTCACAACATTTATTAAACACCGGACACACGATCAGCGAAAGAAACATCCACTTAATACATAACATCAAAAAAGGAAAGAAGCTGGACCTGTTAGAAAGCTTCGAAATAAGAAAAGCACAGAAAAGAACGGAGTTTGAAACCTTAAACGAAAAAGAAAATGTATGTTACACCCCAGTATTTGATGTCTTCTGATTGGATTTTAACGTGGTCGATAGGGATATCAGCTTATTCGAGTTAGATTGGTGTTTGTTTTTGAAAATTTTAGCACTTGACAGTTTTATATAGTTTATGTTTTGAGATTTTAATATTGATTTAAATTAAATGTTGTTTGAACTTTTGTAAAAAACTGACGGTTTGAATATTGAATTGGTAGCATGCCTCATTGTATTACTAATAATTTATATTTTTGTAGAATATGCTGATGATGGCTTCGTAGCCGAAACTAGTACGTAAGATTCAATAAATACTTGAGGAAAGTGTACCTGTTTTATTTAAATATTGGCCTCAAGGGGTTCTCCATTTATGATTAATATTCTCTAGCCAAACATTTAAATTTCCCTAATTTTTGTTTAAAAATTCAAATTAACCGGTTTTTCCTGGCGAAATTTAGAAAATTATAAATCCCCTCTCTTCTCCGAGCATTCTAAAAAAGTATAAATTCTTCTATATGTACTGGAGGGTATTCCACACCCCGCAGATCCCCCGGTTTACAATTTTGACTATTTTAAGTTATTTTTATAATTAACTTTCAAAGTAACACATAAATTTGCTGCTAAACTCATTGAACAGTGAGGTAGGAGCAGTAATAAATCTGCTCTCCAAGTTTTAATTTTTTCTAGCCGAAGGTTAAACTTCCCTAATTTTTGCTTAAAAATTCAAATTTTTCGGTTTGGATTAATATTGGACAAATATTTTTGGTTGGTAAAAAAAATCGACTAAGCAGAGTGAGTGCTTTTTTCCACCAAAAAATGATACGTTGTAGCAGGAGCAGCAGAAGCGTGCTGGGATTTTATGTTCAGGATTAGTTACAACTAACGCGCATGAATGGATTAACGAGATTCTACAAAACTTCTAATTTGCCACCCTCCAAAAGCATTTTCTAAATACGCTACTGGATACACTAAAAGTTTTAACAAATCCAAAGCTATTAAAGAGAAAATACAGTAGATCCAGTTACAAAGTATTAGTTGAAAATTTTGTCAAAAATTAACTAAGTTCTCTGCCGACGCATTTGTTGTTTATAATATTGTTTATACAGCTTTTATTGTCTCCGGTAAAATTTTATTTTTAGGAGTTAGCAGCTTAACACTCTTAACCGACGATATGTTAGTATCAAATTTACTGTCGATTAACTGTATTTTAACCATTGAATATCAACTTCAATGTTCTAAAACCCAAAAATATGCAAAATCTAAAATAGCATCAATAAAAAAAATTGCAGAATTTAAAATGGCTCCCAAATATCACGCATACGCAATACGAAGTGCCCCAATATCTTAAAATCAAGTTCATATAATTTACCAACATTGATACAAATTTCATGCTTTTATCACAAAATGCACAATTATTTTACTATGCCGCCCCACTATTTAAAAACAAAATTATTTTTTTGAATGTTAATTTTGGAAAATTGTAAATATTGTATAAAGTAACATCTCAATATATAATGTATTTTAAACTAGGTATACATGACTGCTAAAAGATGAAGCCAGCAGTTCATCCCACATTAATATTATTACATTAATTACATTAACAATCCGCATTAAAAAATTGCATTATTAACCAGCTTTAACATTGAGTTTGCTAGAATACAGCTTGGGTGAAAATATCTACCTCTTGATAAAAATTTATTAATAAAGCTTAGTGCGGTACATGTTAACATAACTAGCAAAAACGGATTTTAGATAAACAACATAATGCAAACAGTTTTCGTTAATACATGTAGATCTTTTTATCAACTAGCTAAATTAATTAAATCTGGAAGTCAATCAAGTTTCAATGAAGACTTAAATTTTCACAAGCTTGTTGGTTTATTCAAACTGTCCTGATATTGTTCATAATTTATGCTCAGTCTTGTCTCTACACAATTGTGGATTTTACTTATGATGATATTTGAAATCCCATTTTTTTCTAATTCCTTATCTCTAAAGTGATTTAATGTAATCTGTAGTTGAAGAAAGTAAAATAGTTTGCAGCTATAATTTTGATATTTCTAGTGTCCATATACGATAAAAAATTTTTGAAAAACAAATTAAAATCAGTAGAATAAAAACATTAAAATTTTGAGTAATTGGGGAGTCGTAATAATTTAGGTAAATAAAACCTCGCGTTTTGTTGATTTTATTAAAAATTTTACTATAATGGCAGCCACTATATCATATTTTATGAGAACTTACTTTGACAAATATATCTACACAGTACCTACATTGTGTAGTGAGTTATCACAAACATTTAGACAAATGAAGTACATTTTTCAGACAATAGAGATTAAAAAATTCTTATTTGATATATTTATGTTTTTGATAAAAAGTCTGCAATTATTGTTACTCAAAGTATACACACTGCTATTACAGCAATTTAGAAAAAAATCAATTGGGAGATTTTGGGCTTTTTTTCCGTTAATTTAAATTAAAAATGTTTGAGCAAAACATAATAAGTATATACGTATATACAAGGTGTTTTTATAAAAGTTTGCTAAATTTTCGAATATTTAAGTTAAGTAAAATAGTTATTTATGAACAATAATAATTAATTTAATAAATGTCTGTTGCAAATGCAAGAAGAAGAAAATTAGTTATTATCGCCTTCGCTATATGAAAGCTAAGCATTTTCAATTACATCAAATGTTTTATGAAATTTTAACTGTCAATATTAAAAATTGAGTTTTGGACTTTTAAAATCGTTTTCTGTGCGTTATATAATACAGTAAGTATTAAAAAAAGTAATTCAACTTTTTTCTAGCTGGGAGTTGAAATTTAGAAGGTAATTTAGAAGAAATAAGACTTTGAAGTTGGAACCACCAACTTAAAACTATTATCAATATTAATAAATAATAATAAACAACATGTAACTTTTAGTGACTCTTAAAATTTGCCATTATTTCCTTAAAACTTTTTGGAAAAGTATGTATGTGTTGAAAATAATATATTATACATTAAGGAAGAGAACGCATGATTATTCTCGAGGTGTAAATTTGAATCCAATGAGAATACCGAGAGAATATCGATGTTTTTTCACGCAGTGTATAAATAAATAATATATGAATTAGTAAATTAATTAATACTATTCCACCACCAGATGTCAATTTGAAGTTTACCACTTTTTATCGTAGGTTAATATTTACATTTGATTAATTTATCCATCAATGATTAAATGAATTGACAAATGAGAAGCCGTAATAATTATAATGAAAACTTTTGGGGATATTATAATTTTCAGAGAATAATATGCTAGTAATATCGCAATGTTTGCAATTGAATTATTGACGTCTACTCCTAGGTGGCTTGTAAAAACTTATTTATATAAATATTTAAAAATTATTACAAAATAGAAGATTTGCAGAATTTTAAATAAAATAGAAACTTTCTACCGAAGTTTAGAATTTAAAGAATGTTTACAAGTTTATTCCCATTTCTTCTGAACACCTTATATAAATACTATATAATCCATTATGTCAAACTATTTATCTTAAGTCCGGAGTTTTGTATACAGATTGGAAGCGAACATTTTGACCATACATTATGAAGTATTTAATACCAATTAATTAAAATCATATCAATATTTTAGAAAACCCAAAAAATGCACTAAACACTTTTTAGAACTAAAATGTTAATGAAACATTAATTAAAAGCAAATTGTTAGCAACGTACTTACAAGGATATAAGCTAAAATTGTATAATCTAGAAATTTATTTTATAGTTATTTTTTATACAAGACGAACTTTTACCGTTGGGCGCGTATAACATTCAATTTTAATCCATAGTTGATGTTAAAGCAAAATAATATAAGAAATCTCAAGTAAAATCTAAATTGTTAACTACCAGTTTATATTTTACAACAAATTAAGTACCTAATTATACCCAGTTAGAAAAGAATTGTAAAATTTACTTAAGTTACCAAAAATGTAAATGTCATTATTCATTATTACATTATTAGACAAGAAAAAACATTTTTGTGTGTAAAATTTGGTTTTAGTTTTCAACGTAAACACCTTTTAGCTCGATACACTTAGTCCAACGCGAATCTAGCTTTTGTATCTTCTCCAAAAAATAAGATTGCAGAAACCCTTCAAAATATAAGAGTTTGTTTCAGCTATAACCTCATAGATTTTTTCCCCCAGCCATTTTTTCAAAAAAAGAAGTAATCGCTGGGCGCTATATTTGGCGAATATGGTGGTTGCGGAAGCAATTCGTATCTTAACTCATTGAATTTTGCCATGGCGAAGACGCAAGTATATACGCGTTTTTTTTTCTTAATCGAAGAGAAATTTTTTCTTCACCAAATGCGGATTTTTTCTTTTACAGCATGGTTGAAGCCGTTCAATAAATTGGCGCAATACTCTCAATTAATTGTTTTACCTTTTTTTCGGCCGTTTTGTCCAATCGACATGAAGTGGTAACCTCACTTGGACGACCTGCACGATCTTTACCTAAAATGCTTGTATGACCATGTTTTAATTCAGATGTCCAAAATTTAATTATTGATAACGAAGGTGCAGAGTCCCCATAAGCTTCGCTGAGCTCCATTTTAATCTTTTAATGTTTTTTCAAACATAACAGTAAAAAAAAGAAGAAAAAAATATTTCTTTTTTTCCATTATTGTAAAATTACAAAAGTTGTTCTATTTAAATGGATCATTCACAAACTAAACTACCCAGCAACTTAACCGTTGGACAGTATTGCTGAAAAAGGTTATTTTGACAAAAATATTATTTTTAAAATTTTAGCAGCTCTATTTCTTGCCTAGAGCAGGTACTTATCATACAACCCTCGTACTTTGCACTTTTAATAGTAATATCAGTAAAACGTAAGGACTTGATCTACCTCGTTGTTAAATTGTTACTTTATCTACTCCTACTGTTAAAGTGTCACTTGTTCTATTATTTTTAGTCAAACAAACCGCACTTTAACATCCACCATTGAAAAGTAAGGCGAGTTAAATTTAAAGCTTATATTTAAAACAAAGCTTATATTTCCTTCCATATCTCGTAATTGAATTAGGATCGCAGGAAGATCGAAGGTGATCCATTCAATCATATTAAAAATTTTAGTTTTCATTGTATTGGATAGCTCACCTTCCCACAATCCTAATTTAAATAAAAAAACGTTTCTCAAAATATGCAAAAAAAAACAGTTGAAGATTTTCATCCAATAACGCAAACAAAACCGAAAACGCTTTTATCAATTGGATGTTTCAAAACCCTGTGTTTGCAATTTCAAAGCACAAAGTTTTAGTACTTATTTTTACAAATTTCATTTAATTTCATTTTTTTTTCATGTTTTATAATTTGCACAAAAGTATTGAATTTCATTTACTAATAGAAAGTTTTTTGTTAATTGAAAGGCAATTTTTATTTCACACAACATTTTTGAATATCGCCGTTACAATGTCACGAATTAAAAAAAATTTGATTGATTCTGCATAATAATAAATTTCACAGTTCCGTTAACCTTTCATTTTTGATAACTTAAGTGTCCGTATTTGGCTAAATGCACCAAAATAAGCTACGCCTAACCTCCAATTTATCAAACTCTAGTTATCCCAAACCAAAGAATTATTGCCATAGTTATTGCCAGTTAGAAATAACAGTAAATAGATAAATTGGACCAGGAGGTATTCTAGTCTAGAGGCATGAATTTCGGGCGGTTTTTGAAGCTCTGTACAAACGAAGCAAAAAATATTTGTAATATTCATTTGTTTATCATTTGTTTATTGATATTTTAAGGTTACATAAAAAATTGACCAAAAAAACCCTCAAAATGCACAAAGTGATGAGCTGACAAAGTGAGAGTTCAACAAAAGGGTTTTCTGGCGTGCACGATATCTCAAGTTTTAATGAACCGATTTATTTGAAATTCTTTATAGATGCCGCTATACCATGAACCTTGAAAAAGTAAAAAAAAAGGCGATAGAGGAATGTATGAAAACCCTTCACATTAAATGTCCAATAAATTGGTTCATTAGAACTTGAGATATCGTGCACAACAGTTTTTTTGGACCTCCAGTTCATAACTTTGTGAATTTTGAGTTTTTTCTTCGGTTAATTTTTTATGTAATCTTAAAATATCAATAAAAAATGATAAAAAAATGTATTTATAAAATATTTTTTGTTTCGTTTGTACAGAGCTTCAAAACCCGTCCGAAACTTCATGCCTCTAGACTAGAATATCCCCTTAACGTGTTTATAGGCAAAATAAATAATATCAGAAACTATTCAAATTGCAATATTTTGGAAGTTTTTAGTAAAACATCCCTAATTAAATTGTAGGCATTGAATCTAATTATTATTAATTGAATATCTACCTAGGATATATTTTTAATATTTTTTCAAAACTTTTGACATTGATAGAAATTATAGAATGGAAATGTACTCTACCTTAATTAATTATGTATGGAAAACTTTCAAAAAAATGCAATTTGATTATAAAGCAAAAATTACGTTTTTAAAACGTAACAAGTAGCATTCGGTTCAAATTTACATTAAAAATAGAAACTCATTGTCAGCTAGTTTAGTAATTTATTCTTCGTACAAACTCAATTTATTTGTCATTGTAAGATATAATAAAATTATGTGCTCCGTAAAACATTTCATTTTTGAAATGTGAAAACAGTGCGAGGTACAAAAATACAATAATTTCTTGGTACATCAAATGTTATGAAATATGGTAGATAATACAATAATATACTTATATCTTCAAGTAACTAATAAAGCTCTACACAATGTATTATCTCTGTTAAAACTTGGGGAAAAACATTCGAAAAAAATAATATCCGGAGTAGTTTTGAATTGTAATTGACAAAGCGTAATGGTTAAATTACTAATGTTAGTAAACGCAAAATTTAATAAAAGCGCTGCCTGAGCTTTACGGTTTTTCGGCTTAGCAAACTTTTCTGTTAATAAAAAGAGCTTAATATTTGACGCTAATGATTACGTTGTCTTTAGGGTAGGGTAATAAGGCATTGCTCTAAGATTCACAATTCTACAAAAATTCTACTTGATCAAAGCACTGATAAGCACAGTGGTTTATTAATGTTTGGTTCTTTGATTTACTTTTGTCATTAATTAATTAATTATTAGTTAATTTATAGCTAGTTTGTTAATTTTATTATTCAATGTATAATCTGAAAAGCAAAACAAAAAAAAGTAAATATCGAGTTTAATATTAGTGAAATGTTTTCTTTTAAAAATTAAATTAAAATTAACTGTTAGGTACTATTAATTAAATAAAACTTAGAGATGTATATATTGTGATGCATTTTTTAATGAATTGGATGGTATAAATAGTAGCTATGTGTAATTTTTTTCTAAAAGTTCTATTTTGCAATACTTATAAATATCGGAACTCCAAAGTGTTCCAAAGGATGAATTCCAAATTTCTTTTAAGGAATTTTAATGACTTCCAGACAGAATCACTTTTTTCAAGTTTTCCAAATGAAAATTTTGCAATTTAATGAGATTTTAATTGTCAACCATGGAATAATATTATTTAAATTATTAAATACTTTATTTATTTTTTTAAATGTAATTTTTTAATGATTTCAGAAGAAAGTCTCCACTACAATAAACTCAGAAAAATATAAGTATTATTTCAAAAAATTATTTGCTATTGGGACATAGCAGTTGAAATCGAGATTAAATACTTTTTTAATTTAAATCTGCCATAAGTATATATTTTTAAGTATTTTTTGTCAGTATTTTAAAAAATATTATTATACTTTTACTTTTACATACAACTTTACCTTAATTAATGGCTGAAGAGATGACGCATAAGTATTATTGAGGTTTAATCCAAATATAAAATTTTAAATAAAACAGGCAGTCGTACAAACTTCAGCTTCCAAACTCAAATAACAAAAAATTTGTGTATTTAATCAAATGTTTTTAGTATCAAACATTATGTAGTAAGTGGAACATTATAGCTCTTAAACTAATATTGTCCAAGTGTAAACCATTACGTTAAACACTTTTTCAAGCAAATCCCAAAATTGTTGATTGCGCTTCGGCAGGTTGTTTCCCAGAAAATTTTTATGTCTTGCTCGATATTTCCTTTTAACTTCAGTACCTATATATCCATAGTTACTAATGTAAGCTCTGATCTTTAGACATTTTCTTTGGTATATCTCTTTTCAATATCAATTTATTGGGAAAAATAAATTTAAAAATAGATATAGATGTATTTGATGCACGAGAAATTGCTCCATTCTGTTAAAACATTTTCTGATGATTGTGAAAATACGTTGCGATGAAGCCCTGGGTAAATTTAACGGTATCCGGACGTTTGATCCCCGGACGATTGGTCCCTTGGCGATTGGTCCTCGGACGATTGGTCCAGCGAACGATTGATCCAGCGGACGATTGATCCCCGGACGATTGGTCCAGCGGACGATTGATCCCCGGACGATTGATCCCCGGATGATTGATCCCCAGACTATTGATTCCTGGGAGATTCCAGAAATTGCCCCCCCCCCCGGGGGGAGGGGGGGGGGGAATAATAAATAATCAGATTATGAATGTTTTTATTATGATTATTGTTCGATTAAAAATAAAATTTGTAACGATTTCCACTCTTATATTTATTAAGTAACAATATTTAAAATAACAAAAAAATTTAGTTGTGTCACAAATGCGCAATTGCACGAAGATACGTCAATACATTTGTTCGTCCGTATTCGTCAACAGCACGTTTAACTCTGGAATTTTTGACACCCATTTCTTGAGTTCCAGCAGTTCCTTGCAGGAATGCTGCCTTTTGTTTCCGGAAGTTTCCAACAGCACGTTTAACTCTTACACGAACCACATTGTAGGATGACTGCACATAAATATAGATTGAAGCGCGTGATGCCAGCCTTCGACGATATTTGTGGTTCGTGTAATTCCGTCACCCGCAGACTCGTACTGATTCCACATTTGGATTGGAAACGTTGCTGCACCATAAGTTTCACCTCTACCTCGTAATAGCCGACTTCTAATATAAGTATGTTCAAAGTAGGACAAAAGCTCGTTCACTCTTTCGTGTTCCGGCATTTCCTCAACTAGCAAGTCAAATGATTCACCAACATCGTCAACTGGTACATGTGCGAGTGCCGATAAACATCGAACACTGCTTCGAAACACATCATCGCTTTCGTATGCGGCCTTCATACCCAACTCATTGACCTTGCGCAAAACACTTTGGTTCAGATGAAAGTAACATCCTGTTATTGTTGCTTCTGAATAACCATCAGTAAATGCTCCCGTTGCGGCGAACTCGAAATCGATTAAGATCCTTTAGGGTGATGGTCCGGGGATCAAACGTCCGGGACCAATCGTCCGGGGATCAAACGTCCGGGGACCAAACGTCCTAGAATCATTTGTTTATTAATATATTGAACCGCTCAGGTTACCAAAAAATTTATTGAAAGCTGCTCCACGGTGTATGAAGACTGAGCTAAAACATTAAGAACTGATGAAAATATAAAGCGCATTCGAGATTCGAGTAGACGATAATCCCGAAATGTCTACACATAAACGATCTGCTGTGTTAAATTGATTCTAGGACGTTTGGTCCCCGGACGTTTGATCCCCGGACGATTGGTCCCGGACGATGGAGCAGCTTTCAATAAATTTTTTGGTAACCTGAGCGGTTCAATATTAATAAACAAATATAAGTACTATGTTCTTGATATTTACGCAATTTAATATATCTTTAAATTATTGTTTTGGTAAAAAATTCGTAGAGAATACCAGAGCTGGAATCAGATTAAAAATCTTTAGTGACTTAATTTATAAGAATCGAGTTTACGTTTATGACTCACCTCCGTCCTGAGTTTTTGTCATAACTTAAACAAAACTGAAATCAGTAAAGGATCACCCGGTATTAAAAGATGGGCTTGGTATTTCAAATACATTTTTTTAAAACTCATTTGTATATTTGAAATATAAATTACAAAATCTATTGTAAATTATATTATATAAACATAAAATATTGAAGTTTTCGATTTTTTACTACCATAACTAATGTATTTTTAAATAAATAAATAAAGGGATATTTTATTCACAGAAAAGCGTTCCGTTATTGTTCCAGTTAGTTATACCAGCACCTAGGGCTTTTCACACAATAATATACAGGGTGACCCAGACCACCCGTATCAGTACTTTTTTTCAAAAACGGTAAGTCGTAGAGAGTTGGGCTAAAAAAATTTATTACAAAAGCCCTAATGACGAATCTAATGGTGATATTATTATTTCCGGGAAAAGTCGGCATCCAGAGTAGTTTGCTCCAGAAAGTCCAGAAATCCAGAATTTTAAATGGCACCATATGTCGAAAATGGTATCGTTGGAAAGCTCTTTAAAAAATAAGCAAGTTTTGTAGGAAATTTTTTTTTGTTACTCCCACCCCTTTTAAGTTATATTCGACTTAAGTGATTAAGTTATTATTTTGATTATTTTGACTTTATTTTAAAAATTGGCATTCAAAATCTAGCTATCGGGTTAGACAATAATTAGATAATAAACCAGAGGAGCTCAACAGTGTTTAGAAGTAAATGAAAGACATTTTGAACACTTGTGACATTACTCTAACGCGGTAGCTGGATTTCAAGTGCTGACTTTTAAAATTAAGTTCGTTATAAGAAATTGAAATTTAATAATTTCAAGTGAATATAACTTAAAAGAGGTGGGAGTAATAAAAATTTTTTTCCTACAAAACTTGCTTATTTTTTAAAGAGCTTTCCAACGATACCACTTTTGACATATGGTGCCATTTAAAATTCTGGATTTTTGGACTTTCTAGAGCAAACTACTCTGGATGCCGACTTTTCCCGGAAATAATAATATCACCATTAGATTCGTCATTAGGGCTTTTGTAATAAATTTTTTTAGCCCAACTCTATACGACTTACCGTTGTTGAAAATAAGTACTGATACGGGTGGTCTGGGTCACCCTGTATAAACCGAGTTTACTCAGTGTATGGAGAACTTTGTCATTACATAGGCAAGACAAACTTTATCATAATTAATTTTCCCACCAGTTTACAATTTTTTCAAAAACCGCCAAAAATTTTATTTTTCTAAAGCCATAGCAGTACAGTCATATCAGTGAACAAAACATAAAAAAATCAAAATTTGTAAGTGGAACTTTTTTTAATGTTTTTCGTATTAGGATATTATAGTCAAACAGATTTTATATTTCCGGCTTTTCCAAAGATCGCTGAAGATATGTTAGCACGGCAAAAGTAATAAATTGATTTTTCGACTATAACTCGACAGCAAATATAATTTTACGCTTTAATGCAATAAAATTTGCTACCAAAAAGTTACTTTGGATTTTTTCTGAAGAATCGATACTTTTGGAGCTGGGCCGCTTAAAGTTGATGGAATTGTGTCAATCTTATTTCGGTGTTGCGCGATAAACTTGAAATAGTAGGATTTTCCTGATACAAGCTTATGAAGATTTTGATTATCTGATCAATCACACTGCAATAAAATTCTCTCACGATTGAAATTTAGTAAAAGTGGTTGGTGAAGTCGTCAAACTATTAATGTTTTGACAGCTTTGACTTCTTCTCCGTCTAATGTTTATTTGTTGTAGCGAAGAAAATAGATAATTCTGCAAATCAATAAGTTTAAAATAAATTCCAAAGTTTCAATTTTTTTTTCCTATATATAATTTGGATTTATAATGTTTTACGATTTTGTCGATTACTTAGGATTAGTTGTAATTTGATGTTATAATTCATTTATTAATTTAAAAAAGAAGATTTTTCTCTAATTCTCAATTGACAAAAATTATATTTGTTTAGAATAGGTAATAAACTCTGTAGTTTTTGTAATATAATACTGCTTATTTTCTTATATTATCTTATAATCGCTTACTGCTATGCACAATAATTAAGTATTATTTAAATTATTAGAAGTTATTAATTAAAGCTTAAAATGTCAATTAGACGTTTATAAATTTGGTAGACCCACCTAATTATAAATGCTATATATCTGAGCCGGCGCCGTAAAGTTTGTTTCTTGACTAGGGGGCGTCGGTCGGCGTCGCAGTTTCAGCCTTGCTTTTTACCAGTCAGGTACAAGCTGCTTAACACCGGGACGCCGAATTAAATTCAAATTTAATTTTAACTGATGTATTAATTAAAGTGAACATTTATCATGTTTTAAAATTAATAAGCGAAATTGTTGTAATTAATCAAAATATGCTGTGGATTAAGCAATTGGTAAGTTTCTGATTTTGCAATTTTTAAATTTCAATATTTAATAATTTGAACCTATACTTATTTTGATTTTTAAATCTATGTATTGTGCGTATTGCATTATCGAACTGATACATGCGATCATTTAAGTAGAAATCTAATGTTAAAAAGCGATTAGTTATTTATTTGTGTTCAACTGATTCCTTTGATAAACAATAAAGCAAAACATAGTTATTTCAGTAGATTCTGTAAAACATAACAATTCGCTTCAAGCTCTAAGAGATCGAAAGTAGTGTTTTGATAATTTAGTGAGCTCAAATACATTATTTATGATAACGTTTTTGACAAACATTTAATATATTACATAGGATAATATGCTTATTACACAAAAATATTTTCTATAATTCACAACATTATAATTAAATTTTTCCATTGTGTTTACCATTTAAATGTAAGGATTTGTATATAAAGGTAACATAAAGAAGTCGATTTAGTATTTCACAACAAATCGAAATTTATTTACAATACTATAGTGTTAACTAAAGTCAACACGGGGTTGAAAGTAATTATTATTTGAATGGCCAGGTTTGGTATTTTAAGCTTAACAAAAAGAAAATATTGTCGTTTGCTGTAAAATCTTTGTGAAAAAATTATTTTGCTATTACCTACCTATGTTTATTGTTTTGAAGATTTTCAATTGTTTTCTTTTAGATTTAATCATATTCATACATTAATTACTTTTGGAAAATACCATATTTTCACTAAGATGTGGAATTTAACAATTGGTAGATAGCGGAGTTTCCAAAATTCTTTAAACGGAAAATAGTGGAAATAGATTTGGTAAATCATATTTACATTTTTGCTGCTAGGAGTTCTATTTGGGTAGATAATAGTTATAAATTGGAACGAATTCATCAACATCACTTTATGAGAAATTAATTGTATGATAGATTTAAGTTCACAGTTAACACGAAACCCAACCCCGACATACAATCTGCAGTTTAACACAGTTAATTTACTTTCTTCTTTGCTTTTTCATGTTATTTTACCATACTTGGTTGTTTTACCATGTTATAAATAAAAATAATTAACATGCTTTGCAGACTTAGAGCATATTACAACATAATGAATGCAAGTTATTGGCTAAAAACCAGCAGCTGCACTCGGCACACCATTAACGATTTGGCTGACAGCTACTTTGATAATATACATACATTTTTGGTTGAATTATTTTCTTTTTCCAGTATCTTTCAGGGAATTAATGGATGAAACTGAAGTAAAAAGTTTTGTTACCTTACATAATTAGAATTTCATTAGTGCAGGCGATAGAGGTTAGGCTTAGAAGATTTACTTGGCATTAAAACGTTAGATTGGGTATTAATAATTTTAATTAATGTTTGCAAATTAGATTTGCGCACTCATGTCTATTTTTCACTTTATATTTACTATACAATATAATAATAAGCAATGGTCTTGATTACTATTTTTACAAATGAATTTTTCTCTTTTGAGCTTCAAGCTAGTGTGCAATGGGTTGTTTTGGGTGAACATAGTTTGTTGATTAGAATTGTTGCAAGAATTGCATATAATTTTGTATTGCTAAATAGGGTTGCTTTCCTATATCGTAATTGATGATTCTGCTATTGTTGATCTATGCAAATGGTTCATTTAATTGCTGGAAATATATATTTAACAATTAACAATAGTTTTAAGTATGGCCTACCTTCTGGCATCTATAACATTGAGGAGTGTTACTTTGTTTGTTTCTCGATGAATGGAAGTCAGGGGATTTATCTTGAAGATGATTTTTGCCGCTTTCGTGACATCGACGATGCAATTGCAATTAGGATTGGAAGAATATGATTGTTTATTTTTTGTTGTATAGTTGCTCTCAGTTCAAGGGGCCTACCTAAATATAATGAGCCATCGCCACCATACTAGAAGATCATCTACTGCAACAAATACGAATGAATTCAACTTTTTAACCATCAGAATTTTTTCTAATATTTATAATTATTTAATCATAATTTTACACCTATTATTTGTTAACTAAGAAGAAAACTAAAATAATAAAAAATTAAAGAATCTCAAAAGAAAATATCAAGTTTTACAAGTATCTATCTCTCGCAGAGTAATTGTTGTTACTTGTTTTGAGTTAGTGCAATAGTTTCATTTTGATATAGTGTTCTGACACCGTAATAGATGTAAATAGTCTTACATTCCACATTTACTAACAAGTTTAACATAGTAATATAGCAAAGGAAAAGTAAGAAGTGCTGTATAAAATTGAATCAAAATAATGACTACTAATTTATAAAATAATAAGGTAGTGTTGATTGAAAAAGTAGTGAAATTTATTATCAAACTCGAACCACCTGAGGGTTTCCTGATTATTTATTAGTAACTCAGTATAACAGTTAATCTTTGTCATTATTTATTTTATTAATAAAAAATTTAAAAAATAAGCGTTAACGTTAACTTATGCTTAATTAATTATTGTAAAATTATTACAAGATATAGTTATCTTTTTTTCTAAATAATAATTAGATTGAAATATGTTTGATACCGATACATACCAGAAAAATGTTATTGAAAGTATTTGAACCAGGAGTATAGCAGGAATTAGTTCAATCCAAAAAAATTTTTGCGCAGATGCAATGTAAGTTATACTTATTGCAGTCAATGAAAAATCCATAGTAATAATTTCTACAGAAAATATATTATAAACTAATTAATTATTGTTTTAATTTATTGATTTCTTACTGATTCAATTAGTTAAATATTTTCAGATTAGTCAAAAAATTTTAACAAAAATTATATTATTGCATCTTCAGTATAGTTCTAGCATAAAATTCCACTCTGTTTTTACTTTTATTTCTATGATATTTATACTCAAACTTTATGAAAATTTATGCTTCTTTAAATATACCTTATATAATTATACTATAATATAATACTTTGAGAAAGTTAACTTACAATATTTAATTTATATTGTACAAACAGATATTTTCATCTCTGTAAAGTTTTAGGAGAATCAAGTTCAGCAGTAAATAATACAAGGAAAAATTTAAATTTCCTTTTTGATATAAGTTATTTATTATTTATGTAGTGTTAAAAACCATTTTTGGGTTTTTCCCTTATTATTGAAATTTTAACCCTTCTTTTGTCGACTTATGTCTGGCGACAGTTTTTAATAGCCTTTCTTGGAAGTTTTTACCTTTCGGGTATTTGGCATTGTAATTGCATTCTCCCTCCTCCTGTTGGGGATAATTTTGTATTTTAATTTTAAGATTTTGAAGTAATTTTAACCAGTTGGTTGTTAAGCTTCGCCGAGAAAGCATCTTTAAATAAAACACCGAACTCCGGCACTTGTACATATGTATAATAAATAGTTTTTAACAATTTACGTAAGTGTCGTTATTCAAGGTCGCCACAATACAGGTGACGGCTCCAATAAAAAAATTGGAGCTCGAAACAATGGTCCTTCGAGCCGGATTATAAAAATTTATGAAGAAAACAACAAGTCAAATAATTTCGCAAGAACAGGAAGAACGACTCCGCAAATCATTTGGACTCTGATCAAGTCGCTGAGCACTCCCGTTGGAAATTGTCTCATATAGAAAAGGTGCGTTCCATTATTATTTTATTTCCTGTAATTCCTTATTATTAGAATTTTTAAATTGTTTTCTGGTTGTGTCAGAATTGTTATAATTTGTCGCAAAATATTATTTGCCACTATTTCGTATTTACTATATAAATTTTGCTTTGTCTTCAAATTGCTTTTAAATTTTATTTTTTAAAATTATTATTACTTCTCGTTAAATTATGGCGGAAGAATCATTACGCGAATTAAGGGCAAAACGAGGTAGCATAAAAGGGCAACTTACGCGACTTAAAAGTTATGTAGACAAACTTAACAATAAAAATATTGATATAACGCAAATTGAAACTCGGTTGAGTGCCTATCAACCTTTAATCGGTGAATTCGAAACTATACAAATTCAAATTGAATTAGCTAGCGAAGATGCCGATTTTGAAGTAGAAGAAAGACAGGAATTTGAAGATTCATATTTTAATATAATATCACGATTAAAATCGTTAATAAAAGATCATTCAAATCGTCATTCAACTTCGCAAAGCACTAGTAACGTTTCAAATGAAAATCGCGAACAAGCCGCGAGTGCCATTTCTGGTACCAATCATTTAAACTCAATTCGATTGCCGAAACTTGAGCTTCCTACGTTTGACGGTTCATACGATAAATATATGTTCTTTCGCGACACTTTCGAATCTGTTATTAACCAAAACGCTTCCATTTCACCTTCTCAGAAATTTCAATATTTAAGAAGCGTTTTAAAAGGCGAAGCCAGGGGATTAGTAGAATCATTAGAAATATCCGATTCAAATTACGATATCGCTTGGAAGTTAATTCGCGACCGTTATAACGATGAGAAACAGATTATCAATAATCACGTCCAAGCATTATTTAATTTACCTAGCATTCACAAAGAATCCCATAAAGCGGTAAGGCAATTAACAAATGGGTTTTCCAAGCATCTTCGGGCGTTGCAGGTACTTAACCAACCAGTAGATACCTGGGACACTCTTATTGTATTTTTGATTGTCGGTAAACTTGATGACGAAACGAGACGTGCGTGGGAAGTGGAAAATTCAAAATTAAAGTCGGTTGCTAAATTAAGCGAATTAACGGAGTTTTTAAATGAGCGTTGCAAATTTTTAGAAAAAACAGGTAATAAACCTAGTACGAAATTAACAGGAAAAAAGGAAAAGGTCAAGGTATTCAATAGTATTACTACCGAGCCAACTCGTTGTTACAGCTGTAAAGGGGATCACTCATTATATAATTGTGAAAATTTCTTAAACTTAGATCCCAGCGCGAGATTTGAGGAAATCAAGCGAATTAAAATTTGCTCCAATTGTTTCCGAAAAGGACACAATTTTTTTAATTGTCGAGCAAGATCTGGTTGCACTAAATGCAACAAACGGCACAATACCTTGCTGCATGTTGAAATTAATACTAATAATGAAAATATTTCGCGAGCAAATAGTCGTCCTAATGATCAAAACCAGGGTAATGAATCAATTCAACCAATAATAGCCAACACGGCAAGTTGTATTCATTCTCGTGCAGTTCTTGCAACTGCCATAATTAAAATAAGGGATGATAGCGGGGATTTTAAAACTTGTAAGGCGTTGTTAGACTGCGGCTCGCAATCTAATTTTATTACTGAAGCGCTATTAAATAAGTTGCATTTAAAAAGGGAAAAAATAAATTACGTTTCAGTTTCGGGAATAAATAATGTAGCGTCTAAAATTAAGCATAAAACCGAGGTAACGATACGTTCTAACCAAAATTCGTTTGAGAATAAAATTCAATGCTTAATTATTCCGAAAATCGCTGAAATTATACCGTCAAAATCTTTAGAAAATATACGTATACCTAATAATATCAAATTAGCCGAACCAAATTTTAATGTCTATAGCGATATCGATATATTACTAGGAGCGGGTATTTTTTGGAGTTTGATGTGTGTAGGGCAAATCAAATTGGGAAGGGATATGCCCTTCATTCAAAAAACTCAATTAGGGTGGGTGATAACGGGTCCAATTCCGCAAAGTCAACCTAACAATATATTGTGTACCTTAAACAATACAATTTTACGCAAAGAACTCGAGAGGTTTTGGACCATAGAGGAATATTCCGACCACAAGGCCCTGAATGTCGAAGAAACGGCGTTCGAAAAACATTTTGTAAATACAAACAAACGTGATGAAAACGGGCGATTTATCGTGGATATTCCTTTGAAATATCCCATTTCTAAATTAGGTGAATCCAGGTTAGGTGCTTTAAAACGCCTTTATCAGATGGAGCGCAAATTCGCGAAAAATCCCGAATTAAGGGAAAATTATAGTCGATTTATGAATGAATACTTGGAATTAGGCCACATGACCCGACTGGAACGTTATGATGATTTTAATTCTTTTTATCTTCCACATCATATAATTAATAAACCTGATAGTACCAGCACGACTTACCGGGTGGTATTTGACGGCAGCGCCAAATCATCTTCGGGATATTCAATTAATGATTTGCAATTAATAGGAGCTAATATACAAGATGATCTTTTTTCGATTGTTATGCGTTTTAGGAAACATAACATTGTGCTTACTGGGGATGTTACGAAAATGTATCGTCAAATCATTGTTAATGAACAACAGAGGTCGTTACAACGAATATTGTGGCGTTCGCATCCTGAAGATGAAGTTCAGTGTTACGAACTCAATACGGTCACGTATGGTCTAGCGACGTCGTCTTTTATAGCTATCCGTTGTTTGCACCAAGTGGCGAATGATTACGCGAAGATATTTCCTACCGCTAGTAATATTGTAAAGAGAGATTTCTATGTGGACGATCTTCTGACGGGCGGTAAAAATATCACGGAAGTAAAGGAATTGCAGCGCCAAATTACGGAAATTCTTAATTCAGGAGGGTTTCCATTAAACAAATGGGCTTCTAATGATCCCGGCATATTAAGGGAGATTGCTTCATTAAATCCGAACGCGATAATAAATTTGGGCGACAATCATAACTCCAAAATTTTGGGATTGTATTGGAATTCGCGATCAGATACTCTTAGTTTTTCGATAAAAACCGATAATATTAAAGGGAAGGTCACAAAACGGTCGATATTATCCATGATCGCTCAAATTTATGATCCACTTGGACTGCTAAGTCCAGTGGTAATTACAGCAAAGATTGTTTTGCAACGGTTGTGGGAATGCAAGCTCTCTTGGGATGAATCTGTTCCACAAGCCATTCATTCAATTTGGATCAAGTTTTATGATCAACTTCGCGCCATAAACAATGTCGAGTTTG
Source organism: Cantharis flavilabris (assembly GCA_949152465.1). NCBI lineage: Eukaryota > Metazoa > Arthropoda > Insecta > Coleoptera > Cantharidae > Cantharis > Cantharis flavilabris. The sequence continues at coordinate 27,272,358 of OX424439.1, forward strand.
AACGTCAAGCAATATGTGTAAATGCAACTTCCATGGAATTGCATGGATTTGCAGACGCGAGCGAATCGGCATATGGCGCTGTTTTTTATATCAAGTCTCGCGATCATAAAGGTAAATCGCACGTCAGAATTCTTTGTTCAAAAACAAGAGTAGCGCCGTTGAAAAGTGTTACTATCCCTGGCTTAGAACTGTGCGCGGCATTACTATTGGCGCAATTGTATGATAAAATTAACAAAAAATTTGACGCGAATTTCAAAAAATGTTATTTTTGGTCCGATTCGACGATTGTGCTGTCTTGGATACGTTCTTCATCGCGCGACTGGAAGGTATTTGTTTCAAATCGCATAGCGGAAATACAAGGTTTAACCAAAATTGACAATTGGCGATATATAAATACGGCGGAAAATCCAGCGGATTTATTAACACGCGGCATCGAGCCAAGTTCATTTAAAATGTCACAACTTTGGTTCTTGGGACCACCTTGGCTCTTAAAGGAAGAAAAGGAATGGCCCAATAAATTTTATAATCAAGATACTTTTGATGCAGAATGCGCAGCAGAACGTAAACAACCACAAACATGTCTAACAGTATTAGACGGGACGATAGGTTTGGTCGATAGGTATTCCAGTCTGTCGAAACTGCAAAGAGTGGTTGCATATTGTTGTCGCTTTGTGATGAACGCATCTACACCGCAAGAGCAAAGGCAATTTGGGCCTCTCAAGGTCGCGGAATTGAATGAAGCCTTAATTAAACTGATACGCGCTAATCAAACGCAATTCTTCGAAAAGGAATTGAAAGAGTTGAAAAGGAAAGGGGGGGTCGAGAAAAGTAGTAGAATTGTTTCATTGAATCTTTTCTTAGATGACATCGGCGTACTGCGAGTTGGTGGTAGGTTGAATTACGCTGATTATTCATATGATAAAAAATTTCCAATGCTCTTAGATTCGCGAAGTAATCTTACTAAACTTATAGTAAAACATCAACATCTTAGGTCGCTGCATGCTGGACAACAAGCTACATTAGCCGCAGTCCGAGAAAGGTATTGGATCTTATCAGGTCGCAATCTGGTAAAAAAGGTGATTCGCGAATGTCTACCTTGCTTTAGATTTAGTAAATATAATTCGGATTATCTAATGGCTGCTCTTCCGAAAAGTAGATTGACTCCCACTCGATCATTCTTAAATTGCGGTTTGGATTACGCGGGTCCCATTAACGTGCGCGATAGTAAAGCGCGAAAATTTAAAATAACGAAATGTTATATTTGTTTTTCGGATTCAATTCAAAATCATTTATTAAAGTGGCACTTTACCACATAGAAAAGTCACTTTACTATATAGTAATGTCACTGTCAATAAACAACCTACACAAGTACCTACTATGAAATATTTTGAATTAGCAATAACTCAAAAACGGCACTAGATATTGCACAAAATCCGAAAAAATAGTATAAGCAAACCTTGTAAGTAAAGCATTTTTACTAAACTCATTAGCTTTTAAGTTACTCGCTCGCTGCGCTCGCTCGTACTCAAAGGCTAAATTCGTTTAGTAAAACTTTGCTTTACTAAACTTGTTGTTTAATATACTATTATTTATATGTTTTTCCACTAAAGCTAGTCATATCGAGCTTGTAAGTGATTTGTCTACCGAAGCGTTTTTAGCAGCTTTGCGAAGGTTTGTAGCTAGACGCGGCATACCTTCAAATTTGTATTCCGATAACGGTACCAATTTTGTAGGTGCTAAACGGGAATTAAAAAGGTTTTTAAGTAATAAAACCAATGAGTTTCAAAATGCGTTGCACCAAGAAAATATTAATTGGCATATGATACCCCCCCGATCACCTCACTTTGGAGGATTATGGGAAGCGGGAATAAAATCTACCAAGCATCATTTAAAACGGGTTTTGGGTAACGCGATTTTAACGTTTGAAGAATTAATGACAATACTGACACAAGTGGAAGCATGTTTAAATTCTAGGCCTTTATGTCCCTTATCAAATGATCCTTCCGATTTATATCCTTTAACTCCTGCGCATTTTCTAATTGGTGACACTCTCGCGGCTGTACCTGATCAAAATTTGATCGAAGTCAAGGAAAATCGACTTGCCAGATTTCAGCGATGTCAGCAAATTCTTCAGCACTTTTGGACTAGATGGTCGAAAGAATACGTGACTGAAATGCAAGTACGTACCAAATGGAAACAATCCCGCGAAGAGTCGTTAAAACCTGATGCGTTGGTTTTAATTAAGGAGGACAACACACCACCGCTTAAATGGCACATCGGTCGAGTCATCCAGCTCCACCCTGGCAAAGATGCTGTAAATCGCGTCGCCACCGTCCGCACATCCGATGGGACGTATAAGCGTCCAGTGGTAAAATTGTGCGTGTTACCAAGTGATTGACTTTTAATGCGACTATATAGGTATCTAGTGGATTAATCTTGTGTGCGGCTAAGTGAAAAACAATAAACCAATTTAGTGCAAATTTGAGTATTAGTGATGCCAGACAAATTAATTTGAACTTGAAATTTAATTTTTTGTCCATATGCGTGCATTTGTTATTATTTTTTATTATGTTAATTTTATTGTCTCATTTTGATTTTTTTAGTTTTTATTGATTTTGAATTGACTTTTTTTATTGAAAGGATAATAATTGTATTATATCTCTCTATAATTATGTTGTTGAAAACCTGCATGTTTTCAAAAGGGGCGATTATGTTAAAAACCATTTTTGGGTTTTTCCCTTATTATTGAAATTTTAACCCTTCTTTTGTCGACTTATGTCTGGCGACAGTTTTTAATAGCCTTTCTTGGAAGTTTTTACCTTTCGGGTATTTGGCATTGTAATTGCATTCTCCCTCCTCCTGTTGGGGATAATTTTGTATTTTAATTTTAAGATTTTGAAGTAATTTTAACCAGTTGGTTGTTAAGCTTCGCCGAGAAAGCATCTTTAAATAAAACACCGAACTCCGGCACTTGTACATATGTATAATAAATAGTTTTTAACAATTTACGTAAGTGTCGTTATTCAAGGTCGCCACAATACAGGTGACGGCTCCAATAAAAAAATTGGAGCTCGAAACATGTAGATTATAATTAGACACTGCTATTGTAAATATATTATTCATTTTTAAAGTTATAAATAATAATATAATAAAAAACCAAATCTCATCCACATAAACAGATCAAATCAAAGAGGTATCGAGTTAGTTAAAACAAATCTAGAATTTGTCAGCCGACGTTTCGAAAGATTCTATTCACTCCATGTTCAGGACTGATATGGAAACAAAAATTATTGTAATTTTTTGTTTCTATTAGCTAACGATTTTTCTTTGCTATGATGAACTGGAAGGCTTTTTCTATTGATTAAAAAACTTGATTTTTTTTGGCTGGAGGGTCCAATTTAATGATAAACAAAGTTCATCAAAGCAAGTTATTAAAGTCAGATTAACTAGCAGAAGAAGAAACATTTTAATATAATATTAAGTTTCAATAATAAATTGTTACTTTAAACAGTTTTAGTGCTTAACTCTGAGAATAAATAATATAATATAATATAGTTCATTATAATATTGTATGTATTGTAAGATACAAATTTTTATTTGATGTTAATATTTAATAATAAACATAAAATGATAATTAAAGAAAATTTTATCTTAATAAGCTGCTTGAACATTATTGTGTTTGAATTTATTATTTATAATTCATTAATACAGTATCAAACAAGTTGGTATAGGTATTTACATATATTATTGACACTTGACCAGCGGTTATATTCTTACTTCGTACACATATTTATGGTAAATTAAGTTCTTCTGGACAAGACTGTAGCTTACTCTATTATGTTGCCATCATGAAATTATACCCGTATGTCAATTCTGACAAGATGTATATTGACCATGTCTTGAATTACTATAGAAAAGACGAAGACAAGAATTATTCTACATTTGAATACACTTGGCTATGTCAAGTTTTTGAACTTCAAATTCAAAAGGTTTTGAAGTAAATATGACCGTAAACTTCTAAATAAAAAACTCTAATAAAAGATTTCCGTCATTTTAATCTACAAAGTGGATACTTCTCCAATCCCTTTAAGTTTTAAATGGCGAAATAAAAATCTAAATATAAAGAAAAATTTTTTGAAATAACTCAGAAAGTCCACAAAATAACAATTAAGTGATTGATAACTTCATTCACGATCGAACTAAGATTTTTTTACCAACCTTTATTTATGTACTTATACAAAGCTCTGATTGATTTACTTTGTTTACCAACCTAATAAAATATGACAACCAATCGAGCTCTACACCAATCGGGTAGAGCACCATTCTAGTTGCACATCAATTGAGTTGCATTGTATCCATTCACACGTTCACTCACGAAGTTACCATTATAGCATGGTGTTTAAAACAGATAACAAATTAAGAAATTTAATAACAACATGAAATTAAAATGATATATTTTAACAAAATTTTACAAAAACTATTAGAAAACAGCTAGGTATTAGATTATTCTATTCTGTATTAAGTGCAAGAACATTTTGACTGTCATGGATGTTGTAAAGTTTAATCCTTATTTAAAAATGGTAAGAAGTGTAAGGTTTAAATAAGTTTTTCATACAATAGCATTTCTTAATTCGACTCAAACCGTTAATATTTTTATGATGCCATGATATTAAAAGAGATATATCTGAATAGTCAACTTAAATGTTTAAAAACGTTTAGATACTGCATTTCTTAGTCTTTTTTACCATTGTATTTTAGAACTACGTCCTATTATTTCTAACTATAAGCCAAAACGTCTAGTCTTGTCACTTATTGGTTCTGTTAGCACTAGGGATTCATTCGAATAGAGTGCTAACCTAACTAGAAAACGCGAGAATGGATAATAAACTAGGTAGTTAGGCAGCGCAGATAGCAGAACCGAGATTAGAATGTTAAAATCTACAATTATTATGTAGTTCTATCGGAAGTATATGGTTTTTACTACTTTGTATACTGAGTGCATTTAAAATTCTTAATTTAATTAATCATTATTTACAAAAATCGTATAAATTTAATTTAAATGATATGCACTTGGGAATACTTAAGTTGATACCGACTATGGAAAAACGCAAGAGATGATTTTTTAACTTTTTGTGAATTTGCGTTTTATTAAAAACCAAATGTTTACCGGTTTTTGGAAGAAAATAAATCATCAAAACATCTTTACTATACCTCCTAGCGTTATTTCTTTTTCTTGCAATTTACACCCTTTTAAAAGTTTTAAAACCGTGCTTGCGTAACAGCTATATCTAAATGACGATCTAATGATTCAATTTCAGCGCAAGCATATAATAATTATTTCGATTAATGAAAGTGCCAGTGAACTTCATATTGTAAGCATTTATAACTGAATTTAAAAAATACTGATTCGATAAGATATTTTAGCAGTAAATTAGAATTAGATAAATATAATCAAGAATTAAATCATGTAAATTAAAATCGATAAAATAATAAATTAAATATATATAATAGCGCTAAGCTTACATAGCAGTTATCAAATTTATACCAGACAAATAGCAATAAGTGTTAATTTACCAATTAACACCAACCAATTATCAAACAAAAACAAAACGAGTTTAAGCTAAACGTAATTAATTTCTTGAAAACATGATACCGATATCTATTTATCGCTGATTAAGTTTATTTTTAATCTTAAAAGCTATATTACTTATTGTTTAGAATTTCATACAAAATTCATCATATAAATAAAAAATACCAAGAGATTTGCCACTTAATCAAAATGATATTCAGAATTATTGAAATTGCACGCAGACATATCCTGGTCTGGGAAAGTTCTTTCTCAAAAAGAACAGTTTTGTATGATACTTAAAATTAATATACTATGAACGATAATTTTGCGCTATTCATACAAAAAAGTCAAGATGTTTTACAATATAAGCTTTGAATAACTCGTAGAAGATTTTAACAGATTTAATTAATTGAAATGGGTTTGTGAAAGAAGTCACAAGACATATTCGAAAATATCTACCTGTATGATGTCACCCTTTGTTCGCTGTCAACTAAATATGATACAATACTGGTATAATACTCGAGGTACCTTTCAACAAAGTTGAGAAATGTAGATTATCAAATCAAGGCAGCTTTATAACATTCGATCAGTAGATTTACATAGACACTCGCAATATGGTAGTATACAGGTACCGTGAATGAAAAATTGAACGATTTTGAAGTGTAATAAATGTTAATTCTTTTTATTTATTTAAAACAATTTTATTTAATATGTTGTCCTTTATTCTTGTACACTTGTAGACAACGTTTTGGCCAAGATTTTAGCGATCGTTGTATCATTTCCAGAGGAATTCTTATTATCTCACGTTTTATTAACTTTTTAAGCTGATCTATAGTTTCAACTTTTGATTTATTTAGCTGAGATTTTAAATAGCCCCACAAAAAATAATCACAAGGTGAAAGGTCCGGTGATGATGGTGTCCACATATCAGGATGAATATAAGATATGCCGTTCTCTTCAAGAAAATTCAAAGTCTTCTTAGAAGCGTGCGCAGGTGCAGAGTCTTGTTGAAATACCCAATCATCAGCAGGATATAATTTCTTTGCATCGTTCAAAAGAGGCTTTAAACAATTCTTAATGTAATATTCTGAATTAATTTTTGCCCCAGGGTCAACAAAAATTGGCGTTGTGGATCCATAATTTGATATTCCCATGAACACCATAACTCCCTTCGGATGGGACTGTTTTGAGAATACATCCAATTCTCTTGCCGACTGCTCGCGACTCAAGTACTGAATTTTTCGTTGGCCATCAGCATTTGATAGATGGAACCATGCTTCATCGACAGTAATGAATTTTTGCCATTTATTACAATTTAGTAAGTGATATAATCCAAGAGAGCGCTGGTGCCTTTTTTGAATTGTTTCTTCAGAAATGTGATGTCTCCGTGGCTTCTTCATTAATTTTAGGTTTAATTTTTTGTTTAGATTATACCGAATGGTATATTCAGATGTTTTCAACTGATTTGCCATATGTTGTAGTGTCGGAGGATTCGTTTTTAATGCCATTTTCTTTAAATTCAATAATTGTTGATTTGTCAGAGTTGGCTTTTTGCCGCTGCCTTTCTTTCGGATTTTGGATTTATGTTCTGGGATTCCAAATTTTTTATAATTAGAGAGTGTACCTTTCAAAACACAAAAGTTTTGATCTTTACACCTTTTTTGTATCATAGAAAAACTACACCGTTGTTCTAAAAGTTTAAAAATTATGATTTGTTGCTCTTTCGTTAACACCATTTTTGTAACTGACATTTGAAAAAAACAAAATTGGCATCGAAAAGTTTGTATCACACACTCTATGGAAAACTTTGAATTTTGTTAAAAAAATAACTGTCATTGATGAAATTTGAATTTAAATTTGTTCAGTTTTTCATTCACGGTACCTGTATATCCACTAATTCTGAGAAAAAATATTAAATTTTTAGTCAGCACAAAATCTAAATCTAAACATTGTGAGTATATTTTATATAAGTAGTGATGTATGAAACTTAGTTTGGGACTTAGTTTGGGACGAGAAAAAAGTGTGTTTCTTATAGAATCCAAATAAATGGTTAAAAGAACCTGTTTCCAAATTGATTTTGCTTTTTCCAAAAATCTTGCAACTTGAATATCTATACGATATCAAAGCCATGACTACTTAATGTGACATAATGTGACTTGTGATATACTCGTATATAAAGTGATATCACGGCAATCTACAAAAGTTGTCGTTATTAAAAATCTGCAGGATATAGTTGTTGTACATATACTTACCTAATTGAATTGTTTTCCGGTCGTAAAAAATTTTAATTATGGTGAAATTGGTATAACAACTGCAATTAGTATTTATATTTTGCAAACATTTTTTTAAAAAAATTACTTGATGATGAGGTTTGGGGAATATTTGTTTTATTACATATACAATGTATTATATTTTTCAACTTTTGTACATTTTAATTATTAAATTTTTGTGTGCATTTTTTAGAGTTGAATTATTCAATTTTCAGTCTTTTATATATAAAATAATGTTACGTTTGTTTGCTTACAAAGGCAAATAAATTTTAATTAAAGATGGAATGTTAATGTAGTTAATGTACTTTGGAAATAATACAGTACGTAATAATACACCACGTCGGTTTAATTAATTGTAAATCAGTTCCTAATTTTCCAATTTATTTCTTTGGACAGTGTTCCTGTTTTACTCAAATAAACAAAGAAACGGTGAATCATTGAAGTTAATGTTTTAGTGTTATCGACTGCAAAAGTTTTTAATTAAAAATGACAATTAAATTGAATTTAAACTAATGTGGTGTTAATTCTAGAAGTAGTTCCAAAAAAGTTGGAATGTTTCATGTTTGATGAACGAAACAATGGAAAAACCACCAATATAGAAGATCTGGAGGAATTTTCTAAAATTTCTGGGAATGTTGCATTGCTTTCAGTTTCTAAGTTTTAAATTAATATGGCTCTGATGGGCAACGACAATAATAATTATTATCTAACTATAATATGCATAACGTTATCATGGTTTCACTATTATACGAATCTATTAAGGCAACAGTAGAAGAATTGTTTGCAAACATAATTTATTGCACTATTCAGTAACGTAGCCAGGAATTTAGTTCGGAGATGTATAAATGGATTATTTCACATTTCGAATTAAAAATTTCGAGGGGGGTCCCCCTGGCTACGCCACTGGCACTATTAAAGAATAAAAGTGACATTTTACAGTTCAACTTAGCAAAGTGAAATAGACTGGCTAAGCGTTCCATTTATAGTATAAAACTTTCCAAAACAATAATAACAATAATAATAATAATAATAATAAAAATAACTTCAAATTCTCTAAATTTACATTTAAAAGTTTATAAATTTTAATAATATAATTATGTAAGTAGAATATAAGAATAGCAAAGTGTTAAGAATTAGATGGTTGGAGTTAATCCCCCATATTATTCTAATCTCCACATTGTATGTGAGTCCCAAAATAAAAGGAAATATAATAATAATAATTGCTAAATTGCTATGCAGAAAATGTTTCCAAAAAAAATTTTGCATTATCTGGTACTCGAGGTTTATCAAATAAATTTTCTTTTTATTCAGTTTCGAGTTTCAAAAACATTATTATGAAGTAATGAAAAGAGAACGTGAAAAATGCAAGCTTTTATTGATATATTATGTACTTTTACGTAAAATGAATCGCGATATATTATAGCGAAACGTTTTTTGATGAATTTTGGTGAATTACGTTTGGTTGTGACATCAAATGAGAAAAAATATTATAACTAGTAGGTACGTACAAATTTATTGCACCAAACAAAAAGTTTCAATAAACAAACTATCACGTTTTATGGTCACAGTTGTACCATTAAAAGTTTTTTCTATATATTTGCGTTATATTTATTTCTTTTATTAACTTTTGTAGATCCCTATTAACTTTTATGTTTTCTTTATATTTGATTTCGTCGTTTTGCAGTTTAGCGGTTAGAGAAAAATTTATAGCGACTTTTTTTGGATTTGTATTTATTTCTTATTTATAATTTAATTTAAAATGTCATTATCACAAGGGTTGAACGAACTTTGTAGATTTAATATTTATGTAAGTTTTGTCAGTTTAGTATAAACTAAGTAAAATTATAAGTTTCTTCGTAAAAGCATATAAAAGTTTGGCAAAAGTTTTTTCTTTAAGATTCTTGCAAAAAATTATAATTTTCTAACATTAATCCGTGTTGACGAACGTGACCGCTTTCATAATTGTATGGATAACAATATGATTGTGTGTAATACAATATGGAATTTTGATATCATCAGCAACTTCTTCGTGACGTCTGGTTAAATTAATGAGAGAAACATAAAAGCATTTGTTGGGAAAGCTATATCAAAAATTGTTCGAGTTTTCCTACATCTCGATGCTTTGGCTAGCTTCGTTATGTGAATAACAGTTTTCGAGAGCTTGGTAATGTGCATTTTTTTCACACTGTCTACCGTATACCAATGCTCTATTAATTTAAAGTATTGTATATAATTTAAAGCTCATGATACAGTTTCGAGAAAAGGAATGATTTTAAAATTTATGAAAGTGATATCTTTCAAGAAACTAGCTACTTTATTAAATAACATGCTGAGTAATAGATGGCTTCAGGTTCATCTAAACGACCAAACCAGTTGCTGGAGGATATTAAATGATGGTTTACCTCAATGGTCGGTGCTGTCACCGATTTTGTTTGATCTCTATACGAACCATCAACCTGAGACAATATCCGAAAAATTCATTTATGCGGATGATGAAGTTCCCGCTGTCCAATGCAAAACCTTTGACGAAGGTCAAAGAATCTTACATAAAGATCTGTGATCTTTTCCAATATTACAAAACCTGGAGATTAAAACCAAATGCAAGCAAAACGGAAGTGTCGGTCTTTCATCTGAATAACAAAGAAGCTAATTGTGAACTAAATATAGTAATATAAAATCAACAACCCCTGCCATTTAATCCAAACCCAAAGTACCTAGGGGTATTTTTAGATCGATTTCTTACATTCAGACATCGTCTAGAGAAGCTATCTCGGAAAGTTCGTACTAGAGCAAATCTGATTCCAAACTTAGCCGGCACTTCATGGGGAGCAAGTGCAGATACACTGAAGATTTCATCGCTTAGCTTGGCCTTCTCTGCTGCAGAATATTGTTGTGCGGCATGGTATAGAAGCTCCCATATTCATCTTGTGGATACTCAGTTAAATCACACAATGCGAATAAAAAGAGGCTCTGTTTTGTCAACCCCCTTACCGTAGCTTACAACTCTTTGCAATATAGCACCCCCTGACATTCGGAGGAAAAAGGCAATATCACGTTTGGTTAAGAAGATATTACACCTAGAGAACTCCATCCTTTATAACGTCCTGAGAGATACACCCATACATAAGTTAAAATCTAGAGAACCCATTCAAAACTAGCTCAACCAACTGGTTACATTTGATGAAAAAAAAAATAGAAAAAATATTGGTTAAACTCTAAGGTTTTTAAAAATAAACTCATTGAGGATCCAACTGAGAAAGTCGGTTGTTTTAACTTACAAGGAATAGACTGGGTTACCTTAAATCGACTCAGAACTGGACATGGCAGATGTAATTATTTTTTTTAAAAGATGGGGGCTTACCGAATTTTCTGATTGTGACTGCGGATGTACTGATCTAACAATGTCACACACTGTCAATTACTGTCCTAAGATAAATGAGTGATGCTGTATCTGAAAGATCCCCAGATTGGCTAACAAATTTATATCTACAATTGGTACCATGAAAGATAAATAAACCATACGATATAATATATATATATATATAATTAATTCTTAATATATTTGTATTAATATTGTTGCATTTAACAATACGGCAAAGCTGTGAGCCCGTTGATAATCTATTTGTAGTACACCACTGACTGGATTCTAGCTAAATACAATTAAATTTTTGTACTTATACATTTTTACAAGATGAAAAGGACCAGCTGCGATAATATTACCTACTATATGGTGTATATTATTCTACCTTGTAGGTATAGGTATATGAAGTAGCATAGCCTGAAGGAACTTCAGTTTTTAATCACAAAGGCAGCAAGGATTAAAAACGGCAATGTCTCATTAAAACATTTTTACAAAAGAAATGTTAGCCTCTAAGGTGGATTGTACTCTTTTTAGGTTAAAATGAACAAGTAATAAATTAAAACTTCGATATAACAATTTAATTAAACATTAATAAAAACTAATTTATTTTTTAAGGAAATAGCGTTAACCTTCGCTGAATGTTTAAAAATAAAATTGTTTCTATTAATGTTTAATTAACTTGTTATATTGAAATTTTAATTTATTATATTTTATAAGTAAAGAATTTATTAATTTAAAATGAAAATGAATAGACAGAATAAAATAACCAAAAAATAAAATGTACTAAATAAATGATACTTATCTGAAATACTGTATTACGAGAAATTCATAAATTAATTTAAATTTTCGCATTGTTGAAAATATTGTAATAACAGGCCATTAAAATTTAAAATAATTATTATTCTTTATTAATCATGGTTGAACAGAGATCAAATATCCACCTATAGTTTCTCTGATACAAATTTTTATAAATTTTCATCCTGCAGTTTATTTTGTTACAATTAAGTTGATTAATAGCTTAGCGTTATTAAAATTAATCCTCAACTTCTAAGATGTATTAATTTACGTAAACTTGCTAAGGAGAATTATTATTAACTTTATTATTATTAAGTACTAGCGGTATTAACTTGTTACGAAAATTTGGTTTCATTTTATAACTTGATTTAAAATATCATTTTCATATAATTTTTTGTCGTTAAAACATTTTTTGACTATAGTAACTCAAAATTAAAAATTTTTTTTGCATATACTGCATTTTAGTAGAAATCTATAGCTTCAAAATTGAATAAAATTTTTAGTTTTAACTCTGATTTGTTACATTAATATCAAACTGTAATTTAAATTTTGTTAGAAATAGGGGTGCGGTATATGTAGGGTATATGCTTTCATAATAAAATATCTAGTTGGTTACATAAAATTGTTTAAATGTAACAGGTATACATCATTTTAATAACTTCATACCTAAATGAAAACTTTATTAATGGACCTAGACATAATGTCTAAACACTGTCTATGGGAGAAATTTATTAATCTTAATTGGTCTCGAAACACATTAGGAAGCCCCAAGTTAATGTGCGGTATGGCTTGTTAAACAATTACTTGGGGGAACAATTTTTATATTTTATGGTATCGCATCCACAGCCAAACTGGAAGGGTTGTTTACTAAAATTGCAAAAACTAACCTAATCTGTTTTTCCTGTAAATAAAAGTTTTAATTAAACCAATCAACCTATATATCCTTCTGTGTGCAAACTTTAAAAGTATATCGGCGAGTTTCATTTTTACTAGAGTAGCGTATGAATGAAAACTCCAATTTTCCGTATGCCATAGCTAGAAATTTTCCGATTACAAATTAATGTTTAAAATAACAAAAATACATTTACATAAGTTTTAATTTAGGTATTTTCGAAGGAAATCTCTCATTATGTATTTCTTATATAAACACATTAATACTCAAAGAGCAGAGAATGTTCATCGGTTACAATAAAAACTCCGCAAAAACCTTTGCAAAGGGTGCTAAGTTGAAAAGAAGAAGTATGGCACAAAAGATGTAACAATATAAATTTTATAAAGAAAAGGATTCAACTTCTATGATAAAGTAGTATGCAGCTGTCGGGCTCTTGAAAATTAATTTTACATTTTAGTGTTTTTGTGGTCTAAGTTTTCTGTTTTTGATCTCATTCACCGCGTATTGCTTCTTATAAAGAACTAAAAAATAAATTTACGCTTCAGCATACACCTACCATTATAAATTACTACATTATTGAATTCTTCTTAAAAAATTGCTTTATAAGTGCACAATTATTTTTATAACAGAAAGGAAAATTTTTTCCTGAGAAGCAAAAAATTTAGTGTAGGGTTGATAATCATTTTTCATAAGTTTAGATAAAATTTATTATCTTTCACGAAATAATATTATTGAATATTTTTGTACTTGTACCCTGCATAAATAGGACGTGACATGTGAATAAAATAGGTACTTCGGTTTGACATGTTCACTTTTAATTCCGATGTTTTGTTTTTGCAGTTTTAAATTAATTTATAATTATATCCTTGTTCTATTCGGACTTGGTGATAAATTATAGTTGCAAGAAAGATATTAGCGCATATTGTTAAGTGTCCTACATATTGAATAAACTTTTTGCATTAAAATTTAAATAAAGGTTTTGGAATTTCAAAGTATAATCGATTTACACTTAGGATTAATTTACATATGTAAGTATCTTACATATCTAAAGGAAATTTAGATATTCCGACCTTTCTTAAGTGGAAATTGAATTGGGTATATATTGATTAGTGATAAGTGGCCTTTGCCTATACTTAAACTTGTCTAACTAGATTATAAATTAATTCCAAGTTAATGTATAAGGTGCTAACTTCTTGGATAATTATTATAAAAGTTTGGAAAGTTCATATTACCGTAGCGATATGATACTTTGAAGGGTATTTATATTTAGGTTTCAAGAAGACGGTCGCTTGTTATACGACATGCAATTTGAATTTATTTATCTAGAAAATCTGCTTGGACCACCCGTGTGGAAACTGAGATGAGAAATTAGTCAAGTCACAGTTGCAGATGTTTAGTTGAACCTGCTTCTTGAAATTTATAGCGACAACACTAAAATGAAGTAGCTAAAATAACGCATCAGAGCCTCGTTGTTTCAATTTCTACTAAATAAATCAGTTGCGCTTCAAGCCATATACGTCAGAGTATATTCCAAATTTCCCCTAAAACTGTTTTTTAAGTACAACGTACTACATTTATAGATAACTACTAAAGTATTTTGGTCACGTGAGGTGATGAAGAGTTTTGATGATGGCTATAAAATGATCATAGAAAATTCCCTATCGAGTATTGCTGCAAAAGAATCAAAAGTGTATAAAATATTCATTTTAAAAGTGACTTCACTCTATGAATCTTAAATTATATAAAATTTATCAATTTTTTTGTATCTACATCAGTAATACTAATGACCGCATTAAACATTTCAATATGGAATTATCTTTTGTAAATAATTATTACCATCTAGAAACATTGAATAATTTATAACTATTTACATTATAATACATTCCTTAATATTGCTACTATTGGTTGAACATCTACGTTTTTATTTTGTTATGCCTAAATTATATAGTTATTATTATGTATAGATATCAGTGTATAAGCGTAAGTCCTAGCACTCGGATGGGTAACCGAAGAACATGCTTTAGATTTCCCTTCCATTCTGAAAATACTGAAACCTTCCTATTAAACCGACTGATGTAATATGTTGCTATTGGATTTTCATAATATTAAATTTCGTCCAATATTAGATAGAAATCTTGGGATTAGGAACGCAAAATAAAAAACAAATTAATTATATGTCAACGTTTCAGCTCATTTACTGAAGCCATCTTCAAAGACTTTAATATAAAAAACATATTGGTAAATACAAATGATAACATAAATGATTATCTCTTTATTTGTCTTCTAAAAGTAACAAAAATATTTAATGAAATTTTTTATCACATAAATATTTAAAACAACTAAATTAACAAATTAGATTTTTATGACAACGTTCGTCTTTAACAAAAAATAGTCAAAAAAATTTCAAATTTCAACATTTTATTTTTTGTTCTATTAAATTCAAGTTCAAAAATAAACTTTTTTCGCATACTAGACAGAAATGTATTAGTACGTTACTACAAGTTAAATCATTCAGAAATGTGGTAGATTCCTGCATAGCAACACATTACTGCACAGAAACACATTATTGCATAATAAATTTTATTTTCTTCAAATACATTGGTACACAACGTTACAATTATTATTCTTTGAAATTTTTATGATAAATGTTGAATGTACAATTGTTCATGTTAGTAAACAATATACCGCTTGATTGTAAATTACCAGGTGCCAATGACTGCAAATCAGAAAATGAAGTTACAATTTGGTTTAATTACGTTCTCCATTGTCAAAATCTTTGATTTTTTGGCATCATATCCATCATTTTGTCGTTTCAAAAATGCAATAAGCTTTGCATGTTTTGAAATATCCACATTTTCATTTATTTTTACTGTACTCTTAATCATGGAATAAAGAGCCCACAATGTAGAAGCTTTTAGAGACTTGGACTGTAATAATACGAACATATAAGTGTGGAACATATGCCATAACTTATTTTAAGACTAACCTTTTCAAAAAAGTAAGCTAGCATAACATTCTCATCAACTCCATGTGCTTGCTTATTTATTCTCCATTCGCAAAATATCGCATAGCTTCTCGTACCTTTTTTCCCTTGATTTTGCAGGGAGTAAGTTTGAAGATGCCTCTAAAGCTGCTTTTAAAATATCTGAATATTCTTCATTCACATAAACTGTATTCATGTTTGGAAAATAAAAAAATTATTATTTGTGATGTTTATTTACTAAACGATATAATATTGTTTTATGTTGCTATGTTAAGCAACCTTCTAAATTTTTTTTTAAATAAAATTAATTATTTTTTAGAGTTGTCATACATAATATTTTTGACAAACACAATTTTAAAATAACAATTTTTTAATTTTTTTCACATTTCTGTCTAGGATGCGAAAAAATAGTGTACGCAATATGTTTAAGACACTTTCCTAAACTAGATGCGTAATCTACTATTTATCTTTGATGATTTTCAGAAAATTTTTTTCACTAAGGACAATATTAAGCATAATAAATATTTAGAAAAACTATTTTAAAATAGAACGATAGAGTCCTCTTCAAGAACATTTCTCAATAAAATGAACGAAGGTGAATAACCAATTAAGGTTCTCGATAAATTATTATTAATGTACGTAACGAGTTTCGCAAGCCATTCTTGCATTTTCAAATGCCATTTTTAAACTTAAAATACAAACAAGATGTTTGTAAAAAAATCTTGTTTATATTTGAAGAAAATCGTAATTTTCAAAAACTATTTTGTTCCGAGTTGATTAATATTGCAAAAATTTCGTTTAGACAAAATTACATTTTAAAATTACTGGGAAAAGTTATTTAAGTTGTAGTAAAAATACTTTGATAAAGTAACCAATCTTTAAGTTTTCTTTTAAAGCTTCTAACACCCTTTAAAACTTTCAGTTTCCTTTTCCACCATCATAACACGGCGATTTTCAGGTTAGAATTGTTACGCCTTACAGGTACCAAAAGCATTTAATTTATTTACAAAATATCTCTTATCCACTGTATCTCTGTTGCTTTTATCCTTTTAAACACTTGAAATACTTGGTATAACTTCAAACTGGTTGAAAATTGGCTTGCTATGCATAAATTTATTACATCAAAAGTTACAATGACTGAGGTAGATCCAATACACTTTAAAGTGGGTTTATGCACAAGTCGTAAATATTTTTAAAATTACAAAAAAAACAACGAAATTTTCGATTTATAAATATCACATGAAGAAGACAGTATCTTTGTATTTTTAGTATAATCTCAAGTAAATTGATCGTGGAGTTATTTCATTATTAGAAGTTACATTTTAAAAATAGATTATTTTTTAGTAAAATGTAAAATACATATTGTGGAATATTGTATTTACATAAGTTAAATTGCAATATCACCAACATCAATCCTTTCTAATCCAGAAAACGCAGGTTAAAGAATTAATTGTTTATCAATTAATTTTACAGTACTCCATTGTGATGGAGTAAACAAATATTTGAAATAATCTCTGTGATAATGAACAAAACACCTGCACCGATTGACTTTAAAGGACTATTATTTTTAGTATAATGTTCATTGTAAATAATTTATTAGTTTTAAATGAATTTTGGTAATTTAGTAAAAGTTTTTCTAATCTTTTCGAGTAACCAAATTTAAATAATTAGAAGTTTAAAGTTAATCAAGCAAGATAATTACAAATTTGTTAACTCAAGCACCGATTCAAAACTTTATGGATAAGTATATTTAGTAATAATACCAAATATGTAATATTTAAAGCAGCAGAAATATCAAACCTGGGTCCGTTACTTTAGCCCCCCCCAGTTAAAATTTTTGGCCAAAAAGCTAGCTCCCGAATCGATATAGCTAGCACCGGCTAGCACCCTAATATTAAAGCTAGCACCATTACAGTTTTTTCACAAATCCACATTGAAACTGGGGGGGGCTAAAGTAACGCTAGCCCCCCCCCAGTTAATATTTTGGCTCCAAAAGCTAGCTCCCTAATCTATATAGCTAGCACCAGCTAGCACCCAAATATTAGAGCTAGCACCATTACAGTTTTTTCACAAATCCACATTGAAACCGGGGGGGGCTAAAGTAACGCTAGCCCCCCCCGTTAATATTTTGGCTCCAAAAGCTAGCTCCTTAATCTACATAGCTAGCACCAGCTAGCACCAAAATATTAGAGCTAAAAGCATAAAAAGTGGCTTATTGGACGTATATCTACAGGGACAGTTGAGCTCAACAAGATGATGGATGAGGAAAATTTTGCAGAAGAAGACGTTATGGGAAAGCTACATGATAAAAAAAAAATTTTTTGACTTATGGGAGACGACACAACGGAAAATGGGAAATTTATAATGACCTATTAAAAAATAAAGAAGATGTTTCGCCAAGTCAAACAGTCAGGTGTCATTATCTTATCTATACCTTATAAGAGATATCGGAAAATTGTGATTTATTTTCACATAAAGTTGTCTTGTTGATATTTTTTTAAATAAATTTATTTTACTTTGTCTACTATATACAAAGCGATATATTATGATAATTAAGGTTGTATTTATTAACTTTATCGTTTTGTTCTTAAATACATAATGTCATATAAATGACATAATATAGATTAACAATAAGCCATAGCTGTTAAAAAATTGTTAGTCAAGTTTAGAATGGGCGGAGCGTGTGAAATATATCGGATCATGCGCAGTGGAATGAAACATTTAAACATTTTTATCATTTTTATCAAATACTAATTTGTAAAGAAATTGTAATGGTGCTAGCTCTAATATTTTGGTGCTAGCTGGTGCTAGCTATGTAGATTAAGGAGCTAGCTTTTGGAGCCAAAATATTAACGGGGGGGGCTAGCGTTACTTTAGCCCCCCCCGGTTTCAATGTGGATTTGTGAAAAAACTGTAATGGTGCTAGCTCTAATATTTGGGTGCTAGCTGGTGCTAGCTATATAGATTAGGGAGCTAGCTTTTGGAGCCAAAATATTAACTGGGGGGGGGCTAGCGTTACTTTAGCCCCCCCCCAGTTTCAATGTGGATTTGTGAAAAAACTGTAATGGTGCTAGCTTTAATATTAGGGTGCTAGCCGGTGCTAGCTATATCGATTCGGGAGCTAGCTTTTTGGCCAAAAATTTTAACTGGGGGGGGCCAAAGTAACGGACCCATCAAACCTATTGTGTCAGGAAAGAAAAGAAAAGAACTTCTGAACAGTTTACATTGAATTTATTAATATTTCAGTACACAGAATAATTTAAAAAATTTTTGTCCAAAATTTAAACGTTGATAAATAATTAAAACTTGTATATGTATACTACATTTAGCGTTGACTTTGTTCTTGAGCTTCGTACTTTAACTTTTCTTGGGTTATATAAAGTTTATATTTTCAGTTTACGTATGGAATTTCAAAATAAAGATATTGTACGTACTATAGAAGCTAGTAGCTATTATATAAACTAAACTAGTTATATAAATTCTCTTGAAATTTATCCAAGAGATTTCAAATAAATTCTTCTCAACCCTAGGGCACCTAACCTAAATTAAATTGATCTTGTATAACTTAGAAATTTTAATAACAAGATTGTGAACTGACTGCATGAAAAATCAAGTGAATTATTAAATGCTCAAGTTATTTTGTTACATTATAAGCAGCTATAACACAGTGTGTCCAAACAGAAAGCAATATATTTATTATTTAAATCACTCTCCATTTTAGTTTGCTTACTTTTATAATCTCATACTCAGCTGATATTAGGTAGAAACGTGGCCAATTTAATCTGCAAAATTAAAATTTTAATTAAAATTGAATTGCTAAATTAACATTTTGAGTTTTTCATTGACGAATATACAATATAAGAAATAAATGTTAGTTCTAGTTCGGCAGTAAATATAATACAAAACAACAAGTTAATGCTTTTAAAGGTGATATGAATTCTTGATTCTACAACATAATTTTTTTTTTTTTTTTAATAATTTAATATCAACAATCAGAACACTAATACAAAATTACAAAGTTCTATAAGCTGATTTGATGTCCATGTCGTATAGGGAATACGCCCATCAGCGATATCCGCTTTCGAATTTTATTCGCTTATGTAAGAAGATCGTGAGGCCATTTTCTCTTCAGTCGTCTATATATATTTTCCCGGAGAAGATGATCGGTACTAGGATTGGGGTGATCTTGTAATCTTAGATTGTGTTTCTCGGCACGATCTCTAATTTCCTTTATTATGAAGTTGATGTTTAGGTCGTTATGCAGGGTTTCATTTGTTACGTACCATGGCGCATCAACCATCATTCGGAGGGTCTTGGACTGAAATGTCTGTATTAATTTTATATTGGATATACTTGCACAACCCCGTAGCTCTATGCCGAAGGTCCAGATTGGTTTAATGATAATCTTGTATATGAGGACTTTATTTTCAATGGAAAGTATTGATTTTTTTCCAAGAAGCCATTTCATATTTTTGATTTTTAAGTCCATTTGCTTCCTTTTCTTCTTAATGTGCATCTGCCACGTTAGTCTTTTATCGAGGTATAATCCGAGATATTTTACTTCTTCTCTCTGCGGTATTTGTATACCATTAATGTAGATAGGTGGGCACTGCAGCCGATTTAAGGTAAATGTGACGTGTATGGATTTTAACTCGTTCACCCTCATTCTCCACCTAGATATCCAATCTTGAAATAGGAGTAGATGTGTTTGCAACCTTTCGGTTGCTTGTTGTGCATTATTATGTCTTGCCAGGATAGCAGTATCATCTGCAAATGTCGCAATTTCTGTGTTTGTAGTGACAGGCAGGTCAGCGATGTACAGAAGATATAACATTGGACCAAGAACACTTCCTTATGGTACTCCTGATGTTATGGGATAGATATCGGACACTTCATCGTCTTGTTGAACTTGGAAATGACGATTTTGCATGTAAGACTTCAAGACAAGGTAGTAATGATGTGGCAAAGTTTTTTTAATCTTGTATAAAAGTCCCGTATGCCAGACCTTGTCAAATGCCTGTTTTATGTCCAAGAAGGCTGCCGAGCAGAATTGTTTTTCTTCTAGAGTGCTATAGATGGTATGCACTATTCGGTGGCATTGTTGGATGGTTGAATGGTGCTGTCGAAACCCGAACTGGTGCGTTGGTATTATTCTGTTCAGGAGATTGCTATCATGTAAACGTTTAAGGATAATTTTTTCCAGTAGTTTGGAAATGACTGGCAACAAGCTTATTGGTCGGTATGAAGAGGCATCCGTGGGAGGTTTGCCTGGTTTTAAAATTAGAATGATTCTGGCGAATTTTAGTTGCATTGGCCAGTATGACAATCTTAGAATAGAATTAAACAATATTGTCAAGAATTTTATTCCCAAAATAGGTAATTCAGAGAGTACTTTACCATTAATTAAGTCATAGCCTGGAGCCTTAGTCTTCTTTAACCTACTTATTTGTTGTTTGACTTCATTTTTGTTGATTTTTCTTATCGGTGGTGACATCTATAGCGGAGCTTCTAAGAATTCCGCAACTTCAACATCAGGCTCATCAGAATAAGGTTTGAAGACCTCTGAAAGATAACCTGAAAAAAGTTCGGCCTTTTCAGAGTTCGATCGTGCCCAGGAATTATTTGGGTTGCGGAGAGGCGGGATGGTCATTTGAGGTTTTTTAAATCCTTTTGTAGCTTTCCATAGAGAGTGGTCCTTGTTTGATAAGTTTTTTAAGAAGTACTCGAAAGTTTTGTTCTTCACTTCCTTCAGCTTTCTTTTAAGTAGATTTGATAGGCGGTTATATACAGTTTTATCCATAGGATTTGAACTTCGCTGCTATCTTGCTCTAGCTCTTCTCTTTTCTTTTATTATTTCTCTGATTTCCATAGGGACGTTGCATTTATTATTTGTTTTATATTCTGGCGTGTGAGTTGAAGTCCAGCCTGCATTTTGAACTGTCGTTACGAAGTGCTCTGTTGCGTGCTCTAATTCAGCGTTGGTCTTAATGCTTAACGTGAAGTTTAAATTTTGATTTATGTACTCTCTGAAATGATCCCAATTAGTATGTTTATTATAGAGAGTAGGCCTTGATTGCTTTTTAATAATAGTTGCACCAACAGTGAGAATAACTGCGGTGTGGTCCGATGTTAAATCTAAGCTTGATTGCACTTCAGTAAAGTTTGTTGAAATTCCATTGGTTATATAGAAATCTAACAAGTCAGGCAACTTATTAGGATCTGCAGGCCAATAAGATGGTTCACCTGACGAAAAGATGTTGTAGTTGTTGTTGTCAATTACTTGTAAAAGTTCTTTTCCCTTCGTAGTTATCAGTCTAGAGCCCCATGCAGTATGCTTCACGTTGAAGTCGCCACCTGCTATGAATTTCTGGCCAAGCGTTGTAAAGAAAGGTTCTAATTGTTCTTTTTTAATATTGTGTCTGGGAGGACAGTAAATTGCAGATATTTTGATGTGACTATGTAGTTGATTAATTTGGATTGTAGTGGCTTGAAGGAAATCTTTCTCATATTTATTTTCCTCATGATGTATTATTGTTTCTCAAATAATGATAGCAGACCCCCCATGAGCTCTTCCATCAGGATGGTTGGTGTGGTAATACATGAATTTATGATCTTGTAGCCACAAAAATTTGATTTAAGCCCAAAATTCAAGTAATTGTTAATTTATATTTATATGAACCATAATTTTTAGACGCCACAATTATTCAACTTTATTTTATGAGTTAAAGAAAGTTTTGAAATAGATGCCGTACATTTTCAAATGATCTTGCACCATACGGGTCTAGCGTAAGTGTTGCAGCCCCCGGTTTCTACTCCTGCACCAGCAAATATGTACGGCGTTTATGAATAATGAATCTGTATAAGAATGCAAAGCGAATTACACAAATGTCGTACAGTATAATAGATCGCCTATACTGATTCATGATTCATGATGGGTCATTTGACCCCTTAAAATTCTCCATGGGCTTGTAGTCTATTACAGATACCACAGAAAAGAAATGGGGAAATGCAAATTTATTACAACTCATCCAGTCACCCTGTACAATAAAAACAAAAAGTACAAAAATTAAGAGCAGAAAAATAATAAATAAAATATCAAAAATGTTGTTAATTTATTAATTGATTTTTATTCATTATTAACAATTTATGTTAATCGAAATGTGTGATGAAGTTTAAAGTGATACGGTAATTCGTGTGTGAACGAATGCGTCTCATCAAGTAATTAATTACTCTGTTTGTGTGAAATTGACTGAACATCTGTAGACTAGGAGTATTACTATAAATTATTATTATAATGATGTTATCAATTTTAATCTTTTACAAATTACATAAAGTGAGCCATAATAAATAAATCATTTACTTTATAGTTAATAATTTTAACTTCTTCTACATCTACATGTTGTATACACTTTTAGAACTACTTATTTTTAGTACTTTACGTTTTTATGCCTCCATCTAACAAAGTGTATTTATTATTTCCATGCGAACCAGAAATTCTAATCTAGGTAAGTTGCAGAAATTACTGTATTAAAACAACAACTACTGTTACGCTTATATCTTACTACAAAAATGCCCATTCCTTACTAATTTAAGGTTGGAAGTAAGAAAGAGAGTTTTTGGTTTTTGGTCGTAGGTTATAGCAGTTAAAATGCTAGAATGTTATGTCGCAGTGGTGGGTTGAAAACATGATAATATTTTATTTTATATTATCTTTCTTTAATCGCCTAGGCACTAAAGTAATATTGTGCTATCTCTTTTTACTTTAAAAACAATTTATTGCGTTGACGAAATTTTCACAAATGATGTACCTACACAAATAGAAATTTTTAAATTGTTTTCTGAAAAATAAAATTTTGCACACTAATAATGCAGAAAACATAAGAGAATCCAAAAACAAAGTTCTTGTTAGAAGTTACTTGTTATAATAGTACAGGAAGGATAGGAATGACGTTGTTATTTAGAAGTGAAACGTCGCCATATGAAAACCACAATGGCACTAAAAATTTTATTAGTATTTCCTCAAAACGCACTTAGGCAATTTCACCGTATTATAATAAGAAAAACATGTAGCTGGTGTATAAATCTGAAAAGTCGGACGTTTTTCTTTTTATAACATGTATTTTATTACTTTTATTTACAAAATATAAATATTGCAAAGCGACTGATTGGAATTAAAAATATTTATATGCAATAATTATAAATAACTAGAAACTTTCTGGCATTTTTACTAAGTTACTTTTCATTATTACCTTTACATCACTAAAATAAGTATCGAAAACTATTGTTTTCGAACGTTATTGGAAAAAATTAATAACATGACTGTCTGAAATTTAGCTATCATATTATTATGCTTCAGAGAACTCGAATATTATTTTATATTAAATATTTTCGGTATTTTATAAGTTAATATTTAAAAGAACATTTACTATTATTAAAAAGTTTGCAGCAAAATCATATTAATTTTGATGGATTCTATTTCATAACTGTTTTATGCAAATCAAGATTGCAATTCCTTTGGAGAGTGTTTAGATTATCATCAAGATGTGCTTATTTCATTATACCTTTGAAGTTTCTTCTTTGAAAATTAAAAAATTTAATATTACACAATATCTTCCTAATTACGTGGAAACATTAAGGCCAATGGACTAGGGAGAACTTTTGTAGAGAATTTCTTTTAAGCTTATTTCTCAAGAGAACGAAATAAATCAGGTCAACCAGGAATATTACATTGCATGCATGAATGGCGTCGTGTAGAGCATCTCGGCTAAGAAATGTCGAATCCAATAACGAATTAAATTTTACGTGACCCAATACAAACTACACAAAGGGAGCCAAAACAAAATTTTCTACAAGCCACTAAACACAAACTGAAATAGCTACAAATTTAAATTGGAATACAGAAAAGGTTACATCTCACAGTTTTGGGAGAGAAAAGACAAAACAATCTCTTAGCTATTCAATAAATACTTTACTCCAGTTTTGTTACTTTCCTTAGTTAAATTATTTTGATTATTATTCGTTATTTATTTCTCCTCTGTATTGGTTAAATAAGCAAAATGCTTTGAATTTAAATACATTCATCACAAATTATTCCAGAATTTACAATCAGTGCCAGTAATTTTAATTTATGATTAAAAATTTTTGTTTTAAATTTAATATTAATTTATTCGCAGTAGGTATATAAGAAAATAAATTTATATTTTTAAATTCATAGTCATCTTACTTGTGCCTAGTGGGTAATAAGGAATTCTCTAAACTTAAAAGTATCTCCAACCAACGGTTTTATTTGCAAGAATACAATTCTTACGACAATTTATTACTTTTATAGAAATAAAAATTTGGTTAGAGCTAACTGCAGATTGAATAACTAGGCTAAAATATTGAATTAATATTTAAAAATTAACAGATTACATGACATCAACGGTTTAACTAATTTTTACACATACCTGATTTTACATAAATTGTTAGATTATTAACAAGAATGTTACATTGTATGTCGAGTTTTTAGGGCTGATTAAGAAGGGGTGTAAAATATTATTCTAGTTTTTCTAAGTAAAAAAGAATTACATTAAAAAAAAAGTAAATTTACAGTCACCTCAATGTGTTAGCACAGATATACAACAGGAGATGTTGACAACACGCACATAACGATCACTGACAGTTAGCACTCAGTTGAAGACTGTAGTAACGTAGTAATAGCAAAGAAAATTATAAACTGTTAAGGTATAATATTTCAATGCAATAGAGAAACTGAAATATGTTTTAAGTTATACAAAAAGTATTATACATTCAGGAACAACTAAGGTATAAATATAAAATATAAAAATAAGTCTACGGAATAGAACTAATTTTTGTAAAATTTAACCAAACAAATTGTTTATAATATGCTTTTCTGACCTTTAAAATTTTATCGAAAAACTCGATTAGCGTTGTTTTGACAGTTTCATCTACAAACTGTATTAAAAAAAAGTTGATGTCATTATTAATTTGATACAATTATTATTACAAAGTTTAATGATAATTTTTCGTTTTCACTTTGAAATTACTTCATAAATTTTTTTCTATTTGCTTTATTTGTTTTATTTAAAATTTCATCTACATAGATTAGCATACTTTCTGTCATTTAGGTTAGATCCAACACTATAACAATTTAAATCTATTTTAAAGTATGCCGAGTATTTTAAGCGCAATAACCGCATTTTGAATTTGGCAGCTACATTTAATTATAGTAGCAGTTATATTAGAATTTGTATTATATAAAGTTAAACTGATAGTGACAGTGATTTTTTCAAAAACCGATCCTAAATAATTTATGAATTTGATGATTTACAAATAAACCTTTTAAAAATGTGAATTTTTGGAATCCATTATTTATTTTATTTATGTCGTTTCAATGAACTTGCAAAGTACGGAAAATTGGATTGATGTCTACCGCCAAGCTGCCGAGTCCCTACCGGAATATATTCGTTTGCTTAATGATGAATTACTTATTAACTTCGATTGGATTTCAATTTATAATTTCAATTAAATTGTTGTCAAGAATTTCATGGAAAATTTAAAAATATCAAGGTGTAGCGTGCAATTCAAAGTATAAAATAATTGGCTTCTCCAGACTGCTTTCTAAACATTGCAAATATTATGTATGAACTTCTTTAGTCTGCCACTTTATAAAGAAACTTAACTTTTTACATTATGAACAAAAAGTATATTATAACGATATAGAAACTATAAATAGATACAGTCTACACGATCATATTTGTGAACTGCACATTGGTACGCAAATTAGTTTCAAAAGTAAGCAAAATGCTTTCGTTGGTTTATTAAAGGTAAACCATTTCCTTTATATGTAAACAGCAATTTTCAAACAACTAATATATAAGCACAAGAAACTTTGGCAAGTTGGGCTAAACTAATTTATAAAAAACTTCAAGAATTTACACCATTATCTACAAAATTTATCACATCAATTTATATCACGTATATTGAGGTAAGAATAAACTTTTTCCTCAAGTTGGTTAAAATATAACACCTAACAGAAAGAACATAAAAAGAAAATAAATGACGTCTCATAAGATGAACAAATCGATTAAGAGATTTTTACAGATTTCTAAAAAGAAGCACAATTTAGATTTTTTTTGCACATGATACAACATTTCATAAAAGATTCTATAACTTGACAGAATGTTTATGTTCGTATTTACTTCTACAGAAATGTCATCAAAAAGCTTATACATATGTTTTATCACTTTCTATATTTCTCATTCAAAGGCAATTTTCTTATTATGTTGTGTTTATAATAAACAGTTTTAAAATAAAACGAATTACCTACTTTGTAATAAAATTTAAAATTAATTACTTTGGAATTGTTTTTTTGTCAATATCCGCTTTACATTAAAAACTCTTTCTGCCTAGTCGTTTGGGAGGTAATTAAAATTTTTAACTTAAAACGCTAAATTAACGGAGTATATTTTATCGCGAATATTAAAATAGGTGATATCGTGTACTATTTTTATTATCTACATGATATACATAGATATGAATTTTGAATTTTGTCTCTCGTTTGAGAGAGTTCAATTCTCAACTCGCTGAAGTTACTCAGTTGTTCTTTGTGTAGGAAGTGTAGCAAAAATTTTAACTCATCAAAAAACAAAATTTTTCTAATCTGACGATATTACTGACCAGTGGTTAAACATTCAATAAAATAAATCAAATTAAGTTATGCATTAATTTGAATAATTCTATTCAATTGTGCGATTTTATCGGCTACTTTAAATAAGAAAAATAAACCTTAAATTGTTAATTTATAAAAAAAATTCTAATTTTTGAGTGTTGAAAAAGCAGGAAAAAATTAAAATATTCACCTAGAATATCATTGAACATTTGGACAGAAATGTAGTAGTAAAAGTTAAGAATATAATGGAAATAGAATAGATAAATCATCTGAAAAGTATAATTTCACAAACATTTTAAACTATGATTAATTGATTGTGCAAAGATGGTGTAGAAAAGCATAGTAGATAACAAAATCACATGAGAAACTGTAATAGAATGAAAGAATTACAGATTGGGAAGATGAAAAGTGTGCGTAATAAACCTAGAAAACGAGATTTGAATGAAAATTGAAGAATAAATGATGTTGAATTGTTTTCGCTCTACATGAACTCAATAAATTATTCAATCTCGAAAAAAAAATATTACTTCATAATTTAGGCAATATTTAATATTTCATTTTAACAATAATTTAATACATTTCGCTTTAAAAGTTTCATTCCTCATATTCACTCGGTTGCACATAAATTAAAGCAAACTTCCAGTTGTATTTTAATTGGGTATTCAAAATATTTTAAACAGTCGTTTTCGCGGTTTCCATTTTTAAATTTAGTTAACTGTTACAAATTAGAAAACTATGTAGATGTCCATATTGCATTATCGATAGTAGAATATTTCCACATATTTGCAATCTTTTAATGATCACCTGATATCAAAATGTACATAATATAAACAACTTGACAAAAAATGCTTTACGTAATTACATTTTTAGTTTTTTAAACCTACATTGTCGTTTATATTTTGTCGTCTTTTAAACAAGAATATTATAATGAAATATCACCAGAAAGCGTTGCGAACCCATAAATTACATTTTCTTTGTAGTGAAAATATCGCCTGTAATTTTAAATACAGCTATAATTAACGACATTATACATTCCTTCTCTAAGCCATTCTTGTTCTAAGTGCAGTAAAAGTATTTATTCATGGCGTGGCGTTCTAAATTTTAATTTAATACTCACTACAATTTTGTGCAGTATAGTTTTAGTACCAAAATTAAACCACAATATTAAAAAGAAAAGACAGGTTTACCTAGTACATCATATTGTAAGATTACATTTTTGTAAGGCCTTCCAACAGCACAGAAAGTAAAAATATTACCTTTTTTCAAAACAGAAATAATAGCGAAAAGCATGTTACCGTTACTTAAACTTCATAGAACTTTCTAAAAAACGTACACTAAAAAAAATGAAACTTGATCTTTTTTGTTATAAAATAAATTTTGTTAATTATCTTTTCATATTACAAAGTTTTAAGTGGTTTAGAATAGCAACTTTTATAGTGCCAGCACATTATAATTATATTATATTGTAATATTACTCGTAAAACGGGAAATAAGTGGGAATTCACAAGATAATAATTTAAGCCGGCTTGGAAAAAAATTTAGAAACTTCCTTAAATATGGAGCTCTTACAAAATTTATAAATAAATTAGGAATTAAATTTTTAAAACTTATAAAAAGTTATTTTACCAATGTAAACTTAATCGACATGTGTTTACTGTTATAGACGCAAAAAGTGCATTTTTCTCAATAGCTGTCCTGTGACTTGCTCAAGTAAAAGAGCGCCGCAGGCGATTTATTTTTAATTTTCGTTAAAAAGAGAAGGAAAATTTTTTGCATTTTAATCAAGCAGATTAATTCTGTAAAGCTTTTTATTTAAAAATCTTAAAAGTATAATAAAACTCTAAGCGTGCAATGTATTTATCTTGAAACGATTTCTAGTATATTTCTTAGATTGGATAAAAATATTTTCTTAAGAAATAATAGAGTGTAATTGCCCATTTCAGATAATACGATTCAGTTCAGAATCTGGTACAACATTTGATATGTTATACCAATGTATTTTGAATCCTCATTGGAATATAATCCATTTAAAGCTTCCCTGCTGTGTTATCGAACGGTTTTAAGACTAAAATTAAAAATCGAATGTTTGTTAATTAAATTAAGTAGACAGCAGATCTTTGGGGTACAGATTGACTAGGGACCGGATAAGGAAGGTTCGATTTTTAATATTCTATATATTTTAAATTTACATATTCAATTTTTAATTGAATATTAATTTTATTTCCTGATAAAATTTGGCTCTGAACTAGAATTATGAAGCATTCTGTGTTTAAAATCTCTAACAGACATATTAATAAATAACTATACATTATTATTATTATTGTGACGTACATACATACTCATTATAATTATTTTAACTTGAGCGTATTTTTTTTTTCTAGAAAAATATAAAAAGTTTACTTTATGACAATCAGTACCCAACTTTCAAAGTTAAAGTGTCAGATTTCGTCAATTCAAGACTGTGCTTTAAAGCAAAAGTATCAGGCGGCACTAAAGTACTTCAGTGTCGCCCGCCGCCGGCAGTAAATTACTGCTAATATAATTTTTAAACTTTTCAGACAAATTAAATGCACGTTTTGTAGATAGTCTGTAGTTTTTTCACATGGTAATTCTATACATTTGCAACAAAAATTCAAATTATACTACTCCTATTAATTTATTATATTTATATTATAAATATAAATTATATTATACTACTATATTACATAATAATATGTAGTAGTGCCATATCAATACATCATAAACTTACTAATGACGGTAACTCTCATCGTTTTGAATATTTAGTAATGGATTTTAACTTTTTATGAATTTTGTATTTGTGATTATATTTATCTATATATTTATTATTAAACAGGCAGCTAGAAAATTTTCAAATATAATATAATACAATTAGATAAATATAATTTGATTTAAATAATCCATACACTAATGATTCGCAATAATAACAGATACTATAATGCGTGACCCGTATAATACAATAATAATTCTCAACACTAATTTACCACTGATTATTCTAATAAGAGGTTGAATTGAATACCTTCTTAAGCTTTGTGATAACTTACATCAAATTATAATTTATAATACATACATACCATAAGAATAATCGTAAACCGTACGCTATCCGACTGAAAATATGAAAACCGCTGAAAAATTCAATAAGCAACCACCTCTATTTCACCCCCTAGTTTCATTTGGCTTTAATTTTATTTTTGTTTTAGTTAAGTTAGTCGATTACGCGTAGTATACTGTTTAGCAGTGTCAATTGAAATAATCTAAGTTATATCTCAGTATATTATTAAATTGATTTGATATTCACAAATGCATAGTTTATTAGTAGGGCAAAAGCCGGATAGTTGCCTCACTTTTCAAAAGAGCTATATTATAAAAAAATAGTTATGTACTTAATAAGAATTAAGCAACATGTATATCAAAATATAGATCTTTGATCTGTTATAGTTAGCTATTTTTTGAACATAATAATTAATAATGGTTGAGTAAATCCTGTTTTATTTGACCTCTAAAAAAAATGATAGTTGCCTACTCTAACGAATAGTTGCTTAACGTTAAAAATTACATGCTACAACAACATTCTAAGCAATAATCATTAACCGAAATTTTTTTATTTGTATTTTTTATTTTTAAATTAGCATTTTTGACTTTTAATATTTTTTCAGTGTCTCTTATCGATTTTTCGGCCTTTGTCTTTTTGGTTGGTAATCCTTCGGTGGCTTTTCCCTTGGATGATTTTGGACTTTTTCATTTCAAGATTTTCTTCATTTTCACTGTCAGAACTGTAAATTTGTATTCTTCTCTAGTAACTAAAAGTAACTGGGGCGACTATCCTTTTAGATACGGATACTTGCCCTTTTTATTTGAAAAATAATAAAAAATTATTCAGCAATAAAACGTAATAAACAGTGTAATTTAAACTCTAATGCATCCAAAGAAACAGAAAGTGGACTGAAACCACAATCAGTAATAAAAAATATTCAATAGAAATTACTTGCCAATATAGTTTCAAGGCCTGTCGAAGTTTCGCAGCGGAAAATTTTCGCTCAAACAGACGAAAAGTGTGCGTAACTGTTTACATGACACTGAGGTCTGCAAGAGGGGTACTTACAATATTATAATAAAACGCTAACGCCACTAACGTCCGTAACATAGTGTATTAAAAACCAGGGCAAGTATCCCACTGAGGCAACTATCGGGCGTTTACCCTATTATCACCCCAAAAGTAAAAAAAAAACTTTAAACAAAAAATAATAGCAAAAATAAATTGCAGGAATCCTTTTAAAAGGCTGAGTGTAAAGTATTTTAAATCATTTTGAAATCAGTAAGATGTTTTTAAAATCCGAAAACTTATAAAATCCAAAGATTCATAATGTTTTAAAAACAGTGGTGACGTATCTAAAATATAGCGTCGTATAGCAATTACAAACAGATTACAACCTGTAACCATTATTTTTCTAGTTTCTGTGACGTACCCGATAGTGGTCAGTGGACATTTAGATACCTCGCAGACTGCAGACTTTCTATCGGCCGATAGTTTGGTTGGTTTCTTAATCAGTATGAAGGTGTATGCAAGTGCGCAAATTATAACGATTCGATATCGGCCGATAAAAAATTTTATGGGCTATGCTATATGATTGGTCGAGACGAAACCGACCAAACTATCGGCCGATAGAAAGTCTGCAGTCTGCGAGGGCTCTTAAAGGCTATATTATTTTTGTTAATATTTGTGCTATTTTTGTTAGATATTTTTGTATTACTTTTATAAAACATTTATTTTTTTAGTTTACACCCCCTTTAAGTTATAAAATAGAAGGAATGCACTATTGTTTAAATCCTACTTTTTAATTCGAAATTATTGCAATTAATACTCATCCGTAGTCGTTTTTACCATTTATTGACATCCATTTAGCTGGGCTAATGTATGCAAAATACTAATGAAATGGTATTTATGATGAAATATACCAATTATGTTGCCAACTAATCAAATGAATATTACACAATCGCATTATTATTGCTATAGACATAATATCAGCTAGGAACATCAATTTTCCTTAAAAAAATTATGAGTAACATTATTTAGAAAGAGTGAAAAGAAAATCACTTATACATGACAGACTAAGAACCAGTGAGCATTTTTGGTATGTCATTTTTTTCACTAAGAAATTTCATACTTTTTCGTGTTTTATATCGCGTATATCAATTCGTGTTTTTATTTATTTACAGAGTTCTAAATAAATTGGAATAATGGCTAAAATTCTACAATCTTATAACAGATTTTTATATAAACAATAGTTAGTAATCAAATTGATGTATTCAATAATTGTTTAGATTGAGGCTTAGCAACTGCTACCTAACTGCTCTGCTTAAGTTAAAGTAAATGTTCTGTCAAGCTAAATTTGATTGTACCTATCCAAATTGTGTACTGTTTTGCGAAAATTTTTGGTGAACAAATCAAACATTCTTATGCTTTCTTTTTATGTTTCGTGTGCCTAGGTACATAATATCAGATTGCTGTTACTTTGTGATGAATTTTGCAAGCTTGTTTAATTAAATGTTTCCGACTTAATAATTATTATTCTGATTAATAAAATAGCAATTAATAATTTAAGAAAAGTTCTAGATCTTGAGATCTGGAGCTTTTAAAGTGAATTATTAATTATTGAAAATTTTCTTGGGAAATTTAGAAAGGCTCTTATTTAATAAATACATGAGAAAATATAAAATACAGTTTGTTGGGTAACCCGTCAAAATTCATAGAGGATTTCAAATTTTAATTTAATATTTATTATACTTTTTGTGAACGAGAATGAAAGACATAATTTAAAAAATATTACCAAGGTTTATTTCAATAGCTTCTATTCGGCGTTTGATTACCAGGATTAACTTAAATTCCGGCTATAAATTGTAATTGGCTTTAAATTACGGTTAAACACATTATAAGGGAATATAAAATTATATTCGTTTATTCAGAACAAAATTATAATTTTGAAACTTCAGAGTAGGTACATAGTTAATATAGTAAGTATAACATAAGAATTATTAATTGACAAAATCTTAGAAAAAATCTTTTTGTTGCGATGAAATGCTATGAATGAATATTGTAGTTGTAATTGTAACAAGTACAAGTTACAAATTGCGTAGCAAATATTAATTAATTTTGAAAACAAAGTTAAACAGCGTGTAGCTGAATAGTCCCGGTCATTGAAGTCATAAATCTCAAAGTTGGCAGTAGTCTAAAAGTTTAATCCTGTATGACGCTATTCATACGAGATATTCGTTCTCTCCTGTAGAATAATATATCATCATAACTTTAAGCGATTGGATAAAATAATCTAAAACTTTTCGAACGTTTGTAATCGCGACACCAAAATTAATTATTATACCAGAAAGTAAAGCTTCCCTTTATTAAAAAAATTTAAATAAATATTAAAATTGTTTGCATAATAATAATTGTATTCGCTTTGTCATTCTTGATAAAGCTAATAAAGCTTATTGTTTATTTTCCAAAATACCTAATTTAAATCCGCGAACTCTTTTGATTACTAAATTATCATAAATTTAAAACTTTCTATTATCATCAATAATGCATGTTCTATCTAAATCTATAAAAGAGCTTCAAAATTATACTTTTAATATTTTGAATGAAATTTTACGACTAAGAGTGAAAGCTTTTCTATGTAAAGTTATTGGTTTAACGTGAACTTAAAATAAAATCATTAAATTTTTAGAGCAAAACTTTTCCAGAACACTCATGCCTTAATATTTTGGAACATCATCAAAAAGATTAAAGAGTGTGGCTGCGAAGCGTTAAAGGTTATATCTACCCGCTTTCAAACAAAACATAGAGCTCCATTATGAAATTGACATCACCTGTGACTTGAAATGATAAAAGCAACTTCATTTCGAAATCTGGTGATATCACACAAGTTCGACGACCACACCGACAATAACTACTTTTGTTAGTGAGATGCATCTTGATAAATGTTCACCAGCAAATTCACTTCCATTGTTATAACTTTCATACTGGTATCTCACATTTCCGTATAAGAAAAATTCTGTCTATATATCACATATGAAAACAACAAAAGTTACTTCAACTTGAAGAGAAGAAAGCCACAAGCGAAAGGACTAGTGACGCCTTGACAATCTACATTTTTCTAAATCAGAATTATTTAACCAAACCATCCGCTTTTATAATAAGAAACTTTTAACCAACAAAAAAGGACTACAAAATTATTTAACTAGAACCTAATATTTTTTTGCATAAAATTTATTACCGGTTTAAATTAAAAGTTTTACAAATACCTACGAGTTTTAGATGAATAATGGTTTACGTACAACTTTGCAACTTGTAGTTCTCTCTATTGCCAAATTTTATTTTTCATTGGAAACTTTAGGCATTTCTACCTCCTCTAGAAAGCGATTCTCAACAGCAATTTACTGTCATAGTGATATGAGACACTTTTAATATAAAATTTCCACCCTCTCAATTTATTGATTTTTTATCGTGTGTTTTATGATATTCTCAGGGATAATGCAATAAATTTATTATTATAATAATTTTTACTTTGCCTTCGAAAACAATTTTAAACTTTTTATTAACAATTCGTTAGATTGGAAAATAATTATAAATTCCAGTGAAAGTTAATATAAAATATTGAAAGTTAATATAATTGCTTACTGAATCAAATTTCACAGCGCCAGCGTTTAGAAAAATTAAAAATTCTCAAATCCAAAATATAAAAAATAAAAGTAATTTTTTTCTTTCAAAGTAAAACCTAATAAAATTTGATATTTCTAGCTGGTTTGAATTAAGATATGAAATAATATTGCATGGTACTGAATAACTTAGCGATTTACACGATGGTCGGTCAACTCGGCTACGTCCACTCATCAGCTAAAGCTTCACTCGAAGTTTATCATCTTCGCGATTGCGACTGTAAATTCTACGCTGCCATCGCGCAATATTAGAAACAAAATCATCAATCACATACTAGATAATTACTTTTATTTAAGATTGCCATTTGAATAGGCGATTTTCATAGTACAAATTCAATAATTATAAAGAATTACTAAATTATTAGAAGCTTTCATTGATATACATCAGTTGGACATTGCCTTTGTAAACATTAATAATAAAAATAATAATATTTTATATTTTGTCGATATTGCTAGTCAAGTTAGTTGAAATTCTACTGCCGGTTTCTACATAACTCAATTCTTTCGTTGTCTTCCATAGCCAGTAATATTTTCTACGTAGCCGATATCGTAGATTTTTAAAACTTTTCTTAACTATGGCTGATTTAGCAGCTAAGTTCAGTTAGCTACTGATTTAGCTAAATAAAAAAAAAAGTTAAAATAATAATCTAGTAGTATATTATAATATTGTTCAACGGCAGAGTACAAATTTCTGTCGGCGTCGAATAGACGACCTCCGAGTTGTCCGTATGTCGAGTAGTTTATCGTCAGGTTCAGGACCCCAACTACCATATGTGCAAAGTGTGCAATGCACACGGGCGCCATCCTTAAGGGCGCCTAAACCCAGGGTCCAAAAAAAAAGTTAAAAATTATTTAAGATCGACAATGCTTCAAGAAAGATTGTCTGGGCTAGCAATATTAGAAATTGAACAAGAAATTTTTGATGGTATAAATTTTAGCGGTGTAATTAATGAATTTGCAACAGCAAAGTCTCGGAAAATATCGCTACTACAATAGCTATTTTTTATTTTTGTATTGTACCTAGCTATCATTTTTGATTTTATAACGAAGTTACCTAGGTATTTGTTTTCAGAAGTATCTGCGTATTTTTTAAAATATCTAAGTATAAGTAGTAGAAAGTAGTACTTATATATATGTAGACATTAAGCAATATTTCTGTTATTTGTTCCTAAAAAAATGTGATTTTTAGTTTTGGGTTATTTTCTAGAATTTATAAACAACGTGTCTGTACCCCATTAGTAAGGTAAATGCCTTAAAATTGGTGTGAACAAGAATTTATTTTGTTATGATTTTATTTTATTTGTTTCATTTTGATATTTTAGTCTATATGACTTCTATGACTTCTAAAGTTCAGTTTTTTGCTTTATTTCAAATGATTTCTTTATTTCACCTACCTACCTTTCCTACCTACCTTCCAAATAATAAATAAAAAAACATGATCCAAAATGCCTTAAGGGGCGCCAAAATCCTTTTTTGCACACAGGCGCCAGTAGCTCTCACGGGGGCCCTGGTCAGGTTGATCGGTTTTAGAGAAAAACTGGCTCATACCTCATACCGTACGCACCTAGGAATTGTCAAACAACATATTATTAAAACTTCAAAGACATCAATTGTAAACTTTATTGATATTTGAGAGTAATAATAAAGAAGTTAAACCAACCAAAACTGTTGTAAATCTGAAAAGTACTTCAAAACTATCTAAATCCTCAAGTGTTATCAAATAATAAAATTCGTTTAGTTACATTAGTTGTAGAACCCTTCCAAAGTATAGATTCTACAATGTCATATTGTTTCTACAAAACTGAAAGCTAGTTTAATTTGCGGATATTTTACGTTTTCATTATATCGAATGCCCAAAATTGGCCAAGTTTAGGCTATCTGTTGATAATAAAATCCATTTTTATAAGAATAATTGAAATTGTTAATTTAGTAAATTATTTTGTATTTTAACAAAAAAAATTATTAACTGTTTTTTTTTTTAATTTTTCCGTTATTAAATAACCTATATAATCTACTTTCTGCAGATATCATGTCAATGCGTATGTTGGCGACAGACGGCAAATTCGGCCAGTGGCCGATTTATTTGGACCTGATGCCGAAATAATGATATAATTCGGCATCTGGCTAACTCAATTTGAACACATCCCGAAGTGCGCATATATACAACGAGCTGATGCCGATCAATGGCCCCAATGGTCTCTCTGCAAACTTGTTGTTGTCCTTGTTGTCCTGTTCAATTGTTCATTGCAATCTGGAGTGCTTCCTTCACAGTGGAAGATTTCCAGTATCACACCTATACCCAAACATGGTAAAAGAAATGAAATTTCAAACTATCGCTGAATTTAAATTTTATCAATTGTATCAAAAAAATTTGAAAATATTATTATAAAGGGGTTGCGGTTTTGTATGCCATCTATTGTGTCAGATGCACAGCATGGCTTTGTATCTGGTATGTCTACCACAACCAATTTGTTATGTTCTTCAAATTTTGCTATAAACACTATTGAATCGGGCGGTCAGGTAGACGTCATATATAATATTATACTGATTTTCAAAAAGCTTTCGATTCCGTTCAACACGATATACTGATTTCTAAGCTGGAGAACGCAGGCTTTTTGGCTGCGTTTGTTAGGTGGATTTCTTCTTATCTTACAAGCAGAACCTCAAAAGAGGTGCAAAACCACATTTACAAAAGGAAACGTCATTAATATATTGTGTTACGTGTGTTGCCTAATCTGGAATGCTACATCGTAAGTTTACAAATCGTATTTTCACAAATTTATTTCAATTTTAATGTAATTTTGATAAAATAAATTAAGAAATACTGCATAGTAACTATTTAATATAATATAAAAAATTAAATGTTATCTGTCAACAACACGTAAATTTCGCTAGCGTGAAATCATCTAATTTCAAACCAATTTCATTGGTTAATATTTCGAGGTCATCGTTTTAGTACAAATTCTTACTTGATTCTTAAAAGAAATGGACTATAAGCTGGAAATCAGATAACCTTGACTTAAAGATTATTTAACTCAGTATAGTTAAAATGTATAAGCTTTGTTACCTGTATAATTGTACAAATGGGTATTGATGATCTTTCTAGCCCTTTATATTCCAACTTTAAACAAACATATTATGTTTCTTTCTTGTAAACAATTCTTGTAACTTGAAAAAGAACTCAAAATAAAAAATTTTAAGTAAATTTGTGGTTTTTAGTATGTATTTATGGTTAAATTCAAAAAATATAAGAATAATACAATACGTAGAAAATCAAAATTCAAAAAATTTAAAAAAGAGACAATTAACACATAACAGGTCTGGATTAAAAAAATTTGAAAAAATGAAAAATTCGTAATACGATAGTACAATATAACGTTATTTCATGTTTATTGCCATTCTTCAGTTGCACGCAATCGCTTACATTGTGAAATAAGAAAAAAATTTCAAACTAAACAAAAATATCGACTAAATTGTACAAAATTCACTTACCATAACCTCCAAAGATTATCAAAACTGAACTTGTTACATGAAGTATGAATAATTTAAGTTTTAAGTGTTTAGTTTGAAATTTTTTTCTTATTTCACAATGTAATCGATTGCGTGCAACTGAAGAATGACAATAACCATGAAATAACGTTATATTGTACTATCGTATTACGAATTTTTCATTTTTTCAAATTTTCTTAATCCAGACCTGTTATGTGTTAATTGTCTCTTTTTTAAATTTTTTGAATTTTGATTTTCTACGTATTGTATTATTCTTATATTTTTTGAATTCTTGTTACATTTAGACCCTGTGGTTGCTTAAGCAGCTTAGGAAATGTGACTAAAACTCTCTTACATTGGTGGAAGACGATCCGACCAAGGTACATTAGTTTAACAGTTGACGGTCCTAATTACTAGACCAATGACCGAGACTGCTACGTCCGTCTAGAGTACTGATAATGTGATAATGGAATGCATACGCGAAATTTTAATTATAAACGGAAACTTTTCAGTAAATGTGAACAATCGTAGCTTGAAAGTCAATATTGATTCACATTATTTGCAACAGTTCTACCCATTCATTAAAGAATCTTTGTTTTAAGATAAGTGTATTTGTTTTTCTAACGAATGCAATTAGCAACGCAGTATCAAATTTTATTAATCACGCTTACGCTGAATTAAGCTAATCGGCCTTTTTCGGCAATGAAGAAAACCAAACAATACTAATCAGTGATTAATTTAGAAATCAGTTAATTTCATTAACCTTAACGATTGATTAACTTCAATACAAAGGGATAAAGCACCTATAATAATTAGCAATTTTGGTAAATTCAGTTTATTTGCAATTTCATTTTATCACTAATATTTAAATTTCTCAAATACACTCGAAAGTCCAATCAAAAGTTAAAAGAATGTTCCTACCCTTCCTAACATTTTACAGTATAATCGTAAAAATTGTTAATTAAAAATTTAAATTTCAGTTTTTATTTTTTTTTGTTTTATTCCGTGTTTTACAAACTTTTATGTTCTTCTTTTATCTTTACGATTAACTTTCAGTCACTTCAAAGTTGTGGACGTTCAAGCATAAATTAGTTTTTGCAAGTTTTTCTTTCACTTACTAATTTTGAATTTTCTAAAAGTATGTATATTTAAACCCCGGCGGCGCATTTCTGTTTCCGGAAGATTTCAATAATCAAGAAGTAAGTTAACAATTCAAATTATGAAATTTTTATCCAATGCTCCGCCGACACGACGTCAACAACTTTAATGTTATTTGGTCTTTATAAAATACGAATTATGTCTTTATTTATATTTAATTAGAGTTTTATTTTTCTTATACGTCTAAACGACCAGCATAAAAACACCAAAAGTAAAGCTTCCACAATATTGAAAAAACTGCTCAAGCTCTATACGTAACTTTTTTTACCACCACGCGTGTTACAAACAAAAACATATATTGACATTGATCGGGATTACAATTTATTTCATTTGTTGTTCTTACTTTATTGCGTTTGTGTTATTACTTGGTTTAACAACAAAAATAAAAACTAATTATTTCAACCAATAAAATTTTTCTCGCTTTTATAAATTATAATAAATTGATATTTTTTTTTAATTTAGTGGTATAATTAATTTTTATTGGCAGGCCCATATCATTAATAAGGCTAAACAACTCTCTAGGAGAATTCTTATAAGTATTCTCGCTTTTTATACATTTGAATTACAAATTAATAAATAAAAGACTTTTTAATTAAGCGTAATTAAGATTTCATTTACCAATTAATTACATTCGATGTTAAAACTTCACATCAAGGCGTAAAAGAAAGCAAAAATTCTGAATAATATTTTTTTCCTTGCTCTCGACTCTCGAGTTAATTCAATCTGATCAAAACACTTAATTTAGATGTGATCGGCAAAGTAAACTTTGATAGGACTCTTTATGCTGCAATTTAATATTAAAGAAAAAGAGATTAAATTTATCTTGAAGATCGACCCTTAAATCGTATTTATATTTATGTCTGATAGTCGTTTTACAACTTTCAAGTGGCAATAAGTAAATGAAGTTTTTAAATCAAGTCGAACTAAATGGATTATGATATAGGAGAGTTAATTAATTAGATTTATTCAGTGCTGAAGTACGTACTTATGCTAATTTAAAATAAAATATTTAATGCAATACTCGAAAACATCTAATGTTGACTTAAACGCATGTTGTATATTGCCTCTTGATAAAAACCACAAATCAGCCACTTTGCAGTTAGAGTACTATAATAACTCGTTTATAGCTTTCCGTCAGTCACATTAAAAAAATATTGCTTACATTTAATAGTCTCGCTTAAAAACAGATGATTTTGCTTCAAATTTCTAAAGTTAAAAATATAATTTAATATGTCAGAACGCTACTCCCAGCTTTTAGCATTACAAAATTAAAATTGCTTTACCGAGCAGTATAGCCAAATGCACTTTCAAATTAAAAGTATGGTCACGTGGCTAGACCACGGGGAGACTTTTTATTCAATTTTTTATTCAATAACAATAAGAAGGAATTATTATTTACAAAGGGAAACACTGATACTGTCAAACTTACCTTACCAACAATACCATAAGAGAAGCAGAAACAGACATGGTTTTACTTACACATCCCAAATTTACAATTGGCTTTACGGCAGTCAGCAATTTCAAATCATTATTTGACTTTTTAAGTAAAAGCTAGATGAAATCTAATGCTCTTATCATTCGTAGTTTATATTTGTGAATTATTTTGTGTTTTCTAATTTAATAGTTATTATTAGTAGCCAGTTTATCAGCTTGATTTAATTTTTGCAAAATGAAGGTTTTGAGTAGATTA
Source organism: Cantharis flavilabris (assembly GCA_949152465.1). Lineage (NCBI taxonomy): Eukaryota > Metazoa > Arthropoda > Insecta > Coleoptera > Cantharidae > Cantharis > Cantharis flavilabris. The sequence goes on from OX424439.1 coordinate 27,313,967, forward strand.
CATTTTCTACAGTGCAAAGCAGTGGAAGAATGGTTTAGTACAAGATTGTTTTTGTAATTGCTTCTTTTCATTATGTTTCATGATTGTAAACTGTTACGCCAAACACTTACCTTTCATACCCGCTAGCTAATTTGAGTCTCCTCTCAGGTGTTGTCGAACTTATTAAAGAAAACACCATTTACAAATATATATTTATTTAACATTAACACACCAACATTTTACAATACTCAACCCACCAATGTCCTTCGAAATGGGTCGCTACCAACAATACTAATTTAAGATTACGTTATCCTTCACATAAACAATTTTTAATAATAATTCGTCAGCCTGAACAATTTTTTAATATTCTTCATTGTAATATCCCCCAATTCAAGATTGCAAATTCTAATCTGACTAAATTATTAGCTGAATTGAAAGCAATGACTCCTGTCACTACTGCCCTTAATTGTATTCCCCCTTGAACCAATCTTATCAATTCTTATAGTTCTTGACCATAATATCAACCATAAATCCCTTGTACACAAATACTTAACTACAATAATACAAAATTGCTACCTTTTGCTAAACTATTACTTATGAACTGAATAATTCCAGTAGTAAACCACTCTTTAATCGGATGTAAATAAAATAAAGATATTGAATGTTCCATTTTAAACCTTTTTCAGAAGATGTAAGCAAGTTCCTTTAATTGCATTTCTCTTAAAATCAATTTTTTAAACACGAATGTCCTAATCTGTAAGAAACAGACAACGGTTTTGTTACAGATGGAACATTTACCACAAAGATTTTAAAGTTTATTGCTTTTAAGATTCGCAGAATAAACTAACAAAAAGATAATATTGGTACATCTTTGTGTTAAAGTTGTATAAGTTACTTATAGAAAACTTAAAATAACTTATAGAAAAAAAAAATTTTAAATCAAATTATACATACAATGTAATATTTAACAGAACTAAACAAAACGTTAAAATAATAAATTTTAACAGGAAAGTCAAGAAAATACAAAATGTAGAGAATCATTATTTAAAAAAACAAAATAAAAACACAAATACATACTTCTATACCACAAATATCTACTTGAAATTTTTATTTTAAGTTTATTTTCAATCTATACAGAAGAGAATATTTGAGAAAATGGGTCAAACATTAATATAGTAGGTAAACTAATGATATTTGATTATCACTAGAGGGATGCACATGTCTGAATTATAGTTAAACCCTAACTAGATTGAAACTTAGTATGTCATAAAACACATTGCCCTCTTGGTTTAACTGTCTTCGTTTCATAACAACTTTCAAATAATTATGTAAACCCTAAAGTAGTCAGTCGTTCGCAATCGTTTCAGCAATTTAATTTTCATTTTGATTACATCTCAGGATGCCGGGGAGTATGTAAAACCGTTGCTTTCCAGGATTGGCGATTGTCATATCAACAATTAAACATACTTACTGGCAGATATCTCAATCTAGTGTAAGCAGCTTTGAGGTCTAATGCTGAAACTTTCCTGAATTTCCTTTCTAAATTTTATTGTGTTCCACATTGCCATACTATAACTTAGAAAAAACACTTCTATCGCAAAGAATTTTAAGTACAAAAATTTTAAATTATATCATCTCGAACTTTATTTTTATTAAATTTTGTATTTTTAAAATTTGTTTTCTTTGATGTTATCACTAAAAATGCTGCCATTTTGTAATTATTTGGATGTAGATACAGTACCACATAAAATTTCACCATCTCTCGCCCTTGACCATTCATAAAGCAGCTTGTAATCTTAAGGTACTAAACTAATTACTACTGTTATCAAGATTGTTATTTCGGTTAATCTGTTTCCGAGCAATATCCCATAAGAGTAGTTATTAGTTAATTTTTTATAGTATATTAAGTGGTAAATTATATTATTATAAACTTTTCCCAGGAACTTCATTAAAAATAAACTAGGATTGGAACAGCTTTCCTCTTTTTATTGCAATCTTTTCACAAATAGGATATTTCCTTAAATTGCAAACTAAGAGACATTCCGCTAATCTACAAAACAACATCAAATATCAAGATCCTAAGATTGAAATTTATGCTATTCACGAACGTTTATTCCTAGACAGTTTCTAATTACAGTATACCTTATAAATTTGTTTAGCGGTTTCTATATATATTTTTTAAAATTAAAAATATCTGAAAAATACAAAAAAACTACTGTTGACAGAGCTTATAAATTAATTTGAATTTCGTTATGTTTATTTAGCTTTTCATGTTTTAATATTATTTTCAGAGTGAATGCTTACGTGATAGACTTTTACAATTGAAAATTTTTTTTAGAAAATCCTAGGATTTTCCTGAAGGTGCTCTTTGTTAATATTTAATTTAAGTTTTTATTTAACTTAATAATTTATATTTAATCAATTCTCAAATTTCGTTTTCTGTAAGTTATATTATTTTTTTAATTATTCGCATTACTAGGACATTAACAAATAAAATTTGTTGTCGATGATTTATCTAAATTGTACCTACCTACTTTATTTTCTTACGTTTTAATTAAAGTTTTTATCATTTTCGCTCTTATTTTTGTTTTGTTTAGCATTTTAATAACTCCAACATCAAATACTACGTATTCGTTGCCTATTTTCGTATTCTTTTGTTTATTAAAGTACATATTTCTGAATATACGATATTTTCGACATTTGTTATCGAGTACTGAATGTTCTTCCTCTGACGCGGAAGAAATACTGGAAATATTAGGGATTTTGCTTTACACAATTGTATGTATTTGTAATTTAAAAATCTTGCGTAGATATTAGAAAGATTCCAAGACTGAATTTAAATTCTATATTATGTCAGTAACAATAGAATATAAAGCGAATTTGAAATACGTAATGTAATAGATAAAAATTCTATTTGTGGGTTGGAAATTTTTAAAGGATGTGACATACATTTTTGACTAAAGAGATAACTAGTCAAATAAGTGGAAAACTTATAAGAACGTAAGTAAGTAGTGAAAAAATAGAAAATCATGGAAAATGTGATACGAAAAAACCAATGTAGTATGTATAAAATAGAACTGTGATGATAATATAAAAGTTGGTTTTCGTAAACACGTAAACAAGGCTGGCAGTTTTAAACAGCTGATAAAATTTTAAAATCCAAAGGGCGTAATATAACTAATTCCACTAACCACTATAACCGAAACGTTTATCTATATTTAAACCTGCAATTTAAATCCTTGCCGCAAATGTAAGTTTAAAGTAACACAGTAGGTATGGAGAGTTAAACTAAAAAGCAATAAACAGACTTAGCTTTATACCTATTACATTTTATGTTTGCGAAACTCTTAAAAAATTTACAAAAAATGCGACGTGGTTTGCCGAAAAGTATAAAAAAGTTTTTGAGTTAACATGTAATTTAAATAATTAATTGTGAAATAAGCGTAAAATAAAGTTGAGCTCACAATATTCGTTATCGTCTAACCCTAACCTAACTTAGGAAACTTACTATTTGCTATGAACCCTCCTATATAACAACGGTTTATTGAAATAGCCGTAAAAGTTGGAGTATCTCTGTCCGCATCATTTTACTGGTACTGTACTCTTCTTTACATAATGCAGATTTCCTTCGAGGCAGACCTTTTGAAGTAATAGCAAATTTACTGCTGTGTCAAAGTTATTATTAAGTTAGTTGTAATAGTGAAGCTTCTAGGTTTCCATTATACACCTGTCACATAATTTCGAACCACTTCACCGACACTTCATTAAACTTTATGACATATCGAATAAAACTTAACGGCTCTTGAGAAAATTCCCACTTAAATTATCTAGAAATATAATCAAACAGATTACCTTTTGATGAACTACAAAATAAAAATTATAAACATAGAGTAGCTGACCTTGAGTTAACCCTATAACTGCATTACACAGAAAAAGTGTTGGTTAAATAGGCAATTTATATTTATTGCCTAATTAGCCCTAAAATCAAACTGCTGAGCAAAAAAGTCAATTTATGTAATAGTGTGCAGCACAGCTTTGATTTTTAAGTTTATGATTAGACGATTTATTTTTCCTGATTAAAATTTAATTTAATTGATAAGCTTCAGTTGAATAATTTTTATTTAAAAATTTATTAATATAAACTAGGATTTTTGTTTGCAGCTATTTAATTAAAATTACAACAAAAGTATTTGAAAACGTAAATATCGTAATACTATAAATATTGCAGTCGTATTTCATATTTTTCAATAAATTGATAGATTATTCTAAGTTAATAAAGTATGAATTCAGTTTAATATTTCAGCTTCATGTCGACTAAATTGAAATTGGAATTACTGCAATATTACTTGTCTGTTCTTGAAAGTGTAATCAGAGTCAACTAGCATACTATGATGCAAAGTTATTATGCATTAGCTATTGATTGACGATATTGAGGTTCTATTGAACAAGACAATGATAACGAATCATTTATATTCAGTTGCACATCTTTTCTCTAAAAACTTTTTGTTGGTGTAACTAAACACCGCTTTAACGGTTAGGCTTTCGTTCATTAATATTATTCTGTTAGACAAAGTTTAGGGGTAAACGGTGTGACAGTGTGTACTGGACAACGATGTCTGGGTAAAACACAGATGTAACACAGTGCCTTCAACTTTGTACATAGTCGCAGGCTGCAACCCTCTGTATTTCAACTTCGATAAGTTGGTTAAAATCCAATTGTAAGCTATATAATTTTAAAATAGTAAAAGCTCGTCTGAATAAATTTGACATAAATACAACATGATAACGATTCTCAAAAGCTTCGAATTCTAGAAAAGTTGTTGTTTTGGACTCATGCCAAGAATACACTACGAGATCAATAAAACAGGGGATTTTTATTATTTAGTTTGTAAAAACTAATATCTTAAATGTCTACGATAAACCCAAAATTCTGTACTAAACACTCAGTTTTAAACAATAAATATATTATTCGAGATAGATTTTTTGAGATTTAAGTGATTCCATCATTTATTTTGTGCCAACATACCATTATAAAACAATTTACAAAGTAATAATTAATGCTACCTTAGCTAAAAGTAATTAAAATAAAAAATGTGCTGAAAAACATTCGTTACCGCAAAAAACCATAGATTAGCTTCAATCAATCTAACAGAAGTGGGATACAAAAAGTTCTACAAATATTAGAATTCTATTTTTAAACGTGGTTTCGGAATAAAATTAAATTGATAGTAGATACAACACTGTAATTTATTATTTAACGGGAAAGTTGCAAAAGAAAATTAATTAATCTGAAAATGTCAATTAAAAAAAAATTGAAATTTAGAAATTCTTCAACAATACAATTCTTTCTATTCTTTTTACTAATCATGATGCACTATTTTCTATAAAACTAAAATTATTATTATTTGGATAACAAAAATAACATTTTAAGGACAGCAACAAATAATTATTAATAAATAAAATTCCCTAAAGAGTTTTTAAATTCAAAGTTGAAGCATTTTAGTATTAAAATAAAATTATGATTTAATTAAAGTTGAATGCAAAATTTCCTTCATTTAAAATTAAGCAGATTTCTCTTTCAAAATTTATAAATTAGTTTAAATTTAATTCGTTTTTAATAAAATCTTTAAAATAGAAAACGAATGCTTAATGAAAAGTTAGTGTGAATTAAGGTTTTTTGTTTCATTGGTAATCTCTTCTTTCCAATGTTTTTCAATTAGCTACAATTAAATTAGTAACACATATTAAGGATGATTAAACTTGTATTATTAAAAATAATTTACTTAACACTTGGTTTACTTTACATAACTACACGGTAGAAATACTTTCTTGTGGTTTCTGTGTTAATTTTGGGTTTGCTTTACACGATGTAACTTACAAACTGACGAGCTACGGGAAGTTTGTATGTCTGTGATATTTATTATCAGACATTCAGACGTTCTTAATTAAATTATTCCTACGTTTTTCTTGGTGTCCGTTAAAATTCCCAAATTAACTTGATTTTTAAGTTTAAAGCTCAAGCAAATGTAATTTCATAATTAATTGTTTGTGAATTATTTACCATCGAACGTTTTCATAGCTTTTATTGTCTTTGCGTGCATGTTTGTATTTTATGTTTACCGTTAATTAAAGAGGTAATAACTTGTAATGCATAATGTGCATAATAAATGTACAGATTCTATTTATCAATATTGCAAGGGTTGTCTGAGTCCGAACACGCCACGATTAGTCAATCACGTAACGAATAGTATAAACTTAGGAGTTTATGGAGAAGTTGGATAGTTACTATAACTCCAGAACAAGTGAAGCCCTACGATTTAACGATGTTCCAATTGCATTTCATTGGTAGTCATCAACACAGACAGCATTGTACAGTTAGCTTGTAATTTCTTTAAGATCTACCACTTTTTTCAAGTGTAACATCAGAAAGCTATTTTTAAGTCACCTCCAAAGTTTTAAAATTACCGTTAATCATTTTTCACAAAATTCTAATTTTAAAATTAAATACTAGTGGTCAATAATTTTCTTCAATAAGCAATACAGTACAGTGAATGTTGTTTCTGTTGACAAGAATATATGGTATTTTCATATGCAATCCACACCAATATACTTAATAATAGCTGTTCAGTGAATTTCCGTCAATTAAAATTTCAATCTGTCTTTTAATAGTTCATTCATTCCAATATCCTATTAGCTATGTTATTACTTATTAATAATTTTTGGCCAAATAGATTAGCAAACTTAATATAATTAATATAGACTTTAGTATGCTCTGTCTAAAATCAAAAACATTTTTTGTTCTTTGTTAGGAAAGAGCCGAGAGAAAACCGTTTTAGTCCACGAAATCAAGGCGCAAATACGAATTTTTCTCATCAGAGGAAAATACTTTTTGGGAAAAACTATTTTCGTTATGTGTTATGTCATGTTTTACTATTTCATAATAAATTGTTTCATATTCAATTTATATTTAAAAAAATTTTAGTGTTTTAAATAATTTTACAAATAACTTTTTGTCGTTTGTTAGTTAAAATAAAAAAATATTTCAAATAAATTAAAAATTTAATAACTGAGTAATATCCTTTTCAAAAAAGAACATTCAAGACAGTTCGAATTGTAAATTAATTAAAATAATATCGGAATTACGTTAAATAAAAAGATTCACATTTTGTTTTTATAGGAATATCCAATCAATTGATAAAAATAATTAACTTTTTATTCGCAATTATTAAAGTCAATATTTAGTATTATTTCTCATTAGTTTCATCAAATTGTATTGTGTTTTTAATGATCAATTATATCTTTATATTGTATTATTGAAATGTACCTAGAGAATTATTATTATACTCCGAAATTATTTTAAATTTTTACGGGTGACGTAGGTATTGCTTCGTTTTACAGCTATGAAATAATCATAATTGTACTCTGATTTAATGTTGATACATTTCGTATACTATGTTATGTAAATTGTCCTTTAAATTTTGGTTGGTTGCGCAGATAGTTCGTTTCTAGTTTGTTTTGGATTGAGAAGGATTCATCGAAAGGTGGTCAATTAAATGAAATGAAATTTAAGTTTAATTTAATTTAATTAAGTTTAGTTTTGTTTAATTAGAATAAAGTGATTAAATGAAGTTTAAACTTTAACAACTAATATGAATTACATATTTGATTGTTTAAAGCAAAAATTTTCTAAAAAATGCATATTTAGTAACTTTCATCTTACCATATTACATAAATAAACATATAATACACTTCAATAGCCGGAACTTGTAATAGTTGCAGCCCTATATTTTTACAGCGCGAGCCATCGCTGCATAGCAGCAATTTAAACTTAGTAGTGAAACTGCATAGGACTCTGCACACTTTTGAATGAAATTGAAATCAATATTTTAATTTGCGATTTTTCCAAAAATTTGATATTCAGTAATGTTCGTTCAAAATTTTATTTCAGTTCTTCATGCGTCATACGTGACAACTTAATAATTAGTAATACAAGTATATAATTCACTAATTGTGAATTTAATACTTTCTTCCTTACTAACTTTAATAATATGTTCGGACGACCAATTATTGTAGCTTTGTTACAGCACTAAAGTTTTTGTGAAAAGACAAGAGAACGTTGTTAATTGATCTACAGTATATACATTTCAAATTCGATTCTTCTGAAATTAGCTTTAAAATATTAGAATATAAATTGACAGCTAGAAAGATAACTTTATATAATCTGCAGAACAACCTTAATATCTATATAAAAAATGCTTTTATGATAATTAAAATATAATCCAGTAATCAGAATAAATAAAAAATAAAATATACTGCAGTATTTAGGTGTAGTGTTTCCAACATGCGGTATTTTGTGGTTTTTATCGACTTCAATTAGTTTCTATAAATCGTTAAGTTTATAATAGGTATTCGACAAACAGTGGCATGATAAATGCGAACATTTTACTAATTGATTTCCAATTACTTCATTTGCAATGTAGTAGACTTGCTGGAGGTAATATTTTTTCCATCTATCAAGATACATATTTCGTAATATAATTTACCTCATTATTTTTTTAAATTGTCAAGCAAAGAAGAGTATTATATCATTTATCAGGTTTACCATTAGCTTTTACTATTATTTAACCAATTCAATTTAATAATATTTTATCTTGGTTAAGTTTTTCAAGTCCTGTGTAAACTTTATAAAATCGTTATTAAAGTTACCAGAAAACTGTAGACGGAAAAATTATGAAAAACATTTGCGTGTATTATGTCTCTGCTCGGGCGCCAAATTGTAGTATCCAAAATTTGATCTAACTAAACGTCTGGAGTATACTTACAGAACGGGAAATAGATACTTTTGAATAAAACAAAGTTAAAAATTGCAAAAAATAATAAAAAATTGGAGACGGTGGAACGACCTCCTTTGAACTTCGGTACGTATGTAATTTTTGTTGATTTTGTGGCAAATATAAAACTCTTAAAATGTGCAGTATCTAGTGGTTATCTAGAATTTTCACTAGTCGTTTAATAAGCATTATGAATTAAGTTCACAGTTAATTATTTTTAAGGTTGGTTTATGCAAAAAGTCGACCCACGCAACGCACGCACCGCACGGGTCCAAATTAAGTTGAAGCATAGAATTTCAGTAGGAGCGTTTATGCAGTTAGTTTACACTCTTGATTTTTGGCGGCGTGTGCACCATAAACCATCCTACTGAAATTCTATGCTTCAACTTTATTTGGACGCGTGCGGTGCGTGCGTTGCGTGCGTCGACGTTTTGCATAAACCAACCTTTACTCTATATTTAATTTTTATTCTATATTATATTATATTATATTTATTATATATTATATTCTATATTATATATATATATTAAACTTACCTACGTTTACACAAAATTTTCATATGACAATTTTAACTTTAAAGGTAAAAACTTTAAATAAGTTTTTGTCACTTTAGTTCCATATTAAACAAAGTATAATACTAATCGAACATTAAAGCGCAAAAAGTAAATACTCATAAATCGAACGAACCAATGTCTGATGATAGTTTTTTATATTACTTTGTTTTCTGTTTATATTCTCTTATTTAGATCATAAAACGATCCGGAAACCCATAATCTATTATGACTTTAGAAATATTTTTAATTCAAATTTTGTGCTTTAGTTTTAATGTTAATCTTATATTTATTAGAGTAATGAAATTTTAAAATAGATTTGGAGGAATTTTAAAAGAAATTGGAAAAGTAAATTAATTTAAAAATGTTATCGAGTTACTTATTAAAATTTAAATTAAAAGTTTCATGAAAGTAATTAAGGCAAACTGTATAATAAGGCGTTTAGTTTTCTCAGCAATGTAGTATTAGAATAGATATCTACATTTGGGTAGTTTAAGAAAACCACAAAAAAGTTTAATCTACGAAATTGAAGGAACTCATTAAATAATAGTCGCCAGTTTGCATTGTTAGGTTTCAAAATAGCTTAAAATATTTTCAAATCTAAACAGTATTGTGATGGTTAAAGCATAAAAGTGAATAGACTAACCAACAAGGGTGCTGATGTAATGGAAAGCGATATGGCGCTCCGGGGTATAGTAACCACATTGAGACCACGACGAACGTCATTATCACATTCAGTCTTGATTCAAAATCCTGTTAAATCATAAAATCGATAGTAGAAAAGACGCACATGGACATTTCAATACATTATTATTAGACAACATTAAAGTTTTCTTGGGATATTTTGTGTTTTAAATTTCTCCCAATCTAACAGTTCTTTGTTCTAAAATATTCCCAAGTATTCTAGTTTGCAAACTCGTAAAACAATTTGCCCCGAATGCGTTCCGTGTTTTTGTCCACAATAAATAGAATTTAGAAAGTTTTATCTGATATCCTATAAATTAAAACTTTTATTGTAAATTGGGGTAGAAATTCTGATAGCGATTATTTATTTTGAGATAAATAGCTCGATTTGGTGAATACGCTTTTGGCGAAAGATGAATTTCACCAGAATTTAAAATTTCACACTTACAAAGTTTTATAGTTATAATTATTATTGCTTGAAAGTTACTAACAAAAAGAAACACATTTTTGTATTAACGCTACCACAAATCGTGTAAACGGTTTCAATTTGATGTTAATGTTTAGCTTTTACCCCTTTGTGCTAACACAATTGCTCTAAAATGTAGCTGTGCTATGGTTCATTGGTTACTAAAGAAAGAGGCTGTTTCACATAACTTTAGATTGTGTTTTATTACTGATTTTTTTAAATTAAAAATTGATCTACAGTCGCAACCGCAATGCAATTTTGTTGTTAACAAATGAAACACTCAATTATTACTTCGCAAAACTAATTATCACAAAAATAAAAATACTTTTTTAAATTATTTTCATTGGATGATTATATTAAAAAAAAAACTTTAGTGAAACATAACAAACATAGTTTATGAGGACTTCAAGAAATCCTCTTGTCTTCAACAGCAATAATATTATTGTATTGCCTTTCATGACATTTAGTTTTAAAAATCACAATTTACTGTAAAAGCCATTTTCCCATTCAGACTTTGACTAATTTTTAATCTACGCTGAAAATTGCCAGTAAGTTATAAAAGAAATTTTGTTGTGTATATTACGCTTTTATTTAAAGTATTAATTTTAAAATCCTGCCTGGTTAATCTCTAAGTATTAATATCAAAATGGAATATTCTCGAATAGCTAACTTTATGAATTGAAAAAATCCTTTTCAAAAAGTTTATGGAAACTTGGTAAAAGTTTATAAAAGATATTTTTTAAGATGTTGAAAATTGAATCTTTTAAAATACTTTTCCTGTTTCATTCAATCAACCGTATTAACGTATGGTGAGAATATATTATGGCAATAATCAAATATCAAAATATTAAAGCAAGGAAAGCAATGCGATTATAATATTTTCATCTACTTATCACATCAGAAATATTCACACAGTTCGATATTTTTTGCAGCATTGAATATACATAAGTATATTGTTGCGATAAAGGAACTAAAAATTTAATGTTTGATTGATTTGAAAATAGAGATCATTACATTAAATATAAGATATAAGAAGAGACTTAATCTGAATTATAAAAGAGCAATGAGATCTTTAATGGGGGTCTTACACATTTTTTATTACTTTGACTTCCCTTTGCTTATTTATTTGAAATAGGGGTTCACTCAGTAAAAAGCTGCGCTGTGAAATATATAAATCTATAAATCGATATTCAAGGTACGAGACGCACATTTTATCATCCAATCAGTTCTTGAAGTGATAATTTCCCAAAAGTCATTAATCAAAAGAGCGCGCACTGGTTAAAGCATGTGACCGAACTAATAATTACTACTCTAAACTAATTATTACTTATCCACATAGTGTTTAAAAGAAGAAAGAGCTCAGTACGCAGTGCACATCGCCAGGAAAATAATTAATAATAATTAATAATAAATAGCTTACACTTTGTAAAAATTGATCAATTATACGGCATTAAACATCACAAAACTTTTTAAATAACAATAAAATCATTGAAACAAAAAACTTGGTGTTAAACTAGAATTATTATAGAAACTTAGAAATCGCAATAATTAAACATCGCTGACCACTCATCTATCTTTCTGATTTGAAATTTATCAAAAATTTTCACAAATAAAACGAAATAAAATATATCATAATTAATTAGTAATTACAAAAAGAATATCGAGATATATTGGAGCTCTCAATAAAACAACTATAAATTGTCGGTCGACGTTTCGGTTTATTTACTAAAAACCATCCTCAGGACTAAAAAGAAGACAAAAAGTGAAACAAAAACAAACAAAATTGTGGTCTCACACTCACAAAACAATTCGTGGTGGAATTCGTTTTAGCGCGACAAAAAATTAATTTCTTCGGAAGAAGGAAAACATAGTACGTCGGGTAACACATTCAACCAGATCAATATTAAAACAATAAAAATTGTAAAATACATAAAATAAAGTTGTTTAAAAACGTGTGTAAATCATACAATAACAAATTAATCCACATTACAAAAAAATTGTCAAACATTTATAAAAATATCTACTAACATATAGCCCGACCGCTAAGTTAAAGATGTAAAATTCACAATAAAGTTATTAACATCATAATTAACAGCTCAAAAACATACATCTCTCCGCATGAAACATAAAATAGGCGAATGGAATAAAGACGCCAGGCGCAAACAGGATGACCGTAAAGTGTGATAACTAAACCGACAAAGCTCAATAATAAAATGCAATAAAAACAGTAATCAGGAGTGCAAAAAACACGATACAATCGCAAGTCGAAAAACAAGAACATTAAGGGAAATATAAAACAATTTAGAAGGGGGGGGGTCAAAAATCGAATATTCCGATATTCCTTTTGTAATTAATTACTACGCATTGGATAAGATTTTTACTTCTAATATGTAATAATATTAATTTATTGGGGTATTAATTTAAATCTAAGATTTCTAACAAAGTGATTGTGAGTTGACGTATTTAAATTTGTCAAGTCTTAATTAAAATTGAAGAATTTGTAATAAACACCAAATAATATTATGTTAATGATAGACAATGAAAATAATTCAAACAATGCATAATAAATATGCAAAAATAATATGCATTACCTTACTTTTTCAGGCAATTAATGTGAAAAATTTCAAATATTATTTATTCTGTTTTTTCATTTTGTTTGTATGGTTTATAGCTTTGTATTTATTTAAATTAATATCATATGTATTCAGGTATTTTTCATTTATATTCAATTTTCAGGTATCGTGAATACCTGTGTTGTGCCAGTAGAGAATAAATAATGGACAACAAAATTAATATTGTAAGACTTGAGATAAAACTAGGTGAAACGAAACTCTATACTCAAAGTTTTCGGTTGTAATTCAGAAAACGTCAATTGTAAATCAAATTAGTCAACTTTTTCAATTACTTTTAATAATTTTAAAATTATTCTCATCATCAGCTAACTCTTCTTCACTTTCTTGTAATTCACGTTCACTTCTTGGTAATAATAATACAAGGTTTACAAGCTCGATTTTAAGGATTATTTTTGATATATTTTTACGTTTTGACACCAATAGATTTTTTTATATTTTTAAAAGTTTCTATTTGTGCATTAGTTGATAATTTTTTTTAAATAAAAGATCATTTGTAATCTGCAAAACTTAAAAACGCATAATATAAATGAAGCGTATTTAGTTAAACATTATAGTAATTTATGGATGGATTTCGTAATTGAAATTTTATTTAATTATTAATACTAGAACTTTAATAGCTTGGTCAATGCTCCGAAAATGTTTTGGCCTGAATCCAATTTAGTGTTCATGACAATTTATTGATTTACAGACTATGGATCAAGATCATTTGTAAGCAGGTCAAAAGAAATATTCGTGTGCGAATTCAAAGTTTTGAATTCAACCTACTATAATTAAATAATTCATAATATTATTCAATTACTACAAAATAAATTAAACAATTTAGTTATAATACTCATTTCTCTCTGGGAAGATATGAAAAAAATAATCTGAAAGTAAAATTAAAAATAAAAATATAAAATGCTTGCTGAAACTATAGTAAAATCACCGAAGAAATTAAAATAAATCCTAAGTATAAAATACATACAAGGTGTGCTGGATCTCACAGTTCTTATAAAAGCAACGGCGGTGACTTTTACGGTCCGTTATTGCTTGTTTTCTGTTATTTAACGCTAAAACTCAAAATGTAGATACATACATAGCGTATAGCATTTATACGCTAATTAGTTAATCTTGTTTGTTTTGTTTTAACAGTAAGTGACTTACTATAGGTTTCCTATTTATTATTAAACTATTATGTCGATTTTGCATTGTTTGTGTAGGTACTAGCGATTGATATTGTGTCGCTATAATTATTATCTGCCTACCAGCATTTTGACCACTATAATAAGAAGTCAGGGTACTCGAGCTGTACATCATATTATATGTAGTACATAATTATTATGAGAGGATTTAATAACCATGTACCTATACATTAGGGCCTTTGTTTGCATATTGAAAATAAATTACAGAACGTCGAGTTAAAAGATAATTTTGATAAGTAATTTAATTTTACTTGATAAAAAATATTATACATAATACATTAAAGTTTACTTTAATTAAGTACTAGTAGCAACTCAAGACGTGTGCATGCACGGTTTACACAAAATTAACCATCTTAATGCTTACATCAGTTTATATTAAGTTAAGCTAAAGTAGAGTAGCATTACAAATTAGATATCAAATCAGGAAATACCAAGTACAAAATACACGATGTTAATCTTACTACTCTGCCTTTGTTGTAATAGGTTAGCTTAATTAGTTTTAATAGAAAGTAAATAAGAAAATACCCGAGAGAATAATAAAAGCAGTAATAAAATTAGTGAAAGATTAGAAAAACTTCAATGAATTGAAATTTTTTAATAAGATTAAAAAAATAATACAAAATTTGTATATTTTTGTTTATTTATTTATTTTTATTGCGAATTGGCCAAATTCAAGTACATATGTATTTTATTTATTTTCAACTAAATGTAAGTTTTTGAACTATTTGCGTATATCTAACAACATCAACTATAACATCCAACGATATAATTTTATTATTATAAGAAAACAATACCTAATCCTTATGTTATTAATCCGTAAAGCTAAGTAGGAATATTTTCGAGAACAATTATTATTACGTGGATCTCCATAATTTTGAAATACTATATAAAAGTTTATCTCAGTTAACCGTATTAAAAATTTGTGAAATTTATGTGTGCAAAAATCTCACAAATTAAAGTTATTACAGCTTTTTTATTCAAATTGGTTGTTATTATCTGGCTCCAAATTTGTCACTAACTTCATACAATTATCTATATCAACTTATAAGGTAGGATTATAAAACTTGAAAATTACTTGTTCACTTGCCGAACGGAAATTAAAAATATAAATTTTCTACAAACTAAGCTGTTAAATTTATCTTCGGTGATAAATTTAACTTACGCTGTACACTTTTGTTTGGTTTAAAACTAAGCACCTATACAACAACTCAAAGATATATAATCTGCATCACAGAATTTAATTATCGCGATGCTCTAAAAATAATTAAAAAGCAAATCAAAAACATTTTATTTGTATGAATTTCTAAAGTGTTAAACTAACTCTCGGGAATACGAGATTTACACGGAAACAAGACCGCTTGTAATAAAAACACAAAAGAATGAACTAAATTTATTTGAAAGATTTATATCGCAAAATTTAATTTGACTTATAAATTTCCAAGACTTTTTTGTTAATAATGTTTGAATATTTTTCAAGTATTACGGTTACCTACATGCGTATAGATAAATAGATAAACTCGTACACGCAAAACGTATAGATAAAACTCAGATTTTCCTTATTTAACTTTAAAGTGTGGTCAATGATGCGACGCCGATGCCTGAAATACAGATACCACAAATTGAAATTGAACGAAGAAGGATATAAATACAATTGATGCTGATTACCTCTTCTTGCAGTTGTTCAATCTATCTCATGTGTTGAAACGGTTTAACCAAGTGGTAAACCACAGAAGTGTATGGTGTGCAAACTTAAGTAATTGTGAGTAATTTTGCGGAATTTTGAGTAATAATAATTAAATATGATACCAACATTTTGGGGAAATTAGAAAGTCCAATGTAAAAATTTATGCTAAAATAAACAAAAATAAATTTGTAGGTTGATTAATTGGTTTTTTGTGTATTTGTATACTCGTATATATTCAAAAGGATTTGCTTACCATTGACAATGCTATCTGTTCTTGAATTGTATTTAAAACTTATACTAAATGTCGTTCGTTCTTTTTAGTACATATCGACTCTTGGCACAACACTGAAAGTTAGAAGTTTAAATTAGTTTAAAAATATTTAAAATACAAAATGCAAATTCTAAAGTTTTGTTTTCAAAATTCGTTGTTAGAATTTAAATAAATAAGTAATATGAAAATGAACAGAATAATTTTCACAGTCATTAATATGGCCAGAACTTTACTTTTATAAAATTTTGTTATTGTGCATTCGGTTCTATAAAATACAGATGTTAATATTATAAAATTTAAAAAATATATAAATATTGTATAATGATTCTATAAATGAAGCTATTAAAAGCAAGCCCAATGAGATATATATAATATTTGTTATTTAAATTTGTGAAGTGCGGCGTTAATACTCTATTTTGGGGGGGGGGTACTATCTTCCTTCCCGTATTAGCCGTCACCGTATTTAGGTATCCGTAACCCAACCAAGAGAATGGGGCTAGATTCATTAGTAGATAAAGAAGCATGTAGTAAAGAGTAGCTTACAGAAGTGGATCAGTAGTAGCTGAGCATGAAAATGCTCTTATATTTGACAGTAATTTGATTGATTTCATGTCGATTAAAATTAATTTTGAAAAACATTAACATACGCGAGGGAGTGCGTAAATGTATTATAATTATGTATGTTGATGCGGATATCGGCCGAATATGAGCCAAACAGCTCAACGATATTTTAATGAAATTTTGGCTAAAAGATATTCTATCCTGAACTTCAGCTATAGCGCTTTCTGATTTTATGTCAGTATTTGCAATGACTGTAAGAAATGCTATTATTTATTTGAAATATAAACATTAATGTTAATAGTTCTTTTTAGAAGAAATATACAAATCTTGTGATGCATACTACGTAATAAGTCCACATATAATTTATTTTCAATAACTTCATTCATTATCGAACGTGAACTCCACACCACGGGAATTTCCTTTTGAGGAAATATGAACGGAATAAAGCTTTTACTTTACCTGGACTCGAAAGGGCATTAGCAGTCAACCCACTGGCAGCTAAGCTGCAGCCGACTATATCTTCAATAATGACATCTAATAAATATTAAGTATTAATTTAATTTAAAGTATTAATAGAGTAAAACGGATTATATACCAGTATTGTACTATATTGCATGCTATACATTTCGCATACAAATTTAATAACTTAGTTAATAACTGAGCTTAATACTCTTGTAGCACATATTTTCATATTATTTAGTTCTTGCTAAACTGCTAATACTAGTCGGATATGAAAAGATTAAAGAAGCAATTTTCGATATATTGATTTTAGCTTCAGTGTATTATTGTATAGGGTGCAATTTTTAATTCCAGAAGTGCGATAATAAAGTTGTCCTTCGTAAAGCTGCTTTAAACAGCATTAAATAATAATATTACACAATTAAAACGTACTCGTAACACAATTGATGCATCATGGCTTAACTTTTGACAATACCGTGAAATTGTAGTGTTACCTATAGAACAGTTAGATAAGTTACTTACGATTCAACTCCCAATCGTTTATTGATTACAGCGATTTTGAAAGAAATGAAGCAATAAAGTAAAACTAAAAGCATTTTTTGAACTGGAAATTATTATATTTCACAACAGGCACTTTAGAATTGCCCTTTCATATTTTTTATTAAAACTAACCGAGATTTCAAGCAGCGCGAGACATATTTTTTAATGCGCCTCGCTGGAGACATTTAAAACAACCAACTGAAATTGTAAAAAGTTAAATAAGTTTCTTGTTGTGATTGCAAAGTTTAAATATTAAATTTTCTTACGTAATAATTTTTAAAAGATTATTTTTCGTTTGCTGCTACCCTACGTTTATTAAATTAAACCGATGAACAATAACAAGAAATGAAGCTTTTTCTTTTCAAAATTAAAACTTTTTTGTTTTCGTGATTTCAAATTTACTTTAAATTTTTTCGATTTGTTTGACTACTTGCATTTAATATTTAACCGGGGCAGCAGTCAGGCATGTGTGGTAAATTTATTTAGAAGAAGCAAATGGCTTGTGGCTTTACACCTAGCAAATTTAAATTTTCTTTATCGCATCACGTAGATATTAAATATTTTAGGTAGTCTCGCGTATGTATTTGGAAAAGGGCCATCAGATTACCTAGGGATTTCTCATTATAATTTAATGCATTGGGTATATGAAGAGCGCAAGCAGAGAAAAGCTATCCCAAATTCTTTATGGATTCCAGGTGGGCATAATGAAAGTGAGGTTTTAGCTTTTACTCTAAGTGACTCAAGATTTATGAAAGCAAACGTTTCAGCTTGAGCTGATTCTCATATTTTTCTGAACTGAAATATAATGTGTGAAACTATTTACGTAAAGGAAACTTGGTCGTTATAATACATTTATAAAAAAATAATTTGCTACAAAACTCTTTAAGCAGTAAGTAACTGCTTTATTTAGTTCAGGTTCCCATTTATGCTTGCAAATTTGTTAACATTACTAAACATAATGCAGTCTACTTAAACTAAATTACAATCAATTTATAATTTACTTGCCATCAAACGTCAAATAAAGTAGATGGAATAATATTGCAAAATTTATCAATATCGGTGATCTAGGAAAGTTATTAAAACTACTCTGTTGTTATTAGATTTCAATTAAATTTGGTAATCTGGAAGAATTTATAATTATTCTGGAAATTTTCCGTCGAACAAATTTCAGGAAAAATAAAAAGAAATGAAAATTTTTTAGACAAAACAGTTTCTGATTTATTTCTATTGGATTCCAATTATACTAAGCATTATAGTTTGACCTGCACGTGCGTTAATTTACGCATCCGAACATATATCATCACTTTTGAATTTAATATACAATATACGATTTTATTGCAAATACGTAGGCAACTATGTTGAAAATTGAATGGAATACTTTTAATATAATTTTTATCGATTAAATTAAAAATATTGAACATAATTTTACGTAGTTACCACGGATCTTCTAAGTTAGATCCCAAAAGCCTTTGGCAACCCGCATAAAATCCGAGCAACATCTGCGTTAAAATTATGGTCCTTTAGCCAACTTTAAGAAGTTAAAAAGTTTACCCTAAACTAATTAGTAACAAGCTTCTAGTACGGAAATTAAAATGAAAAATATTTGTGATTTGCTACTGATAGAAAAACATGTACCAATAGTGAACGGTCAACTTAAGTTTAAAATTTTCACTAAAAATTGCATCACGGAAAAAGAGCAAACATTTAAACGAATCAAAGAATTAAAATATTATATAATTTTAAAAATACGAGGGTGGTCTGAAAAGTTTCCGACCTAACATAGAAGCAACTAATTTTTTTTTCAAATTTATTTTTATTTTTCTACCTAATCTCCTTTTAAGTCTATATACTTATCCCAGCAAAGCTGCCACTTTTCAACCCGTCTAAATAGGACTCGGCGTGTTTATCTGCAAAATAGTTGTTTACAAAGGTGATAACTCCTCATTCGACCAAAATCTCTGTCGTCCGAACGAAGCTTTTAGATTGCAGAACAAAATACAGTTGCTTGGGTCTATAGTGAGTAAAATGGGTGGTCAACAGTTCAAATCGTAATTCGTCGATTTTCGCCATGGCAAACTATGAGGTGTGAGACTGGTGAAATAACTTTTTTATTCTGCTAAAGTGTCCGTTTTTCCGGAATTTCTGCCTTCAGCTTGTCAAGTAATGATGCGCAGTATATGATTCTGTAATGGTTGTTCTTTTTTGAAAATAATCGTTTAAGATAAGTCCATGGCTATCCCAAAAAACAGTCGCCATCACTTCCCAGCCGAAGGAACAGTGTTTGCCTTTTTTGGAGCTGATTCCCTCTTGTTGATGTTATCGTCAGTGGTTGCGATTTTTTAATATCTCGAACGTTCATCGTCTCTCAAGCTAGTACGCCCACATTTAAATTCAGCTGCTCAATATTTCACGGTAGTAAATGATGGTACAGAGTCCCCGTACACAGTGTCCAATTCGTCTTAGATTTTTGTAGATTTTGTATTTGGCCTTTCATAGCCAAATGTTTATTGATGCTCGATACACGATTTTTTTCATTTTCACAAGTACACTCGCATTGACTCACTGAAGCGGTTGTCAAACAACAACGGCGCGTCTAAAATGGCTGAAATTTTGGTGAGTACCTGTCAAAGCTAGACTAAACACATTCCCTATTTTTTTTTACCAGTGCTGCCATGTTCATGTTGAGGTCGGAAACTTTTCAGACCATCCTCGTAACAATAAATTTTAATTCAATAAATGAAGAACAATTTTTTTTTTAATGATTGTTCAATCTTGTATGTTATGTAATGTATAAAATTAAAATTTATGATGATTGTTTATCTAGATATATCTCCAATAAATATGTTTCATACAATAACGCAATATAACTGTGTACACAAGTTGATGAACGAATATTAAATTTATTCATATAAATATTGATGTTTTAATAGTTGTTAATTTGAATTTGCTTTTTAACCTTTGAATATAATTTTCAAATTTTAAACCATTGCACATACCTACGTGAACGAGAGTGAAATAAAAAGTAACGAAATATTTTAAACTACTAAAAATATAAGTCATGCAACTACAAATTTTAATAGATCAAAGAAGAAACTTTTTAAAACTCACTGTCAATCTTTATGATTTATCATATAACAAAATTGAATTTGTATACCGGGTGCTGAATGAGTTAGCCGAACATAGGAAATTAACATGTAAAAACTTAATTATGCAAATTCCTGCTTCCCTAATTATTTTAGAGAAAAAATGAAAGATACAAAAATAATGCAGAAATATAAACTACAAATGATAAAACCATTAGATTTCATCTAACTTTTACTTAAAAGGTCAAAAAATGCTTTCGAAATTGTTAAAATTTTCATTTATCGCACTGGCCATGTAATAAATTCAATTTAATTTTTAATATTCCAAAATAATTTGGAAACTTTTAACAATTTCAAAAGCATTTTTTGCATCTTTGCTTCTTTCACTTTAATCAATGTATTTGGCGTGTAATACAGACTAACCATTCTATTAGAATTCGTTACGAAAATCTTGCTGAGCCATCGTCTCCCCTAAATATAAGAAAATTGGCGGCTCTGGCCTTTGCTTCGGAAGAGAATGTGGAGCTTATGTTCGAAAATTTGATGCAAACTGAGTTCTTTCTGGAAAACAAAGAACTTTTGAAACCATTATTTTGGTCGATAATTTTGAAAACAGTTGGATTGGCTCGATTCGAAGTTGGAGCAATCCAGTGCGAAAACTTGTGAATTTTGGAATTTGGGTCTGGAACTGTCACGATGCTTACCTCGGAGATCTTCCTAAAACAAATAATTCCATTGAAGGGTGGAATAATAAGTTCAGTTCTCTTCTCGGAGCCAATCACCCCACAATTTGGAAATTTGTTGATGGACTCAAACGTGAGCAAGGTAATATTGAATTCAGCCTTGCTCAGTATAATGCAGGTTACGAACCCAATCCACCCAAGAAAAAGTACGTCAAACTGGCGGACAGGCTCAAACGACTTGTCATGGATTTCCCCAACAAAACTCCAGACAACTTCCTTCGTGGCATTGTTCATACCTTTAGTAAGCCCAACCTGTAGTTTAAACCCAACGGATCATAGAAATATTAAGAAACAGATACTGATCACTCAAATACCAAATTTAATTCCGGAAAATTATTTATTATTTATGCTTTTTTTTAATAAAAATAATAAAACAATATGACTTTTTTTTATTTAATATTTATTTATTTTAGTAAAAAATAAAGAATGTCTGCTAAATTATCTGTCGGTCAAAAATTGTATGAGAAGTAATCTGTGCTTTTATCAAGCAAAGGCTGTCGGCCAAATGACTGTCGGCCAAAAAGTTATCGACCAAAAACTGTAGGCCAAACGAATGTCGGCCAAATAAATTCGGCCAAATTACTGGATACCGTTGTAGAGTGTTGCAGAGTGTACCAGAGAAAGTTGTGTTTATTTCTCATTCTATTTAAAATAGTTTTCAAAATATTAAGGAAAAATCCAACTATCTGGTAGCTTTTAGTTGGAAAAAGGGTCGGGATATTAAATAAGTGTGGCACTAGAAAACAATTCAATTTTTTTAACTTCTCAGAATGTATGGTTTTACTTACAATAATCTTTAAATATTCGATTGATACGTGGTTTAAGTAGTGTAACTCGATATTAACCATATGAATATTTTAGAAAACCCAAAAATGCACAAAACATAATTTATTCTTATTTACATGTGATAACTTAAAAACATTTTAGTTCTAAAAAGTGTTTCGTGCATTTTTGGCTTTTCTAAAATATTGATGTGGACAATAATTTTTGTTATGAATTATTAAAATATGTATTAATAGTTAAAAGAAAAACAATGAGCGCTATATCATTGATTGTAGGGTGACTATTGTACATTATCTTTCTTTGCCACAAACAAATATCAGTATATAGAATATCACAAATCCCACAAGGAAAGCAGACATCAAAATTAGGTATTTCAATAAATAGGATATAGGTTAAATAAATAATTATTATACAATTAGACAGTTCAGTTCCCGGTGGCAGATTGCTTCGACCTAAATTTAAATAGTCAGATTATTAACTGTGTGTTTTCATGTTATAAATTTCATGGAACGTATGCTCAGATGCAAGGATTTGAGGAAATGTGTTGATTAACAAACATAGTAAAGTGTAATATCGGTTGAAATTGTTGAAGCGATATTATACTACAGTAAGTAATAAACTATATTTTGCATTGGGTAACAAGTTAGTATACTATTAAACTGACCTAATGCTTTGTGGTTGCAATATGGCTCTGAAATGTTAGTGTAAATATAGCAATTAAGCTTATTTTCCTTAAACTTGTTTTATTATTTATCGAGGTAAACGAACAAACTCAGAATTATAATAATACTCTTACAAATTTCACACAAAATTATTAAAACACTTTTGATTTTGTTTACGTGCTATGTAAAGTATTTGTTTGATAAATACTACTGCACCTATTTTAGTGTATAAATATTAACAATAATAATAATAATAATAAACAAATTAACTTGAGAAGTGGGATTTTAGGCTTATCATTGAATTATTGTTTTGTACAGCAGAGATTACGATTATTTCTACACTGAAAACTTATTATTTCTAAAATATTACTTTTCAAAATTTTTTATTTCAGGAGAAATAATTTTTATAATTTTGATCAAGTCCTGTTTAATCTAGAAAGATTAAGAAAGATTAACAAGGAAGTCGGACATTTGGGTTAACGTTGTGGGTTATATAATACTAATGAGATTATTTTGAACACTCATATTTTATTTTGCACTTTTGCTTTAAAATAATAACATAAATTGCATACATTTTAAATTTTTAGTTTAGAAACGGAAAACTTTATTTTTAAATTACTAAGCATAAAAATCGTAGTCACCAAACTTACCGTTGTTAATTTAAATAAAAGAAATCAGAAACAATTAAATTGCTTTATTTAAATTTTTAATTATGTAATATCATTCATTGCGTGACTGCACCGTCACTTTTTGTCATATTACTAGATTTAAATTAACATCTATTACTTTTTATGTTTAACATTCATAATCCAAGCTGCAATATAATAATATTGCATTATCTTAGTGTTAGTGTAGAAAGTAAGCTATTATGTAACGCTAGAACAGAAACTATATTACACTATACTGCACAATAAATTACGATAGTCACTATAACAACGACGGCACACGTCAGGTATATCTATAACAATAATACGAAAAAAATATTAAACTTAATTAACTTGATGGTGAATTTTAGAGAGAATTTTCACTATGTAGTAACAATTTATATGTACATATATATGTGGAATGATATTTATACATTAATAAATTTACTTAAAAGTTCCACAGCTTCAAGGAATTGGTCAAAGTCCCCAGAATGTCAGCAACGACTAGAAATTTATCAAATGAAGTAATTTATGCATCAAATTCCTAATTAAGCGGCGGTCATTAAATAGTTACTTATGCAGTGAGGCTTTCGTCCCAGTCGCCTCTACTTTGGTTCTAGTTAAGATAGGTTAGTTAGTTACTGATAGATTATAATGACATTTAATAGATTTTCACCAGCTGATTAACTTAGTGTTGCCAGTACGTAGACAATTGCTCACACCATTGGCAATTTAGAGATTTTTTTGGAAAACAAGCAAAAGCGGAAAAAGAATTTCCTAACAGTGACAAAATGGGCAATTTTGGACAGGTGGCAGAGGATGAAAAAAACCTAACTTGGTTAATGGTATATTTTCTTTAGTCAACATAATATATATGTTGGCTGTTCTGAGAAGAAAGAAATTTAAATTTAAGGAAGTGTCAGTTTGACACTGTTTAAATTACTGTTTAAATTTAATATATTTACCTTCTGAAAAACATGTGAGTGTTCATGTCATTTAGCTCCTGGGGTAGCTCACCCATCGGTATGCTGCATCCCAAAAATCAATGCATTGCGATCTTGTCAATTAAAATTAACAAATCTGCTGCTGATTATCCATAGCTCTGCTGTAATACAAAATTATTGTCATATTCCTATTTGGAATTTGGAGTACTGAAAGCGAGCCAGTGCCACCGAATAGTTATAGAATGTTACCCGTGACGCTGAATTGAGTTGTACCATATAAGATACAATTTTTTTTTTCACAATGTTAACTTTTTAATTTGATTTCAGATGCTTTTTAAAATTGAGATGTAACAAATCCCACGTTTCTTGCCGTAATGTAAGTACTTTTAAAATAAATATTTATTTTTATGTTATATGATACAATATATTGGGATATAACTATAACGCTAAAACAGATAACATATTATACTGTATGTGTGAATGTACCTTAATACAATATATACAAAGAATGTAAGATGTAAAACATAACGTAATTGGTAGAATTAATATTAATTTTACATTAATTCGTTGTTAAAATTTATAAGTAAAGAAAATAAACTAAAGTTGTTACGCTATATGAATATACTAACAACCGATTAAATTATAATACCAACGTAAAAGCTTCAAAATGTTAATTTAACTAAATTTTCCGTAACTCGATGAAATTTTACGTACGAACATAATCTTAATGTAACAATAACGTTAACTTTATATCTTACGTATGTGTAATATACTTCCCCTCTTCCGTTCATGCAAATATCTACTTACGTTAATACATAATCCATTTTTAGCATTCAATAAAGGTCAAAAGTATTTAGGTGTAGTATACCCTTGCAACAAAACGATAAGCTTTGTGCCTACCGATTTCGGTTTAATAAGTCATCTTCAGAACAGAGTAAATCATTTAACAACCAAAGAAAATATTTTCCACCAGCCCAGTATTGGCCCGATGGTACTACTGAGACAACATTAGGCCAAAGCTGTAATGAGAGATAATAAAGCAGTTATGAGATTTAAAAATTGTAGGAGACAACGTAAACATGGGTAAAATAAAATAAACAGATGGAAGTTTTATGCTAAATTTCCAATTTCTCAAATAAAAGTAATAAAAAAATGGTATCCTTTGATGCAAAACAAAAAGTTAAGCTGAGATGATTTCTAGTCAAATTACAAATTTGAAAAGCATATAATAATTCTTTTGGTAAATTTAATACAGAAAATAGATAGAACAAAAAATTACTTCATATAAAATATATTCTGAAGTAAGTCAAGAGCGAAAGCCAAACAATAAAAATGAGGTTTTTAACAAGAAAAATTTAAAAATTGTTACTAATAAAAATATACATATCAGTTTTTGGTTTATGTACTTATTAACAAATAAGATTGCTTTAAAATTTCATTTTATTTGAGAAATTTTTTACCAATTCAATGTTACTGGTAGAATTGTGCGCGATCAATAGACTATCTGTAGCTAAAAGAACGACCGGATTTCTCCAAGGAGTGCTATGTATATTATTTTAACGAAATTTTGACAAGATGTTTGCCATTTGTATCAACTCCTGATATTACAATTCAGCGATTGAATATTATTTATTATTAAATTCCAACGAGGCTCACAAACTAAATTGGCAGGCATGCATAGGCTGAAGTAACAAAAGTTACGGTTTTCAACAAATCGCTTATGAATTTCATGTAATTGAAAAACGCTACGTAAATTTACGAATACTAAAATATTTAAATTTATTTTAGAATTACACCGCTTTAATTTTTTAAAAGCTGTCGCTTATTTAAATTAAGGATTTCTGTTATTCTTTAAGTTAAAATTCGCAACTGTAATTGCAGCATAAAATAATTACAGCGATATTTCATGTTTAAAATCTAACAAAAACACAAGAGAAAGGAGGAATTAAGTATTAGAATCAATTTAACTTTTAGATGTTTAAAATTGTATGTAAAATTGGATAAAAGGTAGCAAAGTAAACATCAGCAATTCAATTAACTAAGGGTTTGGAATGCTCCTGCTTCTTGATTAAATACATTTTAATTTAGTAAGCCATTGATTTTTTTAGTATTCATTACATTAATTTATACGCTTTGTTAAGTTACAATTTCTTCGATAGGCTTAGAAGGTAAGATTTAAGACATTTTAGTTACAATAGATTTTATAAATACGTTTATACGATTCTACGTGCATGAATTATAAATATGTATTACTTGTCACAAATTTTGAAACTACTAAATTATATAAATTTTACTCAAGCACCTAATTTGGATTGAAATAGTCGACTTTAGGCTATATGTAAAAATTAAGAATCAAATTCAATTTTACACAATATTTTTTCTACGGAAGAATTATAAAATATTTGTAAAAGTGTTAGTAGAATCTAACCAGTTCTGCCTGGATACCCGACCTAAAATAGAGTTAAGTAAGAGCAACAAGTTTATAAAATTATTTTAAAGAATCTTTGGGTTATTACTACTTTTGGTTCACACCTAAGAAGCAGATATTTTAAATGAAAATTTTCATATTATTTGAAATTGCCTATAATTTTTATTTGCCATGTTTTTACAAAATACAAGGTAAACGAAAGAGCGCAACTTTCAAAACAACATCCGATAGGACATTGAATTTTCAAGTATATTTACAATGTCAGTGTTACTGTTGTATTCAGGTAAATATTTTTATTAAAAATTAATTATGCATTTCTTGCGGTTTGATTTATCAATAAATATGAACTGTTATAAAAACTCCGTATTTTAATACAACAAACAACAAACCCGTATTTAAAGTGTTTTAGCAAAATTTAAATGATTAAGATACACTGTGATTGATCTTTGAAGTTATTCGCAAAATACAAAATAATTAAAATACTATTGGGAGAAGTTGGCCTCCCATCTACAACATTTTGATATAAAATCTGATATGTACACAACAATATTTTTGTTTCGCGCATGCGCAATAGGAGCATCGAATAAAAATTAATTTATTATAAACAAATTAAAGATGACCTAACGAAATGCATACGTGACCAAACCTTTTCAGTCGATTTCCTATCGGTTTCCATTTTTATTTCATCGAAAACGTGCAAATGGGAGGCTAACTCACCAAGAAAATTTTTCAAAATTTGATTATTTATTGTTGGAAAAACTAGAAATGACCGAACGATAAAACCAAGTGACCTTTCGTGACCTAACGATGACCTAACAATTCCATATTGTTTTATATCAAAATGCTGTAGATGGGAGGCCAACTTCACGGAGATTATTGGAAGCTATAGATTACCATTGAAACCTTAGTAGGATCAAAGACAAATCTGGCAGCATTAGAATCAAAATTCAAGTACAAACATTAATGTTTTACAGGAAACTGACTACCCAAAATAATCAATTACATTACCACTAACGATACATTATAGTAATTATACATCATCATATACAGAGTACTCCATTACATAGTTACATACAATAAAAATATACCTGTATAATGTATTTAAAAATATTTTAATTAGATTTTATTTATTATTTATTGTTTGGCAAATAAATCTTTTACATTGGGTGGTAATTAGTTGGACAACTGAGCTTTCAATACTAGGCCAAATTCTTAGTGAAAATATTTATCAAAATAAAAAAATATGAAACTTCAAGCAATTGTACTTAATTCTACAATCCTATGTTTGTAACCATGAGCTTTTATCCTGAAACTTTTTTTTTATTTTTCAACGACCATTATATTTAAAAAATTTTTTTAAACCATTTTAAGTGAGACTAAAATACTAAATTCTTTATAGTTGTAGTAATAAATACTTCATCAACCATATAACTCTAGTGAAAAACATGGCCTTTTTTGCCAGTTAATGTTGCCAGTGTTAGGGTTAAATATGGAAACCCACGGTTTAACGTTGGTTCCAGCTGACAAATGTTACAAAGGTCACGGTTGCTTACATCGCCACCGCCTAGGATAATTGCGTGCGGTTGGTTGTAGCAATAGCTTTTAATTTTGTTGCAAAGTTTCGTCAGAAACTTCTACCTCATAAGCGCTCCATTACCACGCTAACCGCACACTAGTAAATAATTGGTTAACTTAAATTTGAGTTCATATCAGAACCTGCCTTCCTTTTGTCAACGCTTGAGTTACTTTTTCTAAACAATAAAATTGCTACAATAATAAACTTTTGTAAAATGAATTTTATTTCTGGTAAAGCCATTGTGCGGAATTCCCTACAAAAAGAAGATATAAAATTATCTTATAGAATGTAAATTTTTAAATTTCATTACTCTGATTGATAATATGTACATAAGTTAAAATAAAAACAAAGTTTATTATTTGTTTTCACAATATGAGGTTTATTTAGCCCCTAAGGTCTAAACTTACACAATCAATAGATCAGAAGGGCCAAAGTAGTGATCGTTTTTAAGTTAGAGCGCTTTTCAGATTATAGATTTTATTACATATTATCTTATTTCTCCACTCCAGTCTTTAATTATATTGTTTAATTTAATTTTTTCTATAAGCTTTTGGATTCTATAAGATCCAATTGTAGTCTATTCCCAGTAAGTAAATACCTCTTTAATTAACGTTATAATCCGCTGTATATAGTTATTTTATAACGTTATAATAACGTTGATATTTGTTGAAATATATAAGGTAGGTACTTGTACAATTTTGTTATTTATGCATCATGTTATACAGGTTCATTTTCTTATATACCAATATCAACTCTTCAAACACGTTAAAAACACGTTACTTTCAGTAATATTTCTACGTTAAAATTAAGTTAATATGTTATGTAATATGTTACGTAATATTGCACTTTAGTATCATTTTAGTCTATCTACTATCTATCATTTTAACTATTAACCTGAACTAATGGTTTTTTCCCAAAATATTTTGAATTCAATTACATTCTCCTTTTTTGATTTATTTTCAAAGCTACGTCCAAGAATGAAATTTTTATTTCTATTCTATTTCTCTTTGCAAAACAATCAATTTTGGCTCCTTTGTCTTTTCGCTTCATGCATAAGTGAGTGACGGAAGAATATTCTGATTAAACAGTTTTGTTTTTAATCTTTACACTCTACTTTTCTTTTTATAATATTGCACACCTTAGGATTAGGCAATCAAGTTCCACTATATCAAATGAAATTATTGTTGGGATTGTGTGATCTGGTTTTGAAATTTTAGATTACTATTATGTAGAGGCGAAGTGTCAAAAAATTCCTTTGCGGTTATGTTTTACCTTTACACTTAATGAATTAGAAGAACAGTTTGAATATTATAAATAATATATTTTTATGTCATGAAGACTGGAGAGCGTTTTGAATATTTATTATAATTTTTTAACGAAACCCTCTTAGACGGATTAAAAGTGACCCTTTTTATAAGCAATTTTTGCATTTGAAAGGCAAAACGTGGCGTCTGGGGTTGCCTCTAAAGTCTCTGGAGATGTTTAGCGTATGTCTTTTTAAATATGAGAAAATTACGCAAATTCTAATCAAATATAATATTTACAAGAATATGCACATAAATAAGCTAATTCTTCTTTGTATCTGAGAAATAAAAGAAGTTTTTCGATAATTTTTTTAAAATTTTTATTTATTAAGATTTGTCTTTCCTTATATAAATCTACAAATGTTAGTTATATATTGCGTTCAACACAAAAGAAAATATCTGTGAGGTTTTGCTACCTACCTGCAAAGCATGTGCTATTTTTGAATTCATCTGATACATATTGGGTGAAGCTTCATTCACATTGATTCTTTGAGGTTATTGTATATTCGTGAACATCGGACGAATAAAAAGCTTCGTCAAATTCGGAAATTGCATCCATATTACAACACCGTTTCCGGCTCACCGCTGAAGGATCACATTGAAACCTAAAAATAAATAAATCTGTACAAAATTTCTATAGTTAAATATTGATCGAACGTTGTATATGTAGATAAATAAGTTTCCTGAACTAGGCAGTATCTGTAGTTAGTTTAACAACTTGACTATATAATCCAATATTACAGAAACTAATTTAATTTTCAAAAATTTTAATATAAATTTATTGTTAAAGTGAAATCCGATGTTTAAAGTTTTGAACAAGCTGCGAATTTATAAGATGGCCGAATGAGTCATCCGTATTTAATATAAAATTTTGTATTATTTATAAGTCTTTGTAATAATGTATTTATAAAAATAAATAAA
Organism: Cantharis flavilabris; assembly: GCA_949152465.1. NCBI lineage: Eukaryota > Metazoa > Arthropoda > Insecta > Coleoptera > Cantharidae > Cantharis > Cantharis flavilabris. Next base: position 27,344,895 of record OX424439.1, read on the forward strand.
CAGAAGTAAAATTTTAACATATTAACAATGTTTGTCATGTGAACCGAAAAGGTGATGATGTTATATTGTAACAGCTATTATACAGCGGCATGTAAAATATGCAAATTTTTCTTTTGACATTTTGCATTTAATTAACAATTTCTAAACTTTGTCTGAACACATTTGTCAATATAATGTTAAACAGGCTATGTTAGACGTCTTCGTGCTTGCTTTATGAACGTAAACGATTGCAATTTAAACAATTATGAGTTGAAATATATTGAGGTAGCTACAAAATACAAACTGTTTACTTCCTACAAAGTAATAACTCATTCCTTAAACAACGGTATTATATCAACAGCTACTAGTAAAATTGTGCTATGTATTTTGGTTGAGGTAATCGTAGTTAGCTAATAAGTTTTCTCGGTATCGGGAAATAAGGGGCGATTAGGAAGTAGCGGAATTTATCATTTACCCCAGAACCGGTAACTTGACTGCCAGACCTCTGTTTAAATCAGAACTGTAATAACCTGCTTGTCAGTGGCACATGCTCTCTTGTGCAGCGAAGCTTTAAGTTCAACGTCAAAATTCGATGGAAATAGTTTATTAAGATATGAGAAACGACGTCCTGTATTTTGTGTTATTGACGGAAAAACAATTGTTTCTCCATGGACAATGCTATAATAAAATTTAATGATTTTTTTGTTATAAAAAAGGCCTTTTTATTTCTCTGCCGTTTATCTTAATTATTTTTGTATCACAATTAATTTTACATTGTACCTATATTTTAAAATATTTGCATAACAAAATACCTCTGTAATAGTAGAATTATTTGCATTATAAATTTTTCGGGAATGTCATTTTAGAAAATATCTTTTTAATAAATTGTACCACATAAAGACCGTTCTTCAACAATCAGGCACAATAGCGGTGTAACAGAATAGGCGTAAAATTTGATTATCGATAATCCATCACAGACGAAAATTGTTCGACACTTTTTTAATATTCCGTTATCTACAAAATTCATGAAAAAATCATAAAAGGCGCAGCTGTTAGTAATTTGCTTATTGTAAAATTTTCATCGACCAAAAATATCAATTATATTTTACACGTCTGCGTCTGCTGTAATAAATAGGCAAGAAAACTAATTCTGTTTGTTAAAACAAATGAATTACTTTTTAAATGGCATTTGAATGTAGAAATCATGTTATGAATACGAATTCAGCATTATCGTCAAGTGTTTTATTATGAAATCAAAGTAAATATCATTTTGTACTTAAAGGAAGAAATTACACCATAATTTATCATGATCTGTTTCGTTCCCATTGTTTAATTTAAACTGAAAGATCAATTAGCGATTAATAGATATACTATTAGTATCATTACAAATTTTATAATTGCCCGAATAACTGAACTGAGAGAAATTTGACAAAGTACTTTCTAATTGATGGAGAAATATACTACTCGGTTTATTGAATTGCTGTAATTTGATTGCTGTTCATACTTTACACTCAATGGGTACGCATTAGTCTCATTTTAGTGATATAAAGCCTATATTGCCAAGTACTTATAAAATTTATTAGTTCGGCTAAATACTATTGTTTAATTTTGAAGCCGAATTTTTAGAATTAATAAAATACTGATTACAAATTATTTCATTACAAAATCTTAAATTGTTTCCAAATATTCAGAGTATCTATCGAATAACTTAATTTTACACATTTTTTTAGACACAGGTAGGAAAGTTATGCCATAATCACATCAATTTTTATATTTTGGTGTAGTTTGACATTTTATAATAAAATTCAGCTGTTCTTTTTGACTTAAAATATCCAGTTTTTTAAAGAAAAAGATATTACTCTTCTACTCATTTAAATTACATTTAACGTTATGATTATACATTTCATTGCAATTTTATTTCATTAATCTTTGATCTCTATTCAAAATCGGGTACATCATCAGTTTAGCTGTTTTTACTATAATTCTTTCACCAATGTTCATAAATCCTCTCTAAACAGAGGTCTTGGAGGACTTAATATTTTATATAATAATTACGGCCATTCGGTAACAGGTTTGAGAGCAAACTTGTTCTCAATAATTTAACAAATTGATGAACACAGTAACGTTAATAATAATACAAAATTAACAAATTATAATATATTAACTAGCCAGTAAGAGCCGTTTTACATTATAATAAATTTGCAATTAAATCTTGTCACAAATTTGCTAGCAATGATTGTATAAAATTTCAAGTATCATATTTGACACAAATATGACACAAATATTGTTTTATATTAGTTACAAGAATAGAACAGGTCCTAAATATTTAGTATCAAATTTAGGATGCAAATTTGTGAAGTAATTTTCATGTATGACACTCTTGTAAAATTGCATGCCATTTTTTGTCATAGATTTGCTACGAAATTTATTATAATGTAAAACGGCTCTAAGAGAGAACAATTTGTCCATAATCAGAATATCTTTGTCGAATACATAAATTATTCTTTTAATTAAAAAATTCTTAATAAAGTAAACCACATCGATAAGATTACAACAAATCCAAGCAACCGATGTCTTCAAAGACAACCGACACCCGTAAAATCATAATGATAATTTCATCGTAAACTGTTGTTTTCATCATCATTAGCCATTTAGTCTACTCTTGAGCAAATTCAAAAAGGTTTGAATATTTAAACCTCACGGCTGCTTAAACTAAATAGAAGAATACCTGTAATCCTGTTTTGAATAGTTGATCAACCCAAGGGAACTGTTGAATAGAATATAGAATAGCGGTTGAATAGATTATCATACCAGCCGTTACCACTAAACCGAACCAAGGAATGATGACATTATTACCCATTTTGCTCAGGAATCATGATTCACAAGATGATACTGATCTAGAAATATTTCTGTCAGAGTTGTTATGCTATTAAGTACGAGGTGTTGCAATTAAGTTCGGGGAATTTAGTTATAACTCTGGAACTGGCAAACATTGCGTCGTTTGTAAACATATTTTTGAAAAGCGGGGACCTTTCTTTAGTTCCAGTCGAAGTTTAAAGTCAATACCATGTTTGGTGTGTGTCTTATGCGTGTTTTTCGAAAGTAACTTTTTTAGTAAAGTCGTGAAAATGAGTGGAAATCGATCTGCAAGGATGTGTTGTCCCGCATTCAGAGCAACTGCAGAGATTGAATGAGTCGGATAGTCACTGGAGATGAGAGGTGGATATTTAAGTATGACCCTGACATCTGTAAACAAAGTCAGCAGGGAGAATATAGTCACTGGAGATGAGAGGTGGATATTTAAGTATGACCCTGACATCTGTAAACAAAGTCAGCAGGGAGAATATACCGGGTGCTGAATGAGTTAGCCGATCATAGGAAATTAACATGTAAAAACTTATTTATGCAAATTCCTGCTTCCCTAATTATTTTAGAGAAAAAATGAAAGACACAAAAATAATGCAGAATTATAAACTAACGGTGATAACTTTTACTTAAAATACCAAAAAATGCTTTTGAAATTGTTAAAAGTTTCAATTATCGGACTGGCCATGAAAGTTTCCATAGTAATTATTTTGTAAAATATAAATTAAATTGAATTTATTACATGGCCAGTGCGACAATTGAAAATTTTAACAATTTCTAAAGCAATTTTTGACCTTGTAAGTCAAAGTTAAATAAAATCTAATGGTCTTATCATTTGTAGTTTATATTTCTGCATAATTTTTGTATCTTTCAGTTTTTCTCTAAAATAATTAGGGAAGCAGGAATTTGCATAAATAAGTTTTTACATGTTAATTTCCTATGTTCGGCTAACTCATTCAACGCCCGGTACCTATATATATATAACATTTATTCAATTTTAAACAGTTACATTTCAAATGTCAACAAATTTATACACATTATCTATTATTAGGTTAAGCCCTTTGTTAGATATTTAACATATGTACAGTAATTATAATTTTGATTTGAGAATAAATTTAAATGAATTGCAGGATAAAAGTTTCAAAAACCTGATAAATAATTTTACTAAATTGATAAAAATGGGGTATAGGAGTTTGATGTAAGATTGGGTGGGTTAACATGTACTAGAATTGGAAGTGGAGTTACAATTAAACTATACAAAAGCAACACATTTAAAATAATATTAACATTGTCGATCTTCCCTCCTCGACTCCCTTTTTGGGAAGGTACTTAAGGTGTTTATTAGTGATACCGTCGGCTCCGGGAGCCTTCCTCACCTTACACCTCTTAATTATTTGCTGGATTCTTTTAGGAGTGATGTTAATTTCCAGCGAATCGTCCATATCTTTAAGCAGTTCTACGCTTGCTCTTACCTGTTCCTCTAACGGGGAACTAAGGTTGGTAGTTACCTGGTGTACCTCTTCAAAAATATCGGCAAAAACCTTCCCCATTTCTTGGTTGGTATAATAATTAATATTTCCATGACTTAACGTTGGCATGGGTTGATTTTTCCGTCTTAACGCACTGTAAACTTTCCACAACGAATTGTCTTAGGTGATAAGATCTTTTGTTTTATTTAACCATTCTTGACGTCGAATGGTTTTAATTCGGTTTTGAATGTCATCCGTAAGCTGGTTTTTCTCGAATGTTCGACATCTATACATGAATTAAATTCGGAACAACACCAGAAGGAATGGTTCTTCGTAAAATTAGAAGTGAATTGTTGGTTTAGTGTTGCGGCTTAATGTTCTGCTTTGGCATGGGCCAAGTTGGGTGTGACAAGGTTCAGTTAGAACCCATCGAGATTGTTTGTACTTCGATAATGATGGAAAGTTTGATTATTAAGTAAGATTTTGTATTTGTTGATTTTGGTAATCATGATTTTAAGCATGCTGGATCCCAGCTAAATTTATATTGTCTGATATTTTTTTGCTAACCAAATTGTTAAATTCTCGAATTAAACAATTGGCCAACTTCTGCATTTTTATTGCCTTGCATGACGAACACACCAACCCCGACAAGCTCACCAGTATTTTCGATATTTTTTAATTTTTTGTATTTGAATTTTTAAGCAAATTAATATAACGCAACAGTCTACACCAACAGTATAAATAATCACTTGTTTTAAATTTAAGGATAGCTGGAAAACTGCGAATCAAAATAAATTTTATCGTTAAAACTGGCTTGCCAAATGCATTCGATTTCAATAAAGTTGCAATATCCAAAATTATTAAACATTATTTTACAGCAAAATCAGAAGTAAAAAATTAAGTTTATCTTATCCGATCTTTTTCTTCTAATGGAGATCTTGTAACAAGTTCAAATATTTAGTTAGCCAACTTCCTACATGTTTATAGTAGGTGGTAAATTGGATTTATTTATATTTTGTACAGTTTAATCAAAGTTTGGTTATCAACAATTGATAAAAAGGAGTTTACCGAGATGCGGATTCTTTTGTCCACTCATTGATTTTGATGTAATCGTCGCTTTCAACTTAATAGAAAATATGTAGGTAGTTAGTTATAAAATCTTTACCGATTAAGGAAATTACCCTTGTTTTTGAAGTTTTACTAAGAATGCTTTAGTGTTTTAATTGTCGAACCAGTCTAACGATATCTGTTTTGCCCCATTATTATTTTTATTATTATTTTGAACGCAGTTTTTGTAAGAATAAAACCATCTCATTTGATTAATCTCCGTAACTACTTCAATCTACTAAAATCTCATTAAACGTAAATTACCTTATTATAAATTTAATGAAATATACCTGTTGAAAGAGATTGTCATTTGTAGGATTTAAACTTACAAAACCTTGCTGTTAGTTGTTTAAATCAAGCTGAAATCCTCTTTTAAAGCTACTCTAAAAGATTGTTTTCTCATCGAAAATAACAGAATAATAGAATAATAGAAGAATGGGGCCCTATATAGCATTATTAAATTTTCTTTAATTGTTTTCGTTAATTTATTATAATTTTTTTAATTAATTAACCTGTACAGTGGTTATTATGTTTTTCTGTAGTATTCTATATAATAACTTTTCACATATTGTATATTTTTATGTTACTGTTAAAATTCTATTATTTTAACATTTTGTTAAGTTCTGTTAAATTAATATCATACTCTTGTTATAGTCTCTTTTACGAATACATGATGCAAATTTAAAAATTTTAAACTCAAACTATGTAGCATTATAAAATCGACTAGGAAATAAAGAATGTGTTGACTAAATTGCACTAGAAAATCCTGCAAAGCTGCAAAGTCATTATGTGAGAAGTGGTTGATGCAATTAATAGGACCCAAGAGTTGAATCTGCAGGGAAGATTAATAGTAAAATTAAAATGGTTTTGTGACACACATTATGCTACATACTCCTTAATATTATTATTTATTTAATATTGACTAGGTACCCAGAACCCTGTAATCACTCAGTCAGTGATCATAGCAGTTGATTAGAGCGCGTGAACTTTCATGTTTAGCAAAATGTAACAATTTGGTATGCTGTATTCCCTTTACTTTATTCTAAATTAATTATCAAAAGCCGAATAATACGTATATGTAAAGCAACAAGATGGTTTAAATTAGACTGCTCAAATTTACTAACAAGAGAAAATACGACATGGGGTGAGTGATTTTAATAAACCTTGGTTTATATTAATTAAAAATTTAATTTCTTCTGCGTATGTCATGTCTTTCGGTAAAACAAGAAGTCGTATATTATACTTTTTCCTGTGTTGACCATACGTAAATTAACCCGAGTAACTCATGCAAATGTAGAAGTGTGGTCTTTTACTTTTCCGTTATTACTTTATATACTTTTCTGTTATTCAAACATTCTAAACTATTCATGTTATGCCTAGCATGTATGGAAAAACTTTCCTGAACTATAAAAAGTTTATCGTCAAAATAGTATAATTATTATATTCCGTTAACGGAAAGAGGGACAGAATTATCCTCGAGATGCAATTTTGGGTTAATCATACACTGAGGAAAAATTGGCGGTCTTGTAGGCAGTAAATAATATACGTTTTCTACACGTTCAAGAGATAAACAAAAGGAAAAATTTCATAATTCTTCTAATTTAAATATTTTTCCCTGACCTCAAATTGTTTAATTGATTCATTCTCATATAACTTGTTCCGATGCTGTACCTACCTATTTTCTGAAAAGTTATTCCCACTCAAGTTTTGTTTATCGTATGATGATACAGTACATTGCAGGGTAGTGGAAACTTCAATTATGAAAACCAAAATCTATCAATTTTTTTCTAAAATGCAGTTTTTATATGGAAAATGTCACATAAAACCTGCATTTTAGGAAAAAATTCATAAATTTAGGTTTTCACAATTGAAGTTCCCAATGCTACAATAGGTACCCTCCAATGCTACTGTATCATCAGACAAAAAGCAAAACTTGAACTGGAATAAGTTTTCAGAAAAATAATTGGGGGTCAGCATCGGAACAAGTTATATGAGAATTGACCAATTATTTACTGAGCTTGTTTTCAATACTGCTTGCTGTACTGTACACAGATACCAGATACTGTAGGGTAACAGCGCACTGCAGCCCAAACATTGGCCGAACCAGATATTTACTGTTTAAATGGAATTATTTGAACCAGTATATCAATAATCTTTAATTTTAACCAAATACAATCTTTTTCTTGCATGACATAACTATACTGCTAAACGATAAAAACCTTTCCAATCAAAAGAGACGTCGATTGTGACGCTGCAATGCCTGCGTGTAAGCTTTATATTGCCATACCAGTGTTCTTTCTAGCTGTAATTTTTCATGTGCTGGCGTTAAGTCTGGTACTTTTTGTATCTTGAAATCCAATTTTCAATATTTGGCTAACGCTTCACTTTGACAAGTTTAGTGCTATTGTTAATCTTCTTGTGCTCATCTTCGTATCTCGCTTAATTTGGGCTTTTAACTTCATAAGCATTTTTCGAAAATTAGCTGTTGGTTTCTGATACTTTGTAAACTCTTTACTTTCAAAATGTGTTTATTGAATAGTTGATACACATTTTGTACATATTTTATTAAAAAAGTTATTAATTATTATTAGAAGTAAACTTGAATTTTAAATAATGTTTATTTGGCATTAGTAAAATAACTGAAATATCCTATTCTTCCTTAAATCTTTTGAAATATTACCCCACATCAACTTCATTATGTTAAGTAAAATAATATGCTAATTTTAATGATAGCCGCACAAAAGTTGGTTTTAAAATCCCGAAATAGACTTTTGTGTCTAAGATAAAACATAGGTACCTCAAGTTTTCCTTCTTTCAAATATAAAAGATTTAGTGTTAGAACTCAAAACAAAGGGCAACACAATTACTATGCGGTGCACTATAATTACTCTTTCGTTTTGTAATGAAACGCGGTAGATACTGTGCAGTAAGGCTGCCTGAGGTAATGATAACAGCTCTCCAGTTTCTAATTGCCTTTAGTACCCGTTTGGACGCGGAATGTTACAATGTAGTTAATAACTTGAATGAAAAATATAGATAACGGTTTTTGATTTATTGCCATTTTTGTCATTAGTCATGCAAAATTTGGTTGGGGTTGTGGCAATATAAAATATTTTGATGGTGTTTGGATGCGACGTCGAAATATATTAGGAATATAAATATTTTGCGTAAAAAGAATTATAAGGTACCTATTTATTTTGTAAATTAGTTATAACTATTTTGGTTATATTTAAATTTTTTTACTTCGTTTTTTGGTATTTCGAATTACTTAATCCGTTACGAATGGCGACAGCGCTTCATACACATTATTTCATAATGATACTCTTATCATCTATTCTCTTAACAAGTTCAAATTATTTCAACAACTATAATATCTTTTGTTTGTACATTAATAAAAGTAAATCTCAAAAAAATTTAATTTTAAAAAAACATGATTTAATCATAATTACGGTAAATGTAAATACACAATTTTTTATTTCTTTATCTTATATTTTAAAAATTAAAATTGCCAATTTATGTTCTTAAGAGGCATCTAATCGTCGTGATTTTAACGTAAAAAGAACTTCCTGAATTCCGGAAGTACAATTAGTATTTTACAATTTTTGATTAGGTTACTGTCAGTTAATCTGTACCACGAATTTCACTTTTTCCTATATACCATTGGAAAGAGAACAATTTTTTAAGTATATTAAAAAAAATTTTTGGTGGATTATCCATTTGTTTTCGAGAAAACGGCATTTGAAAATTAAAATTTTCCATATGTTTAACATGAGAGAACATATAAATTGCAAGTAACGGGTTTTCTGTTGACGGTACGTGTACTCTGAACTAGTCTTAGTGATAGCGATCACACGCGTGTTGTACCTCGATGAGTGCGGGCTACCCAGTCGAGGCGGATTACGTTTAAGGATGTTTTTAATGAGTTAGCGCCTGCCAAGGAAGGTAGCGTAGGGTCAGTTTTGGTTGGTGCAATCACGGCAAATCACGGATCCACCGTAAAATGACCGAATCAAATTAAATTAATTGGACTCCTCCCACTAATTTTTATATGGGATTTCATATGTAAAATTTTCGATCTTTAAATGCCGTTTTTTCGAAAACTAATGAATAATCCACTAAAAATTTTTTTAATATATATAAAAAATCGTCCTCTTTCCAATGGTATATATGAAAACGTGAAATTCGTGGTACAAATTAACTGACAGATCCCTTTGATTATTTCTTTATGTTCTATGGGGACGAGTCACATTAGCGCCTTAGTGCCGGTCGCAAATGGACTAACGAGCTGATAAAAGCTCTTGCCGGCATAAAGGTACTTTTATGTTGGAGCTGTTCTATGCATTAACGTTGACTTGCGTGCTGCTTCAACATAAACGATCCTATAAGAATCGATGCATTACAAATCACTGCTTCGCAAGAATCACTGCAAAAATCGCTGCTTACATAGAGCTCCAATATAACCGTACCCTAAGCCTTGCGGTAATTCTCGCACACAACAGTGCTCAGGAGCTGTAGAAACAATGAAAAGGTAATTCTAAGCACATTTTTGTTGTTTTGCCACAAAATTTTGACACCAGTAACACTTGTTAATACCTTTTTTTGGCTTGGAGTTGTCATGTAGATATGAATACCACAAATATGAATACCACATTTTTGTTACCTATATGAACCGGATTGGATCACTTTTCATTCGATAAACTTTCGTTGCTCTCAACGTTTGCAACTAAATAATTTTACACAATTTCGTATTATAAATCACAGTAAAACTTAATATTGCACAATATTAATAGTACGTCACGCACTAAACGCTAGCGCTATAACACATCCGATTGCTTCGATTGTTCGACGTCGAATAAGTATAACTATAAGAGAAATTGCTTTCACCCTTTAATGAGAGAGTAAATTAAACAATCTTGCTTACACACAGGATCAAAATAACTTTGGTTTCATTAGCGTGAAATGCCCTGCCGAAAAATACCTTTTTGTATAACGTAAGCAAAGGGTAAATGTTGCTTATATGTAATTTCTTTTTTTTACTAAATACATTAATTTATTGTATTAAATGTTAGAAAAATTAATAATTGAAAATTCTTACTGTTTTTTATCGATAAAATATGCAAAAAAAGTAAAATATTTTCAGATGTTAATAACTACCTTATACCATAATTATATGTAATTTCATATGAAATGAAATATTTAATGCAATTTTCAGTTTCTAATTTACAATTATTTACCGAAATCGTTTTTTATTGCTAATTTTAAGAAATATTAATTTTAAGTTTTAAATTTAACTAATTTGGAAACATACGAGTATAGATCGTATTTAGTGTTTTGGCAGTGGTCACTGTAAATATTAATTATTAAAAGACAAATAAAGTGTGAAATGGTAAACCTAAAACTGGAACATATGTTTCGACCGAGAAAAACACTTTTGTGAGAAATTTAAAAAATATTATTTTGAAAAAGGAGTGTAGTTCGAGAACCCAAGAAGAAAGGTTGATTTTTGTTACTTTTTCTCTTACCACGAAAAGAACATCAAAAACCTACAAACGAAGTTCAATTTGAATGTATTACAATAATCGCTAACTACGATTAATATTATATCGAAATACTTCTCTTCTATCTTCACTTCAACATCTCATCGATTAAAAGTGCGTTCAGTGCCGACTATTTAAAAACCGCTTCTTCGTGTTACCAGGATTATGAATTGGTTGATTCAGAAAAAAATAGCCGGCCTTATTTTAGATTGCTTCATGTATGGATCCTTGCTATTTCGAGTTTAATAGATAAGATTACACAATAAATTACATACAGAGGTTCAAAACCAGATTTGTAAATCATCTACATTTAAGCCCAAATGTTAGTTATAAGTTCACTAATATCTTCTCAACAGGATGACCAGACTACTTACTTTTTCAAAGACATCCAACATTTTCAGGACAATTGCTTTGCGGGCTATATGCGAAAGATTGAATAAAAAATTTTCGTAACAAATAGTTTCCATCATTAATAGTAATCGTTTTTAGAATAAATTTGGACAAATAAGATTAACAATGGATAATAATTGTACCAAACTTAAATTATTCTTTCAATCTGCTATTGTATAAACGAAAACAATTTCAAAACTTAAGAATGATGGTGAAAAAGTTACCCGAACTGGAAAACTTGTATTGTCGAACTTTTTAAAAATGATCTGTTGTTATAACCTGTACTATAGTATACCTATACTTTGAGGCTTCTATACAACGTATAGGAAGAAGCCTTATGATCTGGCTCCGTGTCTGTCTGTCTGTCCGCATAATTAAAAAAAAAAAGAACTCGTTCGCGTTTTCCTTATATAAAAAAAAATTTAAAAAGATTCTGACAAGAACAGGTCTGATGGCGATGTTTTTTAAAAACACCGGAAATTGACCTTGTTCTTGCCCGAACAGGTCCGCAGTCGGCCCTGTTGCTATAGTAACAGACAAGCTACAAAATGTACATTAGCTCCGAACAAACATGCATGCAGTTGTTCATAAAACGTAAATATTTAAGGTATTTTGACTGAGAGAAAATAACAATACATAATTATCGAAATATTATACTTCGAACTTAGGTCTCAAAAACTACACAACTTTCGCAAACTTCAATGGTTAGAACTTACTTACCTAAAATTTTATATTCACGTAATCAACTATAAAAAGTAAAAACTTGAAGAAAACTTTGTAAATAATAAAATAAGTATCTCAGAAATTTTAAATTAAGTTTAAGTGTATATTGGTAATTGAACTTGACATTTTCATAAATTTATAATTTTTAAGTTGGTTAAAAGTATCTAATTTTCCGAAAGATTTTGATTTATTAAATTTCATAATAAAAGTTAATATACTAGTAGGATTCCTTTAGAAAACCACAAAACATGGTAGAAATTTATCTTTAGAAATTTAACTTTTATTATGAAAACTAGACAGAAGATTTAAAACTTGAGATGTATTGTCTAAGTCTTACACAATTACCAATTAACATGTTGGTAGAGGAAATTAAAGTTTATGCAACTCTACAGTAGCAATTATTGTATAGGTAGAAAATGTATCAGCTTATTTAAACCGTAGCTTTCATTTTGAAGTTTTATTTTATTTAATTAATTAAAATTACCTTCAAAGTATATCTAAATTAAAATAAATACATATTAGCAATACGAAGGCAAACTCAAATTTGAACAATCACGATATCAAGAGAATGTGTGCGGTGAATTATAAACTCTCTTAACCGGTAACTTATTAATTTGTTGAATAATTGCGTGTCAGAGTATAAACAATACCTTTGATGTTATCTTGTATAAATCATAAAATTGATATTTAATAATTAAATTTAATTATTTGGTTATATTAAAAATTGTGGAAGATTAACGTATTTATTTAATTTGTAGTCTATATTTTACTGAATTTTGAATTCATTTTTAGAAGTAAATTGGAATTTACATAATATAACGGTGCTCAATTTATGTACCTATCTATCTATAAGAAGAAAATATAAAAGTTAAATAAAATTTGAATTTTCTTTTCGTTACCGAAATATTTTTATCAATACGATTTGTTCCTTTAATAAAAAGAAACAAACAATTTTAAAAATCATAATTTAAAATATAGAAATTGATTGCAATTTTGCATAAATTGTAACACCAAGTCTGTATTATTTGGGTAATTTCTGCAATCGTCAAAAAGAACAAGAAAAGGAAAATGCAAATGCATTAGTATTATATTAATTTTACTTCTCTATGAAATATTTGTAATACAGCATGTGTTGATGTCATATAATCAAAATTGTAAGGCAAAATACGAAATTAAATAAAAATTGAAAATAATTCTTTATGTAAAAGTATCTATTTAAATACTGAGATTAATTTTTCATTAAAAATCAGAAGTGTAATTTTTATATTTTTGCTAATTTTATACATTTTTTACCCCATTTTACGTCTAAATCAATGTGGTTATATTTTAAACCAGTAGGTACTTATATTTTTAGAGCTTATTTTGAATTGCGGTACATTTTCAGTTTATTTGCTACAAATATGCGACGCACGTTCTTTTAGATCATTTTTAGCGCCATGTGACCATTTAAGGCTTATAGGAAGTTGAAAACCGTTTTATTTGTATGACTTTCGTTTATATTGATTTTATTCTGGATAAATGGGTAAAGGATTTTATTCCTATATAATATATTTGCAATTATTTCAACACCTGCTGATAATTTACAATAATAGATATTGTCTGATAAAAAACTAGATTTTGATTATAATTTTTTTTGAATATAAGTTTAAAATTACTATTTGAAAATTTCCTTATTTTATTTGTTTCATAATTTCTATTTGCTAATGAAATAATTTTTACTGCAATGACAAAAAACCGCTTGTATTAAAATGTGAATAATGATAATCAAATATTTAATCTTAAAGGAAAAGTGTTTTCCAATTACGTTAATGATAGTATAGGTTTGTTGATTTTTGGAAAATACAAATTTCTTAATTGTTTTTAAATAATACCGGGTAAGAGCCCCATTTCATGCATGCTGTGCTATAATTAGCTGTCGATTTGAAGTCTTACTTTGATCAGGTCAATCACTGGTCCTAATCCAACTATTCCATCCTTAAAGGGCATAATACATCTTTTAAAATCCGAAACATTAAAATATCAATACCTAAAATTCCCATATATGGCATTTTTCCATTGAGGATGGCATGTAGCTGTAACAAAAAATTTATTTCTCTTTGTTTACTTTTCATACTTTCATTAAATTAAAATTAGCTTTTTTATCTGAGCTTTTGCTTCCTGATATTGTGCCGTTCCACATTTTAATTAAAAACTTTCGTAATTTATTAATTTTAGTATAGTGTCTTGATAAGGTGCAAGTTTTAATTAAATTAAAAAATCAAATTGTATTACTTTTTTATATTTTAGATTTTTAAAGTAAATTCTTTTCGTTAAAGCTTTCGTTTCATAAATTAAATGCAAAACAAAATATCCGAACAAAAATTAAGTTGTCCTTTGAATTCTTGTACTCTTTTTAATAAGTTCATTACTTAAATACAAAAAGAATCTCTATAACTTTTATCTTTTAAATTCTTTATTGATCTTGACAAAATCAGTTACTTATCAGTTAGTTATTTATCAAGTACTGTTACTCTATTCTAGTTATTGTTAAAATTATTTTATTTGCCGTTCAGACAAAGGAGGATATGGAATACTTTTTTATACTATCTCTTTTAATTTTGAAAATATTTAATATGCAATATAAGCTATGCACAGAAATGTTATTAAAAATTCTTGGGTTTTTATAAATTTTTCATACCACTTTACTTACCTAGTCGAAAAGTACAAATATTAATCATACATTATACCAGCATTTTAAAATTATATTATCTTCGGTGTTAAATTTGAGTTTAGGTTATATATAAGCAATGTTAGTATATGTAGCAAAACAGTGTGTGTTTCAGAACAGATGTTGTATTTTCCAGAAGATGTTTTACTGGGTTGTCTGCTTTTAGGCTAAGTTGTAGGAGAAAGTTCATAAATCTTAAGGTGTTGTGCAATCAGAAAATCTTAATAGCAAACGTAAAATATGTTCAGTTATTACTTATTACTAACCGGAAATTTTGTTTTTAATGATTTATTTCAAGGTACTAAATATTAATATATATAAATATTATATTGTGCCTGCAACATGCTAAGAATTTATTTATTAAATTAAATTTTCCGCAGGTTATTTATGAACTTATTAGTTATATAGATTTTACTATTAAAATGTAAAATAATTTCCATTCGTGAATATAGCAGTTTAAATTTGCTTATCACTCTTCGTGAAATAAACTCAAAAACATTAAAATAGCTCATTTATTTTAACCTTTTATTTGCCTCATATTTATTTTCCTTAAGGATTTAAAATTGCGTTAGAAAAACATGCATTAGAAATTGCTTTCGTTTGGCACGTAATCGTTTTTCTTTATCGTAGAAGTAATGTAAAATACCAAAAATAAAATTGTGTAGATTATCACGACCATAAATTATAATGAAATGTCACAAAAATTGCAACATTTCTATGTTGAGAAAATCTTCAAGAAACTTTATATTTGCATTCCATAAATGCAAAAACAGTTAAAACATTTTTATGACTAAGGACTGTAAAGATTAAAGTGAATACTGACAAAGTTCTTTTAAGTTTTCCAAAAATGTCATTTTTTTTTCTATCCAATGGTAAGTTGTCAGGGACTGACAAAAAATGAATTAAATTAAAACTTTAAATTGATGTTTAGTTTTACTCAGCTATGTCTGGAGATGTTCTTAAAAAGATAGATATCACTGCGAGATATTCAGGCCATAAACTGCCTTTTAGGATGTTCCACAAGGAAGCCTTATTGTTCCTCTACTATTTAGTCTCCATATAGACGATTTTGTATGAGTTTGTCCTGTAAGCTGTCAATATTTAATATAAACTGGAATTAGCGTGTTTAACATTGTCGGTTGTGATTGGCGATTACTTCAGTCGTATAGTCTACACTTAAAGTTTGGAACTTGTCTTTGAAAGCAAGATTAGTTTGAGTCATAATGTAAACTGTAAACTTACTTTTCTCAAAACTTTGAGTTCTACCTATCAATTGAGAAATTGTCGTTTTAATGTTAAGAAGTATTTTAGGTTTTAGTTGATTTGCGTTTACTATAATTAGATTCTAGAATCAACTTATAAAGAATATACAGTGAATTAGTTCTGAACAGAACAGAAAGGAAAGAAGCGAACATGTTTCTATTGAGCGGACACTTTTTATAAAACCGACTTTATTTACTTATATGTACTTTCTACATTATTGTTTTTATTTTTGTATTCAACGTTCGGACTTCCTTTTATGTAAAGATTACTATTGAAAGATAAATACAAATTTCGAATAGTGTGACAGAAAAGATATTATCTGTTTGAGAATATCAATATTTTTCTGGAATATGCCATTCGGTTTAAATTCTTAAAACTTATTTCATATTTTCATTCGCGCATTTCAACAACCTGTGATTTTTATAGAATTTTCAAAAAAACTCGATTACTATTTTATATCCTTTGTTCTTTGCGCCTGAAGTGTTTAGGATTGTATATTATTAAACAATAAATGCACTCAAATTGTTAAAACAAATTATTTCATTAAGTTTAATTTAATAATGCAATTTGATAATAACAATAGCAATTTTTAGGCGAACTGTTAGTTTTATCGTGGGTTGGTACTTCAAATAAGAATCTAAAATGCAATTAATAATTAAAAAAGTGTAGTAATTAGCGCGCGTACACGTTAATAAATATTGTAAAGCAGAACGGCATTTTATTTAAATGAAATTTTAAACGCAAATAAAGACTCTTTTAAGTAATTTATGTGACTGGAAACACAGAAGTAAAATAACAGTTTAGTGAAGCGCTTTTCTCATTTATGTAGTACTCTCATTATTTCAGTCTGCACCTAGGATACGTTAAAAGAACGTGACTAGCAACTGGATACTTTTCGTTTACTACTAAAACTTGCTGTTTTTGCAATTCAATAGTCTCAATTACTATCATTTTCGCAAAGAAGAAATTGGGGTTTAATACAACATTACTGTTTAGTATATAAAGTAAAATTCTAAATTTGCCAGAAATTGGAAAACAACTTTTAGTATTTTATTTTCAGAATTCATTAACAATTTAGTATTACGCGATGTTCTGAAAAATTTTATATATGCGCAATTTCATAATATTTAAGATTAAATTTCTCAAGAAGTACAAAACTTTCGAAATCATAATGTTTTCTTTTCAATTATCCTCCGAGTTGCTTTTATATGTTATTTTTTCTTACTCGTGGCACTTTATAAATATTTTTGAATGGTGAATGATACTTTATTGTTGATCCTCTTAAGGAAATATATATGCCTATTACTTATACATATACTATGTTTTATTTCAAAATTAAAAAATACATTTATATTCAATAAAAGTAGTATTAAATATAGTATTTAGTACTTTTTCAAAAAGTACTATATTATATTAGGTATATTTAATATTTTTAACAAATATTTCGCCAACGTGAATCTTACATAATAAAAATAATCTTTTTAAATAACAATTTAAAATTTTTTATTACAGTTACGACTAATATTAAAGAATATTTTGTTTATTCATTTTTTATTTTGTAAAAATAAATTAATAAAATAATTAATAAAATAAAAAATAAATTGAGAAAAGTATTTTGAAATAGGGGTTGCTTGCATCACTGGAGAACGCATTTGTGGTAAAAGTCTTAGTGATAGGAAACAAAATATTGTAAAATTGTAGTTGAATTAAATTGATTACGTAATCATAGATTACACTGATTACATTACAGATTTCAAATTACTAGCGATTACTTAATATTAGAGAAATACACAAGATTACCGAGAATTGCAAGTAATCCCTGGTGATTACAAAAATTAGAAGTAATTACAAAGATTACTTATTATAGAGGAATACCCAAGTAAAATTACAACTACAAAAGGTAATAATATATTTAGTAAAAGATTAAGCTTGAATACAGATGATGATTACAAGGATTAATCAGGATTACTGGTATTGCACTAGAAATCAAAGAAGATTGATGATTACCAAAAAATAGCCGAAAAAGTATAAAAGAAGTCAACACTTCAAAGAATTACGGTTGAATTCGTATGATTACAAGGATTACTCTGAATTACTGCTATTTCAATAGAATACAAAACTTACTGTTGACTACCAGGTGATTAACAGCTGACTACAAGTGCAAAGTATGATAGATTGCTTTACTCCTAGTTCCATTCTTTCTGTGCAAGTTATCGAGTAGGATTGTTTTAAATCTAACTTTTTAAACAGGTTTATTTCTGATCTTCATATATTGTTGACATTCTGATGTCGTTAAATATTACATTGTTTATAATTTCGGCTTGTGTTGATCTCAGTTGAAGAACACAAGTAGAAGTTCCGCATGATAAAAACTGAAGAACAATTAGAATGCCAAGGTTCAAATCTAGATGGAAAACACATTTTTCAGAAATCTTAATTACAATATAAAAGAAAGATCGGGTTGTATAATATAAATATATTTAATAATTTTGCATGAGCCGTTGTTCTTTCAAATATTAATTACTTTCTGTCATTAAAGTTTAATTTTCAGAAAATAACTTCGTATCCTTAACACAATATCATTTCTGATTTGTTAATTTTTATGGTTCTGAGATTATAAATCCTTCTCTATTTTGGTTTGGATTATAGACTGGCATTGGCGAAGTTTTATTGCTGTACAAAATGTATCAATAATTTTAAAGTTTTATACTTATTTTCACCGACGCTGATATTACAACCCAACATAAAAGAAATATTTGCACTACACGGAAAAGCAGTGAACTGTAAAATCTTTGTGGGACATAAAGAAAACAATTTTCGTGCGGTGGAAAGGCAAGATATGAATAAAATAAGTACAGATACTTAAAAATTGAACACTTAGAAATTCGAATATCAAGTAAAAGTAAAAAACATATTTTTATATCAAAAATGAAGCCTTATCAACTTCTTTTTAATAATTTAAAATATAGTTAAGTAATCCGACCTCTAAAAAAGTTGTTTGTTTATTTCATTACATCAAACCAAACAAAATCATTATTTGAAAATTAAATTTTTCATATTAATATGTAGCAGCCTTATTATTATAATCAAAATAAAAATAAATATATCTTACCGGTTAATTTACGACATGATAAACAAATTTTCGAACGATTTACATTTTTTATAGAAATTTTCGAATATTATAAAATAAAAACTGATTATAATTTTTTATTGTAATTTCTTGTAAAATATTTATATTTCAAATAAAAAAGTCAATTATTTCGAGTTTTGATCGCAGTACGTTTGTTAGGAAAGTTTTTCTCTAAAATTACTCAAACGAAACACTTCGTTAATTATTTTTACATTGTAACTTGAATTAATTAAAACCCATGTAATGTAGCGACGACATGCTCAGCATGTTAAATTACCAGACAGGTGCACGTAAAAGAAAATTTAGAAAATATTTTTTATCTAGTACGAATTTTATCCGGCAGTGTATTTTTGGAATTAAGCACAAAATAATAAACGGTATAATCTACCAGGAATTAAATAACAAAACCTGCAGCCTTTGAGACCACTAGATTAATCCTGTATTATTTATGCATATACGTTGGACATGTAGGCCTCATAAACTGCTTAGATGAAAATCCCTAAACGTTGATCATCAATCTACCTATAAACACTTTACTTCAAACAACTAAACTATTGCCTCTGAAGAGATAGTTAGACAAGATTATTATTTGTTCGACGATTGAAGATATTTTGCGATATTTCTTTCAAGAATAATCAATCGATTTGTGATTTGATTAATGAAACTTGATATTAACCGTATCAGTAGTTTAGACATTTCTCTAGGTATTTAGAACATTTCCAACAATAATTACTACTTTCTTTAGTTTTGTTTCCTAAATGAAAAATTATTTACCTAATGTAGATGTAATTCAAAAAAAATATTTTATGAATTATTTTATATGCTTGGATTTATTTTTTATTTATGTATAAAGTATAATTATCTGTTCCCACGATCAATACTTTAAAAAAATGTTTTATTAAAAATTTATATTGGAATTTCCTGAAAGCTTTTGAAATTTCCTTTGCAAATTGAGAAAAAGGTTTAAAAATGTAACAGACTTCATGTAGTACAAATCTTGGTACAATATTGGTGCAATATTAAAAATGAATATTATTCCAATATTGTAATAAGATTCTGAATCTTTTGCACACAATTTTTGTTATTCCTTGACCAATGATGAGAACATTTCTTGGCCCAGAAACTGATACTTTGTAAATCAACCCTGATGAATTTTATCTTATACATAATCTGATGAGTATTTGCACAGCAGCACTTAAGAATTACTTCAGTTTTACAATGTTATTTATTTTTTCTTATTGACATACATACTATAGGCTACATAATAAAGGCACCAATATTTGTTTCATTGTAAAGTAAGTTAGTTATTCTATAGGTTATATTAAAATATTTTAAAATGTCTAGTGCCGTGATGGATGATGATATTACCCTCTAAAATCACACAAGTGATTTTATAATGATTTCAGTGAAAGAAAAAGATTTTCTGTCGGTTGTCATGTCAGACTTAGTGCTTATTGCACCATGTTAGCAGTTAAGCTTGAATAGGTTCAAGCCCTTCGATCCCGCTTTAAAATTTAAAATTTAATTATAACTGTTTCTCAACTAATCGTCATTACTTTTTCATTTAATGTTGAATAATATGTTATACAATAATTTTACACAACAGTATAAAGCGGAGAATTCATTGGTTCCATTCAATTTAATGTTGTCGCGAAAGCAAGTAGAAACCAATTAGGAATGTAAAAAGTAATGAACAAATAAGAATATTTAATATTAAATTATGAAACACTAGTGTATAATCACGAATTATAAATAAACACGAATCAATTAATTAATAAAGTTAACCTCATCAGTGTTAGGAACATCATAACTCTTCTCGCTTTAAATAAATAATATTCTTCTTAAATTAAAGATTTTTATTATTAACCAGCGGTGTTGAAGGGGAGCCGTTCGTTTCGACGCGCACGTTTTGAGCCGCGCCGTCACGTTTTGACACCGGCACGTTTTGACGCGGCATGTTTCGACGCCGGCACGTTCTGATGCGGCATGTTTCGACTCCGGCCGGCACGATTTGACATTTTTGAAACTTGAAAAAGTGTGCATATCCTCGCGCAGATATGCATCGGTTATGCAGGTTAGTGTTAGTTTATGTTTTTCTTAAGCGAAATTGTCCATAAAAAGGAGATATTATGCCCGCGAAGAAATGCATCGGTTATATAGGTTATTGTTAGTTTATGATTTTTCTTCCAAACTTTGTTGTCGCTCAAAAATAAAAATTCTATCTGACACTGGTCCACTGTCGTAAAGTGAAAATATTTCTTTAATGTCGTTTGCAGTGTATAGCTTCTGTATTCTTCAGGAATAATTGAATTTTCCAATGTTATCGGTGCAGGTGCCGCTGAACTATCAGGGCAATGATTATCTATTTATTTTATAATAATTCAGCCATCCATGCTCGCTTTGTCGCATCTCCAAAAAAACTTTTGGACCACATGCTCTTTTTTTATCATATACATACATACGAATATGCGGCGTTCGAAGTTAAATCAGTATTACTCTATAGTAACAATAAAACAAATACCGTCGTCAAAACAGTAGCGTCAAAACGTTCGGCGTCGAAATGTGAGGGCGTCGAAACGTACTGGCGTCGAAACATTCGGCGTCGAAACGTTCGGCATCGAAACGGTCACGTCGAAATGTGCGTATCGAAACGAACTAGACCCAAAATTTCAATCCGTCGGTCTCTACACCTTTTCACTTGACTTACCTGTATACTGGTTAACACACAAATCTTTAAATTACCAAGGACTCCCATTCGTTTCTTTTTACTTCCTTGTAAAACAAGGAAGTATTATGATACCGATTTTTTTCGATTTCCAGATTTTGACGGAAATATCCGTTTTGACCTTCCCTGAATCCATTTTGACTACTTTCGTTGTGACGTCTGTACGTATGTACGGACGTCTGTATGTCGCATAACTCAAATACGGTAGGTCGTAGAAAGTTGAAATTTTGGATTTGAGACACTTATAGCATCTAGTTGTGCACCTTCTATTTTTGGTTGCGATTGTCCGTGCCAAAAAGTTGTAATTAATGACGCGCATGAATAGATTAACGAGATTCCTGTCCAATTATTATAAAAATTACAAGGAAGTTATGTGGTGTCCACATCAGATTTTTAATTTTTAATTCTTGAAACTATAAACTAAAGTATCGAAAATTTATGTAAAACAAGATATGAAAATAAAATTTAGGAAAAAAATCTTTAGATCCTTGACTACAAAGTTATAATGTAAATCAAGTTTTAAAATTGTTGTAAAATCAAATCCTGAATATCCAGTTTAGAAAACAAAATTTTGATTGATTGTATGTTTATTTACTCTGGCAAAAGTGTTTAACCACTATTATACAATAAAATTACTATTTTGTATTTTTTATTTGTTTTTAAATTAAGTTTGAAAGTTTGCTCGCGGTTGTAAAAACCAAGCTGCAAGTGTTAGAATATATTTCGCGTTTTGTTCAATGTGTTAATGTAATTTAATAGTTAAAAACACGACAAACACTAAGTTACCTTCTAAAGTAATATTGAAACAGATGCATGTTAACTCTGCCAGGTAAACTTTCACTATGTGTATCTTATTAAATTGATGCTGCTGTACAGATATTTTATTCCTAAGTTTGATTTTTAGATAAATAATAAAGGATGATAATCCATGCTTTGGAATAGTAATTAATTGAAACTAAGATAATCTGATGGAAGTGTGGCTTTGTTCAGAATATATCTCTTTTTTGATCTAAACAAATCCAATCACTTGATTGATGTTTGATTACTTATAGATCTTAAGTATAATTTATAATAATTATTATTGTGATAAGATGTGTATATAAACCACTTTGTTTGTATTACATATCATCAGTAGTAGCTAAAATTCCAATAAAGGCATTTATCGTATAATATTATTTCTGTGAAAATATCAAGATGACTTGAAGCGTGGGGCTATTACTTAAATGCAAAATCAGTACTCTTAAAAACATCTAAAAGAAAACATCAAATTAATTATTGAAACTAAGTTTTCAAAGGGATTCATAAAAGCTTTTTTTGAAGACTTTTTCTTCTTCCAGTTATATTAATTGAAGTGTCAGCATTTTAACAACACCCTTATGAATTCTAAATTCTCTATCAGTACTGTAAATATAAATATAATATATTAATTTATTTATTTATTAGTAAATGAGTTTTGATTTGTTAGATCTATCATAAAAGTCATGCGCTAGTATAAGGACCATTTTAGGATCTTAACAGAACGAAACCTTTTCAAAATGCATAAATTTCTGAACAATTGTAAAATATAATTGTTAACGGTGTTATTATAAAAACTCATATTTACTGGTTTAACTTAGTCTTAACTAAATGCAGTCGTTAAAACTAGTTTTATCCAGTTTTATCTAGTTTTTAGTAGAGTAAATAATTATTATAAAAGCAAATTTAAGCTTTTACTACCTTAAAGCTTTTACGATAACATTTATAATTTATGCGAAACAATCAAATATGATAATTTTTGTTGATTGTATTCAAAAAATTTTTTTATTTTACTTTTATTATTCATTAGAAGTTATAAAAGTCAAGTCAAGCGTATCTCAAATCTTTTGGGAAACAATTTAACTTTTCTACTTTGTATTTTTAATATTATTGTAGACAAAACAAAAATTTTATTTATACATACTACACTATGCATGCATTCATTTATTGACGACTGAAATTTATACCCAAAATAACGCGTTGTGGATTTTGCAATATGCTTATAATGCGTTGTGATATAGTAATTTCTTACCTATCCGTAAAGGATTTATTGCTTCAAATACAAAATTTCTAATTAGGTCACTCTTTTAAATTTATTGTGTATTACTGTTTTTATTGTTCTCTTACTGTTCTTTGTTCATTTTGTACCTAACTCACTTCTCATTGGTAGTTATATATTTATGAAAGTTACTCTACAGTAAAACTTATACACTAATGCCAACACAAACCACAACCCCAATATTGGTAACATACCCGAGATAATCAT
Source organism: Cantharis flavilabris (assembly GCA_949152465.1). Lineage (NCBI taxonomy): Eukaryota > Metazoa > Arthropoda > Insecta > Coleoptera > Cantharidae > Cantharis > Cantharis flavilabris. The sequence continues at coordinate 27,369,071 of OX424439.1, forward strand.
TATGATCAGTAATTAATTTACATCTTACAATACAATAAATCCAATATCTGGGTTATATGCATGTTGGTAGAAATTGAAATTTAGTTTTGAATAGAGAATAGAAGAATATCGATAACTATTCGCTTGCAATTCTATCCAAGTACATCACTTAAAACACCACTAAATCGCTACGTTTACGTGGTGTGCATAAGCCCAGCTTAAAGCTATCGGAAAAGACAATGACAGCTTTACCTACGGTTGAATGTTTTGAATAAGTATTCACGTGATTTAAATTTGAAAAATTGTAGCTTGGCAATACAAAATTGTTAATTTTCTACTTTTGTTGTGTTGATTAGACTTATAAATTAATAATGGTGTTTCCACATTTGCATCATTTTAGAGTACTATGTAATTTCAAATTGAATTAAATGTTAGTGCCTACCTACCCACCTATCATTTTCAAACTTAATTCAAAGCTAACCCATCGATTTTGTCAATTAATTCAATAGTATAGAATTGTTGAATATAAAGTTAAACATAATGTTTACTTTTAAGTACATAGGTAGGTAGAATTATTGGAAAATTAAAGACTTCATAGAACGAATGTACTATCTTGTAAGTCAATTTTAAATTGGCATACTATTAGATTACGTTGAGTATTATAGACTTTCATGTGTAAAATAAAAAATTAAATACGAGCTCTTGTAATTAGGATTACTCATTAGAAATATTCTGAATGGCTTTTAAGTTTCAATCAACCATTTTCTCTTTGTTCATACGAAGAGTGTTCACTTTTACATACTAAATATCGATGCAACATGTTATTATGTGCGATTGGAATACAAACCTTTAATTTATTACATTGTTCAGGTTGTGCGGCCTAACGGACGCACTACCTTATTGTATTTTTTATAACCTCCTTTTTTAGGGTTGGTGTAATGTATAACGAACTAAATTAGAGATGCGTTACTGACTCTTTAGAGTCCATATATCTATAATTTTAATTATAACTCAGCAAGAAGAATTTTTCTATTTCAAGAAATTTATAAAATTTTAGTATTAGTTTTTAGTAATTAAAAAAATAGTTCAGATAGGGGTTGTTTTACTATACTAACAAAAGGAGAATAGTACTTGGGAAATTGACTTCGGGATAGAGCTTTCTAAGGTTGTAGTACTCCATAAAGAATAATATCGATCGTAAAAGTAAGAAAGCACACTAGTCAATAAAACTTAAATTTATAATTATTAATTTCTAATAATAGCAATAAAATTTAAAAAAAAATAAATGTTAGCCATAGGTAAAACGAATCCGGCTTTCTGGGCACTGGGCAAAAACGTTACCACTGGGATACCGAGCTCTTGATTTTGAAGAAAATTTTCTAATACAAGAACTCCGCTAGAAACTTTGAGAGCGTGTTTCTCAAAATTGACTGGCTAAGGCGCTTTCTTACTTTAACAAGCGATGACCTTTTACATCCCCATAAAGTCCTACCCCGAAGTCAATTTCCCAAGTCGTGTTCGTCCATTCTAAATAGTCAGGCCCGTCTTTAAAATCAGTGACGTACGAAAAACTAACAGGAAAAATTATTGAATACAAAATAAGCCTTAACAAAATTTATGTTTCGATCTCATTTACGGCTGTATCAGTGAATCCCCTATCTCAACTATTATATTTACTATATTCATTATCAAGTAAATTACACTTGACCTTTATTTGAACTTATTTGATTAAAAACAGTTTAGAATAAGACCTTATACTAAACTATTTTTCATTAAATTTTATTCATTATTCTATTAAATTTTCTGCCAGCAAATGTTGATCTTGCTAAAAAAAACTTTATTTTACTAGTTCATTATTTTCTAGCACTTTTATGCTCTCGAGTATGATGGATATGGAATAAGTACATGATATAAGGAACATTACTATAAAATTTGAATATATTGGTTAAGTGCAAATAGTAAAATGTAAATTTATCCTGAGAAAATCTTTAAAATACTATATTTTTTGCTTCTAGGCAAAAACGTTAAATACGATTTCGCAAGTTTTGAAAACTTTGGGTTATTATGTACCTACTACATTATTTTTCAGTTTTGATGCTACCCGCAAATCTGATGAAAACGGTGTTATGAGTTTCAACGAAAATTAGGTCAAAACAAAAAATCTCTATTATAGGTACCAACGATGCTAGGAATTTTGTTTGACAACGTTTGTTGGACTAGCAGTTATTCGACTGCTTTTGTTCGAGTTAACATTCATTCGACTGTATATTTGTTTGATGTGAAATTTTTCCATCATAAGATGGAATTCAGAGCTAGCAACAATCTTGTTGCTGCTTTGCAAAAAGATTATTGGATGCTTTTTTAGCCATCTTGTCGTTGCAAGCAATATGGTTTTTCACAAATTTGAATTTACAAACTTTGCCTCAATTTAAAAACTTTTGTAAAGCTTTTTCGATAGTTTACTACGTAAGGTTTGTCATGGCAAGGCAATAACAAACAAAAGGACACCATTTCTATTGTGTTGTTGTCTTGTGTTTGCTTGACGTGACAAGGTTGTCACGAAAAACATTGTGTAAACCTTGTAACAAAGGTTTTATGTAAAGTTTGTCGGCAAAAGCCTTGTGGCAAGCTTTTCATAGAGTTCACCATGTAAAGTTTATTATGGCAAGCCAACAACAATAAAAAACAGAACATATGCTGTCGAACAAAATTCAGGATAAAAGTACCAATATTGTATTTACCTTATTATAATTTTTGAATGAAACTTTTCTGAACATAATAATATACATGTAAGCTGTTTAAGGAATGTATGAATAATTAACTTACCACTAAAAATTAGTTATATTTTATTTTTACACCGCAAAAAAAATTATTTTTTTTCATATTTCAAAAATTCATTATAACAGTCGTATAAAATTGTAAAATTTGAAGTTTTTATTTTTCATTTTTAACAAACTTTCGAACTTTACTTTTTACTCCCTGCATAAGTGTTCGGACAGAGCTTTCTGATAGTTTTTTGGTTGCATTAACCCATGTTTTTTTAAACTGGTCTAAGTTTTTGTTGTCTTTGCCCTCTTTTCTCAATATCCCCTTAATTTGAGCCCAATAACATTCAATTGGACGAAGGAATTGACAATTTGGCGGATTTCATTGTTTATCAACAGAGCGGATATTGTTATGTTTGTACCAGCTTACCGTAGTTTTTGCGTAATGAGCCGACGCTAGGTCCGGCCAAAATAAAACTTCACTTTCGTGTTGCTTAATGAATGGTAAAATTCCTTTTTTTAAGCACTCGTTAGTATAGTTTTCCGAATTAATTGTCCCCTTTGTCAAAAATGGACTTGTGCGATTGCCACAGGAGCAAATCGCCTGCCAAACTAGCATTTTTTCGCCGAATTTTTCTGTTGGAATCGATGAAATCGAGTCACTAACAGGTTCTCCTTTCTTTTTTGTGTAGAACTGCGGTTCAGGTAGAGTCGACCTATTTAATTTGACATAAGTCTCATCGTCCATCAGTACACACCCTTTAAAATTGACCAAGACTTCCTCATACAACTTTCGTGCTCGGTTTTCGCAACAGCTTGTTGTTTTAGACTGCGTTTTGGAATCCGTTGCTTCTTGTATGTTTTCAGGTTGTGTCTCTTTTTAATTTCCTGAACATTTGCAGAACCGTTCCCACATTTTTCGCAATTTCGCGGACCGACAGTGATCTTTTTGATTCGATTAACTTGAGTACTTTCCGATCAATATTTTTGCTATAAATTCCCGTTTTTCTTCCGGATTTTGGCAAGTCGTTAAATGTTAGTTCTTCCCCATATTTTTTAATCACACCACTGACTGTTTGGTGTGACGCATTAAACTGTTTTGCTATCTGTATGAACGATATACCCTTTACACTTAACCAACTGTCCACAATTTGTTTCCTTACTTTCAATGATAAATGACTAATTTTCATTGAAAATTGAAATTTTATAAAAAAAAATTATTGCAGTTTGACAGCTTAATATATACTGGATTGAATACCGGTAATAAGAAAAAAAAAAATAAATGCGGCAAATAGACAGTGACTAGATTGCAGTGGTAAGTTAATTAATCGTACATTCCTTATTGTACTTGTTAGGTATTCCATTCTTTTCATTTTCGCTAATATATTGAACATTGTTTACTAAGTAATGATATGTTAAAAAAAAGGGTAAACATTTTTAATTAATAATTACAATGTTATTAAAAAACATAGCTGTTGTTGATTTTATGTATTGGCAGTATTTAAATATTAGTTGAGGAATAAATAATCTATAATACACATTTAGATTATGCTGTTATGATAAAATAATATTATGTGTATACGCATCCTAAAGAAACATCAAATATACAGTGCCGCATTAAGAATCATAATGAAATAAATAAGTAATAAAAAACAATTTGGAGTTCTAGAAAATGTTGTCTAAGATTTTCAAGTTGCATTGCTTTCTTCAAATCCCGACTGATAAATAATTGCTTTTCCAAGTGACCAAGTGCCCCAAGTTTCTAACCGTAGGCCTCGCAATTTTCTATGTAAAAGTTTACAGGCGTCGATCATTTTAACTAGGATATCTTACTTGCAAGTTTGTTAACCTCAGGCAATTGATGAATAACTGTCAAAAACTTTGAATTTAATAATTCAGAAGTTTTCACAACTAGTCGGTAAGGTTCTCGGAATTTAAAATTTTTAAACCCAACTTAGGCTGCAATAAAATAAATAAATTGAATAAAGCAATAAATAGGAATTTTATTGAAAAACTAAAGAAATCATCAATATATAATGTTCAAAATCATGATCAAAGGAAAATCTAAATTATTAAAAATTAAAATTATTTATTTCTGGAAAGATAAACTAGATCAAGTTTGAACTTCTTCGTTCAAATCTTAGAGTTGATTAAACTATGAAGTAACAACTTACACGGTCATTTCCTTTGGCTATTTATTGGATAGAATTTAATGTATGTTTCATATACGAGTACTTTGTAAAAGCTAACCAGAAATGTTAAGTTTTGTTTATATTATTGTTTGATTTCTATTTACGTATATTGAAGTAAGCAATATTACAAGGGATCGATATATCAATAAATTGATATTGATGCCTATAAATTGTAACTTCAAGAGATTTATCGACGAAGTTTCAATGTTAAGTTTACAATAAAACTTGACAATGAATTTCTAATTTGTTATTGAATAGAAATTTTGTAATGGTATTAGGGTTTACATAAATAGTTTGCTCTTAGTTCATAAATAAGTTTACTTTCGGTTGGTAAAACGGAGAAGGTCAGGAAGCCAGGTGGCACGAGCCTAAGAATAACTTTGTTTAAAATTCGGAATTTAAATTGCATATTATTGATTTATATTTACACATTAAACTCACTCTTTTTACCAACCGAAAAATAGAAACCTCTGATTGGTTGACTTTTTTTACCAACCGAAATATATATCCCTATCTCTATCTCGGTGTAATGAGATCGAGTTCCCAGCAAATCGAGTTGCACATCAAATAAGTTCCATTGTATTTACTTATCACTTATAATTTATGTACTTATCAATTAATCAATTATTATAATATTTCACAACAAATGAAATTTTTTTAAAATTCTTATATGACACTATGATCTACAAATAACAGGAAATATCGATTATGGTAAACTCTTATATTGGTTTTGGCCAACTACTTAGGCTTTGAATTTATACCCAGCAAATCAACGATCCACTGACTGCCACTGGACCAAAGTACCTGAATCTATAGATTATACGTAATAATAATTTATAGTAAATCTATTGTATTATATTATTCAATAAATTATATAAATTTCATTTTGACAAAATATTGTTTCCATTAATAAACGACGTAAAGTACTCCTGACCATTGATAATACTTGTGACAGTATATTATTCATGGAGGTTTATAACAAGTTTAATAAAGCGCTATTCTGGAATTATTACATTCTCAAGTTAATGAAATACTATAATAAACAACAGTTAGCTCTTTTTTAAGGCAAAACTTGGTCGCATTTAGTTTAACGTAATTTCCGCAATTGTTAATTATGATTATCACAATTGAAACTTAAATTAATTATAAAAGGTAAAATTTTCTTTATGAATATTTTTGAATGTACATTTACAAGACTGTGTATTAAGTTTAAATATCACTACTAAATTTTAATTTCCACATTGCACAACATAATCCATATAAATTAAAACGAAAGGGTTTTATATTGACGCAGGTAATCTTGCTCGTGAAGAGTTTTTATTCGAAGAGAAACTTTTCTTAAGAGTGAAGCTTAAATACATCTTTTTGGGGTGCATGAATAATCTAAACATCAGAACATTGATATACGCTATTGAATGATATCAAAGAATAAGTGTATTCGATCATTCAGACCAGATCCACCTGGTTTTTACTTAAGTGATGCGATTTAAGAAACGGAAAATATAACGAGAAGAAATAAAATCTCTTTTGGTTAAAATATCTAAATATAAATTCAAAGTGGCTGTGCTAATTGCGATAACTCTTTATTAAACCTCTGCATCTAACTTTTTAATTTTAAAAGATAGGATAAAAATTTTAAAATTAACACAAAATAAAAATGGCAGTAGTAAAACTGAGGGTTTATGTTTTTGCTGGAAAGTTTATTCAACTATTTTTCTTAATAGTATTATTTTTTCAAAAACTAGTTTATGCTATACGATGTAAAAGGAAGTAAACGTTGCTTACTGAAAACATTTGTTGAGGACAATTTATTTGATTTATAAAAGGATAAAGCAGAATTATTGAGCGATGTGTATAGTACATTCCAGATTTAACCTTATATCGCTATTAATTACGTTTAAAGAGAAACATGAAAAATTAGAAAACCAGTTGCAGTTAAAAACTTGAAAGAAACCTAAATTTTATACAACTGAAAAAATTTAATAATAATAATAAATTACGCTGTTAAATTACCGTTGCTTGTTTAAGTTATAAAAAATGGCTAGCCAAAAGTACAATAATATAATGTAAGTTAAAGAAAAACTTTTACCTTCAACTTTTTTATATTCCACCAATGTTTGGTATATAAGAAACATTTTCATTAGGCGTGCTAGTTTCATCACGAAGCATTCAGGTGCTTCACGATTACTGCAATAGAAAAGAGGATCAACAAACACTAATTAGGAAAACGGACGAACGTTTACCGTGAAGGTTACATAGAAAGGGAAGGTACGGGCTAAAATAAACTTAACTTTTATCTCTGCTCTACTAAAATGAGTGTTTATGCCTCTTGCGGTGTTACGCCGTTCACGAAGCAAAGGAAAAGGCTTATATTCGCTTCACTAAGTGGGAACAAAAGATTTATTGCAAACTCGGGGGATTTAAAGAGGCAATAAAAAAATTAAAAATTTTTGTAAATGTAATTTACTACTTGTGGTAAACTGTGTTAAATTAATTAATGTAGTTTGAAAATAAATTTTAAACCTGAGAACAAACTTTAAAACTTAAAAATTTAGATCTTGTAAGAAAATACGGTGAATATTTTACAAACTACGCTCCTTACCAGTATGTCACTTTATTTATGTGGGTTTCAAAATTCTTTCTTAGATTTATGATGATTATAAGTTTTAATTTGTGAATTATAAAAACCTGAAGGTTTTCGTATTTATTCGTACAACGAAATGGAATTTCATTAAAAATTCCAGCGCGCATGAATAGATTTAAGAAAAATTTATATTTAACTAAATTGCAAAATATTATTAATATGTATATTTAATTTTAAACAAAAATGCTTGAAAATTAAATTAATAGTTATTTACATGAAAGTCATGAAAATGACAAATTATACTGATGAGGAGCAATGTTCAAATACGTGGTACTTTAGCCGAGTATTTTAGAGCTCCGAGTAGAGTGAGACATTTTCAGCACATATTTGTATTCAATTTCAAATAAACAATATTACCAATTATTACCGGACTAATCAGGGAAATTGAATTTCCTCGCGTGTGCATAACCAGGGAAATGTTGTTTCGTTGAAGCCTTCCGGAAAAAATAAATAATATCAATATTCCACCATGCATTACCTAGGTTTTCTGTTACTTAATTGAAAAACGGCGAAAACTAATTTTAAAATCTACGTTTACTTCTTTTACCTTTTAGATTTTCTGGCAGTGAGCCAAAAATTACTGGAATGTCTTTTGCAAAATCACAAAATCACCAAATTAATAAATTTAAAAATGTGAAATTTTTATGACTATTTTACTCAGCTGTCATTAGACCAATGGAATAAAAAAACACGACACATTCAACCAATGGCAATCGAATTGCAACGACAATTTTCGCAAGTTTATTTTAATGCAAATATAAGCGACAATTTTTTTTATTAACTTCAACATTTAAATAATACATTTTATCTACTTAATAAACTTGAAAAAAATTGTGCTTTCGGCAGAATTCAAATTATAATTTTAATTAATTATTATTAACCTCCAATTTTATTCGTGAAATAGTCTAAATAAATATCCTCTCGTGCATTTCAAATTAGTAGACAATTTTTATTCGCTTTTCACTTATGCATTTGTTGCTTTGAGGCAATTTTCCCGAATTGAGGAGGAGGGAAAATTGCGAAAGCAACAAATGCATTCGTGATCTCAAAAAAATTGTCGACAATTTAAATGCACTTGGGATATTGTATATGATTATTTGTGTTTTTTTAATTTTAGGCTATCTTTAAATATTTACACACACCCACACCAATTTATAACTAAGGATATATAATTTGCATTTAGTAAATCGATTCAGTTCTAAAAATAAGGTAAAACTGTAACCCAGTTGATGAAATATTTACAGCACTGTAACGAAATTCAAATGTTTACTGATGCAATTTAAAGTATTATTGTTAAAGTAGGAATTTGTTAAAGTGAAGCGCAAGAAATGCATATAAATAGGGCCTGCCACTGTGGTTTAACCAGTCTACCAGCAGAATTCCTTCGAGAGATATTACTTGTATCATCAAAGAGAATTGGCATTCGACTACACAGGTTTCAGGTTGAACTTATTTGAGTCGTGAATGTCGCCATTGAAAGAATCTGGCTTGAAGCTTCCCAGGCTGATTTTCAACTTGAGGATGTTTGATGTACCATCAAGGTGGTTTTGTTTTGGTGCTCGAAACGAACGTTCGGTCTCTATTTTAACGTAGTCGTTACTTCGAATTACTGAAAGAATACGGGACGATTTGAGTGAGTCATTGTGTTTTCAGTACCTGATTCTGAAGATTTGATTTGTTAAGAACTCGTAAGGATTTTTGATTTATGGGATCAGCTGGCGTTATGAGTTTTATTCCAACCTAGTTATGATACTTCAAAAATCGTTAGAATGCTGAGAAATGATAACACTTCGTATTTGTTATAATTTCCGTCATGTCATCAAATCACTAAAAATTAACCAAGTATAATTTGTTTACATAATTAGGTCAAACTTACGTTCATTTTAAGAAGTTTACAGTTTTTAGGGTTTAATGAAAATCTGCCTGCCGTAATTAGTTTAAAACTTCCAAAGAACTGTAGAAGAACTGTAATAGAAAACTGATTTTTACCGAATATTATTAATTTATTATGTTATTCCTACTTATTCTAATATTATTGTCTTATAAATTTGATCTGACAATAAATAGAGAAACAGTTTACAAAATATTCTTTGATTTGTGTTTAAACCAGACCGATAATCTATTAGAGGAGGTGGCACCCAAGGCAAAAATCGCCTGAAAATCACCCAAAAAGAATTATAAGAAAATTTAGCGACCATATACGTGCACACTTTGGCTCGCATGCCAAACTGAGCAACCGATTGAGGCTTAGGAACCATTTCTTATATCACACCAGTGCAGTGGGTTGATCGCATACTGTTGTATTGGTCTCTATGGTGCTGGTGGCGTACTTGATGTCGTACCATCCATTGGCCATATATTTTTTTAGTATATTTTGTGTATTCAATTATTAGTTTTTACCAAATTTAATCTCACTTTTTGATTTTAAAACTTGATTTAGATTTAAGTATCTCTTTTTCTTACTATTACTATTGCTAAACGGGTTGTGATTCTATGCCCATTTGTACTGAAGCTCCAAGCATGTTGTACCCCGCGTTCCAAGTTTTACTCCATTAGCTTTGTTTCTTCAATAAAGTTGAGTATACAGCTAATGAGTGCTTGAGTTATTTCCTCGGTTGTCGGATATGGCCAACCGAGGTGTCGTAGCTTCAGCGAGGCTATAACTGGACACACACACAGCAAGTGGTGTCAAGTCTCTTCCTCCTCACCGCACTTCCTGCATGTGGAGTCTTCTACAACCCCAATTATATTGAGGTGTCTGTTCAGACAGCAGTGTCCTGTAAGTAGACCAACTGTCTTCCTAAGCTGTGGTCTAATCAGTTTGAGGATTTCAAGTTTTCTTTTGCCACTGGAGGGCCCTCAAATGAATATCCGCGATTGCCTCAGTCCCGGAAGGTCCCTCCAATACGGAAGATGTTGTTTCCTTAGTTGTTCCTTTATAGTCCCTTTTGCAGTCAGATAAGCTATCTCGGAAGTTGGTTCTGGTCCTAGTAGGTGTCGTTTTGCTGCAGCCTTAGCAAGGGCATCTGCTTTTTCGTTACCTTTTATTCCTGAGTGTCCAGGCACCCACTTCAGAGTTTAAGCTGTTCTGTTGTGCATGTGCTACTAGCACATCGAGGCAGTGACTTACAACCCTGGATTGTGTTTTCACTTTTTCAAGGGCTTTTATAGCTGCCTGGCTGTCGGTCATAATACTGATCTATTTATTTTCATAAGCCCTCCTTGTCATTTTCTCTGCACAGGCAGTTACAGCAGTTATTTATGCCTGGAACACAGTAGAGTGGCAGCCCAGGCTTATGCTAAACGCATCTCCCGCTCTACGTCCACTAATCCCTGCTCGAGTACTAATTTCCGTTTTGGATCCATCTGTATACCAGATGGTATCATATCGAGTCTCCAGCTTCTGCTTGGTGCCTTCCGTTCCCCTATCAGGTATGAGAATCTTGAATGGTTTTTGGAAGTTCCTTACAGTGCTGGTTCTGTCAGATTGCATGCATAGCATGTTGTTACTCTTGATAGAGTTGAAAATCATGGTGTGATGGCCCTCTCTGGGGATCACTCCTCCACGATCGTTAAAGGTTAGCCTGTAAGCTGCGAGTAGAGCCTCTGTTTCCACCACCAAGTGTAGTGGAGGAAGCCGTACTTGTTTGGCATTGTAATACTACCCCGTTTCTTGGCTTGATGCCACCAGATAAGGAATGCATATGTTACAGTGGGTATTACAACTTTGGTGTATAGCCAAAGAACCATTTTCGGGTTTAGTCCTCATAATTTTCCGATCGTTCTCCTACAGTCCCACATTGCCCTAGTCGCTTTGATCGTTATATTTTTAACATGTTGTGTGAAGGTCAGCCGGCTATCTAGAGTTAAACCCAGATATGTAACCTCCCCTACTTGTAGTAGTTTTTCCCTCATATGCAGGGCATTCTCACATCACGCAGGTTTCTGCGTTTCATGAAAGCTACCGCAGCGGTCTTATCCGACAATCCTTCTGTCATGCACCATTTTTTGACGGTATGAAGGGCTTGTTGCATCAATGAAGATACAACTCCCCCAAACTTCCCGACGATATATATTTCTTACTAAGTATTTCTTCAATAAAAATATGCAATGCCTTTGATGTTTAAAGAAAAATTGACTGTACAAAATAAAGCGGTTCCTATTAAGCTAACCAAGACAAGTTGTAATTGCTTTTCATCTTATATTATATTTTGAATTTCTTTGTGACTCAAAAATATTTATTTTAATAAGAATATGTTTTAGTAGAACCTGTCAATTGATCGTCTTATGAGAACCACAAGCAAATTACAGTATACAAATGTTCAAAGGTTCTATTTACGCAGAATAAATTGTATTATTATACCGGATGAATTAGCCGAACATAGGAAATTAACATGTAAAAACTTATTTATGTAAATTCCTGCTTCCCTAATTATTTTAAAGAAAAAATGAAAGATACAAAAATAATTCAGAAATATAAACTACGAATGAAATGATCATTAGATTTCCATTAGCTTCAACCTAAATAGTCAAAAAATGCTTTTGAAATTGTAACAATTTTTATTTATCGGACTGGTCATGAAATAAATTCAATTTAATTTTTATTTGCAAAAATAATTACCTTGTAAACTTACAAATAAGGTATTATAAATAAGTTTTTGAAAGTTAATTGTTTATGTTTGGTTAACTCATTCAGCACCATGTATAATAAATTATTGCCGGTTTTAAGAACAGAAATACACTTGACAAAAAGCTTACTGAGTTTCCTGAATATTTTACTAGGAAATATTAACTTCATTTAGCAAATTGATATTAAAACTTGAATAAATTCAAATTTTATATATAATTCAAAATTATAGGTATAATGGCTTCAGTCGATTGATTTATCTATTTGAGATGAATACTTTCTCCTTCATATACCCAGCCAAGAAGGAGAAAGTATTCATCTTAAACAGATGAATCAATTGACTGAAGCCATTATACCTTTTGGTTTTTTATAATTTCATTTAGGTTTTTTGGATTTTGTATTAAAAGGATAAATCTCTAATTTAAGAACAAAAATTTAAATTTGTTTTCTAAAATCATTATAAAATAATATCTACGTATTGAGTGAGTTTTCCATGAAGTTATTTTTATATTATGGTAGATAAACAAAAAGAAAAGCTTCAATAAAACCAGTTTTTCAAAAAACTTGAAAGGATACTATATTCTTTCTAACTTTTCTTATCTATTATATTACCAAATATAGCATTTCCTGTTTAAGTAGAGATCGTGTCAATCAGAAAATTGCTTAAATGCGCAATGATGTGCGCATAGTATTAAGTTTCGTGTTAGCTTCTAGCCAAAAATAATAATGCTTTTAAAGAAGTTTAATTCTAATGCGCAGTTTACAATAAATTGAATACTATACTACCCTCTTTCAGCATACTATCGAAAGAGAAACTTTTAAATCGATTTGTAATAATTTCATTGTTGTTTTTTGCTAATACAAATGGTTTGAATTGGTAAACTTTAAACTTTTGTGCTGAAAGCTGAAACGCAAACTTATAATTGGATAAGCTGCAAATCGAATTAATAATTTTCATTAAAACTAATTTTAAAGTTTTACTTTTTTAAATTTAATAATAAGAATTGGAGCAGTTTGAAATTAAATTAACCATGGGAAAATTTATAAATTATTTTAATATGTAAATGCTATTATACATCAAAGAGATTTATGTCTTATGTGTGTTTACAAAAGTATGTTACAAAGTTTTATTAAAACTTGTTTTCAAAGGACAGAAGCGAAATCCTATCGAGATTGATTCAATCTTATATCGTGATCAGAATTTTTATTTTTCAATTTTAACAGAAAATTATGAAATTCAATATTTAAATTGATTGGTTATAATATTATCACGGAGAGAATGTAAAATTGATAACAAACAAAAAACGCTTTTAGTTTAATATTTGATTGCAAATATTCCTGTAACTTTTTTTATTTTAAAACTTTTAATGATGTTACATAAAATAACGCTAAAATAGATCTAAAAGATATGTTTATTAAACAATTTCAGAAAATAGTACACGTGAATAAAATTACCCAGTAAATAATTAACGCAACTTTGAATTCGGTACACGTTTACATTAAATAATTTCTAATAAATACAGTTTCAAATTGAAATTGTAGCCCTACAAAATTAAAATACATTGTTTTTTTTTTACTTGTTATGCATTTTTCTAATCTATCGAGAAAGCTTTGTGGAAAAATTTATATCGTGATTGTTTGAAAAAACCTTACAAAATTGAATGTATCTGGAACGCCAAATAAGAAAGAATATATAAAAAATGTATTCAAAAAATACTAAAAATAATAATAAAACGACTTCAGCTTATTATTTGCTCAACCATTTTATGCGCAATAAACGTTGTCATAAAATGAGACTATGCACACATAAAACACTTGGTAGGAAAATACAAGAAAATTTGTGTGAATTATACAAAAATACTTGGCTTAATGTTTTTACGTTTTCTTTCAATACAATAAAATCTTAAAATATACCCGAAGATTAATTTGACAAGTATGTTATAAAATTAATAATACATTAAGATAGTTATATTACTTTGATAACATAAAGGGCAATTAAAGTATTCACGAATTATTTTGTCAGATTTTGACCTACACACAACAATAAAAACCTACAAAGGAAAGATTTTTGTTTTCTAGTGACAGTATTGCACTTTCCTGTTAATTGATAGATGGTTTACATGGTTTAGACGTAAATTTTTCAGTGAATTTTAAACTCCCTTTTTTTGTTTTTACGTAATTATCTCGGTACACTTAATATTCACGTCATTTTTTTAATAATTATATCAAGTGTTTTGGTCAAGTGAAAACGGTAAATAATTATTTAAAGATTAGCGCAATATTGCCACAATATTGATTACCGGTATTGCACCAATATTGTAAAACAATATTGGTGCAATATTATTACAATATCAATTACCAATCTTGCTCGAGTAATTGAGAAATTATGATTTTCATAAGTAAAATTACGAAATTTCTAATTCAATTACTTTGTACCTAATGTTTCACAACAATGTTTTCTCGAGATTCTTGTAATTTTCAATGACTTTGTATCTTTCTAATTATGTGATATAATAATGAGGAATTTTGTAGAACTATTATATTTTATATTAATACGATACAAAATTTATGCATTTGCTTCTAATTTTTACATATAAAAACATCATTATAATGACATTATCTTGTCAAAAAATTTGTCAATATCATGAAACAATTTTTAAAGATTTTTTAATATTTTAATTATTTTGTAATATTTTAGCCTTGAAAATGAGTCAAATTTAAAAGACTCGAAACGTCGGACAATTAAATTGTTTAATAGACCTCTAACTCAACAATTATATATCTTATTAATATATCAAAAGGTCAACGATAAAAAATTATTACAAATTATATTTTATAATATAAACAAATTTGAGTTTATGACCCACAGTTGAATTATTCAAATGCAAAGTTAAATTTGTTTAAGTATAACTAATGTAAATGCTTCATGGGTAGGTAATAGTCAATAATTTTTCAAATTTTCAAATTTCAAATAATGCAGTTGCATTCTTATGTAACTTAAAAAAAATTTATAAATATTACAAGCGTAGTGCTGTGAATATTCTTGAATTTCAATAAATAAAACATCATAAAAAGTTAATAAAATGTTCTCTTCTGAACGATTTTTCTGTATGAAATTGTATTTTAAAATGATGTGTGCTGAAATGTCGCATGAAATCTGTACTAAAGTAAATCATTCCATTTTTTAACATAATAATATAATATCATGGATGGTATAATTGTAAAATTGCGTTATAGGTATACACGGTACATACGTAGAACTACATTTTTTTTCATCTATAATTTGAATTGAAAAGTGTCGCAAATTTCTTTTTTGAGTGACAGGAACTAGTCTGACGCTTCAACTTTCTACTCCAAGCGCTGTTTTCGATACAATATTATCATTTAATGAATAACATAAAAATGAATTACACTCAAGAAAATTTGACCATGTTATATAGCATATTACATTCTACATTCTAAGATTTGAAGTTGGAAAATTTCATTCCTTTGTAAAAAAAATACTACTTATGCATTGTTGGCTTCAAACAATTGAAGTAGAACAGTGTAGTCTCGTACAATTTCTGTACTAACAATCGTTGCAAGTCTTGTTAACTATTGACAATGTCATATCAGGAACATGTTTAATAGAACATTACAGCGTATCTTATTGATGACATTTTCTGCATTTTTCTGCTCAATTGCCGATCAAACAATATACTTATTGCAAGCATTTTAATGTGAAAAAATACAATACAATATTTCATTCATCAAGCAGTTTAACTGTTTTAAACAATTTATAAAAATTTTGCATTCAATATGTCCAAAATAATTCAATCTTATACAGATGAAATTTTTTGCACCTGATATTGATAGAATTTTCAATAATTAATTGATTGCAAGGTAGTAGCAAAAAAAGCAATTTATTTCTGAAGTTTTTTTGTAATAATGGAGTGGACAGCCTTCACAAAAATGTAGACCTGCAAGTCAGATTGAAATCCTTAATACCCAGGGCTACAACAGTTATCCTGCATATTTCATGAGTTAGTTGTCAGAATCCAATACAACCCTCTATTTCTCGACGTCAACCGCTACCTAACTGCCAATTTTAATTACGCACATAGATTTTTGTAATAACATTTTGGATTGGACTTTTTCTTACTAAATATTTAGCGGGTTAAGGGTTAAGGGTTAAAACACTTGCATATTTATGTTTTTCGTAAAAATTTTAGCGGTGTCGATTTAACATTGGAATAAATATTGATCTGGGCTTTTTATAATAAATTCTTTACATAGCTTCAATTTTATGAGGAACTTAGGAAATTTAAATTGTTGGAGTTAAAAATCAATACTTTTTCATAAAGTTTAAAAGCAATAATCGTTTTATAGTTATCATAACGCAATAAAAGGAAAGATTGAGTATTACACAAATATGTCGATATTAAAAAACATTGCATGTTGATTCAGAAACGTTGGAAATTTAAAATTTAAGATCTTTTTTGTTTATTAAAGTTTTGAAATTGGGGAGTATTTTTACTTCACTCAAAATTCCGTGGGTTACAGCACTTTATCACATTGGAGGCTGCACGAGGTTTAAACCATTTATCAATCTTTCGAAAGTTTTTGAATCATTGATTTAACCAACATTTACTTGCGCAGAGTGTTTGTACCTAACCAATGTTTTCTTATTCTGAACCAATAACGTTACAGAGTTGAAAATTTCAAATTACGTTGATGGCAATTCTATTTTAAATTCTAATGCGATCGGTGCTGCAACACAAAATTAACTATAAAAGTAATTTTAAAAATTGCTTTTCGAATTAGTTCAACTAAAAAGTTACTATTTAATCTACTAAATTTGTTAATAAAATAAATATGCCCATATGAATAATAAAAATACGCAACTAAAAATTTTTTAGTATAAAACAAATCCATACCATAAATCCTTTGTAAAATCTTAATCCTCAGTAATGAACGAAGCCATTATTTAAAGCGCCGATATATCTCTCCATTTGCAGTATAGCTTAAATTTTAAAGTTGTCTACTTCTCTTTAATAAAGTTAAAACGTGTTAATTTAATTTTCCTTTTTGTCAATGGTCTATTTTTAAAATTAAACAGTTTTTAAAAGTTTTATTTTATCAAGATCTATTATTCTAAAGTGAACGAATATGCAAAAGCATTCGCAAACAAAATTTATGACTTACTCTTGTGTAGGCACAAAAGCAAACCAAAAACAAATGTGAAATGTAAAAAAACAGGGCTAACGCAATCCCTCTTTGTTGCTCGGCCATTCATTGAAACAGACAAGCTCTGAATTGGAAATGCGCTTCGTTCCCTGTACGAAACACCATCAATTCACCAAACACTTTACAAATATACTTAAAAAACTGCACTATGTGATTATCGTTTTAGTTATTTTTGTAAACTTTTATAAATACGTGCTTTTTGTTACAGATCCGTTATTAGAAAGAGAATGTGGCTGTAAGGAAAAACACATCAATTGATATGAAGCTTTCTGCAGTATGGCTGCACTCATGAAAACTGAGTACGTGATTTTAGTTTTAGCAATATTATTAGAATATTTGCAAGCGTGTCCGAAACCTTGCATTTGTAAGTGGAAAAATGGAAAACAAGCAGTAGAATGCAATAATAAAAATCTCGCGTCGATACCTCAAGGGATGGATGGTGGAACGCAGGTGCTTGAATTTATCGATAATAAATTACAAGTATTGACTAATGAAAATTTTCTAAAAATGGACTTAATTAATTTACAAAAATTATATTTGTCAAGATGTAAAATATTTAGTATCGATAATAGGACATTTAAAGGACTAACTAATTTAGTTGAACTAGATTTAGCTGGTAACTTGCTAGTATCCGTTCCTAGCGAAATCTTTGCAGATTGTAACGCACTCATGAAACTTACTCTTAGCTTTAATCCTATAAAATCTTTACAGAAAGATGCATTTAATCAGTTGTCGTACTTGAATACATTAGAACTAAATAACTGTGAAGTTTCTTATGTGGACGTAAACGCGTTTCAGGGTTTGCATAGTTTGGAGTGGCTATATTTGGAAGGAAACAAATTAAAAACTATACGTGGAAGCCGAACTTTGCCACAAACACTAAAAGGAATCAAACTTCAAAATAATCCTTGGAATTGCGATTGTAATATTGTCGATCTGCATAAGTGGCTTTTAGATTTTAACTTACCTCATTCTATGACTCCCACATGCACGACTCCTTCCCGTTTGTTAAGTCAAACAATCAGGTCCATTCCGACGCCGGAATTGGCATGTTTGCCCGACGTCACGCCGACTACCTTTTATTTGGAAATATCAGAAGGAAAGAACGTTTCCTTGTTGTGTCATGTACACGCATCACCAGAAGCACGCGTGTCTTGGTGGTTCGAAGGACGAGTTTTACAAAACGACACAATAGTAGCTCCTGGCGTTCATCTAACTTACTTCATCGAAGAAGGTGCGGAGGAGAAACGCAGTGAACTGTTTATTTATAATACAAATAGCGATGATAATGGAACTTTTATTTGCACTGCCGAAAATGCCGCGGGAACTTCACAATCAAATTTTACAATTAGAATAATCGTAAAAGAGGAACCAATAGTAATAAATGTACCATTTCCGTTCGAATATTTACCCGTCGTAATTGTAGTTGCCGTCGTACTAAACATCTTTATTATAATTACCGTCGTAGTATCGATTGTTAAATGTCGTAGAAATAAAAGACGTCAGCAAAAAAGAGAAAAAACAAAAGAAGTTGCTCTGCAATATCAGCAAAATACAACTAAGTGCTCCTCCGTATTGCGCGAGAATATGGAACAATTTTCTGATTCGCTTAAAGAAAACAGGAATAATGTCGATCATCAGCAAGAAATGATATATAACCCACACTCTAATGAAGAGTTGCTTCGAGCTATGTCTCCGATCAGGGTTGCTAATCACGTTAGAAGCCCCACATCGCTCAGTCGCTATCAGCTGGAGCAGAACCCTGACCTCATTAACGACACTGAAAGCGGGGGTCGTCGTCGCGAAGGCGATGGGGAAGCTCAGAATGACAACTACGCGGAATGCGTTGAAGACACTCAACTAAATTCGACAATTTCTCAGAGATTTGTCCCGATTTCCCGGGTAAGAGAAAATCGTGAGTTTCATGCAGATACTATACATTTAAATCCTAACTGTTTGATGGACCCGGAAGGATTTCCCGTTGATTATGGCCTTCCTAAAATGTACACCCGTCCAATAAAATATAACGATAATTTTTATAGAACACTTCCGTATAATAAAGGAAATAAGAAACAGTCGGCTGCTAATCCATTAAATAGATTTTCAAGAGAAGCTGAATTCTTGTCTAGAAGTACACAGCCGGCTGCATACGAACATTACTGTCCGGGTATTAGATACACTGTCGACGGCTATCCCGCTAAAAGTATTAACGCAAACGACAACTGCATACCCGTACTGCCTGAAAATTTTCAGGAAGGCGAGTTAGCTCCTCCGTCTTCGTTGCCCTGCTGCACCGCAATGGGAATGCAATGGCCACAATGCGTTCCTGCAAATTTACATTCAATTAACTCCGACATGGATTCTAACAAAAGTAAATTTCTTAGCGTTAGTAAACGTTGTGTTGGAGCTCAAACAGAAAATGGAGAGAGGGAATCAGAACAAGCAGAACATTTAACTTCAAATAAGACTGACTCAGCTTTAGATACACAAAACGATCCACTTAATGAGGTATTAACTGAAAGTCCAGACGAGGGTTACGAAGGGGAACCATCAGTTGTATAGTAAATTGTGGTGCTTATACGCTCAGGAAATTTTTAACACGAATAAAGTGTGTAAATGCGTATAATCGCAATCAATAAAATTCCAGACGTGTCAGTGAATTTATATTAAACAAAACAGGGTAAATAAAATTTGTGTTTATTATTTAGAAGCTAGCCATTATTATATATTATAAGATATTATTATAATAAGTAATAAAAGTAAATTGTATATAACATTTTTTCATGTTCAATCGATATAGTTATTTGAAAATCTTTATTATAGCTAACGTGCACTTTAATTTAGTATATTTAAAGAATTTAGATTATTTAGTGGTGAAATCCTGTAATAACGTAATAAGTAGCAAGTAATTATTGTTAAAGTTGTAAAAATTATAGAATATAGAATGCACACTAACTTTGTTAAATTTCTGTATTTTTAATACGTAGAAGTTTATAATACATAGTAAATGAGTTAATTTTATATGTTGTATATTAGATGAACAAATTTTGTAATAAATAAATTAAAAATAAACTAGTGAATTTCTAAAATCAGAATTAAATAAATTGCTTTTTTATGGTAATCTTTAAAAAATGGGTGTATTAAAAAAAGAAAAGTATGAAAACGTATCTAGGTTTCCCTTGTAGATAAGGAAGTAGTAAGCTTAGAACTCTAAGGAGCAATATATACCCGACTTTTGGTCCCCATCTACCCTCTTCCTCGCGGCTTAGAGATAATGGTAATGTAATCTCGAGACAAATATAATTCACGGTATAAATTTGGAATATGTTTGTTGTTTAGTTGTTGCATTCCTTTATTTATCCTTAAAAAAGCTTGTGGAAACTTAGAAACTGCTTTTGGACATGCTGTTTATTTTCAAAACCAACTTTCGTTCGATAATCGTAAGACAAATGACGCAAATCTCAGATGTCCGGAACCCTAATACATGACATTATTTAACATCGTAGGAGTGCTACTTGAAGAATTACTTTTGCACTGCACTGTTTCGACGACACAGTTCCAGCATTATTTAGCCTTGTAACGATCTGAAATGGTTAATAAATTTCTGCTAATCTAAATTAATTTTACTCTAATACGTCAGTTTTATTGTGGTATCCCAGTAATTGTGGATTAGGTAGTTTATTTACACACACAAGGTATAAATTCAAACATTTGGATAATTCTGCTGATAAACTCACTCTGGGTTGGATTAAAACATAGCGATCTACAGGTAATTTTAATCGTGTGGACTGAAAGATTACTCCGAATTGAAATATAATTTTAAAATATACTGGCTATTTTTATCCCGAAACCTTCAAACTTTTTACAAGGCACAAAGATGAAAACAGGACAAAAGAAAGTAATTTGACAATGAAGCTTTTTTAATTGTTAAGAAATTAATTTTTCAAACATCCACGTTATAATTAACTAATAGGACTTGTAAGACCAAAAACGAAATTGCAAATTAACTTCAGAAACAGCATCCGGAGCATCTTCTTGATAAAGCCAAGATTTGCCAACAAAATCGTTTGAACTTTGCATTAGAGGCGTTGTTTATAACTTGCCTAAAGTTGTAAACTTAACCACAAAAAACTATTCTATAAAATAAAGATGGAGAAACTTGAATTATTGCTGTTGTAAAGAATGATGCGGCAGTAAAATACAAAATCAGGAATTATGTTGTTCCTAACAGTTTAGATGTTTAGTAAGTTAGAATTTTTTATTCTTTGTGATCTTCCTGTTTTCCTTGATATCTTTTTGATTTCTTTCTTTAATTTTGATTTTCATATACAATTATACGTAATTATAACTTTATAAGTCTCAAAATAAAAATTATCTTCGTTTGGTATAAAAGATTTAGTTAAATTTTCGAATTTAAAAACTTACAATTTTTTCAGCTATATTTTTTTTACACTTGCAACTTTAAAGAGAAGTTTGTTTTTATTTTATTTGCTTTCTGCTGACCTCAATTAGTCAATTAGTTTTTATTATAATATTAAGTTAAAAATTTCTAATTTATTATAGTTAAGGCTACACATAAAAGTCGACCAAAATGTTGAAATTGTCACTTTCTAAAACTTGCTTGAAATCTCTATTTAATTCAGAAAACTTCAATATTAACGAGAGAGCAAAGAGTTTAGAAAATATTCAAAATACACTACAGTCTCGGTAATCCGACCACAAAGTAATCCGAACACACGCGCTAATTCTATGTCCAGTCCACCGAACAAAAGAAGAAAAACTCGGTACTCTGCACAAATAGTTATAATCCTAACTGAAATAAATTGTGATTATAACAATTTATGCGGATTACTAAGTTTCTTTTTCTCGTGTTCGGATTATCGAGACTGTACTGTAGTTAGAAACCAGATCTGCAACCAATAGAAAGACTCAGATTAAGCTAGCAAGATAACTTAATGCCAAAGTCGAAGTGAGCGATTTCCGCTATAGGTATGAAATCAGATATTTAGTCGAGTTAACAAGAGCTCATGATTTTGTTGTAAAATACAAGAAAATAAAAAAGAGAGAAGAAAACTTATTTTTTTCAAATAATGGAACACAAAAGAAAATTACAAATATCAATTAATTTAATGTAATGCTTAGTACATAGCTGTCCAAGACAAGTTTTGAATCATAGCATAGATGGAATGAAAGGCCAATTATGTACAGAAAGATAGAAAGTTCTGAACATTTTTTCAGATTGTTGACAAAATTTTAAGCTATTCGCTGTAACTCTTTTGAAGATAATATAGTATTGTCCCATTTGTCCCATAGTTTGGAAGGCTTAGTACATGTGCTCAATCTAAGATCAATCTATTTGGGTTCCACGGTTTTTTAAACCAGATTGGGAAATTTTTTATTAAGCTCTGTTTTTATAATTGATTTATCAACCCAAGGAACCTGGACGGCTTTATACGCTTTTCAAAATACAGAGATGGCCATAAGAAATTTTGTCTTTTCCAGATTTAAATCTGGTACTTAGCGTCAGTAATTCAACTCAATGATCATCTCTGAGGTCGGTATGATCGACCGTACATTCTAGCTTATACATATTGTAATGATATTTTTTGACAAAAATTCAAAACTATCTCTAACGGCTTCCAAGCCGGAGAGCCAGACTCATCAGGGTTGGGTTCGTTCGTAGCAAATCTTCCAATAAACTTTCCAAATTTAAAATAATCCAAATTTTTAATTTCCTTGCTTTATTATAAACCAAATTAATAAAGCAAAGCTTTTAAATAATTTTTAAATAAAATTTCTATTCAAAATGCAAGTGCGTTATCAAGCCAGGTGTCGCACTATCTGTACAAAATTTTCCAATACAAATCCATCCAATTTAATTATTTAAAACCAATTATAAATGTTCTCATAAAAACTTAAATTTGCAATTCTAGCAACAACCAATCAACGAATCTCAATCTTTCACATCCAAATCTCCAAACAATTCGAATGTCGTCCAAATATTGGACGATATCCAAATTCAAATAAAACAAAAATGCTACTCACGTTAAATCGCAATTTATTATCAAAAAAAAATTCCAAATAAGTATCAAACTTGAGTCACAAATTCAAAAAAATACTCAGGACTCGCAAAAATACGTCCGCTCCGTCCCACGGACACGGCTGGAGTCTTTATCTTCCAAAAATTGTTACCAACCTCTAATCGTACTCGCATCACCGCGAAATTCAAAAAATTATTTACAACTCCACCCAAATTACAAAAATTAACAAAATCAAACAAATTCACAACAATCCAATAAAATAAAAATCCAAAAAATAAAAATTGATGTTTGAAACACCACAATATGGTGATAGTTGAGAAGTTGAACGTCAAAGTTTTCGTCAGTTTTAAATGATTTTCGCCACATGAGCATAACTTAATATTAAAAACTGCCAGAGTTAGCTGCCTATCACGAGTAAATACAACTATAAATTCAAAAATGTTTTAAACCTAATATTCATTAATCTTCTGTTTAAAATATTTTTAGTTCTAACCTTTCAAAAATGGTAATTAATGTCTTTTTGGTTTTTTAAATAATAATTTTCTACGGATTTTTTCATGTTAAAATTCTATTATTTTAACTTTTTGTTTAGTTCTGTTAAATAAATATACAGTTGCCTTAATTTTCTTTAATTTGTCAACGTTTCCTAGAGACACCCTGAGTAATTAGAAAGTTAAGCAATTTAAAATTATGTCCGAAGCTTCCAACAATTTATTAGATATTTCCTACATCAGTTGTTCATAATTTGTAATTTATCTTAATTTATAATTATTATATTGATATAAGCTTCTAAGCATGCACAAATACTTTGCTTACATTGTTGATAATTTAAAATTTAAATTCAATCAGTATGACAATTTGTTTACAGATTACCTCGTCATCTTGATGCAATTAAAAGGGCGATAATGTATTTTTGTTACCAACTTGTAGATCTAAAAAATTACACTTACTTAGGAGTAATTGTGAAGATAACCTCTGGTTTTAAAAGATTCAACGTACTTTACCAACTTCGGAAAAACCTATTCCACACTTAACCGTAAACGTGTACATTTTCCTGATACTAACGTTTACTATTACATGCACACTCTCTGAAGCGCTGTAGAATCAAACATCCGTCGAATTTCTGAACTAAAGTATAAATGGAATTCGAATAATTATTGCGCTAATACTATGTTAGAATATAATAGTTTCTTAGGTTACCAAATTTCACTAACGAATTTGTTGAAAAACTTTCTATATCTTTAAAACCAGCGGAAAACAACAGTTTTTGCAAATAATCAATAAGTTGTCTTCAGAATGTGAAATTATTTTCCTTCAGAAAGTAAATCAGGATTATGTATACTCTCCTGTAGGAAAACAGCACAGAAAAAATTTCAGGTGACTTCATGACATACCATTATGTTACCATTGTCTAAGACTCTAAGACAATAATTACACGAATCAAAATATTATGTTAAAAATGAAAATTCTTCCATAAAAAATTCTCTAAAGATTGATTCTTCCGGTATTTTATCTAGAACCAATCGTTATGTAATCCTCAATTGATTGTTATCTCATGAGTGTGTAATTTATATTTTCCTTTCCATTAGTGAATTAATTAAACATTTTGAGCCCTACCTGTTTTTTTTTACTATCTATGATAATATATTGAAGGAATGATTCTTTAATATGTGTGGTTTTATTTAAATTTTTCATTTAACCGACCTTTGAAACTTATAAGAACTTATTTAAGAATTCTTGTTCTCAAGAACTGTTGAGTTAATTCATAAAAGTTAGCTAACATATGTAAGTCTTTGTACCGTTAAGCAGGTGGCAGTTGTAATAAAACTTCAGCAGTTTTCATCAGTTTTATACTTATAATTTTTAAAGCGATACACCATTAAAGTTGATTCATGCAGAAGGGGTACTTCCAGAATGTTAATGTTTTACACTTTACATCAGAGGATTCTCCCGTATTCAAAAGTTTGTACTTAAATATAGCAAGATAACTTTTTTCCCTCAAATTGTTTCGCTCAGACCACACCAAGAAGACACAATTTACCATAAATTGCGTTAATTTTTTTCAAGTTAGATCTAACACAAATTGCAATTTTGATTTGACTTACTAAAATATATTTATTATATGGGCAATTGAATTGACTAATGAAAAATTAAAAAAAAATTACTCTAATATATTTAACTTTTATTATTATAATTATACGTAATTATATTATTATATTGACATCTATTAGTTATATCCGATTCCTTGCCTTATCAGTTTTGTCAGCCTTTTGAATTCATTGTTTTATTTCAGTTGAAGAAATTTATTATTCCAGACATCGCTTTACTTAGTGATTATAAGCTTAGAAACATCGTAAGTGACGTAATATCCATGTTTCCTGAAAACATTTTTACATATCTAGTTATGTAGGATTTTCAGTAGTAGAGTATTATATTGTTTTTGATATCAATTTTACTTCACTCGACTTATGGAACGGAGATTATGCCTGGAAAACAATTGATTTAAGTATAAAATTTATTTTGCTTGTCAGTTTTATTATGTTCTTTAAATTTCATTCAAGTCATTTCTTATTCTCTGCAATCGCATCTATATTATGCAAATGTTACGTAACGCAAATGTGCTATTATCATTATTTTGATTATTACTAACAGTCCTAAACTGCAGTCACGATGCAGACATGGCGAACATAAAATAAATAACAAATTGTAGTACTTCCACATACTTGCAACCAGGTTACGACAATTTATTTAAACATTTTTAATTTTACTCTATGTGCATTTGAGAGGTATCATTCTAATCAAGTGCGGATCAAGATTTCGGTACATCATAACCTGTTTTTTGCTTTTGATACCACAACTATTAAGTTTTATAATTTAAAATATAACTCTACACAGAGAAAAATATTTCAGTAATTTTAATTCAATTGAATTGAAAATTCAACAATCATCAGTTTTGAAGTAAATTTTATTCAATTTCTTGTAAAATAAACTTTAACGGATGTAATATTTACTTAAAATTTTTTTTATTAATATAATTTAATATCACACTAAAATTAAACAAATTAATTATAAATAATACAAAAAATAAAAAGACTGCTACCTCTAAGGAAGGAGATGGAATAATTCCATGTTATTCTTTTTGGATTCTCTTGGGTCTTTGTGTAATTTTGACTATTGTTTGTATAGATCGTGAAATAAACTTAATCGCAGCTAGCTATATAATAATATCTCTAAAGTTGCTTTTGACAATAATTTAGATAAATTATTGTTATAGAAACTTGAAACCAATGGAAAAGATCAGAAACTGACTTTAATTGACTGATAATTATTTTAGAATAACTAAGATGTGTGCACTGGTATCTGTATAGCTTTTAAAACTAACATGCTTACAGTTTTCACAAATAAAATACATTGTAAATATATATTTTACAAAAGTTTTTACCATACCGTTTTTCATCATAAATATGGTAAAAACTTTTGCAAAATTTATACTTACAATGTATTCTATTTGAAAACTTTATGCATTTTTGTTTTAAAAAGTATGTAGTACATAGTTTCTTTATTTTAAAGCAATGATGTTGCTTAGTATTTTTGATGACGGTGCAATAATGCATACCCACTTAACTGAAATTTTTATCGTGGTGATAATAGCTGTGACAAAAAAGCCTTAGCTAAAAAGTTAAAACCTAGAAATTTAAATATTTTGAATTTAACAAAATAAGCCATAGCCACTATTATGTAAGCTACCTTCTTCGAGCTATGAAATCCATATCTTTTTCCTTTTGTAAAAATTTACATATGAGTATTTAGTGACTTTATATAGAAAATTATTGCAAACAAATTATATTTCCCGTTAATACGAGGGAAGTCTGAAAAGTTTCCGACCTTACATAGAAGCAACTAATTTTTTTTTCAAATTTATTTTTATTTTTCTACCTAGTCTTCTTTTAAGTCTACATATATACGTATCCCAGCGAAGCTCCCATTTTTTTAACCCGTCTAAATAGGACTCGGCGTGTTCTTCTGCAAAATAGTTGTTTACAAAGGTGATAACTCCTCAGGCGACTAAAATCTCTGTCTTCCGAGCGCAACTTTTAGCTTACAGAACAAAATACAGTTGTTTGGGGCTAGATCTGGAGTGTAAGAAGGGTGGTCAAACAGTTCGACTCGTAAATCGTAGATTTTCACTATGGCAAACTTTGAGGTGTGAGACTGGTGGAACAACTTTTTTTTTGCTAAAGTGGCCGTTTTTATGGAATTTTTGCCTTCACCTTGTTAAGTAATGATGCATAGTATATGCTTCTGTAATGGTTGTTCCTTTTTGAAGCTAGTCGGTTAAGATAAGTCCATGACTATCTCAAAAAACATTCGCCATCACTTCCCAGCCGAACGAACTTTTTTGGAGCCGATTTCCTCTTCGAAGTCCACTTTTTTAAGTGTATTTTTGTTTCTGGAGTATAAGGATGTATTCAAGTTTCTTGTACAGTAATTGAACGGGGCCAAAACTCTGATTTATTGCCCCTAAACTGCATTAATAGAGGGTTGAAATTGTTCATTTGAATACGTTTTCGTTCAAAGTGAGCAAACGCGGCACCCAACGCGCGGGCAGCTTTCTCATACCTTAATGTTAATTCATTATGTGACAAATACATTTTTGGCCCAAGTAACACCAAATCGTATATTAGACGAATAATAGTCGATTATTCGAAACGTTATTTACGCATATAAAACGTACAACAAAAACGTAGATTACACGCGTCGATGTCGCGACTGTAGACTAATATCTAGACGTGTATTTTTTACTTATATTATACGTATTTGATTCACGTATATTATCCGTAAAAGTAGTACGTAAATACGACATATAATAAAAACGTATAATATACGCGCTAATGTCGCGATGATAGACTATTATCTAGACGTATATGTTTTACGTATAATGTACCTATTTGACCCACGTATATTATACGTAAAAGGAGTACTTAAACTAAACATATACAAAAAACGTGGAATATACGTGCTAATTTTGCGGCGATAAACCAATATGTTAACGTATAAATATTTTTCGTATAGTATACGTATTTGCTTTATGTATATTATTCGTAAAAGTTATACGTAAATAATGCATATAATAACAACGTGGAGTATACGTGCTTATTTCGCGGCAGTAGACCAATATGTAAACGTATAATTTTTACGTATAATGTAAGGATTAGCTTTATATATATATTATCCGCAACAGTAGTGATCAAATAAAGCGTATAAAAGCAACGTAGATTATACGTGCTAATTTAATGTTCGTAGACTAATATGCAGACGTATATTTTCTTACGTATAATGTACGTATTTGTCCCATGTATATTATCCGTGAAAGTAGTACGTAAATTAAACATATAATAAAAACGTGGAATATACGTGTTCACTTTACGGCGATACACCAATATGTAAACGTATATTCTGTTACGTATAATATACGTATTAGCTTTATGTATATTATCCGCAAAAGTAGTGCGTAAGTAAAGCGTATAAAAGCAACGTAGATTATACGTACCATTTTAATGGTCGTAGACTAATATGCAGACGTATATTTTTTTACGTATTATGTACGTATTTGCCCCACGTATATATTATCTGTAAAAATAATACCTTATAATAATACCAATTTGTACACATATAATTTTTTACGTATAATTTATGTATTTCATACACATATCGTTATCGTAAAAGTGGAACGTAAATAAATCGTATGATAAAAACGTTGACTATAAGTGATAATGTGCTAGTTGTAGACTAATAATTACGTATACTTTTCACATATGTTATATGTATACTACATACATCTATTAAACGTGTTTCCAAGATCAAAATTCTATCTTTCAAATATAAGTTGTTTTTTAGTTTAGTTTTTTAGTTTTAGTTTTTTAGAACCAATATTAGACGTATACCAAAAATATCCGAAATTTTTCAAAAATATACGTTCAATATACGAATGGGTGCTACCTGGGTAGTCTCTGCTATCTCCCTAATTTTAATTAGAAAGTTGTCTAGCATTATTTGGTGAATTTGAGCGATGTTATCGTCAGTGGTTGCATTTTTTGGATATCCCGAACGTTCATCGTCTCTCAAGCTGGTACGCTCACATTTAAATTCAGCTGCTCAATATTTATTCACAGTGGTAAATGATGGTACAGAGTCCCCATACACAGTGTCCAATTCGTTGTAGATTTTTGTAGACGTATTGCCATTCAAAGCCAAATGTTTATAAATGTTCGATACACGATTTTTTCCATTTTCCCAAGTACACTCGCATTGACTCACTCAAGCGGTTGTCAAACAACAACGGCGAGACCAAAATGGTTGAAATTTTGGTGAGTACCTGTCAAGGCTTGAGCAAACACATTCCCTATTTTTTTTTTGACAAGTTCTGACATGTTCATGTTGAGGTCGGAAACTTTTCAGACCACCCTCGTACACGTAATTTTACAAATTACCGTTTTTTAATTGAAAATTGAATTTTTTTATAAATATAACCGTTTTTATCTTTTGAGAAAATTTACAATCAACGTAAAAGAAAAATAAATTTGTTATAAGCTACTTATTAATGTATACCAACATTAAACGGTAAATACAGTCTAGACTAGGCTATAGTTGTCATGTTTAAGTACCTACATCATATTGAAAACCAAATAAACCAAACTAAATATTGAAAAGAGTTAGCTTGAAATTTTTTTAAAGTAACATTGAAATACTGATAGTGGTAGACACTTCAGAAGTGCTTGAGAATAGCCGAAGTATATCTACATTATTATTTAAGAAGCAAAATATAACTTCTTGGCACAATACAGCTTATTGTGAATTGTTGGATAAAAATAAGTCGAAATAATTAGTAAAGTTATTGATTTTGATGAATTGGAAGATGTTCTTAATTTAAAGTACCTACTTTTTTTAATGATTGTTGTATTTAACTAAAACTAAGTTAAATTGTGCTTAATAATTTATTTGGATTAACACAATTTAGTTCTTAATGAGCTTACACGGTTTTTTACAGTTTTAAAGTATATAACGTCGTTTACCAAGAATTGCAAAAGCAAAAAATTGCTTTCTAACAGAATTTTGTTTAAAATGCTAGTAAACTGCTGGTAGCGGTGGCGGACTCAATACTATTGTACACAGCCCCAATTAGGGAGGAGACTCTAAGATACAAGAACCGAAAAAACATCATCTCGAAATGCCAAAGACGATTGGCCATCCGGGTTGCCAGGGCTTACCGTACAATATCAGAGCAAGCCGTTTTGGTGATTGCTGGAGTATGCCCAATAGACCTAATGGTAAAAGAAAGAAAAGGGCTGTATGAATATGGAAAACACTACAAAAAAACAAGCCAGATGCTAACTTCTACAGGAATGGCAAAGAAGTTGAGAAAGCTTCGAAAAAGGCAGATGGACTTGGGAACTTATTCCCGACCTACGAAGTTGGGTAACCAGGAAGCACGAAGAATTAAACTATCATCTGACGCAGGCGCTTGGTGGCCACGGATGCTTTGTATCCTACCTCCACAAATTCACTCGGAAAGAAAACGACATTTGCTTTTTTTGCAATGTGGTGGATGCGCCGGCTCACACTCTGTTCGACTGCTCTAGATGGAGTGCCAAGAGACAACTTGCCGAGAGAACTCTAAAAACAAACTTGACCACTGGAAACATAGTCAAGTCAGTATGTACATTTGAAATTGCATTAATTATAAGAATCAATTTTTTTTCTCGAATCGATAGGGGGGGGGGGTCATTGGAAGTCTAAAAATAAAATCGGGAAAATGGCAATGTTGATTTTTCCACCATTTAAGGGTTGATTTTTGTTTATTAAATAACTCCATTATTTTCAACTGCCCTTTTGTTACATCTTTGATATTTATACCATTTTGTTCCATTTCCCAGTTGAAAACAAAGGAGATAATGCAATTATCAACTTTCATTTCCACTTCGTTGCCTGTAGATACAAAAATATCGATCGTACGAAAAATCAGTTAATGCCAAAAAGTATCGGTAATTAAATTTTCTACAAGTTTGGTACTAAGCATTTTTACCGTAAAGATCTACTTTCGCGAAACATTTATTGGATACCAACCATAAACAAGGAAATTATGAAATTTTACATGTAGAACCAAAAAGTAAAAAATTAGAATTTTTAGAAGCTTTAGAAATAAATAAATTAAAATATTCACCTTTGTTGTTAAATAGTCAATCGGATTTAAATAATTCACCTTTATTAAACATTTTCAATAAGTAATAACCCCCCCCCCTTTTTTGTAATAACTTTCAAAATGTCCCTTCTTTTCTTATAAAAACCTCCCCCTACCACTCGGAACAATATTTAAAGGATTCTCTCTTAATTTTCTTTCTAATTCATCGCCTGATGATGCCATAGTATGGTGAAAACGTTTGCGAATACTTACAGTGTATTTTACATGTGCTAACTTTTAAACATTTTAGTTCTGAAAAGTGTTTAGTGCATTTTTTGGGTTTTCTAAAATATTGATATGGTTAATATCGAGTTACACTACCTAAACCACGTATCAATTGATTATTATCATGTATATATAATGTGACTCTTAGAATCGCGATATCTCAGGAATGGTAACTCTTAGGAAAAAAATCATGAAGACCATTTTTGTAGAGAATTTTAAGATCTATAACTTTAGTTTGAGGTTTTTTTTGATAAAACTTATCGTTTTTGAGAAAAATCCAAAAAACCTCAAATTTTGACTTTTGACCCCGAATAACTTTTGAAGCACACATAGGATCGATGGGGACTTTTAAAACTTTATTTGTAATGGGAAACCCCAGCTCCCCACCAAAATTTGGCTCTCCGGCAATTTTTGTTATTTCAAATGGGTATATTGACCCGACTAGTGTAGCTTGATTTTCGGTCAAGAGCTACAAAATTGAATATTAAAATACCTCTTTAGAGAATAACAGTGATAAACAGCAAAAACACTTTTAAATAATTATTATTGTTATGGAAGTTGGAAAAAAATGTTGCTCAGCTGAAAATATTCGACGGACAGATCGAAACAGATAGGAACTGATGTAAACTTTGTGCATTTAATGTTTTGAATGTTTTTTTCAGGATTTATTTTTTTGATTTGGTTTATAAAGTAGGTATGAAGTGTAATTGAAATTAATATAGTTGGTATGCGGGCATTTTCTTACAAAAAATCTTTTAAGTGTCAATCAACTTCCACTCCAGATGTACATAATATTATATAGTAATATAAAATCATTTGTAAATTTCCTACTATGTTTGATGAATTTATACTTTTAAATGTGTTCCAGTGTTATTTGTATATAGGTACAAATTCTAATAATATAATAAACTATATTATAATATGTTATATTAAAATATTGCAATCTATAATAAATTACTGATTAAAGTTTGTATTGCTTCGCAATATTAAGAATTTACTTTAATTTATTATTAACAATAATAATAATAGCTTTGGTATGAGATAAAACTACGAGAACAGCATTATTTTTTATTATCATTTCCAAGTTTAAAATTATCATTCATAAAATTCATGTTGAACATAAAGGAAAATATTTTGATAATTTATTTTGTTTATACAAAAATGCGAAAGATGTAAGTTTGATAAATGATAACCATAATTTGTATGATAATAAAATTTGCTAACAAAGGTAATTCAATATTTCAATAAATTGCTTATAGAGTCTCATTGTTATTTTATTTGTGTTTATTTCTACTCAGGGAAAAGATAATTATTTTATTTTGTAGCAAATTAAGGTGAGTTTGTACCAGTAAAAAAAAACATTAACCCCGTAAATAAA
The DNA here is from genome assembly GCA_949152465.1 of Cantharis flavilabris. Lineage (NCBI taxonomy): Eukaryota > Metazoa > Arthropoda > Insecta > Coleoptera > Cantharidae > Cantharis > Cantharis flavilabris. Next base: position 27,402,387 of record OX424439.1, read on the forward strand.
TATACCGGTTATAAATAATTAATATATAACCGAAACAGAGCAAAAGAAAGAAAGACTGTAAAATAATTTCATTGTTTCACAAGGAGGGGACTCCACGTGCGGGTCACGGAATTTAAAACCCTATTGGGGGAGAAAAGTACTTAGTAATAACAAACTCTAGGCCAAGCGGTAGGACCCACTTCTCAAAAATAAGAAAGTTTTTGAAAAAATTTTTAATTAATTTTCTTCATATAGCTGCTCGGTTGCATCAATTAACAAGTACCGGCGATGGATGCGACGTAGACTCGCTCGACTAGCACCCGGTAGGTCTAGGTTTCAATTCCAGCAAGAGTAAATTTTTTAAAAGTTTTTTTTGTTGTTTGTTTGATTTGTTAATTTACCTACAAAATTATTGAATTAAGACGCTATTATTTTAAATTATTAAACACTGATTTATATTATTCAGGAGTAATACCTGGCATACTCCATACAAGTAGGTGATAATCAGTGTTTAATAATTTAAAATAATAGCGTCATAATTCAATCATTTTGTAGGTAAATTAACAAATCAAACAAACAACAACAAAAAACTTTACTCTTGCTGGAATTGAAACCTAGACCTACCGGGTGCTAGTCGAGCGAGTCTACCTCGCATCCATCGCCGGTACCTGTTAATTGATGCAACCGAGCAGCTATATGAAGAAAAGTCATTAAAAATTTTTTCAAAAACTTTCTTATTTTTGAGAAGTGGGTCCTACCGCTTGGCCTAGAGTTTGTTATTACGAAGTACTTTTCTCCCCCAATAGGGTTTTAAATTCCGTGACCCGCACGTGGAGTCCCCTCCTTGTCAGTCAAACCTCTGGCTCTGCTTTTGGAGTTGCCCAATAGATAAATTTTAACGTTAAAAAAACCTTACAAAAACGTTGCGGTACCAATTCATTGAATTTGATCTATATTTCTGTTATCATAACATAGCAGTTCACTGATGTACTCGAACACACCTGCAATCAGTTAACTTATTCAATCTGAATTGACTCAATCAACCAATTTGTCCTGTTGTTTAAGTGGATATCAGAACTTCGTTCTGCATTCACCTTAGCTTTCAATCTTACGTGTTTGCTCGACATTAGACTAAGTACCTTATCATCTTTTTTAACATCTTTCTTATCTTTACAATTTATTATCACAGCATTACCATAATAGTTTACCATAATAAAAAAAAATGTAACTAGAATTTGTTATGCATGATACCATTGTGTGTTAATTACAGACAAAGCACCATTCGAACAATTAACGTGCTTAACATTTCCTTAGGAAAACAAATTTTAATATCCAATTATATATTGCAATGCGGCTTTCGTAACATGACGTATTTTTAAACTGCAAACTTATTCCAGACTATTACATAGCATTTCAAAAATATTCAAATTCTATTACAGGAACAACTCGAATGGAATTTTAACGCTTTATCTTAGAACGACTGTCGAATTTAATTTGATTCGTACTTTTGACGGAAACAAAAATACCTAAGTGTTTGGCGTAAAAGTTTAATTTTAAAAAATTGAAGTTATGTGCAGGCACTAAGATTTATTAGAATTGTGCTTTATTAATACACTGTAACAATAAGAAAAATTTTCGCATGTAGGTAATTTAAAGAAAGTCGAATTTTCTCAAAGTCGTATTAAATAAACTTACTGGCTATTTATTTTGCCACTAAATAAGTTTTTACGAGTTTCATTACTTTCAACGCCTATTTTTTCTTGTACTATATGTCTTTTAGTTTGAGCTAAACTTGTAAACGTCAAAATGTTAATGTGCCATTAGTTAATATTATTTATAGGTAAGCAAATAAATATTTTATAATGTAGATCTTCTACGATAAGCTTTAAAATATTAACAGGTTCTGCATAATTTAACAAATTATTTTTTAACTCTTGTTTGCTTGACACGTTATTTCTTGGTTAACGTGTTATTTGACGTTTATGGTATTTGGATCAATGAATCGACGCCAGCGATATTACATCATTAATATTAAGCTTGATAACGATGATGATAGTCAACTATATACTTATCACATTTAATCGTTTCCTTAAAATTATTATTTATAATAATTATTAATTAATAAAATAAGTAGTAAAACAGGAATAAAACTTAATGTAAATAGGTACCTATGAATTGTTCATCAGTTTAACGACTGCAGTCAAACTTACAAGGAGATTAGAACTTAGATGTAATTGAAAGGAATTTTTATCCAGTTAAAATTTGGAAGTAACTGCATTAATTAAGTAAAATGATAAAGAGCGGTAAAATATTAAACATTATTTGGATACAAGTTTAGTATTACAGTAAACTGGTTAATGAAATTTTACATGAGTTAAACTTGACAGAAGTTATAATAAGTTGTCAAAATTAAGTTAAGTTTCAACTTTCCTCGGTGCTATATTGATCAAATTTCTGTCACCACTGCTTCAAATAGACTGGGATCTTTGTTTAATTATTATTCATCGAGGATAACAATTACATAGTCCTAAATAATTACTACATAATTTATGTATTAACCAAGGTAGAATATCTTTTATTTAAAAGTAGAAAATAAAATTAATTTTCTGTATTTTAGCCTTTGATTAAATTAAATATGAGAGAATAAAACAAAAGCTCGAAATTTTCTGTTAGATCCAATTTGAATTTTTATTTACTTTTGCAATTGTGGCATTTCAAAATAGAAACATTTAATAATAATTTCAATTCATATTTTGTTTTGGTAGAAATAAAAAAAAATTCTCTAAAAGTACACTTTTGCTTCATATAAAATTAAATGTTTTATGATAAACATCACTTGCAGCATGTAAATTCTTTATTAAGCATTCAGCATGCCTCTTACTGAAATGGTTTAGTCATAAAAGCATTTCACAAGCTTTTTCAGCTCGTATATAAAAACAATACTGTCACTGCTTAAATATAAAAAGAATTATGAAATAAATATTGAAATTGTCAGTAAAATTATGATAAATTATTGCAACATAAACATATTATTTTGAAAATTAAGTTTCAGTATTAAATTTAGCATAAATTTAGACCAAGCATTGTTATAAATCATTAAATCAAAAATAAACTTTTATAATAAGTGTAGTAGCCGATCAATGCTCTAATACGATTTCTAAAATTAACCAATCAAAGTTTGAAATTTTCAATGCTGCTATTGAAATCATTACCTACCAAATTATACTCATACTAACAAATTATTACCAAGAACACCAAATTTTTATCAATTTTAATACTTAGTAGAAAAAATGAGATGGTTGTAGTTTAGCTAATACTGTGAAAGACAAAATGCTGGTGTTGATGGTTAAAGTCCGACCTTACGTATATATAACACAAGTGACACTTAATATACCCAGAAGTACCTCTACATAAAAATAATAAATAAAAGTCTTTTCCTCTCTTGCGAATTTCTGATTTTAGTAACTGAACCCAAATTGATAAATTTAAATTGTATTGATAAACCTTAAAAATCAGACTGCGATTTATTACTTTATTTTTCTTTATTTATTTTTTATTTATTATATTTATTTATTATTTTCCAAAATTTAAATATATCTATAAATACTAGCATATTTATTATCTCTTTACTGCATAAAATCATGTGATCTGAAAAAAACCGAGTTGCCCATCAAAGTAACGTTTTTGACCTGACTACCAAAAAGTTAGGAAAAACACTAATTTTGTGTCTTTCTATCTGTTTAGCTCTTTAAACCAAATTAGAAATAATTATTGATGCCAATAACAGCATTAATTAATAATCGTAAGTGCAAATTACATAATTAATTCAAATTAATCTGAATTTGAATGAAGACTTTATATTTGAAATAAACGAGTAAGCTTTTAAAATCCGCTCTGCAAGGGCTTCAACAGTATGTTATATAAATTGAATTTAGAATTGAATATATTATTTAAAAAATACAAATATGGATTTTTTTTAGCAAAAAGTTAATCCCTCAAGGTTTGCCCAGTGCGTCCAAAATAAAAATAAATATGGACTTGCACTTGACAGTTGAAAATTAATTCAAATATGTGTTGTAATTTTTGTTAAAACAAGCTTGTAACCCTCTTCAATTTCTTGTTGAAGGTCGACTGTAAGAACTGATGCAAAAATTAAATAGCAATATATTACACTTTATGCTAATAAACTTTTAGTGCTTTAGAGCCGCTTGTCTCCGGCCGCAAAAGTAAATTTAAACAAATATTGATAAGTTCAATTGAATTGACAGTTTAATAACATCTGAAGTAAACATTTCCTCTTAATTACTACTATACTTAATAAGAGATCAAATACATTTTACTGTTATCTTTTGAGCAATATAACTGTGAGCTATAAATTTTTTTATGATATTTTAGTAGTGATTATAGAAACAATCCTTTGGACTTATCGTATTTTACTGATTAAACTCATATTACAGAAAGCACGAAACTGGACAGTATAATACTTTTATAATAATATTGATTAAACTATTGTGGTGAGCAAAATCGATAAACTTAATATGTTGTATTTGTTTACAATTTAGTCAACAATTAAAATAAATTAGATTCCCTGTAACATTTTCATATACATAATAACATTTATAATATTATAAAATGTATATTGTACAAAAATATAGAATGGATATACAAGGTAGTAGATATTATTTATAATATTTTGTACTCGTAATTCATATCAACATTGGGTGTCAGAATCAATACGTGCGGATGAAATGAATCTTATTGTTTCACAAACCACGCAGTGACCGGTCAACTACTCCACATGCCATGTCGTCTTCAAACCCTTGGGATAAGAAATGACTCTTCCCCAGTTGACCTCCTAGCTAAACCGCGAGACCAAAGTTCTAGACCGCCCGTAGAGAGATAACACTTGGGATGAACAAATGTTTTGTGTTTGGAAGTTTTATATTATACATGTGATATACTACTCACAAAAGAATTAGAGTTTTCCTAACACCTTTTAAAAATTTAAGATATAAAAAAAATGAGATTACAAGAATTTCAAAATTGGAAATCGTCAATTGTGTAAAATTTAGTTTGATTGTTATTAATCCTAATAGGTCAGGGAGGAATTTAAAAATTTGATTAATGCGTAATCTCATTTAATCTAGTTTAAAAATTTGATAGAAAAAACTGATGATATTCATTAGGTTGTTTTCATTTAAATTTTTGACTTACTTGTATAAATCTATAGTATAAATTTAATTATAAAAACGCGACATAATCACCAAAATAATTGAAAATTTTAAATAAATAATTATTGTTTCGTTCGTATTTTTATTTAAATGAAATGGATTTAAATTAAAAGCTTGACTAACTTTTGCAATCTATTATAAATGTTACGTGACCAATTTAATTGGTATTAAATAAACTTAATCGTAAGTGTAAATTTTGCAAATAAAATTTTTGTTGGAATTTAGTTTGAGCTTACAAGTATAAATCGTTTAAGAAAACTGTCAGAAGATACTAATCAAAAGTTTAATTAGAATCTAACTAATGTTCAATTACAAAATTAATTTAATTATACAGCGCTGAAAAATCAAACAATTGTTGTATACATATAGAGAAATTTAATATAGGGAGCTCGTTCGTTTAATATATATGTGTGTATATATATATTACATCTGATGAGCTGTTTGCTCAAAATATTTCCTCTATTAAACAAACCTAACTAACTAAACTAAATGGTAGCTACAGGCAAATATGCTGTGCTTGAGGATTTCTGTATATGTCAGACACAAATTTGGCCAATCAAGGGTAACAAAGATATAGGAGGAGAGCTCCTAATGATGAACATTTACAAACACATCAGGTACTATCTAATTCTTACACCAAATTTCAATTGGAATATAACTTCTCTTTGATCATTTTTCAAAACGAAAATAATTAATGTAATAACACACATGCTCAAATATTAGTTAATAATTGTATTATATCTACATACATGTTATAATAATAGTTGTTAGTTTGTTCAACTAATCACAAAAACGCTATGATAGTTTGGTTAAATTAACAGTTATGGTCAAATTACAATTTTGTAAATAAATTAATTAATTGGTATTAAAACATTTTATCTGTACAAAAATAAAGTATTTTCAATTAAATCCATAATTGAAAGTTTCTCAATACGCTATAAAGGAAAAATTCACATAAAATCTTATCGACACGTTAAGATAAAATAACGTTACATAGAAGATTCTCGAAATAGCGAAAAAGAATTTTATTGTAGATATCGGATAAGTCGTTTAAAATACGTCTATCGAGGATTAATTAAGGGAAATCGGGAGAAAGTTTTAATTGCTTATTTTAGTGTAGAACCACCATCTTCAATTCTTCATAATATAGTACATTAAGCTCAAGTTAGTCATATTGCTCAAATGCATTTTTCAAATTTTTTTTTTCTATTTATGTAACGCAAAAATTAAATAACTTATCACTAATATATATATTGCATTGACAATATACACAATAATGCACTCCGGTGCAGATTGAGCAAAACCCCTACGATGGGGTTCAATAAATCAGCAGTAACACTGTTATGGGATCAAGCAAATTTCTATCCTTAATATCTTTAATATTTCATTAAACAAATCCTACTTTTTATTACTTTTAGCTATTTAAAATACCCAATATACCTAGTATAGGTATTATACTGGGTGGCCGTCCGCACACCAGAACTTGAGGATTAATCTTAACAAGAAATTTTGTGTTTTTATTTAATTAAAAAACAGTTTAAAATAAATTTTCGGTACAATCAATGTAAACAATCTTTACTCTGTCGAAGAAAAGAATAAAAGATTTTAATTTAATTTTTCTATTTTTTATGAAAGATTTATTAATAAAAGATTTGTTAACAAAATCTATTAATTATCTTGGATTTTATTAGTTAAAATATATTCATGAGAATATCCTACATTGAGAAGTATATTCTGGAAAAATATTTGAAAGATAAAGTAAATTCCTTTAGATGATATTAAAATATAAGTATGTTAATCGAATTGGAAAGTTTATAAGTAGTATATTCAGAAAAATGATCTCACTAGGAAAGCTGCTGCTTCCGAAAGAACTACACCGTATGTTACATTACGATGGTAAAGAGTATATATAGAGCTGGTCAATTTATTTTGTAAAAATACATTATGAAGGTATGACAAACTATAATAGTTTTATATGTAGATGCATTATTTAGTTATTCAAATGTTATTCAATGCAGGGTAACCAAGCATCGAGTCCGGTCATAATCTTATAACTATGTATGTCTCCTGAACTTTATTTTAAGTAGCTTGTATAACTTTACTAAAGTGGTTAGTAAAATGTAGTTTTCCCAATTCTAAAATATGATAATAGTATCTATGTACATTATGTCGATATTACACTAGTAAAAAATAAATGTTTAACTAGATAAATAATTTTTTAAATTATTTAAAATTATTCGTATAAATTATACTTATAATAAACATACAATTTTGAGAATCTATTTATTAATTTTTGAAGATAAATTCAAAAATCGTACCTTATAAAAGTTTTACGTATTATAGGTGGATACAAAGGGTGCAAACTGAATAACTACCTCTTTACGACCCATCAAAAACCAAGAAAATCTACTCATTAGTTACACATTTTATTTTATCAGTCATACTGTAACTCTTCTACCAATCTTTCACACGCAAATCATCAATTGAAATTTAAAGAAACATTTATCCATCGTAAGCCTGATAAGTAATGCTTAAAAATGGTAATATTTGTTTTATATTATACTAGTTGCTTTTAATTTATAATAAATATGAAGAGGCTTTGGATTTATTCTGCAGGCGGACACTACCCCGTTTCCTTTAGTTACGCTACTGGAACTTAGCAAGTATAATCGCAAAAATATTTGGCAACTGATCGCCAAGTAAGTTTTCCAAATTTATAGAAATTAAAAGTGTGACAGATTACAGCCTCCTGGGTTTCCTCAGAAAGTTGATCAATCGATCTCCATAACGGTCTGAGACTCTATGTCACTGTTGACTTGAATTCCTGTATGTAGCATAATATTATAAAGATTGACGTTGAGTGGGTTTGGAATCATTTCTAGGTTTTATTCCCCAGATTTAATTTTTTTTCTAATATACATAACAATCAAATAGTTACTAAGTAGTACCTATTTAAAAAAAATAAAATTTTAAAAAAACCTACGTTGCATTTTTATTGCTATATGTTTGTTATGTTAATTATGCAGGTGCATATAAGAAGGTTATTGGCCCAGTAGCTAGAGCGATAAACTGCTAATAATAAGATATCCGGCTGGATTAAAAAGAAAACAATGTAGAACCCACAGCGGTTGGTGAAGAATTGAACACTTACACGCTTATGATATATTACAATAAATTAATGGAATGACTTTGCGTTGCCGTTTTTATAGCCAGCAGATCGATACAGACTTTTGGAACAGCAGTGAACCGTGGTTTCTCGCCTGCAAGTCTTAGTCTTACCATTGGCTTTCTACCAATTTATCTAATTTAACATAGATTTAAATTACATGTAACTTTACAATTGGCTTTTAAGCTAAAAATTTATTGGATTGACTAAATTATAATGATCAGCTCATAATATCAATAAACAGATGAAGGGCAATTGTTTAATAATTTGCTTATAATTATACCAATTATGAAAGCAACAAAATTGGTTTGAAATTTATATGCAGTGATTTTAATTGCATTTAAAAATAAACTTTTATATTGGAAACTCTTTATGAAGCAGAATAATGAAAAATTTAATCGAAAAACTTCTATTCTGAATTATTTCTATAAACAATTTTAATTTTGTTAGTGGTAAGTGTAGAAAATAAATTACTACAATACACAACCAAGATTAATCTTTTCAAGCTGGATTTAAAAATTACTTAAATTTTCATTGCAATGTTGTTGGTAATTTATACTGTTACTTGCGATTAAATTCTTTAAAAGTAACAAATTGTTCTATCATATCTAAATATTAATAGACAATGCAAAATCCATCTATAGAGCATCACAAAAGAAAAAGAAATACAGTTTCTATTCTTTTAAATGCTAAGTCTTGAAACTCTCAATTTTAAGATATTTGTAACTATTGAGCTTAAAACCTTGATGCTTTTATAAATGGAAAAATATTGGAAGTGGAATAATTCTACGTTTCACATTAAATAATGTAGAAAAAGCAGATATTATTGTTTTATTCTTTTTTTTTATATAATGTAAGTTAATTTAAAATTATTTAGTATATTTATTATTAGTTATATTAACCTGACATGGTCTTACATTTCTTGTTAATCTCTTATTTAATATGAATATTAAAAAATCAGAAATATTATATTTGCAAGCAAACTCACGTTACTTTTTAAAGATCTAACAAATTTTGAAACCATAATAAAAAATTTGCTCAATTACAGCATGTAATAAAGTTAAAATTTTATTAATGTATTTATTAAAGCAAAGTATAATAATTACAAACAGGCGGTGTGTGTCATAATTTATTGCAAGTTTGCTCTACAGCACAATAGCAATGCAATTTAATAATAGCTTTTTCCACTTCAAAGCGAGTTGAACGACGTCGATTATCAAAAATTAATATGCAATGAAATAATATTTAATAAAAAGGATTGAAATATACAATGTTTGTATTACCAGATGGTATTGTGTAATCATATTAATATATTGTCCCATTGCTGTACATACATATTATAATAAATTTTAATTAAATAGGTACAAATTCACATAACAATTATAAGCATTTCAATTCTATTGAGTGCATCAATAATTTGTTTACAATTATATTATGCAGAATATTATCATAATCTAAATTTCGCCTAGTATATAGTTTTTATAGGTTGCATAAAATTAAAACCATATCATTTTGAAATATATGTATGTTTCATAGTAGTTGCTAATAATTTTATTAAAAACCAAACATAATATGGAAGATAATATTCTGTTAAATATCTTATATACAATTTGCAAGCGCAACAATTGCAATATTAAATTACATCAAATAAAATGTAAAATTTTGAATATCCTATATTTTTAAAATTTATTGAACTTTTTTCTGTAAATAGCATCAACGTTTAAAAATAATATTGTAGTTTTCCAGGTTGTGGACTATTGATTCTTTTGTAGGTATATCGGATTATATCCGATATTTTATATAAGTCATGATTAGGGATTTAGAATTTCAAAGAATTTATTATTGGATTGCTATTTTACACGTGATAAGATGATAACTTTAAGGGGGTATTCTAGTCTAGAGGCATAAATTTCGGCCGGTTTTTGAAGCTCTGTACAACCGAAACAAAAAATATTTTTACTATCCATGTTTGTATCATTTGTTTATTGATATTTTAAGATTACATAAAAAATTAATCGAAAAATAAAAACTCAAAATTCACAAAGTTATGTGCTGGCAAAGTGGGAGGTCAAAAAAAAGGGTGTGCTGGCGTGCACGATATCTCAAGTTCTAATGAACCGATTTATTTGAAATTTGGTGTGAATGTTCTTTATAGATGCCGGTATAGCATGAACCTCGGAAAAGTAAAACAAAAATGTTTTCACAAAATGGCGGCAGTTTGAAAAAAAAATTTGTTTTGGTATGCTTAAATTTTTTAAAGTAGTAAAATTAAAAATTTTGAACTGAGCGTGGTTCATGCGATAGAGGAATGTATAAAGAACATTTACAACAAATTTCAAATAAATCGGTTCATTGTAACTTGAGATATCGTGCACGCCAGTTTTTTTTAGACCTCCCACTTTGCCAGCCCATTACTTTGTAAATTTTGCGTTTTTTTTTTCGGCTAAATATGTATGTAATCTTAAAATATCAATAAACAAATGAAAAAAAAATGGATAGTGAAAATATTTTTTGTTTCGTTTGTACAGAGCTTCAAGAACCGCCCGAAAATTCATACCTGTAGACTAGAATACCCCCTTAAGGAGTCATGGACGCATTTGTGTGAATATTTCTGTTATTAGGAAATTTAACCGCAATTCAAGATAATACAGATGATGATAAACTATGCAATAGGGATTCTCAGTTTAAAAATAAAAATTGATTATCGAAAAACAAATTATCATAAGTTTGTGTTCAGATAATAATATAAAATGTTGAACCTACTACTTCCTAAAAAATTTTAGGATTTCAATACTACTTAAGGTTGGTTTATGCAAAACGTCGACGCACGCAACGCACGCACCGCACGCGTCCAAATAAAGTTGAAGCATAGAATTTCAGTAGGAGCGTTTATGCAGTTAGTTTACACTCTTGATTTTTGACGGCTTGTGCACCATAAACCCTCCTACTGAAATTCTATCCTTCAACTTTATTTGGACGCGTGCGGTGCGTGCGTTGCGTGCGTCGACGTTTTGCATAAACCAACCTTTAGTTTTATATGATTATTGTCATTAAGATGTGATACTATTTATTAGTTTAAAATTTTAGATGAGTTACATTAAAAATTGTAAGTTTTTCTCTATATCAAAATATCAAATATCAAATTTTTTAATCTAACTTGTAAAATTTAGAACTTATAAATATTAATTTTATAATGTAATTTTGTTAGGAAAACATTATCTGAAAATAACAGTTGAAATTCTAGCTCTATCATTAACAGTCATTAAAGAAATCATTTTAAATTATTACATTTTGATTAATAATTTATTATATAGATAAATTTAACAAAATTTTGGTTACTACTACAATCTTTAAACCTCAAGAAGTTTTAAACGCAAAACATGTATGATGTCGTTATTCTAGTAGAAGAACGTCATATTTAGATTCTTCCGGGTGAAGCGACAGAAATTATTACCCATATGTACATAGTGCGATGTTATACATGATGCATGTTTATTATAGTGCCAACAAAAATATCTAAATATTATGCAAAATTGAATATTTGTATGTACGCTTTTCATACATTTTTAAATTCTTCGACCGATTTGAGCCAAACGAAAATGTAGACTTCAATATTATACAACCAGATAAACTTGAATCAACCAATAAAAGTGCAAGATTAGTACATAAACCGCATAGATATAATGAATAATGGATAATATAAGAAAACGTAGTAAGTATTGAGACCTACTAGAGTATCGTTCATTTTTGTCATAGGAAATATATAACATTTTCATCCAAGTATCTTCTAATCCCGTGCTGATAGTACACACTTTCCAAATCATTTACGTACTCAGAGATCTGAGTGGTATTGAATATATAAATTCAAAAAGCGACGAGTAGTTGCATTGAAATAGATAAAATGTTAAATAATGTGAAAGTCAATTTACATATAAAAGACAGTGGCGTTCGAAGCAAAGATTGCTGAAAATTCCCCCTCCCTCGTGAAAATATTAAAGTACAACAACAATAAACAGTTTAACTCTAACCAGTACAGTGCGCTGAGACATCTTCATGAGGCATAATGTTAATTTCTTACAACAAATAACAATATATTGTTGTATTCTGTAGAATGAACTGAAATGAAATGCTGTTTTGCTTATCACAATTTTTCACCGCACCTGGAATAGGTGACTTCCAGTATTTATTTTTATATGGAAAAACCCAGATATTAAGTAGCTCTTTAATTTGGGTGGCAAGAGCGTAGGTCCTAAAAATAAACGAAATTGTTTCCTCTTTTAAAAATGAAACTCGATTAACAAATAACAATATATTAAAATTTAAATATGTAGTACGATAATTTCCAAAGAATACATTTTAATCGGCAGCATAAAATGTAGTATCTCAAACTACTTACGTCGCAATACAACAGGAATTTTGACGTTCCCACGAAACCAAACAGCATGGAATAGGAAAGTCAAAATTTACTCACCAAGTACTCGGATTGTTTACAAATTTTAAAACGAATCAATCACAAAAATGCTATCGGTTTACTGTTACAATATATTCGGTCATAAACGAATAACACTAACTCTCTTAGCTAAACTTGACTACTTTACCCTCAGCGCCGTAGCTAGAATTGAATTTAAGGTAAGGCAGCGGTGGTTACAGGTAGGGCGGAAGTAAAATTTTTACTTGATCTGTATCTGATCAATCAATTTTCGTCATACTTAACTTGTGAATGAGTGAGGTAGTACTTCATTGTTGGAAGGAGGTGATAGATCAGAGCAAAAAATTTATTTATTGAGGTTTATATTATTTCTCCAAACATATTGTATTCAATATAATAATAAAAAGTCTTTCCTTAAAACAGCTAAATTCTTCTCTATTTTTTAAGATAGGGCATTGGCATTTTAAGGTAGGGCATTGTCCCCCCCTAGTTACGGCCCTGTTTACCCTTCGGCAGTATAATCAAATCTGTCGTTTTACGGCGTTTGCTCGTAGCTTTGAGTATTAGGTGCGCTCTGTCGGATGCGCGAAAGGAATTCCACAGGCGTATCATAAGAACAATAATTATTGTGGAGCAATAAATTGTTAAAAACCTTTATTTTGAAGCAATTCCAAAACAATTTTTTTAAGGGAATCCACGTTGGATTTTGTTAGAAGTTGGTGTGTTTCTGGGTAGAGAAAGTTTTTTAATTAACATTTAAGAATAAATTTGGTGAATTAAGAAGTAATTAATAAAATAATTTCCTTGCTCAAAGAAAAAATTAATAAAAGATACTAGAAGGTTTTCTAAGTCTTCTTCTTCCACTTTAGGCTAGGTTAAATTCTGTATACCTTGACCTCGGGATGTCTTCTATCGAAGACAGAGCCGAAGTCACTAGTCTATAAGCATATAATTGCTTTACATCTGAAGCAGCTTGCTAGGCTCGTCTCAGATGTGCCTGAGACTAGAGTTTTTTTGTTGATGAGGACAAATCATCAACTCAGGCGGACCGCCAGCTTTACGTGCCCTTCGAAGCACGGAGACGATCATCAGAAATTTTAGACTTTTCCAGTTTTGAACCAGGTACCTATTATTCAGCTAACATATCAGGCTAATGACCGTCTAAAGTAAATTTGCAAAAAATGAAATCGTAGGAAACATCAAATTCTAGTTTCAATAAAACTTACTTGAAAAATTAACATTATGAATGGTAGAGCGTGTAATTGTGGAAAGAGCAAGATTTATAGAATAAGTTGAACAATTTTAGAACTAAAAATTATTTAAAATATTATTAGAATAATAATAAACAAAACTGCTTAATATATATTACTAACAATATTTGAGATTTAATTAACAACAATGCATACATAGGTTTAGTACTTAATCATTGAGCTAGATTGCAAACATTGGAAATTTTACACCCTGTACTTCTACTTTGCATAATATCAATGAGCTTGAAATCGAGCTGTGTTTTTAATGCGTTCCAGGTGACCAAGTTCGATTTCTTCTTTTTATGTTTGTAAGAAGTTACGCATAGCATTCTTAATGCAGTTATTTTACTATCTAGCGTTAGCAGGTAGATTTTGTTAGTAGAAAATAATTATTAAGCAGAATGTTACAGGTACTCTATTTCATTTGTATAAATAGCATGTGGTGCAGCGCATCGAAAATTGTGCTTTGGAACGCAAGATCAGAGGTTCAATTCATTGTTTCTAATAAATTATTAGTACTGTGATTGAATTCTATTTTTACAACTATTTTAGTTCACAAAAATTGTCCGGCTTAGAAGTAAACTCAAAACTGGAATTGGAAAGAATAGCAAGTTAGTATTGTAGTTCCAAAAATGATAAATACAACATATTAGAATTAAAAGAATCTTTATGACTTTTAATAAAATACGCAAATAAAGCGAGTAGTTATGTTTATTCTGTAAACGTTATTATGTTCAGTAATAAACTGGAGTCAATAATTGTGACCGGACGTATTTAGTCAGGTGTAAGTAGTAAGCAGTGGAGAACACCACGACTAGGAAAATAGCATATTTTGATAATAAACCAAACTGTGTTACTGAACCACTCAACCAAATTTTACTATCCGCACATCAGTAAGTTACAAAATTACTAGCCATCTAACTAAATGACTGAATATGTCAAACAAGCCTTTAAAGCTCTAGGTCTTTGTTGACGTTTAATCTATAAGTGCAATTACTAAGTTGTAATTTGGTATTGTAGTAAATTCCTATATTAATACAATATCAATCGAAGATAATTAATCCTATATTTTTGCAATATCTATAATAGCTAACACTATTTCTATCTTTTTTTTCCATAATAGTGGTTTTGAAAAACGACACGTTTGCACTTGAAGCTGTTTTGACCTGTGAGGACGTAGTAGATGCTTCAGGGAGATGGCTATTTCATTTTCGATCTCCGCGAGATGGTTTTGTTTACTTTTAAAGCAGAGTTTTTCGATTTAAATTTATCCGTAAACCTATTCTGAAAAACATTATGAAACTTCAATAGTATTTTTATATAATACCTTGAATAATAAGTATGTAACGAGAAAACTATTGGAAAAAGACAGAGTTATGAATTAAAATAGTAGATACTTTACTCTGAACAAAATGTGATGAAAACTATTTCATTAAATTTGTAGAAAATCCAGTTTGCTGAATTGTTGTACATATTATATTCCTCTAATGTTTTTTATTTAGGTACTAAGTTCTTATTCTGCTAATTTTTGCTTTTCATTGCGTCGTTTAATTTCACTTAACATTCGAGTGACATCGAGTGAGATATTTGAAGATGTTGGCCATGTAACAGTTTTTTTTCAAAATTGTTTATTGTATTATACCAATTTCTCGGTCTTGATTTTAATGTTCTGTCTGAAAATTAATTAAACTAAATATTTTAATGTGGCCACATTATACCGGGTGCTGTATGAGTAACATGTAAAAACTTATTTATGCAAATTCCTGCTTCCCTAATTATTTTACAGAAAAAATGAAAGATACAAAAATAATGCGGAATATAAAGTACGTGTGATAAGACCATTGGATTTCATCTTACTTTAAAAAAAAGAACTCAAAATAAAAAAATTTTTTTAAGTAAATTTGTGGTTTTTAGTATGTATTTATGGTTAAATTCAAAAAATATAAGAATAATACAATACGTAGAAAATCAAAATTCAAAAAATTTAAAAAGGAGACAATTAACACATAACAGGTCTGGATTAAGAAAATTTGAAAAAATGAAAATTTCGTAATACGAAGTACAATATAACGTTATTTCATGGTTATTGCCATTCATCAGTTGCACGCATCGATTACGATTACATTGTAAAATAAGAAGAAAAAATTTTTCAAACTAAACAAAATTATCGACTAAATTGTACAAAGTTGACTTACCATAACCTCCAAAGATTATCAAAACTGAACTTGTTACACGAGGTATGAATAATTTAAAAATGATTTGAACTAAGAAATTCGTTTACCTAGCACTGCTAGTTTGAAATCCGAAGGCACTGCCCTCTTAATATGATTTCTAAAAACTTTGAAAAAATTCAAAATTCAAAAATTTACCACGTTTTTTAACCGTGAGGCGTAAAACTAGAAAAAGAACTCAAAATAAAAAAATTTTTTTAAGTAAATTTGTGGTTTTTAGTATGTATTTATGGTTAAATTCAAAAAATATAAGAATAATACAATACGTAGAAAATCAAAATTCAAAAAATTTAAAAAGGAGACAATTAACACATAACAGGTCTGGATTAAGAAAATTTGAAAAAATGAAAATTTCGTAATACGAAGTACAATATAACGTTATTTCATGGTTATTGCCATTCATCAGTTGCACGCATCGATTACGATTACATTGTAAAATAAGAAGAAAAAATTTTTCAAACTAAACAA
The DNA here is from genome assembly GCA_949152465.1 of Cantharis flavilabris. Lineage (NCBI taxonomy): Eukaryota > Metazoa > Arthropoda > Insecta > Coleoptera > Cantharidae > Cantharis > Cantharis flavilabris. The sequence goes on from OX424439.1 coordinate 27,419,141, forward strand.
AATTATCGACTAAATTGTACAAAGTTGACTTACCATAACCTCCAAAGATTATCAAAACTGAACTTGTTACACGAGGTATGAATAATTTAAAAATGATTTGAACTAAGAAATTCGTTTACCTAGCACTGCTAGTTTGAAATCCGAAGGCACTGCCCTCTTAATATGATTTCTAAAAACTTTGAAAAAATTCAAAATTCAAAAATTTACCACGTTTTTTAACCGTGAGGCGTAAAACTAGAAAAAGAACTCAAAATAAAAAAATTTTTTTAAGTAAATTTGTGGTTTTTAGTATGTATTTATGGTTAAATTCAAAAAATATAAGAATAATACAATACGTAGAAAATCAAAATTCAAAAAATTTAAAAAGGAGACAATTAACACATAACATGGTTAACCATGGTTAACCATTCATGGTTAACCATGAAATAACGTTATATTGTACTTCGTATTACGAAATTTTCATTTTTTCAAATTTTCTTAATCCAGACCTGTTATGTGTTAATTGTCTCCTTTTTAAATTTTTTGAATTTTGATTTTCTACGTATTGTATTATTCTTATATTTTTTGAATTTTTCATCTTACTTTGGTCAAATGGTTTCTAAAATGATAAAATTTTCATTCAAAAAAATATAAGAATAATACAATACGTAGAAAATCAAAATTCAAAAAATTTAAAAAGGAGACAATTAACACATAACAGATCTTTGTCTCCTGTCTCCTTTTTGTTGTTTTTTATTTGTCTCCTTTTTAAATTTTTTGAATTTTGATTTTCTACGTATTGTATTATTCTTATATTTTTTTGAATTTAACCATAAATACATACTAAACACCACAAATTTACTTAAAATTTTTTATTTTGAGTTCTTTTTCCGATAAAATTTTCATTTATCGTACTACTGGCCATGTAATAAAATTCAATTAATGCCTGTATTCACCAACAAATAGCACTATTTGTCGAATAAAATGACATTATTACAATGCAGAACAATACAAAATTTTATTTTTATTCAGAAAAAAGTGCTATTTGTAGTTGGCGAATACGGGCATTAATAATAATTTATATTTTCAAAAATAATTACCATGGAAATTTACATGGCCAGTCTGAGAAATACAACTATTAGCAACTTTAAAAGAATTTTTTGACTTTTTAAGTAAAAGCTAAATGAAATCTAATGCTCTTATCATTCGTAGTTTATATTTTTGCATTATTTTTGTGTCTTTCATATTTTCTCCAAAAAATTAGGGAAGCCGGAATTTGCATAAATAAGTTTTTACATGATAATTTCCTATGTTCGGCTAATAGACCGAGAGCTGGTAGTAAAAACTATCTCCTCAAAATATACCAAAGGTTTGCCATTTCAGGTATGTAATATTGCCCGCAATAAATACAAAACAGCTCGTCTGCCCGCCGGAAGTGGTCGCCTTATATTCGCAATAATTTTCAAAAGTGTGAAAAAATTGACCTACTACCGCCTAATTAATACCAAGCTGATTTATAGGCCAAATTGAGTGAAAATACGAACTGTATCAAAACTTATTCATCTGCCGCTTTTATGTGATCGCATTCTCGAAGTAGACGAGCTCAAAGTTGAAAAAAAAAAAGTTGAGATTTTGATACTAACCGACCGCCTCATCAATACCACGCTGGTTCACGCACAAAAAAAATTAAAATATGATTAATTTTTAATCACACTGTGTTAAAGCAAAATTGCGGAGATTATTTAACCAAAACCCGAGAAATGGGCGAGAAAAACTTGTGTATAATAATAAAATATGTGTTAGTTCAGTCAAAATAGTGAAAATTGACGCATTAATTCCGGTAGAGTTAAATTTTATATCAGTTGTACGGATTCATGCCTGGATGGAATTTTAGTAATTTCCCAACAAAAAGTTCCCAACAAAAACAAAAAAAAGCCGGCGCGCTATCTTCAAAAAACAGCAAAATTTTCTTCTTTTTTTCCGGGTTTTGCCAAATAGCGGTCAAGATAAGCATCCGTAAGAAAATTTACTTTTATACTTTTTCGAAGCACATTAAATTTTCCATCATTTTAAACTAAAAAGAATCTTCTAGCTACAGTAGTTTCTATGTTACAGTTCTTCAAAAATCAGAAAATTTCCTCAAAATTGGAAAATTTGGGAATTCCAGCCAATTTTTACCCCTTATCTTTTAAATTACTACTCTTACGTTAAAATCCTGTATAGTAACTGTCAACTAGTGCAAATTTTCTACAATTTGACCACATAATGTGTCCGCTACGTCAAATAGATGGCGAGCTTTTCCAGTTTTAGGTCATTCACCTTTCACTTTGCGAATCTCTCCATTATAATTTTTCAATATAAAATATAAGTTATGACAACCTTAGAAAGTATAGGTATACATAATGAAAAATTTATATGGTAATCTAATAAATAAGGACTAAATTTAAATATTTAGGTATGGATTCATTATGAGTTAAGAGTTTTGGTAGAATTGTGTTGTGAAATATGAATCTACCTTAACCCGGCGTCATTGTGGCGACCAAACAGAACACCGTCGTTGTGGCCGGGTGTATCATACCCATGTACATTATTGCACTGAATCAACCTTATGTCCATATTAGTTTTTCTATATTGGGGTATAATAAAATAATATAAAATGAACCTATTATAATCATTAAAAATTTAAACATTCTTCTTCTATGAATCAATTTATTAGAATATAACTATATTCAAATACAATAAATAATAACAATTTAAGTACAAAATATAAATGGTTTTTTTTTAGCACCTTAACATAAAATTATAAATTACGTAAAAGCAACGCATATTTATTTCTTATCGCTATTGAGATCAAATGTTACGTAGCCTTTGTGGCCGGGTATAACTACCAGAGCGCTCTTCACAGACGTGTAAATTCCACCGTATCCGCAATGACACTAATTAAAGTAGCTAAAATGCTTAGTGAGGTCCACAACTTCAGTTACTGTGAATGGCAAATAACGAGTGTATTTTGTTTTCAAGCTATTAGAGATTTAAAAACAGTCGGGTATTATATACCCGGCCACAATGACGCCGGTTTAAGTTATTCAGCACCCTGTATACAATATAGTATGTCAACTTAATCCGCTTTAAACATAAAACTTCTATCAAAGCTTATTTAGACTACACAATTTTGCGCACAATTGCCTACACAATTTTCCGGAAAAAAACGTGTTTATAGTGTCTGCGCCGTACAGTTCTTTTATTCTGCGTACAATTATGTAGGTAGGACATTATGTCTGAAATTGAGTGCTCTAATGCAATCTTTATCTGCATTTGTCACAATTTCTAGCTTTATCTGAAAGTAGCATTTTAAGCTCTATATACACAAATATCTATTGAGAACCTAGAAAATAAATATATTTTGGACATTGGGGATTTCTAATTTCATAAATCTTTAGCTATGATAACTGAATATATTGTAATGTAAACGTGTGTGTAGCTATATGCGCATGACACTTTAACGAATAACTTCGCAAGGTTAAAATCGTATACAAATTAGTGATGTTTCAAAGAATATTTAAAGTTTAAATGAAAATAATGAAGATTTGTTGTGAACCAAATTATATTTGTGATCTAAATAGGTAAATATACAAGTTTGTAAAACAATTTAGAACATATTATGAAAGTGTGTTACATATTTAAAAGCGTGTAATTTTTCTAGGTTATACAATGATATTTGTGTGGTAGAAACAGATCTGTATTATATTTGGCCAAATAAAAAGAAATTTACCTTGCAAGGGTTTGGTACAAACCGGTGACATAAACTTTGGAAGCTGCGATGCACTAGAACTCTTCAAATAATTATTCTAGGACCGTTGTAAGTAACAGTTCATTTAATCTTCTTATAAAAAAATTTTTATATTATTAACCTCAACGTTTAATTTCACCTTCACTATATACTACTTACAAGAGTCACTTTGATTTAATTTTTGTTGAAAAAGTTTTAATATTTTAATTTTAGGTTAACTAACATTCCGAGAGAGACTTATAATTTGTTTCGGAAGCACTTCCAGGACCGGTTTTGGTTAAAAACAAAAGTTAGGTTAAGACTGGCACGTCTTTCTTGGTCAACCACTAAAACAATAATGAATAACATTGAAATTGGCATCTCCTTTTATACTTTTCGAATTGTTTTCCAAAAACAAGATAGCCATGGAAATCACTATCCTCAAAAACTGCACCGATCTTGATGAAATTTCACAATTCCGCCCATCTCTATCCCAAATATGTATATGTGGAAAAATTTTGAATCCTCTAGCTCGTTCCGTTTTTCCACAATAAATAAAAATCTAAGCCGAAATTTTTATATCTTTGATATTTTGGAAATTTTTCTTAATTTTTGAATTTTCAAATACTTTTTGATCTCGAAAATTCGAGCTCTTCATTCTCTTTCGTTTGCCGTTTAGTATGCTTCTGTATCTTAAATATTAACAGAATAATGTTGATTTTACCAAATTTTCCATCTGACAGCTGCCTGTCTTTTACCATAATTTGAAACATTCTATTTAAATTTGCCTTTGAGATGGCCAGCTTGCCTCAATCTCTCTCTAGGACCTATTCCTCATCCATTTTATGTATTTTCCATAGTCAGCTCGTCATATTAACCACCATGGCGTTTATCTGCCTCCATGTCAAATTATGTATCGTCGAAGCACTAAATCGTCCCGAAAACAAGAATTCTCTACACACAATGTTTACCCGACGTAAGTTTAACATAATGTCTTCACACATTTCTTAAAATTATACATTTATAACAACAATTATTTATTTTAGATCTCAAATCGTATGGTCCCCTCAAACCGTCATAATTATGTCACGCAGGACATTGTAAGCAATACAATACCAGAAGAAAATTGAATTATCCATTGTACATCACCATTTTACAAGATCGTGTGTTGCATTATAAATTACATGGTAAAATTTAAACCAGCATATCAATGATTTAGTTAAACGTAGCCACATGTGAATTTACTTAAGTTAGAATTTTGATACTTGTGTCCCTCGTCTTAATCCTTACTTGTACCCTAGCATAATAACATGACAATATATTCCTTCAAATTAAATATCTATTAATCAATAGCTTATTTTCTTTCAAAAGATTCAATTCAAGAAAAATAATTTTCATAATTAATAATTATTGCAAGTTAAATTAATATTGTTAACATTAAGTTTAATTATGTTGGATAATAACGAAACAGAGAATTTAAATATTGTATACATAGAAGTTTTTCTTTTTGGACATAAACCTTAAAGTGCGCTGCGCTGAGCTATAAGTAATATATAGTAAGTAGTGTTATATACGAGGGTAGTACAAAGTTTAACGATCCTAGTTCCCGCTCAGTGAAACGGTAGAGCGATGAAATTTTTTTTGGTTAGTCTCTCATCGATTGTGAACATGTTCATTTGGGTAGAAATCAAATCGATTGAAGTTTAACCATTTTATAACGTTTTAAAATGGAACTGCCATTGAAAGTTTCGTCCAAATCTGAACTTCGTCATGTAGTTCGTTTTTTGGCTGGAAAAAATAAAAATAAAAATAAAATTCATCAAGAACTGCATAGTATATACGGTTAATAGTGTTGAAGGTTGAAATGGTAGCGCTATGTAATTTGTAAATGGTCCAGATCAATTGCACAATGAAGAGCGGCCTGCGCATGCAAACACCGACGAAAACGTTGCACTCGTCAAAGAGCTGATTTTTGAAGTTCAGTGGTAAATAAACGACGAATTAACCTTACGATTACCAAGTAGAGAGGAATGTAGTCGTTTACAATTCGAACAATTCAATTCAACAGAGGAAATCGAAGACGCAGTAACTGATTATTTAATAAATTGGACGCATCGCACTACCGACTCGGAATTGATAAGTTGATTTTTTGCTACGACTGAGAATAATAATAATAAAAAATCTCTCGAGTAAATACTATTTATTATAAACTAATTAAAAAGAATCTTATATACTAATAATGATACAAATAATTTCAGTCTCTCGTTAATCTCGTTAATATCGTTCGTTACGTTCGCACTCCCGTTTTTCAAGTACTTAAGTTCAAAACTCACGCACCCCCTACACTACCCTTAACACGCCTACGTCGATTCCACTTGCGCAGACGTTTCGGCATTTATATTTTCCACATCCTCCCGGCCGGCGATGGGAATTACACATTTGCTAATCGTTGATTTTATTTTTTGTCGTCCTCGTATTATCCAAAATCTTTTACGAATTTCAGCTAATGTTAAATTTACTCCACTGTGGAAACAACCATTATGAGTTTTCCAGATGAGCTTTTCAACAAATGCTGAGTTTTTAGTTAAAATAATCGAGTTTGCGGTATCATAGGAAAGCTCGGATTCTTGTAGACGACTCTTCATTCGCAATAATCCAACTTCATCTACGAAAGGCGTTAATTTATAAATAGATGAACTTTTGTTGACGGTACCGTTTTTCTTCAAATCATCTATTTCATTTTTGAAAATACTTTGATCCATTTTGATCCAGTAATGTTCAGCTTCATTTATTTCTTCAGTAGTTAATACCAAAGATGAACTTTTAATTTTCCGAAACACTCGTTTTACGTAGGCGGTAATACGCAAACACTTTTCTAAATGTTCATACTTATCGAGGGAAAATATTGGTTCCGTTACACAATTAGTTTTTGTTTCACTCACGTTAATAGCACAAAGAACTTCTTCATTAAAAGTGTCCTTAAAGTCATTATCAATTAACCAGTCATTGTTCAATCGCGATAAAAATTCAGGTCCGTTAAGCCAATACTCGCATTGGAGAAATTCACTAGCCCGCACTCCTCTAGTTAATAAATCCGCAGGATTTAATTTACCAATACAATGACGCCAAGTACAGTCTTTCGTTAAGTTTTGAATTTCAGTAACCCTGTTGTAAACATACGGTTTCCATCTTGCAGCGTCACCGGTAATCCAATATAAAGTTATTTTTGAGTCTGTCCATAAATTCGCACTTTCAAATTTTATATTTAAATTTTTGATAAGATAGTCTTTTAATCGAGACGCGCATAAGGCCGCTGTTAATTCGAGCTTCGGTAGCGTTAAACCGACAGAGTCACTTCCTTTTAGTGGCGCGACACGATTTTTTGCGATCAAAAATTTTACACTCACGTTGTCTTCAAAAATTTCGCAAAGATAAGCTACAGCACCGTACGCTTTTTGACTCGCATCACTAAATACATGTAACTCGAATTTAGAATTCATGTTTAACATAACGTTTCGCGGAATCACGTAGGAATCTAAGTTTTTTAAATCATTGCACCACTTTTCCCACGTAACCTTATACTCGGATGGTACCTCAACATCCCAATCGATATTTAACTTCCAGATTTGTTGTAACAGAATTTTTGCCTTTATTGTCAATGGTCCTATTGTGCATAAAGGATCATAAATCCTTCCAATAGCTCGTGATACGTTTCGTTTGGTACAACCCCTATTTTCATTGACAAATGAAGTTATTGAGGTCAAGTCTAGGTACAAGTTGTCGTTTGTTGTATCCCAGTAAAGTCCTAAAACCTTTGGACATGGTAATACATCATTATCGTTTTCGCTTTGTTTAATGTGATTTTGAAATTCGATATTATTTGTATGCCATTTACGTAAATTCATACTTGCCGTTTTGAGTATGTGTTTACTTTCATTGTATAATTTAATTGCATCGTTCAAAGAATGCACCGTTAAGATTAAATCATCTACGTAAAACGAATTTGATAAGCGATATGCCGTATCCACGTATGTTGATTCCGTAGAAAACAATTTCTTTAGCGTAGCCGACAATATAAATGGGCTGCTGGTTACCCCAAAAGTCACTCTTGTCATACGATATTCTTGTAGTTGCGGTAATTTACACGTATCAATAATTGGATGTTTGTACCACAAAAATCTATGACAGTCCTTATCGCGTTCACTTAATTTAATTTGCAAGAAAGCTTTTTCGATGTCTGCTATAATTGCTATTTCACCGACACGAAAATTTAATAAAATACACAACAAGTCTTTTACCAAGTTTTCACCCGCATGTAACAATTGATTCAATGATGGTAAATTTGGCGAATGATCGGACGCGTCAAATACTACCCGAAGTTTTGACGTTGTTTTGTCTTCACGGTATACTGGTCGATGGGGCATATAGTACGTTTTCACTGGTAAATTTGTAGTAGTTACTTCTTCTGCGATTCCGTTGTTTATGAGTTCACGTATGGCTTCATCGTATTTTATTAATTTTGTATCCTTTGAAAGTTTAAAAGTAAGATTTTTCACTCGCGCTAGAGCATTATTAAAATTATTATGTAGAGGACAATCCAATTTCCACGGTAATGATGCCTCATAACGATTATTTTCCAATTTTATTTTGCTCTGCATATATTCGTTGGTGAAATCTCTCTGCGTTTCTTTATCGTTGATACCTATCGTCTCTAAATCCCAGAATTTTTGCATGTTTACGTCATTATCTTCATGGAATCCTTGAACGTTTAATGCCGATACAACAATAGCTGCGCTCATGTCGCCGTCGTCGTTACCATGGATGTTTGGGCCTTGAAGGGTCCAACCTAACTTCGTATTAATTGCCGTTAAATCTTCTGACAAACGAACGAATTCACCGGTTGCGATTTTCCAATAATTGTCAGCTCCAATTAATAAAACTATCCCGTTTAACGTTTCAACATTTCCGATAGATATGTCAGCCATATTTAATGTTGAAATTAATGGATGCTTTACATTGGGCGTTTGGAATGCATCGTAACATATTTCGGGTACTTCGATTGCCATTATTGTAATTGGTTCGTTGTCGTATTGCGATAATAATTTTATCTCTACTTTGTTGTATGTTCTAGGAGTTCTTCTTCTTTCGCTTCCAAATGGCATAACGATTAACTTACGCGTTCCTATAATTCTTAGATTAAGTTTTCGTGATATCTCTTTTTTGATGTATGTTAATTGCGAGCCTCCATCGATAACCAAACGAATAAATGCGTTCGAATCTTCATTTGGTTTGCTTATGTAAGCTTTCGCCGTTTGTAAAAATATATTATTTTCGCTATTTTTTGTAAATAAACTTGTTGTGGCACTACTGGCACTACCTGCTCTAGTTTGGTCTCTTTTATAATTTGGGTCACACATTGACGTGACATGTCTGTATTTACAGCTTCCGCAATTAGTATTTGACCGACAAAACTTTGAGTTATGACCCAATTTTGTACAACGAAAACATCGTTTTTCTTCCTTTAAGATATCTTTCTTTTGTTGAATAGTAATATCTTTGGCGTTACAATTTTCGGTCACATGTTGTTTCGATTTACAAAATAAGCACTCGTTAACCGTAGTGGCTAATAACCTTGCGGTGGTGAAATTTTTGTAAGGTTTGTACGTTTCGTTTCTTTTTTCACGACGTTCCAATTTTTTAAAGCATTCTGATTCCTGCTTTTTGTTGTTTGTTGATGGTTGCGCAATTTCTATCGACTCCACTTCAAGTTTTAAATAATTTAACAGATTATTTATTTGATCTCCAATGCTGATGGGAACTTGTGGGTCTATAGGATGCATTCTGTAGTAATCGATTTTCATAATATAAGGCATTGTATTTAATAAAACCGATTTTATTATCATGCCGTATTCGTTCTCACCAACACCTGCTGAAGCTAAACTTCTCGACACTGAAGTAATTTTATTATATAAGTTTCGTAAATTTACAGCGTCAAATTTGTTTTTTACCGGCGTTATGCTTAGCAAAGTTTGAATGTGGTGATCTATTATGCGTTGTTCGTTACCGTATTCGTTTTTTAGCAAATCAATGGCGTCGTTGTAAGATTTTTCGGATGGTGTAAATCCACTAATCGTATTTTTAGCTTTTCCTATTAAGCATTGATCAAGGTAATTGTATTTCGCTGACGGCTCAATGTTTTCGTTTTCATGAACTGCAGTTCGAAATTGCTCCCAAAATATTGACCATTCCGCTATGTCTCCACCAAATTTGCGGAGCTCTAATTTACTAAGTTTAACGTTACTCTTACCTTGTGGTAATACATTAGTTTGTACATTCGTTGTTGATTCAATAGCTTGTGGTCGATTTAGTTCCTCGATTTTAATTTTTAATCTTGAAAGCATTTCACTTACGTTGTCCTGGTATTCTAGCATTTTTTCAAACTGTGGTTCGTGTTCACTCACTTCCAAAACTGGTACCACCCTTTGATTAGCTACTGTCAAGTTTTCGTTTGCACTTGTAAGTCTATCGCGAATCACAATTAGTTCGTTAACATTTTCATTCTTTTTTAAAAGTTCCTTTGCGCCGTTAAGTAATTTAGTAACTTGAGTTCTACAACTCTTTATTGCTACGCGTTCCATCGTCACTAAATTTAATGCACAATAACAATATTCACTTTAGAGTTTCTTTGTTCGTTTAAAGGTCCCTGGTTTCGGCACCATGAGAATAATAATAATAAAAAATCTCTCGAGTAAATACTATTTATTATAAACTAATTAAAAAGAATCTTATATACTAATAATGATACAAATAATTTCAGTCTCTCGTTAATCTCGTTAATATCGTTCGTTACGTTCGCACTCCCGTTTTTCAAGTACTTAAGTTCAAAACTCACGCACCCCCTACACTACCCTTAACACGCCTACGTCGATTCCACTTGCGCAGACGTTTCGGCATTTATATTTTCCACAACGACAAATGTCTTGAAAAATTTGGCGATTATGTGGAAAAGAATTAAAATTGTCTGTAGATTTCAAATATCACCTTGTTTTTGTATTTTGACCTCATTTTGGTAGTGTAATAAGAGCGTTAAACTTTGTAATTAAACGACCTTCGTATAAAAACTTCAGCTTGATGTAAAAATTTTAAAATTGTATACTATTATACGGGAAAGTAAAAGAAAAAAGTAGTCCATATACTTTTTACACGCCAGGGGGTAGAAACCTAACAAATAAATTATTAATAAATTACAAAACAAATTAATGCCGATCCTTTGCTGTTCCTTCAGATGTTAATTTTACACCCACTATTTTATAGGTTATAATGCACCTCTAATTGGTTGAATATTAAAAATAATGAATCATCCAATCAGCAGTCCGCTAGTATACGGTTGTTCATTCGTTTGTATCCAAAAGCCGATCAATAGTAACAGACTATTCGTTTAATGGCATTATAATCTATAAATTTATAATCTAAAAGTGGAAAGTGCCAATAGAACTACATTTTTGTTTATTTAAGAATATACAGTGTATTACTAAGTATTATAATAATACTTACACACGGTCATACCAAGAAGCTTATGTCTGATAGGTCATGCATATCAAATATGTCTAAGTTACAAAGTCATTAAATGTGTTTTACAACATTAGATAACATAACATTTCGAGTATGATCGTCTGTAGGCACCTTAAAAGTCTCTTCACGTACCATCACTACAAGATCATCGAAACTGGATAACCCGCTACGAGTTGCATTTATGAATAGTTTACTAGGACATTTGACAACCAGTATGTATAAAGTTACATAAAGCTACCATCGGCAGCTAATATAGTTTCCTTGTTCTAGCAAATTCAACAAAAAATTAAAATAATTTATTATTTATATTTCATTAAGTTAAATAAATATTTATAATATCTTTCCAACATATACGGTCCAGAGTATTATTGTGTCAGAATTTTGCTTAATCGTACGTCTAATTTGACTTAGTTAGAATCTCTATTACGGAGTAATACGCCTACGCATATATTTGGTAATTAATATATTAAAGCTTTTAGATAATTTGGACTACTGATTCAAAAAATAAAACATTTAATTTTTCAGTCGACGTATTTATTTTTTTATTACAAAAAAAATCTTTTAAGCTACATTAGTTATAACAAATAAAATATAGCTCGCCTTCAACTAATAGGTTACCAACAATGTTGTATAAGGCAATGCAGAAGGTTAAAAATGAACTACCTATCATCTAGCAAGTATTGCAAACGTTTATATATTATTATTAACAATAGGGAAGACCGGGGTAAGTTGCAACACTTTTTAATCTTTATTTTTTTTAAAGACTATTATGAAAAAAAACTCTAAATATTAGTGGACATATGTATATTGGTCCTTAAGGAACATAAGTATATAAACTTATTGAACTTAAAACAATAATGGACAAATTACAAGTTAATAAAACAGGTGATCGTGTTGCAATCACATATATACAACGGGTCTCTTTTTGCACAGTTTCAGTGTGCCCACATTTTGTAAAGTCTACATTGCACCCATTTTTCATTAATTCAAAAGTGCATTTATTCTTGAGGCACATGAATGAATTAAAGAGATTCTTGTAGGATGTTTATAAAGTCGTGGTGTTCATATCAGATTATTTATTTTTGTTTTTTTTTAAACCGCCAAATATGTGAACGGGCTACATTGTAACAGTTTGTTACAATGTCCCCCTCCACACTTTTTAGTTTTATAAATTGTATAATTTTTACCTTTAAAACTTTTTTGAAGATTATTTTACGCAAAACGAAAAACAAATGTTTACTCTATATCGCAAGGTTTAAATAAAAGCACTATGACACTTGAAACTTCAACAATGCAACTTCATTGACAATAATAGCAAAATTACTTATTCTGTCGAGAACACAGATGGGACGATTACTCACATGCTGCAGCTATTTGACGTGATTCTACCTCACACCTAAAAACCATTAAATTACACGTATTTGGTACCATTGCAACTTACCCCGGGCTCCCCTACGCCAGTATTATATCACTGAACCCTGTCTGAATAAAGACTAAACAAAACGCAGAATCAATATTGCAATCACGTTTTTCTAACAATTTTGATTTAAACTATAATATAATTAAATTAAATAACAAATAAATTAATATAATCTAAAATGAGCACATACATTTAGTTATAATAATATAATAATAAACAACAACGAAAATAGTAACTTATATTTATTTTGTTTAATTTAATTTATGATAGACCCCCTTTGTTTTAATTAGTAATATGAAATGTTAGCGTTATGTTATGAAAGTTATGTTAGCATTGCAAAAATATATAATTATATATTTTGAAATAATTAAATACTTTTGATATAATTTATTATATTAAATCAGTGCAACTGACAAGTACATTTTGTTATCTAACTTTAAGTAGATTTTAACTTATTTCATTAGCAAACTTACTAGGTATTTAATTAAATATCTTTAAAAGTAATCAGTTTCAACCTTATTTGTTCAAGTAATTTTAAAATATTTAATAAAGCTAAAATAATAATATTTGACGTTTTTAATTTTAACTAATTAAGTCACACTTGAGATTCTTGCGAAAAGTTCTCCGATAGACATTAATGTTACCTTCGAAAATTCAAAATAAAATTTTCGATTTAAATATGTTTTGAGTTCCGGAACTTTAAGAGCGAAATACGTTTTATATGTTAAAGGTTAGAATTCCAACCCTTTAAATGTAAATAGTGCAAACGGATATGAATGAAAATCAAATTTGCAAAAAGTAAACTAATCAGTTTATTTAATTCAAGTATAGGTAAATAATCACAATCAAATATCCATAAATATTTGCTTTATAATATTAATACAATATCATACTACATAATAAATAATATTCCATTTTTTGTTTACTGTGCTTTTTAAATAATAGGGGAGAGGCTTGTAAGTTGACCATGCATGTAAGATGACCACCCGATGTTTTAGAAAAAACTTTCAATGGGAATACCGCCATTTCAATTGTTATCGTGCTTTTTGAAATAGCCTTCAATTTTTATGTGGTTTAGAAGTGAATAGACAACATTGTGTGAAAGAAAAATTATTTTTTTAAAATATTGATTTTTCAGTTTGCTCATAAAGTGAACAATTTTCGTTGATATCCTATGGTAAATATAAGTACTGAACTCGTATTCCATTGAATTTTAATAATCCAAAGTGAATTTCAAACATATCTCTGTTTTTGCATGTTTGTTTTTGTGTTTGTTTCAAAATCGTCGAGAATGTAAGATGACCATATAGCGAAAAGTTGCAAAAGGGAAGAAGGAATTCGCCACTAAGCTCTAGAAATTCGTTGCTAAGGACAAGGGAGCCATTGCTATAATACCCAAGAAGGCTGAGAAGAGGAAAAAGCATCAATTGTAATTAGAAAAAGAACTCAAAATAAAAAATTTTAAGTAAATTTGTGGTTTTTAGTATGTATTTATGGTTAAATTCAAAAAAAAATATAAGAATAATACAATACGTAGAAAATCAAAATTCAAAAAATTTAAAAAGGAGACAATTAACACATAACAGGTCTGGATTAAGAAAATTTTTTCTTAATCCAGACCTGTTATGTGTTAATTGTCTCCTTTTTAAATTTTTTGAATTTTGATTTTCTACGTATTGTATTATTCTTATATTTTTTTTGAATTCAATTGTAATTATCACAATTAATTCACTTTTGATGTTTTTTATTCTTTGTTCGTCACTTTTTTACTTAAAACTCTATAAAAGATCATTAATTTTGTACATCAGTCGATTTCAGTTAAGTTTTTTGACTTTTCAGCAACTTTTTAGGGGTGGTCATCTTACATGCCAAAAATAAAATGAGCCAATTTTTAGCCTCTTCGGGAGAATAGTCATAACTTTTTTGTTTTTCGAGTAATCTAATAAGTGTCTTCAGCAAAAATTTAACTAATAAAGTCCTCTTTTCAATGGTAGCATTATATATCTAAAAGTATTAATTATAAGATGAGGTATGGAACAAAAATGCTATGGGTGGTCAAATTACAAACCTCTCCCCTATTAATTACTTTAACGTCACTTAACTTGAAATCGAACGTATAATATTTTAAATGGTTTTAAATAGTATATTGTCGTGATACTTTTGATAAGAGGGGGATTGAACAAAACTGATAAAAATTTGTTTTTAAGAAATATTTAATTTCTAATTTGAAATACTTTTTTTTTAATTTTGTGTTTATGGTGAGTTGTAGACTCGCCGTAAGTAGTTCAATTTGGTTCAAATTGTAAACTACAATTTAATAAATTTAATGAGAATATTGAATTGGAAAAAGTAGATAGATTTGTGAATAGAAAGATTTAAAAATATATATTAAAAAAGAGCATCATAATAATAATAATTATTGGATAGAAGTTAATTAGTTTGATAAAAATTAATAAAATAAATAATTCGAAAATACATATTTCAAAGCAAATACGATTGAATTGATAAAATCAACCACAGAAATACTAGTAGGTATCAAAAAAATTTTAAACCTTTAAAGATTCTTTTTTTTTTTAAATCGTTTTTTTGAAGATATTAATTTGGAAAAATAAAATTGCAATATATTCTGACTTTCTCAGACCCGCAGGAACCTTTAATTTCTTATGATTGCCTACTGATTTAGCGTAAGCGTACTTGGGTTTAAACTGTGCTTATTAAACTTGTTACTAATATATTAATCTACTATTGAGCCCTACATTACTCTCGCATCTTGAAGCTAACATTTTATTTTAAGTTGAAGCTGTTATTTATAATCATCAGTCATAGTAAAGTTAATACTAATAAAAGATTGTTCTATTTTTATATTACTTTTTTCATTCTTAGATATTGAAATACATATCTAAGAGACTAGAATAAAGAAATTATAGTTGAGAAAGGGGGTCATCAAGTAGATATATTTCTAGAGAAACATAAGAGAAAGAGAGGAACAGCAGAGATCGTTAATTTATAGGGTTATTTTAAATTAAATTGTAAATATTTAGTAAAATATTGATTACCTTGATAATCTTGATTGTTGTTTAATTAAAATCATTTAAAAATAAAAATTTATCTGCTTAGTAGATTAAAAGAACTTCAATCTAATGCATTATTATGTATTAATCTTGATTACGATTGAAACTTTTGAAAATTGATATAAACGTTATAAAAATAACTGAAGTTACTTTTACTTACATGCAACGAGAAAATTTGGTAAAATATTTAAATTTTAACAAGAAATGACAATTTTTGATAATGAAAATTTACAGATTGATAAATGAGAAAAAAATTTTGGTAGAGGACATCTGGTCATCGAGAGCTAATAAAAATAAAACGCAGAGCTAATAGGGAAATATCAGGTATTTGGATGAGGCTTTTTTTTAAATTTTATTGAAAAAAACCTACTAATTTTGAGATTAAAGCAAGTATTGTACTTTGTATAATTGAATTGATAAGTAACGAATAAAACCAATGGTAACACTTTTCGTGCGGAGCATGTTATAAAATACTAAACAAATAGGGTGTGAGGAATATCCGCTTCAAACTCACGCTATTTATATTTCTTAAAAAATATACAAACAAAGCGACAATGTTTCGAAGGGATAATCCACTTCTTCTTCAAGTTCTAAACGAAACATAGTCATTTTATTTGTATATTTTTTAATAAATATAAATAACGTGAGTTTACAGCCGATATTCCTATCACCCCGTTTGTTTAGTATTGAATTGATAAAAATAATAGTTTAAATAAAAAGATTTTTTCTCTTATTTTATATAAGCGAATTAGAGCGATTTGTTAGTTTATGCTTGAATTTTGACATAATCGGATAAAGGAGTATAAATATTTACGTATTTATAATTGTCGATGGTTGATCGTTCAGTCTGGAAATAATCAGGTAATTAACTAAGTTAAATAAAAAAATTCATTCGAAAGTGTCCCTGTAGGCATAGACTCTAGCATTGAACTTTTAATTTAAAAATTTGTATACTAAAAAAAATTGACAATTTAAATTTACGACCATCATTTGTAAACATATACATAAAACAACTTATATAAGGAAATTGCCTTTTTTTAGTATTCGGAATCAACATAATATACTTCATGAATGATTATTTTTGACATCGTTTGGCTTATAACAATTTTACATTTTATTAAATTTAAAATAAAATTTATACAACTATAATTGGTTTAAAAACAGTTTTATTTCGTAAACACAAATTTTGATTTTAATAATTTAAAAAAGAGTCTCATCCCTATTATATTTTACCAACTGAGCTAGGCAAAAAATAAATGTAAAAAGTATATTATAATTTATTATATTTATTATATAAGTTTATTCCAAACAAAACATAATATTATGTTCATCTAACTTTGAACTGTTCCAAAAAAATATATTCGATAGGCACAATTAAGCAAACGAATAGTTCAGTCATAAAAAAATTTATACCTAAAAAAATTTTTAGTGCCTAGTAGAAAAGAACATGAATATTATAATTCAAAAAATATAAGAATACATACTAATATATTAATACATACTATACATACTAAAAACCACAAATTTACTTAAAATTTTTTATTTTGAGTTCTTTTTCATGAATATTATATTTTCTCACTTTTTAGTGTTTTTAGTGTTTATATAATATCATTAATTGGTATACTATTATTATTATTATAATACAATTTCACAAGTACAACAGTATTATAATGTAGAATAGGTATTTAGTTAAAAAGGAAAAAATTACAACAAAAAGTCTTTTAGTATAATTTCACTATTACTTTTTTATTTTCGAATATATATGATGAAAATCTAACTTTTTGATTAAAGAAAACCAATTATAAATGACATCGTTAAGTGTAGATAAATTATTAAACATACAAATGATAAAAACCCTATCAGTTTTTGTTGAATAACCCATTTTGAATGAAACTTAGGAATAGCTTGCATGAAAGTAATCCACCCTGAATTAATAGATAATAGATTAGATTTTAGAAGCAAGTGAACTGAAATTGGTTCAATTTCACATCAGAGTTGTAATCTAGGTTTCATTGGCGTGCAGGCTTAAACCGACATAATTGTCTTACAAGTAAATAATATCGACGTTATTTTTAAGAATGAATGATAAAACTTGATATTACTAAATATTAAAATATTTTCTTGTTCTTATAGAATTATTTCATTATTAATAATTATTACTCTGCCAGTATAAGCTTCGTTGATGAGCTTAGGTTAAAATTAATAACTTTATAGTGGGATAATAATTTATTACCACATTATTATAGGTTTTGCGCAAAACTTGCTGATTTTCTCAACCACGGCTATTAATATTACCTTCCCATTTTACTATTTAAAATTAATTTATTATTTTAGATAACTCAAAACTGCTTAATATAATTTATAATTTATGAAATGTAATAACCTTTATTTTTGTTATATTGATCAATACTATTTTAAAACCCGGCTTTACATAAGTGGGGTCTGATAGACCCCAGCGTTCGAAAATTGTTCAAAAAATGTATCTATAAAGTTATCCCATGTGCCTGAAAGTCTCTGTAGCTTCCTAAATGTGTTGGTACTCTCGAAATCAGCTGTTAGTGCATTATTGCAGCTTTAGTCAGTTTAGCTATAGGCTTCTAAAGTACTCTGGGGTGTGTGAGACCTCACCTATGTAATGGCGTTAGTAATTTAGGCTTTTAAAAGTTATTGTTATTTTGAGATACATTTGATTAATAAACTTCATTTTCGTGTTTTTTGTATACCAAAACTTTAGAAAAACTCGTGAACAGATGGCGGGAAGATCATTACTCGCCTATATTATATAGGGTGATTCAATAAGAGCGCAGATTTTCTGTTATAATTAAAACCCACAAAAATGTGTCAAAATGATTTTTTTTAAATTTTATCCTGTTTTTTAATCTATGGCATTTATGTATGAAGCACAATATCCGTCAAATTCCCACCACGACTCCTTTGCCAACTCAGGATGCGCTTATCAAAATTTCCATGACTTTTTAGTATAGTTCGGGCTGTATCTCACTTATAATGCAAATGATTTTGTTTCTCAGCTCTGAAATGGTCTCAGGCTTATTGGCATAGTCCTTACTTTTCACGTAGCCTCAGAAAAATAAGTCCAATGGTGTCAAATTGCAAGATCTCGTCGGCCATTTGACCTCGTCGTTTCGTGAGATAATGCGTCTTGGGAACTTCGTTCGCAATATGGCCATTTTTTTATACGGTGTGTGCCAAGCAACACCGTCTTGTTGAAACCACATATTGTCTAAGTTCATATCACCTAATTCAGGCCATAAACAGTTTGTTATTATGTCACAATAACGTTCATCGTTCTCCGGCGCTACCGGCATCATTTTCAAAGAAGTACAGTCCGATGACTCTGCCAGCCCAAAAACCCCAACAAACAGTGACTCGTTGTGGGGTGTATAGTTTTTTCCTATTGTTTTATTTTGTTTCATTTTGTTGACTCAGATGGCCGGTTATGTTGATCGAAATGTGCTTCTTTCAGAACGACCATTTTCATAAAACGATTGAATCACTTCAACTGAGTATGACTCCATGACTAAATTTGCCAAAGCCTGTAGATTCCAATTGTATAAAAAAAATTTAAAAAACACTAACATATTACAAATAATCGCGTTCCAATTGAATCACCCTATTGTAATAGCACCTATTCAGATAAGAAAAATTACAACTAACTTTAAGTGTGAGTATTTCAATTGCAAATTCTTCTGTTATCGTTATTAGTTTTGTTTATTAGATTACTTTTATTGTTGTCCTATCTATCATTTTAATTCAAACAACAGTTTTTATTGTTAGAAAAAATATGTCGTGGTACGAAAAAGAGTGTTGGACAAATATAAAAATTCAGCCAAAATCAAAAGGTTATCACAATCAAACTATGGTGAAGCCAACTGATGTACCTGAAATCAAAGCATTCATTGGATTACTTTATTTAGCGGGAATGGTTCGCTCCAATCGACAGAATTTGAGAAACTTGTGGCAAACAGATGGAAGATCAGGAAAAGTAATCCAAGGTTATCTAAAACAATTTGTCAATA
Organism: Cantharis flavilabris; assembly: GCA_949152465.1. Taxonomy (NCBI): domain Eukaryota; kingdom Metazoa; phylum Arthropoda; class Insecta; order Coleoptera; family Cantharidae; genus Cantharis; species Cantharis flavilabris. The sequence goes on from OX424439.1 coordinate 27,438,989, forward strand.
AATTAGAAGAATTGGCCAAGATGATTATGCAAAACCACCAGCTAAGATTGCGAAGTACTCTGGAATATGCTCCATATGTCCCAGGATCCAAGATCGCAAAACAAAATATTCTTGCATCACTTGCAAGTCATTATTGTGCCTAGAACGTGCCGTGATATGTTGTGAAAATTGCCTAATTTCAGACAGTGAGTAAATTTTTTCTGTTAACTTTAGAGTTCTAAATTTTTGTTTTTTGTATTCTTGTATTATTTGTTTATTAATTGTTTTCAATAAGTAATTTTGAAATTAGATGTTCGGTTTTTTTCTTAGTGTTTTAAGTAACTATATGTTTTTTGATTTAAGGAAATTAATCATTCCAGCGTTATTTTTTGTAATTTTCAAAAAAAAAAACAATTTTAATTACTTCTGTTGTGTTTATATAGATATATATAAATTAGCTCGACAGGCCATGAAGGCCCAAGGCTTGTTGCACCACTCTTCTCCATTGTTGTCTACTTTGTGCCTTCTCTTTCCATCCATTAACTCCCATCAGTCTCAAGTCCGATTCCACCGCATCCTGCCATCTGTTCTTTGGTCGTCCTCTCTTTCTTGTGTCCAAAAGTCTTCCTGTCATTGCCTTTCTTGTGCTTCTAGTTTCCTGAAGCCGGAGTACGTGTCCGAACCATCGAATTCTTTGGGATCGGGCAACATCCGTTATTTGAGGTTCATCAAACAACTCATAAATTTCTGCGTTAGTTCTTCTTTTCCATTTGTCTTCCACTTTCTTACCTCCGTAAATAATTCTTAGAACTTTTCGTTCTCATATCTCCAAGTTTTCTCTATCTCTTCCACTCATTGTCCATGTCTCACTAGCATAAGTTACCACCGGTCGGATAACTGTTTTATATATCCTCACTTTACTTTTTCGTGATACGCTTTTGCTTCTTATTACTGACATTGTAGCAATTTCGGTATTTAAAAAAAAAATACCTTGCTCACCACACCTGGGATAGGTATTCCCCAGTATTTATATAAATGTGGTGAAGCCCAGATGGAAAACCAGCTCTTAATTGCGGAGGCGGAGCATAGGTTCTGAAAAAAATAAGAATTTGCTTCCTCGGAACAAAATAAAACTCTATCAACAATTAACCGTATAATGAATATTAAATCGCATACAACAATTTCCAATTTGATAACAATTTGAATCGTTAGCCACAAATAGGGGAACATCCACGTCGCCAGCCGATGCAAAACTACACGTTTCCACAATTGCAGTAAAAAACTCAGCAAATCAAAAAAACACTTACCAAGGCCTGGTTCGTTTACAAAGTGGTAATTCGACAGATACTTGTTTACCAGTAATGTACTGTTACTGCAACCCACACAAGCTCTTGACTTGATGACTTCCCCTGGCTGTTGCAGATGAAAAACTCGTTTCGATTGCGAAGCTGCTTGAAGAATTCTTTGCGTAGCACAAACAAGAATTTCACTACCAAACACTTTATCGTAGGACAGAACTGACTCCTTCCAGTAGTCGTCGAAGGTAAGTAAAACATCAGAAAGATGTAACATACGGCCACCAACCGTTTCCCAAAATCGAACATTCAATGTTGATTGCAAATGTAGGGAGTTTGAGTTATCGGCGCCACGGTACAAATCCCACAATTAAGGTTTCTGATATTAACTGAATTACAATGTTTACGGTTTCGTAAATCCAAACCTCGCTGAACGATTTCTTCCTCAGGCTTACTCTTTATAAATATTCGGCCCTATCTGAAATAATCTTCAGCCACCAACGAAACTAAAACACGTCTTCCTTCCTCGCCGTGCGTTTTTAGAATCCCTTAACCCAGCTCAAGCACGCGCCCTCCACGATCCCTCGCGCATGCCTTACTAAGCATAGGCGTACTAAAAATCGTCATCAAGGGATCGCGCAACAATTAAAAAAAAATTGTTACAACATCAGAGAACCTAAGCTTCTGTTTCCAGCTGCTATCCTAGTGTTAATCTATTTACTGGAATCATTATTTCGTGTCACAACCGTCCCCAGGAAACAAAACTTGTCCACTTCTTCAATACTATATTGCTCTCCATTCTCTGTTTCCATTTTAAAACCGGTTTCCAGTTCGACTTCACCTTTTTCTCCCATCCTCATGTACTTGGTCTTATTCTCGTTGATTTTCAAGCCAAGTATTTTAGCCATTGCTTCTAATTGTAACATAACATCTTTTAAGCTCTACTACATCTCGCCAGTACCGTTATGTCATCTGCATACGCTATCATTTGATGTCCTCTATTGTATAAGGTTTCATCGCGTAGGATCCCGGCTCGTCTTATTATCCACTCCACTGCAACTATGAAAAGCATTGCTGATAAGGGATCCCCCTGTCGCAGCCCTTTACTCACTTTAAATTTCTTTGATAATTTAGCATTTACCGCAACCTTATTCTCTGTGACTGCAAGAGTCATTTTGATCAATCTTCTCAGCTTTCTAGGTATTCCCAATTCTTCCATCACCCCATGCAATTTTTCTCTATCAATGGAGTCGTAAGCCTGCTTGAAATCCACAAATGCCGCATGTATCACTATGTTATGTTCATAGCACTTCTCCTGCACCTGCCTAAGAGTGAATATCTGGTCAATCACCGATCGATTAGGTTTAAAACCACATTGGTTCTCTCCTACAATTTTCTCTATGTATTTTTGCATCCTTTCTTTTATGAGATTTGCCAATACCTTGTAGACCACATTTAACAGAATTATGCCTCGATAGTTCTCACATCTTGTTCTATCTCCCTTTTTAAAAATTGGGCAAATCATCGCTTGCGACCATTCTTTTGGCATCTTTTCATTATTCCATATTTTACTAATCAATCCACATACCTCTTTTTTAATCTGCTCACATACATATTTAATCAATTCCGCATGGATGCCCTCCTGACCTGGGCTTCTTTTATTCTTCATCTTTTTTATTATGTTTTCTATTTCTTCCTCTGTTGGCGGCGTTATTTTCTCCTTTTCTTCATCGTTTATTGCAGAAGTGACCTCCAATTCTAGTCCGTAGTTGACTTCTTCCCGCTCGTTCAGTATCTCTTCAAAATATTCTGCCCATCTCTTGAGACTTCTATTTTCATCCATGCACAAGTTTCCATCTTTACTTCTACAAAACACCTCCTTTAATTGTTAGCCTTGTTTTTTCGTTCTTATTTGTTGGTAAAACTTTCTTATTTCCTTTGCTCTCTAGCTCTCCTCCAACTTATTCATTTCCTCTTCTTCTGTCCATCTCTTCGCTATTCTACATACGCGTTTAGCCCTATTTATTTTATTTCTAAGTTCTGCTTTTGCTTCTTCTGTTCCTTTACTTATCATTTCTATTCTTGTTCGCTTTCTTTCTGATACTGCTATCTTGCATTCATCGTTGTACCAATCTTTTCTTTTGCCTCTCTTATACTTTCCCAAAATTTTATTTGATGATTTCTTTATATGTAGCCTTGATTATTTCCCATCTTTCTTCTATTTCCTTTTTTCCTGTCTGTAGATGTCTTTCTATCTTCTTTGCATATTTGTCTCTATTGTCTTCATTCTTCAGTTTTTCGATATCATATCTTTCCATTCTTTCTTCGGTTTCTTGATATCGTTCTGGTATTAGCTGTCTAACCATTACTTTCACCAGGTAATGATCTTATGATTCTTAAATAGTTACAAAGAACAATGATTAATGAAAAATTAAAAAAGAACAAGTTCACAAAAAATTATATTGTTTTAATGTTTTTTTCCACCTAGGTAACGGCGGGTCAAAAAATAAGTTAGTAATACGTATAATGCCCGTATTCACCAACTACAAATAGCACTATTTGTCGAATAAAAACAAAATTTTGCATTGCGTTTTTCGTAGTTGGTGCATACGGGAATTAGAAAAATTAAAATTATTTAATATAATTAAACAAATCAAACAAAACTCTAGAGAAACTCGTGAGTTTCCCAAAGAATAAAAACCTGCCACAAAAATGAAATTTTATTGACTTATTAATAAATAATAAACGCGATATCACATGCATGACAATTAAAAAACATTCTTTTTTAAAATTCAAAAATTTACTATCGATCTGTATTAATAAAGCTATTATATAGCTTCACTGCTAAGCAAATAACAAATAGGTACGTTTACAAATCATGAAAGATAAAACACAAATTAAAGAGCAAAGAAAAACATACGCAAATATGTTTTCCTAAGGAATAGCTGGAATAAATATATTATCTAAATTAAAATCGCAATATCAAAAACTTGTTTAGTGTAATTGGATGAACGTAATTTGTTGTTTAAGATTAAATTTGTTAAATGAAATGTTAAATGAGAATGTATGATTTTGTATCCATAAGAAAATATTGTATGGAGAAAATTTTAACTATTAGTTAAATTTAAAAACTTAAGTTTGAAAAAATTACCATACTTTTACTTGTGTTATTGATATTCTAGATTTATCATTTTACTATTCTTTTATAACAAAATGGTTGTATTTTATTTGAGTAATGTAAAATATTCATACTGTTACAACAGAATGCGGCACCTTTATATGCAAAGAAATTTTAGAATTCCTGACTGACGCGGTCAAATTGGGTAAAAGGATGGTATAAATCAGTGCCATAGTGGTAATGGAAAAGAACGTGTGAAAATAGATGTGATTTATCATATCTGTATCACCGGTTGACGCACTCAAAACCTCAGCTGGTTCTCTCTAACCCAAACTTGATTGGTATTCCTTATTGATATACATTATTCAGAATATTGAATAATACAACACATTTAAATTGCACATAATTTAGAGATGTTTCTTTTTACAAAATTAAATTGTTAACATATCGAGTGAGGTACTAGAATGTGACATAGTAATAACATTGGTGAAAATTGATCTACTCCCTCGAATTCTTAATAAATATTTATAGGCAATTACGAAAAAGTAGGTACAATTTCTCTTGGGGTTATCCACAAAAACATATTTTTATTTGTTATTTACCTTTAACCCATTAGCATTAGGTTTTTTTGTAGAAATAATTGAACAAGACCGAATTTTATAAAATAGTATGTGATTAATTACTTACGTTTTCTTGTAAGCACTCAGTGAATCTGGAGTCATATCTGGTCAAAGCTCTTTCCCAAAACATTTTTCAAATACTACATTTACAATAATTAATATGTACATTAGACCTTTAGATGTAGATGAAAAAATTTAAAAGTGCTATGCCCTCGAATGGATTATTGTCGCCGCCGCTCCGTTTAGTATACAGTTTTTCGGGCACTTTTTGTTAACAAACTATTATTTTTGCAACTCGCACAAATTAAAATATGTTTTTGTTTAACAATTAATTAATTTAGTACAAAGAGCTCAGCAGAAAATTTTTAAATACAGTTAATCCAATTTATTATAACCCGGCATGTTATTCACAACAAGGTTTTCATATACCACGAATGTCTTGTTGTTATTAAATTCGTTAAAAAACGAACATTGTTATTAAATTTTTTTTTAACGTTTCTAAAACCATTTTTGAGAATTTTTGTTTTAAAACGTTTTAAAACGCTTCCGTAATCTTGCACGTCAGGATGCTAGTGGACCTCTCTTTCCAACAACTACAGTAGTAGCGAGCACGCGTTGCCGACGCTGTTGTTTGCGAAATTTTATTGTTTTATTGTTCTCTTGTATTTATTTACAAAAATAGGTGTATAGTGTAAGTGTATGAAATATTCTTTATAAAATTCCGCTTTTTGTCACGTGCACGAATTTTCAAATTTTAGTGTTACAAGAATGCCATTAAAGAAAAACTTTCCAGATTGAAAAATTTGACACAATTTTTTTTTTAATTTTTGTAAATTAAATTAGAGTTAATTAGAATTTAATTAATACATATTTTTATATATCATTGAAAAGTAGGCATTACAAGAATAGTGTTAAATAATCTTAGTACCTATAGCAATTTTCAAGTACGAACAATTTCAAAAGTTCCTCCAAATGGTGAAATTAAACTAATTTTATTTTTCGTTTTTAGCTTATAAATTTTTCCCCTCACAATGGCAGATGTGCAAAAAAAAGTGCAAAATTGAATATTTAATTTTACGAGAGTAACGTTGGTATTAATTGAATATAGCGCTGTATCAGTGCAAGACTGCTATAACTCAAAATTTACCGTTTTTGGGTTATTGGTAGCAAAATGCTTCTTTAAGTGGTACTTTCCAGTTCTATACTATATTAAGGCAAATCTACAATTTTGAGTTGTAACGGTCTTGCACTGGGACTGTTTTTAGATCTGTTTTTAGTCATGCAAACTATGTAAATTAATAGAAGTTGCAGTTTAACCTGCCAACGACCACCTAGCTTTGGTTTCTTACACCGTCTACCCTTGCAGTAACGATGCAAAGGTTTTGATCTTTTAAATCATTCATCTTCTGATTGATCGGGTAACAGGCGGGCAAAAAGTTTCTTAAGCTAACAAATCAGTTTATGCATCCAACGAGGAAATTCCGCTTCCGTGCTAGGGTCGATGCTTACAGAGGCAATTATAGACGAATTTTCCCATTTCACCACATAGTTTGATACTTATATTATATTATTTCTGCTTATGATAATATTATAATATAATTTACTAATTAAAATTATTAGCTCTTGAAAATAATATAAATTAGAATTATCAAGATTGAGCTACAGGACACAAATAAAACACATTTTTTAAACGAGCTTTCGAAAAATGTCTTTTTCTTTTTCAAGTTTAATATTGAATCGAAAGCTCGTTTAAAAAATGTGTTTTATTTGTGTCCTGTAGCTCAATATTGATAATTCTAATTTATAATATAATTTACTGTAATGTGCATGTCTATTTTTTTAAAGTAATTGCTTATTATTTCAATTAGTGTTTAATTAACTTATACAAAAGAACAAATATAATTAATTATAAAATATACTCTGTTGCCTAGGAATTTATAAATTCCGTACATTAGAGTCTCTAATTTTCAAAATTATTATTTACACAAAATTTGTTAATATTTTCTTTCATGGAAAATAACATTTTAACTATATAAATTAATAGAAACATCTAGTCCGAATGTTGTATTTGGTAAAAGGTTTAAACCTCATTTAAAAGTTTCAAAATGATTAAATATAACTAAACCTATATATAGTGTAATATATATCGAATTGTGTAAATACAGACATTCAATAATACTCGTATTCAACAAAATGTTTATAATTTAAGTTCAACTTTAATAACTTTAATCCATTTAACTTCCTCATCGTTATTTAGTATACTATAAAAAATATTAAACAGAGTAAAAGCTTAATCCTTCAATTTTTCTTGATTATATAAAATTTGTTTGCATTGTTTTAATTACCCGTTTAAAGCAAAAAGTCACCCTATTTAGTCTAAATCTGTAGCTTTCAAATGAGAGGGATTTCAATGTTGGCACATTTTAAACAATGTTTATTGTCAAACTAGCCATACACTCAAAATAATATGAAATATTCTTATGGTAATCAAATTACTTATAAAGACAAATTTAAGTGTCTTATGCCCGTATTCACCAACTACAAAAAATAGCACTATTTGTCGAATAAAATGACATTAATACAATGCAAAACAATGCAAAATTTTGTTTTTATTCGACAAATAGTGCTATTCGTTGTTGGTGAATACAGGCATTAGTATACCAAAACCCTGCGAAAACCTTTGGTAAGCGAATTTCCCAAATTTCGCAAATTAGAACAATTTGAACATCTAATTTCAGTAAACTGATCTTTTTATCAGACCCATCTTTTCGGGAATGGGATAGTTCATCGCGACCGTTTCGTCGCGGCCGTTTTGCCGCAGCCGTTTCGCCGCAACCGGTTCGTCGCAAAACTATTTTGACGCAAAATTTATTGGTCGCATGGACAATTTGCCGCAGGACTGATGGCCGCAAAATCACTTCGCCGCAAGACTGTTGGCCGCAAAATTGCAAAAAAAAGAATTTATTATTTAGAATTTTAAAAACAACTTTACAAAATTAATTAATATTAGATTTGTTAATAATAAATTTGTTATTTAAAAACTTAAAAACAAAAACTTAAGAAATTTAATACTAAAAACAAAAATTAAGATTTTAATTGCAAATTTCAAAGTTATGTGCAAGTCTTCGTAAATCATCAATAATATTTCTATTATGAAAATCTTGCACAATTTTTGAATTCTCTCATTAGCATCCCTGTACTTTTTTAATTTACGAGGTAGAGAATTTCCAGCAATAAGACTTTCATAATAAATATCACGACTTTTTGGACTTTTTTTAACCCATCTGTAAATTTCCAAATTGTCGGATGGAGCATACCCAGTTCACACTGTACTCTTTTATTAGCAGCTTTTGCGTGGATGACCTAACATTTCGCTACTAGGACATTTCGATACCGGATCATTCCTACGCTGTAACTAAATTTAAATAAATAATTTATGGAATATTGTGGGCTACCCAGTCGAGGTGGGGCTTCCCAGTCGAGTTGAATTGGCTTCAGACATGTTTTTAATGAGTAAAACGAGTTAAGCTCCGCTGCTCTACGCTCCGGGCCGGTTTTCCTGGCGCAACCACGGCAAATCATGAATCCACCGTAAAATGAATGAATTATGTAAGTAAATTATGTAAGTTTAGTAAGAAAGTAAAAGTGATAGCAAATGTCCTAGGAGCAAAATGTCCTAGTAGCGAAATGTCCTAGAACCGTCAATATTATGCCAACTTATCGGACTTATTCAATTCACCTATCTAGATTAAAATTAGTTCTCGCGGCTAATAAGTCTTGCGTCGAAAAATGTCGCGGTTAATAGGTTCTGCGACGAAAAGAGCCGCGGGTAATGGGTATTGCGTCGAAAAAGATCGCGGTTAATGGGTCTTGCGTCTAATAACCCTTGCGTCGAAACGCTTGCGTCAAAACGGGTGCGCGTCGAAACAGCTGCGGCGAGACGGCCGCGGCGAAACGGCCGCGACGAAAAGCTCGCGACGAAAAGTCCATGACGAAAATCCATCCATGACGAAAAGTCATTCAAAATTCCAAGGGTGGTTTGCCCTTTACCTTAGGGTTGAACTTTCAATGCTTAGGAATAGCAGTGAAAGTAACCTTCTTGAAATTAAAATCAACCTATTCAAGCGTTTTTCACTTTTTTATCCTTAAATGGCTTGAAATATCGTATTTATTTCGCATTTTTGCAGCTTCAATTTTGTTGTTGTATAATTGATAAAACTTAAAAAAAATTATTGGACTAAAGACAGGGAAGCAAATGAGGTGTCACTTGCTATATCATCCCTATTAACATCTCAGGAGTTGCCTTCACAGCGCTAAGGGATGACACAATATGGGAGTGACATTGATCGCAAAAGTTGTCCCTCTCGATAATAAAATTGACGTATTTTTGCATTTTTTGAAAAAAAAAATTCTGTTATATCCTGTATATTCTTATAAAACTACACTACAAATAATATGAAGGTAAATTTTTTATGTGCCTGCGATTAATTAAACAAATTCTTTTATTAAAAAGATTAAACCTACCGGAAAAAAAGTAATCTCTTGTGAATCAAGCCCAACTGTAATGAGTAAATATTTTACTTTTCTTGCTAAAAAGTGTAGAAATATATAGTAATCAGTTAAGACTTCTTCATTTTAGCCAATTTTAAAATTCAGCAATTAAGTATTTACTATTTAACTTTAGGCCTGTAAAACTGGTTCATAATTAAGTCGGATTTCACAAAAATTGTTTATTTTTCTTGAGTTTCTCGATATTCCTATAATTAAAAATTTTTTTTGCATGAACTGCTTTGCTTTATTAAATAGGTAGGTAAGTACTTCATTATCAAATCAAATAACTTATTGATTTCTGACAACATTTAGAACAATATAGTATAAATTAACTCCAGACGCTCAAGTATTCTTATTAGCGTTATACACTGATATATTTTTATTAAATTAGAATTTCATTAAATATTATTGGTGTTAGCATCCTAAAACTATATAACTTAATTTAATTTTTAATTGTTCTCAAACCATAGTTAATTAATCCTTTGTCCTAAGTGTCACTGACAGATGCTTTTGTAAGGAAAACTAGTTTACATTAAGGGTAGCGGACAGTTAATATAATCAAGATTTATAATTAATAACAAAGCCCGAAAATAGCCAGTTTATGATTTATTCAAATTTTAATACCTATGCTATATTGATTTCAAAATTTTATATTTACCAATTCTTTTACAAAAATGTAATGGGGAAAAGGAAAGTTAAAATTCTCTAAAGTAGTACTTAAAACTTTTCCGTTTTAAGAAAATAAATAAAAATAGATGATAATCTTTCTGCATCATTGAGATCAATCTAGTAGACTCAGGTGCAGCTTAAAAAGATTAAAGCAATTTCCTATCGATATTTGTCTTTACCGTAAAGCTTCAGCTGACAATGACAATTTGTCTGTAATCTATGTACTAAACATAAACGAAAAACAAAGTTTATGTAATAACTAGTCGTAGTGAAAGTTACCTTAACTTAAATAGTTAATACTTACAATTAATAATCTAATAATTGATCTAATTATCTACTATCTAAAGAGAGATACTACTACAAAAGAGCGAAGAATGCTTTGGTATAAGAAGAATGCATAATAATTATTATTGGAGGACCAATTAAAATACAACAAAATACAACCAATTGCAAATAAATAAATCGTTTTAAATAACATTTATATTGCTTTTAATAATTAATTGTTCATAGATTTTAATAAACTGTTAAAAATGCTAAACGTTAACTATAAAATATACAAAAACAAAAAAAAATATAAACAAATATATATATGTACCTACTTAATGTACCGTATTTAATATCTAAAAAGTTAAACATTTTTATTTCAGTTAATTTATTATTCAAAATAATCCGGCTTAAATGTAGCTTCATTCGTTGGCTATATTCCGAGGTATCCCAAGTGACATTTATAATTATTTATAAAAGAACTCTTTAAAGGTTTCACAATATCATGATTTGAAAAGTAAATATTTTTTTATGTATGCGACATTCATGGCCTAACTGATATTTTCTCAGTTTTGATTTAATCATAAAATTTTTATGACTTTTTTATAGTCAAAATAGAACATTTTTTTTAATAAATTTTTTATCTGGACTCATTTAATATGGTATTAACCAAATTTCAACAAAATCGCACCTCGTGTTTAGGAGTTAAGAAAATACGCCCACATATTTCAAGCGTCTGTGGCAAGGGTACTTGTATAAAAAATATCAAACCACGTTAACAAAGCAACTGATTAGACATATATGTATGCCCATAATTTATGATAAAGTCAAAAAACAATTAGATACACTATTATTTTCAACTTTACCAAACATATTGTTTAATTTTAGACTCCAAATTAGACTCCATTTTTATAACACTGCAAATAACTATCATTAAGGCACTCCAAACTCCAAATAAGGGTAATATTATTTAAGTTTTTACAGTCCCTAAGATCCAAACTTTTGACCTCTAGTAGCCAATAGCCAAATTTTTTACAGATATTTACGCTAAAATGCAGTGGCGTAACCAGCAGGTGAGAGACCCGTGTGCGAAGAAGAAAAAAAAAATTTGGTATACAGGACTCGGAATTCCGAAGATTTCCATGCAATTCCAATGATTTCCAAGGAATTCCTTCCAAACAAGAGCGGATATAGCTAGGAGTAACCCTCACCCCTATTTAATTTTATTAAAATTTGAAAATTATACCTTAATTCTTAAAAAAATATAATTTGATTATATTATTGAATTTAACTTGTTATTTGAAGTTTTATTGTTCAAAAATATTATATTGATGAGTTTTTATTTTTCAATTTTCTGAGATTTACTTGAGTTTTCTAACATTGTCTAGATTTCCTAAAATATCCTAGAATTTTCTGTGATTCCCCTCTTCGTAAGATATCATAAAATCTTGAAAATTTTTAGATTTCTCCAAATTTTTTTTTGGCTACTTTTCTAAGATTTTATAGAATTTTCTATTTCTTCTAATTTTCTACATATCCTAAGATTGTAAAATTAATGAGATCTTCCTGGATTTCCTAAATTTTTTTGAGATTTTTTAAAACTTCCAGCTCGTCGTTTTACTAAGTGGAAAAATGATGGAGAAGAAATTGTCATACGCAAAACTAAAGAGAAATCAGCGGAAATTTGTGAAAATTTACAATATTATAGACTATTCCTTTTTGATTTTTCCATTTTATGAGATTTCATTGGCTTTAAAATTTTCTGGATTTTTTGAGATATCTTAAAATACCTTAGGATTTTCCATTTCCTAGAATATCCTAAGATTTTTTTGAAATTTCTGTGGATTTCTTGAAATTTTCAAAATTTCTACAAATTTTCTAAACATCTGTTTTTTGAGATGTCTTAGAATTTTCCAGAATTTCTTCAGATTTCCCTTCACTAGTGCACACCATTTTTCCTGAACTTTCCCCTTAGTTTTGTACTAACTGAAAAACCGAAAGGAAAATCGTGATATACGAAAGTGAAAAGAAATCCAAGCAAAATTTTAGGGTATCTTAGGAAAATCTTGGGAAAATTCATAGATTAATTCTTTTATTTCATTTTTCAAGTTTCTGAGATTTCCTTGGCAATTCGCTATCTTATTTTCAAGGCTATAAAAAAAATTGTTTATTTCTATAACCTTGAAAATGGTACTTTATTTAAAAATTAAATTTTTTTAATTAAAACTTCACGGCCGAAATCCACTTGTAGCTACTTTTGTAGTTTCACTTTTTTATTTTTATAAACCGGTCGTTTTGATATGTTAAAGTTTGATTGTTCTTACTTTAACATACTATTTTTGTTAATTAAAATTACTGATTTTAATTTAATTTGAAAATTAAATTTTTTTTGTCTTTTCATTTTCTAATTTATCTAAATATCATGGAAAATTGTTATTGTTTATCAGGGAAAACCTGGAAATGTCAGGATTTGATTTTGAAAATTTAATGGAAACATTGAATTGTTGATGATTAATGATGCCCACTTTGTTTACCTCAATAAGAGAAGACTGCCAAAATATATTACTTATATTTCATTGTGAATATTAAAACTTAAATTAATTAATTAAAAAAATTAAACAGTACAACTGCTGGGGGCCCTTTTATCCGGAGACTCGCGTGCGTCGCACCCACCGCACCCCGGTAGTTCTGCCACTGCTAAAATGCTTAAAATACAGCTGTGGCAATTGTCACCGGGAGGGCCGAAAGGGTTAATATTGAAGGAAAATTATTAATCAGAATCGATCAGAATTATATAATCAGTTGATGTAAAAATAAACTCAATTTAAAAATATAGTATACCATACTGCTATGAAACGCTTCAGGGTGAACAGGTAAGTTTGGAGATGGAAGGATGTGAGAAGAAATCAAAAATCTAGCTTGGTTTGACGATGTGTGCAGAGAAACGGGGAAGATATTTAGAAACTTTCCACAAGCATTTTTAGAAAATTTTATGTTAACTAAGGAGCATTCGACGAAAATCTCTTACACAACGTAATTTTATAACTCTCAAATTCACCCACGAAATGGGGATCTCGATTGCCGTACTGGATGTGTGGACCTTTTCAAACTATTAAAATCTGGTCACGGAAACAGAAAAATTTATCATATTCAGTCGAGCAATGTACCAAGACACTCCATAAAATGATATCGTAATAAACTCTCACCAACTAAAATACCATGAAATGAGAAATTAGTAAATAAGAAAATTTAATAAATTAAAAACCAGAAAATTTCTGTAATAACATTAAAATTGTTATAATACACCTGATGGTTAATGAATAACGAATGGAATTAATAAAATATTCATAGTTGTTTTGTAAAATAATAAATATCGCGTTCTTTTCAATGTTAACTTAATAAAACCTTATATTTGATATGGTAATTTAAGACAATAAACAAAAAATATGTTTTACCTGAGGTAAAAAATTTAGAAATATATAATTTTATTTCGATATTTATTAGTGCAATTAAATAATAATACTACAAAGAAAATCAGCAATGCGGTTAAATATAATATGTAAATATTAAAGAAATTTTAATATTAATTAAATTATATTTTATATTATCTTAAAGTATCCATGGTTTTCTGTTCCTCATTCCTGCAGTAACAACCATCAATTGGTTCATTATTGCAAGTTTCTAATTTAAAGAAAATTGAAAGGTTACGGTCAAGTGTTAAGTCAAGTTACACAACATGGTCAATCGAGTTGCACGCCAATCTTAATATGTAAAATAAAACTCAAAGTTTGTATATGTTACGGTCAATGACGTAAATTGGGCATTGACGTCAATGGCCGGGCAATGACGTCAATGCCCATTTACGCTGGTCATTAACGTCAATGACCGGCCATTGACGTCAACGCCCGTTAACGGTGGGCAATGATGTAAATATTTTCATTTGATTGCAATATTTACGTCTTTGGCCGGTCAATGACGTTAATGGCCAAAATGGATTGGACAATGATGATATTATAGAATAACTACTATAAAGAACACAAAAAAGGCAATTAAAATTTGACAGCCAACTGGCAAGTGATATTTACGTACATATGTTGTATTCATTGTATTATAGTATAATTTAATCATTTATTAACAAAAATAATAAAAATTACAAAATAATGAAATAACATTTTTTTAATGAATCATTTTCATTCTGGCACGGGGATGACCCATGGTACTTAGAATTGCAAATTTATTTGCTGGCGCGACATGCACATTTGTTATTTTTGCATCCACCGTTGCAATGACAATGCTTGTAACCTTGGTTTCCTAAAATACTGCTTTCAGCTGCTGCTTGTCTAAGAGTAATTTCATTTTCTTTGAACGTATCACTAATATTTTCTAAGAAAATTAACTTTTCGGTATCTCTTAATAACTAGTATTAATTGCAAAGACTCATTTAATATATTAATTTCAGATGGAATCTATAGAATAATAATTTCATCATTGCTCACCCCGTATTGGGCATTGACGTCATTGCCCGGACAATGATGTAAAAACTGCACATGAAATTTTAAATGTCAACATCGCCCAAAATGCATGGTCATTGACGTCAATGGCCGGTCAATGACGTCAATGCCCAACTAAGCTGGGCATTAAAGTTTTTTTTTTTTTGAAGAATTGTCATCATTGACCGTAACATATATATTGTCATGTTATAAAAATGAATGGGGTAAATTGTTCAATTAGGGATGAAATTAGTTGTAAATACTTTTAAAATTTGAATAATGTTATTTCATGTTTTATTTGGAATTTGTATTTTGCCGCGGAAAGATAAAATTTTTGGACGGGTCGATTTTGGAAGGAAGGGGAAGGCGGATTTTAAAAGCATGGTGAAAATTTTATGTCAGTTTTTGAGGAGAGAAAAATTGTGGGAAATAAAAATTAGTTTATGAAAAACAGTTGTTTAATTTGTATGAATAAAGATTGGTTGTTCGAGAAGAAACGATGTTATTCAAACAAGGTAGGATTTTGAAATTATTAAAGTGAAAATTGATGGACGATAACGCGTCGCGTATATTTTATCGGTTGTTTACAAATTTAAAAATTAAAAACTTTTCGATACTAAAAATTTTTTTATTAAGTGAATCTTAAACAGCAATATATTCAAAATTTGAGAACATAAAAAAAAACATTACATTTGGCGCAAATAACGTGGGGCATCAGTAAACATTTTCACTGCATGGAATTTAAATTTGTACTCGCTATTTTGACCCTGAGATTAAGATGTTTAGGAAATGATAAGCGACGTAAGTGAAACAATTATGGAAGAAGAAGAAAAGCAAGATTCCGGGCTGGTAGAAACAATTGAAGACCAATCATTCGATCCGAAGTATGAAAGCACAAGAAGGGGCACCGTAGAAATGAGTGAATCGCCACAAATTAAATTTGAAGAACAACAAAAAAAGAAGTCTGTAGAAGGTAAAGATAAATTTGAATTACTTTTTGAGATGATGACGAAGACAGAAGAAAATAGAAAATTAGCCGAAAAGAAGTCAGAAGAAAAGAGAAGATTAGCTGAAGAGAAGTCAGAAAAAAATAGAATAGCAGATAAAGAAGAAATAAAAAACTTAATAATTATAACAAACAGAAAAACAATAGAGAAAAACGAAGAAAACTTAGAAAAATTAAAAAAAGAACTTACAGAAGATATAAAAAATAAAAATGAAATCATAAATAAAAGAATGCATGATCAACATACAAATTTAACAAGAAACATGGAAGAAAAAAATCAAGAGATGAAGCAAGAAATAACATCGAAATTAACAGAACTAGAGAGCAAAGTTAATTCCAACCATGAAGATATTGACGCAATTAAAACAAATTACTCAACTCAATTTGAATTAATCAATAAAAAATTTACAGATGTAACCTTCAAGGAATACCCATCAGTAATAGAGGAAGAAGAAATGAAGGAGATCATAGTTAGAACCTTGAATGAACAAGAAGAGCATATCATTAAAAAAATGGAAGAAAACTTTAAGAAATTCAAAAATGAAGAATGGGGACAAATACATGAATCTCATGCACGTAAAACCGAAGAAATTGAAAAGAAACAAGAACAAGTTGAAAAAGGTTTAAATGATAAATTAAAATTTCATTTAGAAAGAGTGTGTGGGAATATTCAGAAAGATTATGAGAACTTAAAATTAAATATAGAAAAAAATAAAGAAGAAATTGATGAATGTCAATCTGTAATTAAAGGAACTCATGAGTACTTGAAAACCATTAGGTTAGACCCAAAACAAGAGTGTACGGAACAAGATTACATGCAAGGATTGGTTCAAGAATTAAATTTAAATTTCAATACTAACCGATTACCGAGATTCTTTGGAGATGGAAAACATAATCCAAACTCACTTATTCACAATTTAAAACACACCACAGATAAGATTAAAGACATTGCAAAAATTAAGAGTATTCTAAGATCAGTAATGAAAGGTGACGCGGAGAATTGGTTTGGAATTGTAGAAGAACACATAAATTGTTTCCAAGATTTCCAAAATTTATTCCTTAAACATTATTGGGGAGAAGTTGAACAACAAAAGGTTAGGGACAATTTGATCAGTGGGAAGTATAGAGGTTTTATGGACCAAAGTAGAGTTAATTATGCAACACGAAAAAAAAAAAAAAAAAAAGTTTACCCAACAAGAAGTATAGAGTACATTGGAAGAAATTGTAACAAATAATTAAAGAATAATTTTTTTTGATTCCTAAAATTATGTAATAGATTAATATAAAAAGGGGAATATTGTTTTCAATAGTCGTGAATTTATTGTTTTGAATTGTAAAATTATTAGAATTTGGATTTACAGAGTTACTTTATTTGGAAATTGTAAAGAGGCTTGGAATTCTTAGTATTGTAAAAAAAAATTTTAATGTAGGAATTTAGTTTTTTTTTAATTTTATAGAATGTAGGGGCATAAAGAGATATTATTCGATTTATTGTACTTTATAACAGAATTAATTTTTATTATTGTGAAAATCAATATTATTTTATTATTTTGAATATTAAAATTATCATTTGTAATTTTCAAAATAAGGGGCAAATGTCATGTTATAAAAATGAATGGGGTAAATTGTTCAATTAGGGATGAAATTAGTTGTAAATACTTTTAAAATTTGAATAATGTTATTTCATGTTTTATTTGGAATTTGTATTTTGCCGCGGAAAGATAAAATTTTTGGACGGGTCGATTTTGGAAGGAAGGGGAAGGCGGATTTTAAAAGCATGGTGAAAATTTTATGTCAGTTTTTGAGGAGAGAAAAATTGTGGGAAATAAAAATTAGTTTATGAAAAACAGTTGTTTAATTTGTATGAATAAAGATTGGTTGTTCGAGAAGAAACGATGTTATTCAAACAAGGTAGGATTTTGAAATTATTAAAGTGAAAATTGATGGACGATAACGCGTCGCGTATATTTTATCGGTTGTTTACAAATTTAAAAATTAAAAACTTTTCGATAATAAAAATATTTTTATTAAGTGAATCTTAAACAGCAATATATTCAAAAATTGAGAACATAAAAAAAAACATTACAATATGTATGTCCGTTTCATCAAAATCTCCCCAACGAAAAACAGGATTGAATTAAAATTTTAAGTGGTTATTCAGCTAAGAGTTCTAAGGTTAACGCCACTATTCCCAGCTCTCTACGTCAATTTTAATATATAAAACTCAAAGTTTATATAATCTTATCTACTGATCTACCGAAAAAGGAGTTTCCAGGTCATTCAAATATTAGGATGTCATGGCGGCCGACAGGCCGCTTGATCTGTTATTGGAAATATAAAAGAATATTACATCTAATATATATTATTATAAATTCAAATAAATTAGATCTTGGATCACAAGTTTATTAGCTTTTGCCACGATTAGTTTTATAGTATTTCAATGTTTAGATCTGTTTGGTTTTGGGGAATTTTTCAGTAATTAATATTAAGTTATCTTTTGATATCTAACTAAGCCAGTGATAAATTATATAAACACTTACCAAATTTGTTCATTGAAATATTTGTTCAATATAATTATAGACATAATTATTATGCAGTTTGGAATTCACATTCGTAGAATGTACTACTTAGCTTAAGTATTCCTTAGATTTAAATTAAATTTAATACTATGGAAATAATATGTACAACTACAGAAACATAAAAGAAAATTTAATTTAAAATTCGTGTTTACTTTATCGGAATTTTAGATGTGCGTACGTAGGTACACTGCACTTGAAGAGACTTTAAACGGATTATCAGTTTAAAACGTAATTTACTTTAATTCCAATATAGCATTAAACAGATATTTAATAGCATTAAGAACTTAAATAAGTTTTGTAAGAATTTTGTAGGGAAAAAATAAATAGTAAAATTTAAATAATTTATTAGTTTATTTCATTTGACAAAAACGTTCGAAATTTATAAGACTATGTGGTATACTTATATGGTATATTGTGGGATTTAGTATTGATCTCGTTACTTAGAAGACAGTAAATTACAAAACACAAGATATACGACGTTAGCAGTTTTCGATAGATTACCTAGTGCCCAATGTTTGGTTCTCTTACCCAAATTCTGCTGTAAAATAAATCAAACTGTAGTAAATGCTTAAGTGCAATATTAAGATAAATCTACTCCTAATATCTTTCAGACAACAGAAAAATCAAGATTCTTAGCGATAAAATGTCGAAATCGATTAACAATAATTAATATTACCTAATATTACTTGTAAATTAATTTAATATTAATTTTCTCATGGTAATTAATTAGGTTACTTTGCTTTTTTGTTTAGTATATTTATTTTTCAAATATAAATTTAAATCAACTTTTAGTTCACGATAAATAATTGATATTATTTTAATTAAATATTAATTTGATCAATTCAAATTTTTTAAAACAATATTATTATAAAAATAACATTTCTGGCTACATTATAGATAATTTGTAGTTTTGATAATAAAACCTGATTATTTTAAGTTTAGGTGGCTTTTAAGTCCAGTGGCATCAGAATGAACATAACGTTACAAGTAGTTTTAGATTGATATCAATTTGAAGGTTTTTTTATCTTCTATCCGAATAGCCGAATTCCACATCTATTAAATTTCTTTCGGCATAAAATGTGCCAGGTTGAATGCAATTAATTGTGTTTCATCTTGTATTTTAATTTTCAGCGCCATATTATTGTTAGTTGGTGGCAGCTTAAACGGTAATCCTTGACAATATTGTTCATAGTTTTTTTATAATAATTATTGTATAATATTGTATAATTATAAAGAATGTTATTGTTTTCTCTCTAAATAATAACGTAAACTATAGTATAGCTCCATTAGCTTGTTATCTTGTCAGATTTTAATTTGACACTAATATTTTTTAAAAAATATTTCTATCAAACTAAAGCATCCAAGTATTCAGTGGTATATGTATTGAGATTTTATTATTATAATTAGTTTACTTTTGCGCATTTATACACTTTTAACATTTAAAAAAAAATGTAATAATAAATTATTAATAATTGTCTTTGACACCGATGGCAATTCTAAATTTTTAATTTTTCTTTTGTTGTGTAATCTCAGAATTATTGCCTATTCACAAAATTATTATTTTCATACTCCCAGGATTGATTTAATCTGGCAATTATTATGCTTACAATTTCATTTTTAAGGAATTGGGCGTTACGAGTTGTCAAAATAATATTTTAATATTGCACGATATAGTATTTTTATTTATTGTGCTTAATTTGAACGAAAGATTTTATCATATTTTCTAATTCTGAATAATAGTTTAATATAAAATATAGTTTTACATGCTACATTTTCTACTAGCCTCTGGAATGGTGTGGTACAATAATACAAAAAAATAAACTTTTTTCATTCTGTATAACTTATGCCAAGTTTTTTTAAAAATTGCTCACCCGTTGAAGTAGTCTCTCTTTAATGGTCTATTTTTTTTGCTGAATACCACTTGAAGTGTAAGTTATCAAAGCAAGTGTAATATAGCTCTAACAAGATTATCGAAAATCATAATAGGATGGGGTTTTCATATAATTGTTAAAAAATATTATTTCGAATTATAATATATTGGTTTCTAACAACTGTTTGATGCCTGTAATTTGATTAGTAAACTTGAATAACTCACAACTTGCTGAAAGTACTAATAACTTTAATTGTTATTAAGGAAACATTATAATAGTAGTTTCTGTTGGTTGTACTAATTGTTTTTACCGTTGTAATATTATGATGTTGATTAAACGTGTAATAAATTATAATTTTAGAATTATAAACTTACTGCAAACAAAACAGTATAATATATCTAATAGGGTCTAATTTATATTTCACTGTTAAATTTCTAATAAAACTGTCTCAAATGCATAAATGTTACATAAGTCTCCCGAGTATTGCATGCATAATATTTTATGTAGTTATAGTTGGCATTGCGTTGGTATCTGGAGAACAAGCGCAACAACGGCTTTTCATATGTCTTACTTCATTGTTGTAGATAGTGCTAATTAGTTTGAATGTATCATTATAATATTAGCATAATTTGCAATTCCACAAATTGGTACTGACGTTAAAAAGGGACTCTCTCTTAATTAATGAAATAACATAAAAAATATCACCAACATTTGTTATGTAATGCCATCTAATTAATTATTTTAACGTAATTATCTTAAATTAAGTTAAATTTAACAGGCTGCACTACTTGGCTTGAAAAAGTGTTTCCATCAAAAGTTAGCGCTTAGCTAATATTCCCACTGGGTTCAAGTTACAACAAGTATTTTGCAAACTTTG
The DNA here is from genome assembly GCA_949152465.1 of Cantharis flavilabris. NCBI lineage: Eukaryota > Metazoa > Arthropoda > Insecta > Coleoptera > Cantharidae > Cantharis > Cantharis flavilabris. Next base: position 27,460,308 of record OX424439.1, read on the forward strand.
ATAGCGACATAAATATTGATATCGGTGATTCCTCAGATCACGCCTGAAATCAAACGCAACGCTCTAAGGTGCACACCGACAGTTTGCATTGAAATATGGTGCTATAAATTTAATATTATTTCTTCTCAAAACTTTCTTGCAAAAATAACGTCTTATTTAACCTGAAACCAGGCTAGAATTTTCATTAGTTCTCAAATCAAGAATTTGCCGCTACTATTTCCAATTCCACTTTTACTTGTTCCTATAGTTTTTGTATAAACGTGTTAATAACGGAATCAAATAAATAATAATTCTTTGTCTAAGAATAAAATTACCAAACAGCATAATTGAAATGAAAGTTAATACAACATGAACCTATAAGGGTGTTTCAATAGGTATGCACAATTTAAATGTTGCGCCATTTTTTTATTTTGAAAGTTTCAGCTCTGAAATTTGACATCTATCATCTATGTTTGTTCCGATGATTAAAACTGGAGCGCTACACAAAAGAAAATCGCGTTATCATTCTGAAAATCCATTGCGCTGAAATTACTCTAAACTTCACTGAATTTTCGATCATAAAAGTGCAATAAATGAATCAACGATTCGAAGAGTGATCAATAAATTTGAGGAAACTGGGTCGATTGTAGTCTGTAAGTCTTCTGTGGGTCGGTATACCAGCCGGTCTCTCGAAAACATTACTGCTGCAGACGAGAGTTGAAAATGAGCTTAAGTGTGCTTAACTGGGTTTAACTGTGGATGGAAACATGATAACGAAGTTCTTGTGGCCTCAACTGGATGGTATGGATCTGAACGACATGTGGTTTCAACAGAACGGTGCCACCTGCCACTCTGCGCATGAAACAATCAATTTATTGAAACAACGATTTCCAAACCGAATTATTTCCTGAAATTCTGATGTCAACTGGCCACCAAGATCGGCGATTTTACGCCGTGCAAATTTTTCTTAGGGGTTTTGTGAAATCTCAGGTCTCTGTGAATACACCACAAACAATTCCTGAGCTCAAGACCGAGATCCAACGCGTCATCGATGAGATAAAACCATATCTTTGCCAAAATGTCATGGAAAATTTCATGAAAAGAGGAATAGCCGGTGTTCAGAAATGCGGGGGCCATTTACCAGATATTTTATTCCATGCATAATCGGAACATGTTTACTTTAGAACGCAATAAAAATTTCACCACTCTCTCAAAAAAAATGCGTTATTTTCTTGAAATTACATTGTGCACACTTATTGAAACACCCTTTATAATGGTTATCTATTTTCAAATAAAACCTATTCAGTGGTCTACGATCTTACATAATATATTATGTAGATAGTACAAAAACCCAGCATCGTTGTTGAACTGCCAAAGTTTTTATGCTGGTTAAAATAACTAAGCTAAGATTCTCCTGAAAGTTTTATGAATCATGCTGAAAAGTAATTCAAAATACAATAACTGATTACGATAATAGTGGTAAATTTTGGACTACGGTGTCAATAAAACAAACTTGTAATGATCATCGTTTCGAAGATTTATTTTCTTCTTCTTCAGCATCTGAAAATACATTCACTTACAATCTGACAAGTAGCAAGATCTAGTATACTATACCAATACGGTCGTTTTACATTAGCACCAATGAGAGAGTGCATCTAAGAAAGCGTCGACAATATTATGCTTATTAACCAACAATTATAAAACTATACAACTATTACAATAAGTCAATAATTAAAGCAAACAATGTCAAATATATAAAACTTGCACAAATCCTAAAAATTTTACAAACACACCTGCTGATAATAAATGGTCATATCAACACGCAACCATCGCACACAACCAAAATCCCAGCTACAAAACACCATTGTAAATTTTACTCAGCATCATTGCATCCTCTCTGAAATTAACGCAATCATTCCTTTTTATAAAATACATTTTGCTGATGTTTCTCTTTAACTTCGAAGCTTCAAAATCCTAAACGCTTACATTTTCGAGATCAAACTTGTGTTTTGTTTCCCTATGATGGACCACCAATGCTGTTGACTAATCCCCTTCCTCGCTCAACACTCCCCCCCGAACATTATCTTTTTTCTGATCAACCAAATTGCAATCTCTTGTGTGCTGGTAAATTCTTTGCTTGAGGTACTGTTTCGTCTGCCCTATATAGGTTTTATCACAATTCAGACAAGGTATTTCATATATTAATTCTGATAAAAAGTCTTTAGGGACTTGATCCTTCAATGTAGATAGAAGTTTATGGTGAGTATGTACCCACTTTGCAATAGTCTTTCAAAACGGTCTGAACTCTCTCCGTCAGTCTCCGTATGTAGGGGAATCTAAAATATGGGACTCCCTCCTTTATTCTCCGGTACATATTATCACATTTCTCCGCCCCAGTTGCTCTCTTCCACTGGAAATTAATGAACCATCTCGGATAATTCTTCTGCTTTAAAATATCTATAACTTTTTACCTGTTATCATTATGGAAATCGAGATATGACAATCTTAAAATTCTTTTAATAAATCCAGTCACCAGTCCCATCTTTATGTTGTTATGATGATACGACTGGTAATCAACCATCCGATTCGAGCATATGGGTTTAGTATATATACCAATTAGTGGTCAGAACTCCTTCCAGTCCTCTGATTACCATAATATCCAAGAATGGAATCCCATTATCATTCTCTTTCTCCATGGAAAACTTAAGTCCTTCATAATAGCTGTTAATAGTGTTCAGAAGATCATCTTCCCTCCCACACGGAACCGCCGTGAGAGAATCGTCCACATACAATTTAAAAAAAGGTGCATAAAATGTCAAACCACCCACTATTTCTTCCAGCAAGGCCTCCATTACTATAGCTTCCAACCCAGGGCTACTAGGGCTCCCCATAGCTAAACCATCTAAGTGTTTGTATATCTTACCTTTCAATGAGAAATAACTTTATTCAAAGCAAATTTCTACCATGTCTAAGAAATATTTTTTGCATAATTCCGTGTATGCTTTTATCATGTGCCAGCGTTTGTTTATGCAATTTAACACCATAACTTTCGGGACACTAGGAAATAGTGAAACGATGTCAAATGATACCAGTCTGTACCCTGTAGGTAATCTAAGTTTTTGTATAGTATTCATCATATTTATTGAATTTTTCACATTGTATCTAGAAGTGGACATGACCTGGTTGAGAATTCTGCTAATAAATTTGGCGATGTTATATGTCGGGGGCTTAATGCAGCTGACTACCGGCCTAAAACTCACTTCACTCTTGTGGGTTTTTCTCAATCCATACATTTTTGGTGCTGTCGAATTATGTCTGATAAGGGACTGATATTCATTAACTGATAAGCTATTGTTTCTGTGTACCAGATGGTATCATATCGGTTGCCCAGCTTTTGTATGGTTTTTTCCTTGCCCCTCACAGGTATTATTACACTGAATGGTTATCGGAAGTCCTTTACTGTGCTGGTTCTATCCGATTGCATGCTAAGCATGCAACAGCGTTTCGCTTATTTGGATTCCGGGGCACCAGGGCATCAAAAGAAATGAAGAGGCAGATCGTTGGCCAGATTGACTGCCAACACAATCATGATAGGTCCTGAGCCCACCTGCGGGATTGCACACACGACCGCCAGGGAGGGGATCAGGGACATGTTATGGAAACAACACCTTGCTCACTGGAAGAGTCTTCCTGGACTGAGGCAATCGCGGACGTTAATTGGGGACCCCTTCAGGGAATCCAAGGGAAAAAATATTATACAACTGAGTAGAAAACGGTTGAGGAGGATAGTAGGACTTTTGACAGGACACTGCTGATTTAAGAGACACCTCAAAATAATTGACTGAAGATCCTACTTGTAGGATGTGTGGTGAAGAGGATGAAACCCCGCACCACATCTTACGTGAATGCCCAGCTTTAGCTGGAAGCAGGCTACGCCACTTTGGTTTTCCATATCCGAGAGCCGAGGAGATAGCTAAAGCACCCTACAACTGCTTACTTGACTTTGTCGAGGAGACGCAGTTGCTGGAGTAAAACGTGGAACGAGGGGCACAATAAGCTTAAGCTTCAGTGCAGTGGGTGTCAGAACCACAACTCGTTTTAATAATAATTTAATAATAATAACCCATTTAGCTAGAAATGAGACTCATTGGAAAAGATGATTTTTCGATGAAAATCGGGTTCAACTTCCATCTTTTTCAGCGGCCATGTTTTAGACGATTTTATGAATTAATTTATATAATTAATCAATCAAGTTATAATTGCAATGTGACACAAATTCCGATTGATAAAGGTCCAACGTTAAGATTAAAAACAAATTTTTGTATGTGATAAGTTAATATATAGAATCATTTTAGTGCTTCAAGTTAAGTAAATAATTGCTATTGTACGACTACTGAAAATAAGAGGCTCTATAAAGAATTGATACCAATTCTACGTATAAGGATTAAGCTTCAGGCTTTACACTTTATCTGCATGTGCAAAGACAAATGCTGATATACCATCATGCACCCTACGAAAATGTTATAAGTATAATATTCCATACGTACGTGAAAAGTATAAAGATTTTGTAGTAACACTTACAAAATTGAGTATAAAGACAATAGTAGTAGATAAAGTAGAACCAACTATAAAAAAAACGCCACTAGTTTTACTCCTACTTGTTTATGTATATTAAACTATGGTGAATCTATATGAAAGACTGCAATGTTAAATTATTGTTCGAGTAGGTATAGTTTCTAATATTTGATGTATAGGAAAGTAATAAATATCGAATGACGCCAAACTCAAGATTATATTAAAAATTTCATATTATTCTTTATTCAAAGTGTTTATTTCTAAAGCTTTGCTTTATATAAGAATTAATTATAAAAGCAGCAATACTGGATAAAACTTTCTGAATAATATTACATTCTTTTAATTTTCATTGAAATATTTTAGTGTTTTAATATTAAATTTAATATTCTTGTTCTATCTATAGGTATCCAATATTATGCCAACTTATAAGTTTATATCCTAATTTTAATTCTACGGAAATTTGAAAGTTAAGCCGAGGTTCTCGTAAAATATTTAATTTTTATTTCCTATTAAGTTTTTTTACTACATTGAAGGAGTCCCATATAATATTTATTTAGAATTTTATTTCCCCTTTAGCTTTGAATGCTTTACATACCCTGTACTTACTTAAAAAAATATTTATGAATAAAACATGAAAAAATCAAGAGTAGAGCTAATGGAGTTTTATTAAAGCTTTTTGATCTCTTTTAATGATGCGCGTTTTATAATTAACCAGCATAATTTATAAACTTTTGCGAAATATGTTCTACCATCTTCGGTTTACATACTTATAACAAATTTATGTTAATATTGGTTTTCAATTTAAAAAATAATAAAATGAACTTGGTACAAGATTTGAAAGTGTACAAATTATTGTTTTATATCTGCATTCTCTTGAGAAAAATACAATTTTAACAAAGAAAACTTTGATGTTCAAAACATTTATTTTGAAACTTTCCTAAAGATTTTGCATAAATTTAAATATACGCCATAAAAAGTTGGTTCAACATTATAATTCAAATCTATAATTGCTCATTAAAATTTGTTTTCAACAGGCAAGATACGTTTTTTGCTCTTTCGAGTATAAATGATGATAACAAATTGCAAAATCATACATTTTTTAATGTTATTGTTTAAAATTTCTTTCATTTAATGAATGTAATTCAACCGAAACGTATCGACGATGTCACAGTATTTGAAAAAAAATAAAGGTAAAAATCGAGGAAGGCATTGACATGTTCACTTCTACCGATACATTAGGGTCGTACAAAGGTAATTTTTGGCCGGTAAGTAGTTTCGTAGGAGAGAAAAAATAGAATAATTTTTATTCGTTCAACTAAGTACCTAGTTTTACTAAACGATTTGACTAAATTTTATTGTTCACGCATAGGTGTAAGTTTAGTTACTTACCACGATCAGTCGTCGTATCTGCTAAATACTAAATAGTTTTACACTAAACTATTATACTAAATACTCAACGACTTATGACTAAATTTTTACTGTTCACACGCGGGTTAATCGACTAAATTACTAAATTGTTTAAAAAAGCATTTAGTTTTTAAAGTTTGTTTATTTTTTTTTGTCAAAACAAAATATTGTTTATTTTGTAACATGCTAAATGCATGTCACAATATTACTCTTTCCCGCTAGTTGTTGAACGCAACTTTATATTCGGAGCACGTGTAAATTGACCCTAATTCCACCTAACGAGGCTCAAATAGACAAGAGCGACGATCGAAAGTCGATAGTGTGTGTGGTTCGACATTTTGTGCAGTGATCTTAAATTTTTCAGGTTTGAAATCCACCTTTAGCATTCAACCATAACGTAAGTGTGACCCTTAATCTTTTTATAATTATTTCGAATAAATTGATATATCCAGAAGTGGTAATATGGCATAACTTCCACTTGTCCTTCATAGAATGGATTTTTGTAAGGATACCTTAACAGCAAAGTCTAGTAATCCTGGAACTATACTGGATGGAGTTAAAAGAAAATATCCGACAACAAATTAAGATTATCTTGGAAACAGCTTGCTGTAACGCAACTAACAATTTTGGGATTCACTTGGAAGAGTATTGTATACGTAACGGTTTACAATTGTACAATATTATTTGAAGAACCACTTTTTCACATACTGTATAACGTTATACAATAAAAGAAATTTTTATTGGATACTTAGTTTTTTATTATGTAAGTTGGAAAACTTAACTTTGTATGGGCTACCTTGTATGTTAACACTTTTAAAACTTATCGCGTCTACGACATATTCTTGACCTTGGAATTAAATTTATTAAAATTATTACAAATTCATATATTATGTATACCACGAAAGAAATTAATTTTCGTAAAATCCCTACATTTAAAATCATTTATCACCTCATAATAAATTTTTACCATATTCATTTGTAAATCCTATTTTAATTTTAATCAGTTAAAATTTCTATTAAAATAATTTTAACTTGAATTTAATTAAAGCGCGCGTGAATCTTTAGTACAAAAAAAACTTACCCAATCCGTCATTGCAATGTATTGTATTATGTGTGTTCTTTAGTATTCATATTAAAGCTCTGTTATTAAACCATTACTTTATTCTACAAGATGACTCTAACATATCTAGCTATTAACCCATAGACCACAAACTTTTACTCTAAATAAGATTTTCCGCTCAAATGATTTGGGACTCTTTTTATTTAAATTTACACCATTATTATTAATATTCAAGGTGCTGAGTTGGTTAGTAGTACCAAGTGTATTACACTTATAAAATATGGATTTAACCCGCAAGTAGCGAGGTGGGGTGTGGGAGCTCTCAACAAATTTTGAAATAGCCGTCAGTTAACCATATCGATAGGTAGAATCCCCAGACTCCAAATACCTCTCAGGCAGTGTGTTTTGCAACGTCTAAGGGTATTTATCTTCTTTTTGTGCGGCTAGTGTTCATATCAGATAAGAATTACTAAATATTGGGAGTTCTCACGCCCCACCTCGTTACTTACGTAACTATTTTATTAGTAACGTAAGTAGCGAGGTGGAGTGTGAGAGCTCCCAACAAATTTTTAAATTGCCGCCGTTAACGATACTGATAACTGATAAGTGTTATTGGCCAGACTCCATGTATCTTTCGGACAGTATGTTTTGCAGGGTGTGGGCAATGTGTTAATTGGAGTGCCCAACCAAGTATCCACCCAAATATTTTAGAATACCTATACTTTTTATTTTTTATTTCAATAATGTGTTTTTTTTTAATTTTGTGTATCCTTGCCCACTCAAATATATTGTGCCCAATTTGTGTCCACTCATTTCATAAATACTGGCACTGTTACTGGTTGGTGTTTCGCATCGTCTAATATATGTTATAAGTGTATTTATCTTCTTTTCCGCGGGGCTAGTATTCATATTATCAGGTAAGGATTATCAAATATTGAGAGTTCTCACACCCAGCTCATTACTTACGTAACTTTTTTATTTTATTGTTACTTATTTTTTTCATAACAACTCTGGTTCGCCAATTGGTCTAATCCCATTTGAAAACACGCCTTGCCTACGTCCATCTACCACGCATGTTGCATCATTCCATTGCCGGTGTTCTTGATGAAGATGTTCTACACGACCCATCAACAATGCTTATTGACAAGCAGGTAAGATGTGGCGAGTGCCAAAGAAATGCCGATAAGAAGACCCGAGTGCAATGCCATCAATATGTCACACTCCTGTGTGCTTAGACTGTAGTGCGACAGGGTGCAAAGATTGCCTCTCTTGAGGGCTGTCAAATAAGGACCCTATAGCTCTAAATGTTTTGTTTACATTTATAGTTTGTTTGTACCTTTTTCATTATGTTTTTAAAAGTTTTAATGAAGTATATAATAAAATTTAGAATTTAAGGATCAGAAATTGGTTACGAGTATTTTTTATACAAAAATGAGACATATTTGTAGTTTACTGATTATTTCTTTAAATCAAAATTTTTTCAATGTGGAATTTTTTTTAACATTAGGAAGTATTAATAGTCATTGTAGATAAAGAAAAACAGTAATTTAAGTAAATTGTGAGTCAGGGGGAAAAAAAAAAATTGGGGTAGTCATAACCCCACCTCGCTACTTATGTGACAAAAATTCCACCTCGCTACTTACGGGTTAATAAGTAAAATAGCACATAATATGCCATTAATTAAAACAATAATGATAAATTTATTAATTAAATAATTACCTGTTAATTTATAGAATGAAAAACAAATTACTAGAAACAAGTTTTAAATTTGCAAAAATAAAGATCTTCCTCAATGCTGTAAATGGTAATGCATTTTTGTTTTACTAACTTCAGCTTGAAGTTTGCTTTCTTAATTAAATAAAAATAGTTATCCCAAATAGAAGTTAAATAATGTTTTCTCGTGATAGAGAAAAATTGTGAATATGCTTTATATTGAAAAGATTTAAATTATATGTCCGGTTTATGATTTCAAACAATTGGAAGCAGAAGATCTTTGAATTAATTTCACGAATTTACAAGAGACTAATTTATCATTTTATGATGGTATATAACAAAGAAGTAGGTTACAGAAGGTTTAAATTAATTTTTTAGCAAAACCGTTGCTAAAAAAGAGATCAATGCGAAGACATGGGTTTATTCTGTAGGTTAGAGAAGATTTAAGTTATACTTTTAGGAAAACTGAGCTGGAGTCGTAATGGTGCCGTCGAAACGGTGGCGTCGAAACGGTGGCGTCGAAACGATCCAGTCGAAACGTTCGCGTCGAAATGGTCATGTTGAAAAGTTTGCATCGACATGACGCCTAAGGTAATATAATATTATGTAAGATTTTTCTATCTTGTTTTGACTAAAAGTAAAATTTTTTTAAAATTCATTTTTGACCTTGACTCTGTCAATTGGTTAGACTTATGTAAATATAAAACCAATTCTTAAATCTTAAATCAAAACGTGTTGATGCACACCGAATGCCGAGCTAAGAAATTCTGCCAAGTCCGAGATTCGAGCTCAGAATTTCCGCTCTGTAACTCAAGACTCAACCAGCAATCACACCAATCCACTGCTGTGGTTAAAAAGTAAATTGAATTTAGGTAAACATTGTTGATTAAGATAATGTAATAAAAATCTATGAAAAAAAATTGATCCGTTGCTTTTTAGTATGGTTATTTTATTTTGTTAAGGTTTTTAACGAGCACGCTGTTACAAGTGTTACTAAACTTTCCTTTCCGCTTGTATAACATTTTTTATTTTTGTGTTTGTTCTGTATTGAGTTTTAAGATTAGTTAAAAAAACTGTTAAAAAAAGAGTATATTTCGTTATTAACATAAAGTTGTAGTAAGAAGTGCGTATTCACAGAATATAGGTGACTGAATTTCCAAGTGGTTGCAGTGGTAGTTAATTAATGCTCTTTGTAAACCGCATTTGAATGATTGATTGATGTGGTAGTTTAATTAATTGAAATCATCTAAAAATTTTGGAACATTAAGTACATAATATCCAATATAATTATTAATATTCTACGTTACAACTCGAATTACGTATAAAAAGGTAAATATGCTTTACCGAAAATCGTCATCAAAACAACACTTCCCTGCTTATATAAGCGCAGGGAAATTGAATTTTAATGACTAGTCCGGTAATAATTAGTAATTGTAATAAAATAAAAGAGACGTCGTTCTTTCCGTTATTACTTATTATTGTTTTGACAGTAACTATCTATGGTAACTATGTAGTCAACAAATTGACAAACTTGATTTTTTGTTGTTCAATAATGTTTTAAAATTTCGTTTTTTTACGATTTTGGGTAAAATTTACGGAGACCGTAAATTGCGCCAGCGGTCGAGGGTTTTTCTAATCCTACCCGTAAATTGCGCCAAAAAATTTTAGGGTTGACCTTAAATTAAGTCGAAAAAAGGTATATTTTTAATCCTTTGCTTGTTTGTCAATAGGATTAGTATGACTCTAAAAACTAATTTTTTAATTTCACAGAGGTACATTTAGCCCGTATGTTGTAGAAGCTTCATTAATTTTTACTTTTTTAAATATTTTAGGGCTTGAAGTTATGCAAGAAATTGTGAGCGAACGTGGCTAGCAAATTTTCGGGCCCCTTATATTCGAGTGTAACTAATAGCATAGAAGGCCCAATTTTTGGTGTAACTAATAAAACCAGTAGTAGCACATTTTGTGCGGAGCATGATTACAAACAATCGAAAACAATTTTGATAGTAAATATCGGCTATATCTCATGTGAAGTATATTTATTAAAACAAAATAAACATATCAAAACGACAATTGTTTCGAAGGGATACACCACTTCTCCTTCAAGTTGGAAACTTAGCCGATAGCCGATATTTACTTTTTCGATTGTTTCCCAATTTTTGGGTTATTTTATCAATTCACTGCACAACAGCATATCTGATGATTGGGTTATGTTACATGATATTAGCCCAATTTTTAATCACGATTTCAAATCTGTGATCAAAATTTCTGTATCAGCTCTAGTTTAAAAAATGTGACACATGGGCCTTTTTATAATAAAACACAACATATTTAAAGATAACCCTATTTTATTTAGTTTTTAAGTTGAAAAAAATTTTCTTTTATAAGACTTCCTTGCAGAATTTGAAGATCGAGAGCTGTTCTGAATGCCCCAACAATAGTCGGCCATCATATGTGTGTTCCAGTAGCCTTGATAGCGTTCCTCCATCGTACGAAGGTCCTGGTGGAATCGCTCGCCCTGTTCTTCACTTAGATCCCCAAGATTGGCGGGAAATTCGTCTAGGTGGTTATGAAGAAAGTGTAACTTGATGCTCATGTTACATCCAAGCGTTTGAAAGTGATTCATTAGTTGTTCGATGTGTTGAGAATAGTCAGAACTTTTCTTATTTCCCAAAAAATTTTGAACAAGCCAAACAAACTCATTCCATGCCTTTTTCTCAATCTCTGTCATATTGTCCGTAAAATTTGTGTCTTTTATTAATGATCTTATCTGTGGCCCGTCAAAAATGCCCGCTTTTATCTTTTCTGCAGTCAGTTTTGGGAATTTTTTTGATAGAAAAAGAAAACAATTTCCATTTTTGTTCAGACCTTTAACAAATTGTTTTATAAGCCCTAATTTTATATGCAACGGAGGCAAAAGTATACGATCCCTTGATACCAAAGGTGGGTTTATCACGTTTTGTTGTCCTGGAACTAGTGCTTCCCGAGTAGGCCAATCTTTTTTAATCCAATGTTGATTTCTAGCTCTACTATCCCACAAGCAAAGAAAACAGGGATACTTTGTGTAACCACCTTGTTGGCCTAATAGAAAATTTACCATTTTTAAATCAACACATATGAGCCAGTTGTGTTCTACATATTTAATTTTTTCCAAAACCAGAGCAATAGATGTATATTCTTCTTTTAATTTTGTAGAATGTGCAATAGGCAACGACCCCAACTTATTCCCATTGTGTAAGAGGACACATTTTAGACTCCGTTTTGATGAGTCTATGAATAAACGCCACTCACTAGGAACGTAATTTTGTAATTCCATTGCAGCCATTAAACCAGGTACATCTTTACAAAATACGAAGTCATCTTCTTCAGCAAAATATTTAAGGAGATCCTGTTCTCTTGTACGGTAATAAGTAATTTTAGTTTTTTTTGTTACTAAGTTTCTTTCTTTTAGCCTAGAAGCCAAAATTTCTGAAGCAGACTTTGACAGTCCCAGATCTCTGATAAGGTCGTTTAAATCATCTTGGTTGAATGGTTTTGGCGTTTCCAGGTCACATTCAAAGTCACTATCACTACTGCCAGTTGCCGTCTCAAAATCACTTGGCTCCTTCTGTAAAGCATCAACCTGAGGTTCAAGTGGTATCTTAGGGCTCAAAACACGTCTATGTGCCGATCGTATGCTAGGATACTCCCATTTGGCTCGATTTTTTCGGTTAATGCCAGTTATGTTCACCAAACAAAAATAACAGTCATCGTGGTGGTTCACGGGTTCCTTCCAGATCATAGCGGTTTTGTACCGGAAACTATTCCTTTTCTTATTTGTCCACAAACGTAGAAACTCAACGCACGTTTTGCATACCTTTTGCGGAATCCAAGGCTTATCTTTCATATCCAGCGGGTGCCCAAAGTAATTTTTATAGGCCTCACTTACGAACGCTGTCGCATTTAAACGGTATTCTTTAAACATATACTCTGTGCAAATGAAACAAAAATGATTCGGATCATTCACACAAACTTTTCTTGATGTTGGCATATCAAATTACTATAAGAAAACTTAATAATTTTTAAGTTAGCAGCAAATTAACACGGTAACACAGCAAATTTTTACTGACAGCTGTCACTAGTAAATAATAGCTGTTACAAAACAAATGAAGATATATTTAGAATCAGCGACGTCAAATTAGTAAACATCATGTGATAAAAGTCATTCATCAGACAAAAAGTGCAATTTTGTTGTGCAGTGTTATCAGTATTTGCTTTTTATTTTACGATTTTATATTTTCTCTTTTCGGGTCTCTCTGGCCATTGGGCCCTAGGCACGTGCCTAATGCGCCCAAAGATAAAATAGGCCATATTGGTAGTTGCTGGATTTAAATTTCTTTGTCACTTTCTCTCCTGGCAAACAAATTAGAACATTGTTCCTCCAAAAATTTGGGCATCGAATACATCAAACATGTTTTGAACAACTCAGGGGCCATCCATAAATTACGTCACACACTAGGGGTCATCTCAGATTTGTGACAAAAATGTGACAGGGGGTCCGGAGGGTTTTAAATGATGTGATGTAACAAAGTCAAATTTTTAAAAATATATTTTTTTGATCCATGGATCGGTTATTGCAATATAAATAGCGCTTGCGTGCGTTTTAAATTTTATAAGGTAGAAGTGTGACGTCACTGGGAGGGGGGTCAATAAAAATGTGATTAAATGTGACATAGAGAGAGGGGTATAAAAACCTTAAAAATTGTGTGACGTAATTTATGGACGACCCCTAATACATGAGAATCTTTTCACCACTATTTTGCTAAAATTTTTCATACAACTTATCCAGGACCTTTACACATTTTTAGAAGCCGTGTTGAATATGCAATTATCTGTCTATACAAAAACTATACAAAAGAAAAAAACATTGGAATTCAATTTTCGAATTTTCCAAAATGTATGTCATCATTTTGCTGATATTTATTTAATATACTCTTATCTTCATTAATAATAAATAGAAAAATAATAAACTGACATAGTAATTTGCTTTCAAGAGGTTAGGTTTAGTTAGTTTTCTACATTGTTTTTGAAATGATGGCAAAAAGATGGGCTCTGCGCGACAAGGTACGTAGGTACCATTTTTATATATTTTTTTAAAAATCATACCAAAAACATTTTCCTTTTGATTTATGACTATAGTGACCCCCCCTCCCCACAACAAACTCACCGTAAGTTCCATACGGTAAACTTATTTTGATACCTTCATAAAACTGCGCCACTGTGCCGATTACATAATATTATAATAACTAATAAATATATCACTTTTTGGGTATTAAAACTTAAGCTACCCTCACCAACCGCTGGCGCAATTTACTAGTTGTTCTTAAGCTACCGATCGACAAAATACTGACCGCTGGCGCAATTTACATACGTCCAAAATTTAATACCATACTTGTCAGGAAAATGTCTCACTTTACTTGGAGCTCGTTAGTAATGTATCATTGTCCTGACTTTTAAGTAAATAACTATTGTTGAAATACACATTAAATTCTTATTTGTTTGTATTTTTTATTTAATTTTTCGGCGTAATAATCATTATACTTCAATTTTGTGTACATTGTAATATTCTGTAGATCAACTTAAATACAATAACAAAATGAAGCTGAAAAAAAAAAGATACTTGCTTTAAACAAAAAAACTATTCTAAACCATAGTTTATTAACTAGAATATTTTTATTTACATATTCTAAATTAACGTAAGAATAATCTATAATCCTTAATCTCTAATCTCTAATCCCTAATCCCTAATCCCTAATCTCTAATCTCTAATCTCTAATCTCTAATCTCTAATCTCTAATTTCTAATCTCTAATCTCTAATCTCTAATCTCTAATCTCTAATCTCTAATCTCTAATCTCTAATCTCTAATCTCTAATCTCTAATCTCTAATCTCTAATCTCTAATCTCTAATCTCTAATCTCTAATCTCTAATCTCTAATCTCTAATCTCTAATCTCTAATCCCTAACCGCTAATCTTTAATATCTAATCTTTAATTTCTAATCTCTAATCTCTAATCTCTAATCTCTAATCTCTAATCTCTAATCTCTAATCTCTAATCTCTAATCTCTAATCTCTAATCTCTAATCTCTAATCTCTAATCTCTAATCTCTAATCTCTAATCTCTAATCTCTAATCTCTAATCTCTAATCTCTAATCTCTAATCTCTAATATCTAATTTCTAATCTCTAGTCTCTAATCTCCAATCTCTAACCAATAACCTCTAACTCTAACCTCTTTTATCTTATCTTTTATGAACGATGCAATCAGCTGACGTTTTTGCACCAAATGTTTATAAACTAACTTTCAATGTTCACCAACAGCTTGATTCCGCCAAGTTCCTGGGTGTTCATTTTGACACAAAATTAAATTGAAGCGTCCTTATAAGAGAGACAAGCAAGAAGTTGTCTGCAGCAAACAGTCTTCGACGACTTAAACAAATAGCATCGTTTGTTGTGGTGAGAACTACATATTTTTCCAAATTCCATTGTGTCGCAACATAATATGGCATTCTATTCTGAAGAACAGCATCTGACGCGAAGAGACTGTCCATCATGCAAAAAAGAGCGATAAGAGTTATGTGCGGCTTAAGACAAACAGATAACTGCAGAGAGTTTTTTAATCGTGAGCAAATACTTACCTTGCATTCGGTGTACAGGGTGGCTCAATTTCGATCCTTCTTATGGGGAAATCGGTAACTATAGGAGATATCGAAAAATGGATGGCGCATCCTCGATCTCTTTTTTTGAGAAAAGTTTAATGGTGTAAACCCGAATTCGATATCTCTTTTCGTTTTCGTGTTATGGCCAAAAGTTCACTTTTTCGACTTTTCGTTAAATGTCGATATCTCGGTTGATTGTAAAGTTATAGAAAAGATATTTACACTTTCTGCAGGCACTTCTTTAAGGACATTTAAATGGGCTAAAGAGATTTTAAATATCTTACCTAATTTTCGAGTTATAATATAAAGTTTTGTTTTTTTAAATAAAAACCATAGTTGGCTATGAAATATTTAAATAGAGTTTTTTATCCTCTTTTCAATTATATGTAACATGTGGGGTCTATTATTTCACTTTCATCCCGTTATATTACAAAATGTTAAATAAAAACAAAAGAAGATCGGAAAATTAAAGGTCGACTTTTTCAAAACAAAACACTATACAAAATTTATATTGACATCTAAAACAATTGTCTCCAGTTGTTTTTAAAGAGTGTTTTTAGTACCTAATACTTCGATACCTATTTTTATTTTTATTTAGTACCTATTACCTATTATTTCACAAAAGTGTCAAATGGCTTATGAAAACTATGAAATATTATAATATAAATGTATAATGGATTGTTTTGATAAATCCAACATTTAATTTTCCGATCTTAGTTTGTTTTTATTTAACATTTTGTAATATAACGGGATGAAAGTGAAATAATAGACCCCACATATTATATATAATTGAAAAGAGGATAAAAAACTCTATTTAAATATTTCATAGCCAACTATGGTTTCTATTTAAAAAAACATAACTTTATATTATAACTCGAAAACTAGGTAAGATATTTAAAATCTCTTTAGCCCATTTTATTGCCCTTAAAAAAGTGTCTGAAGAAAGTGTAAATATTTTTTCTATAACTTTACAAATAACCGAGATATCGACGTTTAACGAAAAGTCGAAAAAGTGAACTTTTGGCCATAACTCGAAAACGAAAAAAGATACCGAATTCGGGTTTACACCATTAAACTTTTCTCAAAAAAAGAGATCGAGGATGCGCCATCCATTTTTCGATATCTCCTATAGTTACCGATTTCCCCATAAGAAGGATCGAAATTGAGCCACCCTGTACATGTTATTATGTGCTAAGCAGATCCATGCGGAGTCGAGTCATTCCACAAATGAGGACATTCGCCAATATAACACCAGGGGAAAAAATCTTTTGCATGCTCCGTATCATAGACTGAAGAAAACGCAATAACATCTAGACTACTTTGGAACTTAAAATCTATAATAAAATACCTAACACAGTTAAAGCCCAAAGTGCGAAACTATTTGAAAGATCGGTAAAGAGGCTGCTCATGGAGGCAGCGTATTATTCTATGCAGGAGTTTTTAGTAAGCAGGTTATGAGTATGTCGTGACAAACAAATAAAGAGGAATCTGCAGCTTGCTGCCTCGATGTTTTTGTTGTGATCGAGTTTTTTTGACAGCGAATAAACAATTATTATTATTATTAAGGATTTTCAACAATAACACAACAATGAATTTTCATTGTTGAAGACCCTATTTAACAATATTTTAAAACAGGTCGTTAGTCTTTAACTATGCAAATTTTATATTTTTATTAACAAAAATTATATTTTTATGTTTTAAAAATTAAGTTATTACAAAGCCTTAAAATATTCTACATGTTTTCTCAAAACTTTTGACAGTCTCGGCATAGGTCTTATCAAACTTATATACACAGATAGTAGAAATAGACATTAATAGTCAACTAACATTCAATTCCTATTCACTGTTTCCCGCTTTAACAGTAGAAGTTCAGAGGAAGGAAAATATATAGTACCTACAAGTTCAAAAACTTATACTAGCAGTTTTGCATAAAGATATATAATATTTTCTGACTTACCTATGTGCCTTGCATATTAATGCTTATTTTGTGAATAGCACTATACTAGAATCAAAACATGAAGAATAATTCTTGTTTAAGGAACATAAATTTATTGGTATTATAAATAAATGTATTAAATATCAATTTGTTTTTGTTTATTATTGTAGATTTGTAGTGGTAACGAAAAAAGTGATACTTTCCAAAAATTCCAGACGGTAGTCTGCAATAGACAAAAGTGTACTAATGATGGTTATACTATTACTTCAAACTAAAAAATATTTAAAAATCACACATAAAAGTAAAAATTTTCTTATAATTTATAAAATAGATTGGTTTAGCAATATTTATAGAAGTCACGATAGCATGAGATTTTTTCCCAACATGAATATAAATTACCCCTCCAGAGTACTGCATAAAGAAAATTTAAAAATGGGTATTAATATATTACAGTTCCATATCTTCAATTATCTAATAAATTTGAAAATTTGACAAGGTGCGCTCGTGTCTCCGCTAATCGCATATCTAACATAAATCAACTTCACTGCGCGGGTGAACTTTCTGCTTGTTCTAATTCTGATATTTTGATGAGCTTGCAAAATGCCCTTGAAAGCTGTTTGAAACTAACTTAATAAATGCACATCCCATCCAAATTGTCATTTCATTGCTAATGCATCCATGAACAAGTTAAATTTTCGAACGCAACAAATTTCTAATTTATCACGGTTGCTAAAACTGATTTAAAATATAATTTAAGTGGATTTGCATATTTACGCAAATTTGTGTGTTTATTTAAAATTTATTTTATATGCATTTTCAGTATAAAATGCAATTTAATCTATATGCAAGTAAATAAAAATATATTCTCATTCAAGTTCTTGACAACCCCAATGTTTTATTATCATAAAAAATTTTACCATAATTATTACAAAAACACTGAAAATTTTAATTAAGGAACTAAATTGTTAGTAAATTAGCAATTGAGAAGTTATTATTTATTTGATAGACGTGTCGATGTCAATATTTTACATAAAAATTCTAATACTTGCAGCAGGTGTTGGATGAAGGTGTAATTTAATTTTCTATAGCCTATAAATTAATAACAAAAACACTCGATACTCAATCAAGCGTTTTGAATAGCGAGTTTCGACTCCCCCATTGTGTGAAATGGGCAATTTACTTCTGAAGGCCTGGTCGAATTTACACAACACTTCACTTACGCTTTTCCATTTGGAAGAAAAGCAAATCAAAGATTTATACACGACTTTCAATCATTAATATTTGCTTAAAACTAAACAATTCAAATCAAAACTCGATTCGGGTATTGAAAAATTTAATTAAATTGCTTTTATAGAGGATTTAATTATTTCTATCAGGTTTTTAGCACTTTCTAAATATTGATTTAGTCCAGCAGAACAAGATTGCAGTAAACTAAGTAAGTCTTGATGACTTTAAAATTCATTTCTGATAGTTGCACAATAATGATGAAGTTTTCAAACCTATGATGAAAATTAAAACCTATAACGTCTTGGAAAAAGATCGAAAACTTAATTACAAAAAAACAGTTTTTATATTTTTACGCTAAAAAATAGAAACTGCCACAAATCTAGATAATATGCATAATTTATTAACAAAATTAAAATTCTCGCCCTTTTAAATTGGTTCTACGATCAAAACAATATTGCAAAATAGAATTTCACATTTTTCATTTTCGTTCCATCTAGAGCTACTACGCTACTACGTAACTTAATTTCTTTTAAACTCTATTTTGCGTCAATTTAGTTAATCGGCTACGGCCGATTAGAAAGTCGAAAGCAATTTACTTTGCTAGACGTCATGCTTAGCTATACATTTGAATTCTTTGAATTCTTTATGAATTTAGAACTACTAATCAAATGCGGATTAAAAACAGTTCTAATTCAACAATTTTGATTTTTTATATAGCCGTCCAAGTTGCCATTGCAAATAAACTTACAATAACTTACATTTTTACTTCCTTGTAATCCCGATTTTTTTCGGTTTTCAGATTTTGATCCGTTGAATATCCGTTGAATCCGTGAAATATCCGTTTTCACCTTCCCTGAATCCATTTTGACTATTTTCGTTGTGACGTCTGTAGGTACGTACGTACGTAGTGCGGACGTCAAATAACTCAAATACGGTAGGTCGTAGAAAGTTGAAATTTTGGATTTGAGATACTTATAGCATCTAGTTGTGCACCTCCTATTTTTGGTTGCAATTGTCCGTGCCAAAAGGAGTAATTCATGACGCGCATGAATAGATTAACTAGATTCTTGTACAATTATTATAAAAATTACAAGGAAGTTATGTGGTGTCCGCATCAGATTTTTTAATAACAAGTTCGTGGGTCCTACTGACTTTTAGGAGAATTCTGATGTAATTAAGAAACAGAAGTTTAGTTTTTCTCCAAATTCCGACAGGGTACTTTAACGATAGCAGTTGATCGCACTCACTACTAGACTAGACCAATGACCGTCTTAAAAATATTTTAAATATTTATAATATAAATTGTTGAAAATAATACAAATAATACTACAATAAAAGAGAGGTTTCAAACTTAAACTGTAAACGCTGCAACGATAGTATGGAATGTAATAAAGCTATTTATATAAAGTACAATTTTGTAGGAAAGCATTCACAAAAGCTTATTTAAGTTTTTAATAATATGCCACTACTTTTGAAAGTGTATCATTTTCAATTTTTAAATTTTTATCATTGCCTTGTAGGTAAAGGTTCAACTTATGTTTAGTTCAATTTACGTTTTATTTTAAATTAAAAACCCCTAATATTTATTATGGTTAGTAAAATAAATAAAAAATACAGCAACCTTCCGATTAAAAGTAAGCAGATGTAAACAATGGGCGGTTTGAATAAAATTTGAACAAATACTTAAGTATAGGTACTTGAAATTCAAAGGAAAAAAATGTTTTATGTTCAAATTTTGCCTTTATTAATGACGGGAATGTACAGTCATATATCTGAAATTAAACTTTGAAGTAGAAGCACTTGCTTCAACTTTATTCATACCACCTTATTATGTTGACTGAAAAAAGTTATTTCCTTAATTCTTCTGGTTTACTCTATAGTGGTTTTCTTAATTTTCATTCGGAATTAATTATTATTCTAACCGGTATTAAATTTAGAAAAAAATACATTTAACAAATAGAAGAGCAAGAGACAACACAAAACAAAACATAAAATATTATATTATTGTCAAGTATTGGAAATCTACGTATCACAAAATCAATCAGGCTTGTTTAGAATGCGTATCAAATCATTCCGAAATCGTAAAAGCAAAGTTAAGTGAGAGACCGTTAATTTAATATTTAGGTATATTTACTAAAAGAAGCAATAGGCGTTGTGATTTAGTAAGTAAATTTGTATAAAATTGATCCTACAAAATCAAAGAAATGAATTCATCAAATCGTAAACAATTGATCAAACTGAAAAACAAAAAATATAATACTAGTTGTTTCACAAAATAGTGTGTAATAATTAATTAATAATTACTCGAATGTCGAAAAAGTACTTAAATGAAAATAAAAAGTAATAAAGTTAAAAAAACTTAATTATTATTATTATTATAAAAATAAGAGAAACTGAAGTTAAAAA
The DNA here is from genome assembly GCA_949152465.1 of Cantharis flavilabris. NCBI lineage: Eukaryota > Metazoa > Arthropoda > Insecta > Coleoptera > Cantharidae > Cantharis > Cantharis flavilabris. Next base: position 27,481,308 of record OX424439.1, read on the forward strand.
AATTTAAGTTATATTAATTGAATAGTTTTTAATACAGCTTTTATACTCATATTATGTACTATATAAGTATACGACTAGATCCGAATTTCGTACCTCGGAAGACCACAAATTAAAAAATTGTACTGTTCAATAGTGAATTAATTATTATTATTATAAATTAAAAGAATTACAATTCACAGTTGTTAACTTTAAACCTCTGATATTACAAAATCCCCTGTTTGTCTGTATGTCAAAAAATCTGTGAAAAAGAATTTCTTGCTCTAACAAAGCTCTTGGTAGCTCTTGGTCATAAAAGTTTCTTGTTGCTACAACAAAGTTTATGCTGCAATAACAAAGTTTCTTTTATTTAGAAGAAAAATTAGTTGTTTCAAGAAATAATATTTTTTTCTGTCCAAAATTTTTTTGTTATGATAGCATAAAAATTGTTGTATCACTGAAAAACATCTGTTGACGCTATAACAACTAAAACTTTCTTAGGACGATAAATCCCTTTTCACAATGATGTATAGTGATTCCAATGTGGGAAATTGATTCAAGATTTTATAGTTTACACTTCAACAATTGATACTTTTCAAGTTGCATTGTTAATTCAACTGAAAATCACTACTAGACATCTTTCTTTAAAAAGCTCTGGAAAAGTTTGAGTGTTTTGTGCATTTATTACATAAAGCAGATTTCTCTTTGAAATTATTCACAAATAATTAATCAGTACTATGCCATAGCTGCCAAAAAATTAAAGAGCTTGCGAATTCCTGTGAAAAACCAAATTTTCAATGCTAGTTCAGATATAACTTAACTGTAATAATTATTATTGTGTGATATATTGTATAACTGCAAGTTCATAATTATAAATTATTTAATTTGATGCCTGTGCAATATTGATGAAGTGTAAATATTATACAAACATCAACGACCAAAGTACTATTATTCTTGTCAACTTTTAATAAAAATCAATGTTTGATTCAATCAAGAATTCTTACTCTCCTGAAAACCAGTATTTCTACAGCAACTTCTAACGCTTCTTGGAACCATCAAACCAAAATTTAACTTGTAGTCAGTCATCAAGAAGATCCCACGCACTGTTTTCAAAGTGATCCCAGTTCGTAAAATAAAAAACTTGGAACTAAACCGATACATACAGAACATCTACAGTCACAAATAGTATATTTTGTTTTTGTTTGAAAAAATTTGATCAGGTATTGTTTATTTTTTAAAAGCTTTATAATTGCCTCCATTTATTCCCTTTAGCGCAATCTAGTAGGAAAGTTAGAAGTTGAGGTAGCTTTCGTACAGGATAATAGAAACTACAAAACCGATTTTAAAGTATTTTGAAAATTACAATAGAATTTTCAAAATTGGGAATATTTTTATTATGTAGACACCTAGAACAAGGAGAAATCCTTGTTCGGCAATATGGACAGCACACAGACAGGGGTGTTTTGTTTGAATAAAACACCATGAAAACCTTATTTGGTTTCTTAATTAAATCTCATATCAGGTTTTGATGTAATAATAGAAATACATTGCTCAGCAAAGTAACTGTATGTATAATAAGCGGTTGTTGCTGTAGTGGTTGTAGTTGATTCGCCAAATACCAGGTTTGGATAGAGACCAATTCGGAAAGTTATTTTGATGGTCATATTACACTTTTTAATATGCCCAATTACGCCAGAAACTCAGTAAAACAGATATATTGTATGTAAGTTCATACAATATAATTATTACGGTTTGCATAAAATAGTCTTTGTTTTTATAATTTGCATCGCAATAACCACAATTGATGTTTATACCATAACCAGCCAACAAAATTATTCGGTTTGAATGCTCTTAAACAGATAACAAAGTTATCATTTTTGTATTTCACAAATATTTAATTTTACAAATGGAAGCTTTTCCGAGCTAAGCTAAATGTATTACATTTAACTATCTACTCTTTTGAAACGATCATGATTAAATATTTTGTACAATGTACATTTTACAGGAATGTTTTAAATTCTCAATCCAATTTTTTTCATGAATTGAAACTTTAAAAATTACTCATATTGGAGGTAAATCATATTTTCTTTCTTATTTATGAAACATGAGAGCTTTTAAAATCGAAATCTGATTGCTTTTCAATACCTTTTCCGAATTTTAACAATCGTAATAATACACCATATATTGTGCACCGTTTATAAAATTAAACATATTTAAATTAAAAATGAATTCATGAATGCGGCTTAGACACGTTTTTCAGAAAAAAAATTTTTATAAAAAAACTACTCGAACGATTTTACCATTACAAAAAAATTAGTGAATGTTTTATATCGAAGTAAGCGTTGGGCATATACTATTTTTTATATCATGTGTGATTTTCATAAATTATATTTTGCATATTGAGCGAACTACTTATCTACAAAAATGAAACTTATAATGTGCAGATATGAATAAAACCGATTTTCATACGGAGTTTTAACATATACCAATAACTGAAACAAAAACTGAAATATCGAAATATTTCTTATTCTTTATGATGTAGTACAGCATTTTGCTTTTATTGTTTGTTATCTAACGCTTAAAATGCAACAGTAATAAATTTAAACACACATTTTTGCATAATAAAAACTAGATTTAGCAAAGCAACCAATTTTTTTTTGCTTTTGTCTGAAGTGCAGTCTTATAGCGTTGGTTAGCTATATATTTAAAATACAATTGTTGAATGATTAATATTTATTGGATGCTGCCTTTTGTAGTAAGGTGGTGGCGGATGGTTGTAGATTTTTAGTTAGTTCTTAATTTCAACTTGGTCTTTCTCCTTTATAGTGTGGCGACCAACAAAATAATCCGTTAATCCAATTATGATGAAATCGTTTTATGAAATCATAAAAATAAGCTACTAAAATGGTGACCCCGAACGCAAACGACATAACCCCAAACGCAAACAATATAACCCCGAACGCAAACAATATGGTTTCTACTAAAGTAGAAGAAAGCAAAAATGATATTGAACGAGTTGCATTAAAAATAATGCCATTCTGAACTGAAAATCCTCATTTGTGGTTCGTACAATAATTAGAAATACAATTTAACTTAAACCATATAAGAACAGATGATACAAAATATTATCACGTTGTAGCAAATCTCAATGATTGAAATTGAAGACGTATTGGTAAACCCGCCAGTAACTGATAAATATTTAAAAATAAAAACAGAATTGATAAAACGGTTATCCACCTCGCAAGAATCAAAAACACGGAGAATGCTTGAAACAGATTGGAGACAGAACCCCATCCCAATTTCTGCGACACCTGCGAAGTCTAGGAGGATCATCAGTACCAGAAAATATTATCAAAACAATCTGGACAGGCCGTTTATCAAACGATTTAAAACCTATTCTAACAGCAGTACAAACACCAGAAAAAACATTAGATGAACTGGCAAATCTCACGGACAATATAATCGAAGTAATACCAAGTAGACAGCTGCAAGCGGTTACGGAAAGGCAGTCAAGACCAAAAGAAAGCACAAACGTGGAAGTTGGCGAACTAAAGAAAGAAATAGAAATACTTCGAAAAGAAAATTGGCAATTACGAAATCGAAGCAAAAGCAGAAAATTGCCTAAAGAAGAATTTATTTATTATTATCACAAAAGATTTCGCGAAAGATCCACGAAGTGTCAACCATGATGTATGTATAAAAAAAACGAATTAAGGGGCCATTAGAGACACATGGTCTTATAGAAACTAGTTCAAGTCGTCTCCATGTAACCGATAAATCAACCAAGATAGAATATCTAATCGATACAGGTGCTGATTTATGTGTTTTCCCAAGACGATTGCTAACAGGACCGTTGAAAATGAAAAAATTCAAGTTGTTTGCTGCTAACGACCCAACAATAAACACGTATGGTGTGACTACACGCGAGTTGGATTTCGGACTAGGTAAACTTTATAAATGGCGTTTTATTATCGCAAACGTAAACAAACCTATAATCGGCGCAGATTTTTTTTTTAATTTTGGATTACTAGTTGACTTAAAAAACAGAAAATTGATAGACACGACTAATAAAAGAAGCATCTTGGGAATAGCGAACAGTAATGCAACAGAAACAATAAAAACCATATCGGATAACAACAGATACCATGCATTGCTAATGAAATTTCCCACGATAACGAACCCCATGGCAACAAAAAAGAAAATTCAACAGTACAGTACATTATATCGAAACAACACAAGGACCCCCGGTATTTTCTCGACCACGAAGACTCGCACCGGAACGACTTGCAATTTCAAAGAAAGGGTTTGAACACATGATGGAACTCGGAATCGTACGTCCCTCTAAAAGCAGTTGGTCCTCGCCACTACATTTGGCTCTTAAGAAAAACAATGATTGGCGACCATGTAGTGATTTCAGATTATTAAAGCACGAACTATTCGACTATTATAGACGAAATTCTGCGAGAATTGGACTTTGTATTTGCATACTTAGACGACATCATCGTAGCATCAAAAACAATGGAAGAACACATGGAACACTTGAAGATTTTGTTCGAAAAACTAGAAAAATATGGTGTTACAATCAATACTTCAAAATGTCAATTTGGAAAATCCGAAGTTACGTTTTTAGGTTACGTTATCAACGCAAATGGAAGCACACCTCCAACTGACCGAATTGATGCAGTAAAAAACTGCAAACTTCCAAATACGGTTACACAATTAAGAAGATTTTTGGGTATGGTAAATTTCTATGGAAGATTTATTCCGAAACCTGCTCATATACAGGCCCCACTAAGCAAATTGTTAACTGGTAATAAAAAGGAAAACCGAAAAATTGAATGGAGTGAAGAAACAAAAGAAGCCTTCTCGAAAACTAAAGAAGCTCTTACTAATGCAACATTACTTGCTCATCCCGCACCACACGTACCGCTTTCAATAATGGTTGACGCTTCGAATTCAGCGGTTGGTGCAGTGTTACACCAAGCAATAAACAATGAATGACAACCACTAGGGTTTTTCGAAAAAACATTAAACCCGGCTCGACAGAAATATAGTGCGTATGATCGTGAGTTTCTAGCAGTTTACGAAGGCATAAAAAAATTCAGACATTTCCTGGAAGGACGACAATTCAAAATTTACAAGGATCACAAACCTCTGGCATTTGCCTTCAAACAAAAATCGGACCACTGCTCTCCCAGACAGTTTAGGTATCTTGACTTCATCAGCCAATATTGAACTGATATTGAACATGTAAAAGGTAGTAACAATATTCCCGCAGACACCTTATCAATTCTAGATTACATCTAGAAAAAATTTCGGAAGAAAGCAAAGAATTCGATTATAAAGCATTAGCTAAGGAACAAGAAAAAGATACAGATTTGCATAAATGGATGGAAGGTAAACATTCGCTCAAAATTAAGAAGATATATTTCCCAGAACAACAAACGTTCATCCTATGCGATACAAGCACTGATTCGGAACGACCAATAGTTCCTCAAAAGTTAAGATTTTCAATTTTCAAGAAACTCCATGGATTAGCACACTTAGGTAGTAAAGCAACGATTAAATTGATATGTAGAGGATTCGTTTGGCCATCAATAAAAAAAGAAGTAAAGAACTGGTGTAAGAACTGCATTCCTTGTCAAAGAACCAAAGTACTTAAACATACAATTGCACCTTCCGGAAAATTTGAAACACCAAGTAAGCGTTTCCAACATATTCATGTAGATTTGGTTGGCTCATTGCCATATTCAAAAGGCTATACTTACTGCATGACTATGATAGACAGGTTTACCAGATGAATAGAAGTAATACCGATTAACGAAATTACGGCAGAATGTGTCGCCGAAACATTAATGACTCATTGGATATCTAGATTTGGAGTGCCTTTACGAATCACAACTGACCAAGGAAGATAGTTCACATCAAACCTTTTTAAGAACTTATCTAAACTTTTGGGATGTGAACATATACAAACAACGGCATACCATCCAATGGCTAATGAGATGATAGAAAGAGTTCATCGGCAATTAAAAAGTGCAATTAAATGCTACATCTTAGAAACCAGCACATCATGGGGCGAATCATTACCAATAGTCCTCCTCGGATTAAGAACTGCGTTTAAAGAAGATATAGAAGCAACGCCAACAGAAGGATATTTGTCCACAAAGATTTAAAATCGTGTTCGCATGTATTCGTTCGACACGACGCAGTTCGGAAACCTCTTCAACCAACGTATGGTGGCCCATTCAAAGTGATCTCAAGAAACGAACAAGTATTCGTAATACACATGAATGGAAAAAATACATCAATATCAATAGACCGACTTAAGCCAGCTTACGTTTTAGCAAAAGAACCAAATGAACAACCGGCAAAGGAATCTATTCTCTCTATGGAGATTGCAAAGGCTTTTTTACGCAATCAACTCGTACGAATACGTATTTTGCGTTATCCAAATTTGTTGGAATGTATGATTGATCCTTGCGATGACGTGTCGTCTGTGAGTACTGTAAATCGTTCATTCTTTGCTTGAGATTTGATACATAGTCCTGTGATGGAGTGTTCTCAATAGTTGCTGGTTTGTCGATTAAATCACCGGGGAATCTAAGTGTTGTTCCATATACTAGTTCTGCGGGTGAAACTTAGATTGCTTCTTTTATGGTAGTTCGAATACCTAGCGATACTATGGGTAGTGATTTTGTCCATGAGGTTTCGTGACACATTAATGATGACTTTAATTGTCGGTGGAAACGTTCGACTAGTCCGTTGCATTGTGGGTGATAGGATGTCGTTCTAGATTTGTTGATTCCGGTTAATTTTGCCAAATTTTGGAAAATAATTGATTCAAATTGTGCACCACGATCCGTTGTTAGTTTCTCTGGTACTCCAAAACGCGATATCCATTGATCGTAAAATACTCGAGCGCATGTTTCGGCGGTTATATCCGGAATAGGAATGGCTTCTGGCCATCTGGTGAAACGGTCGATTATGGTTAGTAGGTATTGTTTACCTTCTGATATTGGTAAACGACCAACGATATCCATATTTACATGTGAAAATCGTGCATCTGGTGTTGAGAAAGTGCCAATGGGAGTTTTTGTGTGCCTGCCAATTTTATTTTTCTGACTGGGAATGCATGTGCTCGACCAGTGTGATATATTTCTGTTCATATTGGGCCAAAAGTATTTCTTAGTGATTAAGCTGTAAGGTAGCTTTTTTGCATAGATGTGAACAGTTGTGCGTGGTTTCAAAAATATTTTTCCTGAAACTTAAAGGTACGTAAATTCGGTGCTTTTCATTTGCCACTTCGTAATATACTTCGTTTGTTGATTCGTGACTTGGTAGCTTGATGAATTTATATTTTCGGATGATGAAGTGCGAATTTGTTTTCCACGATCTTAAACCATCGTTCTGTTCTACCATGCATGAATGGTGGTAGTGTTAAAACCATGATTTGGGTGTGGTTTATTGTGTTACCATTGTTAGCTATTGTTTGTTCTTGAATTCCTGTATTTCCAGTGGTATTATTCATTCTTAATCGTATTTTATTAAAATTCTTGATTATATAAAAATCGTCGGGGTCACCAGTTATAGCGTTGGTTAGCTATATATTCAAAATACAATTGTTGAATGATTAATATTTATTGGATGCTGCCTTTTGTAGTAAGGTGGTGGAAGATGGTTGTAGATTTTTAGTTAGTTCTTAATTTCAACTAGGTCTTTCTCTTTTATAGTATTTTATCCTATATTCCTATTAATAATCCCTCGGATCAACAGATTATAAGCAGTGATGTTAAACCTGATAATGGGTCGCCACAGTCTCAACACTCGTCCATCAACATAATTTAAATTTTCGCTTCAGAAACGCAAATTTACATCTTAACTTTGACTATGTTAACCAAAAAGTGAATACATATAAATTGTAGATATTAGTATCAAACAAGTCACATAAGAAAACACGTCAATATAATTCAATGCTTCTTGTATACTTTAAGGAAGTGCTTTCAAATCGTGTACTATATTTATTTATTTTTTTATCAAAGTAAATTTTAAACAAGATTATTTATTGTAAAGGTCTATTTTTTCTTTTTTTTTTAAAGAAAATTGTTTTTTGTTAAGTACATAATAAAATTCCAACTTAGAACTTATTTTCTTACCTAAATCCGTGATCCGATAACAAAATAATCTTTTGGTTAATAATTTTTTTTGTTGATCTTTAAATTTGCAAGATGTTTGTAATAAAATATTGAAATACAATATAATAAATTTTTACTGACATAACGAATACTACAAAGGAAAAATATAAGACTTATTTATCATAACAAACCCAAAAAATGCACACACTTTTTAGAACTAAATTGGTTTAAAGTTTCTAAAAATGAAATAAAATAAACTGTAAGTATGAATTATCCCAAATGATTTCACCACACTGTAGAATCATCGGGCGATGAATTAGAAGAAGATTTTTGGGGTTTGCTAAATTATTGATATGATGAATATCCAGTTTTACTACCTAACCCACCCATCCTTCGACTAAAACTTATTTGTTCAACATTTAGTACATTTTCATGTACTAAAATTATGTATGTATTTGAATTTTACTTCACTTTACAATTTTTTATTATAAATTTTCTTTTTATTTAAGCCGCGAACTGTCGCTATTTATTTTAAATTATCATATGGTTCCCTCTTAATTGAAAAAACTCGGCTTACTACTAAGAGCTTTTGTTATATGCGGCAGAATTACAAGGAAAAGTTTTAGTAAGAAAGCTCTAGTCGTGTTCAGTGCAGTGTGAAGAAATCATACCGTGAGAACATTTTCTGAATAATTTTGTTTGTTAATAACTCATATTTTTTATTTTAATATTTGAAAACGGAAATTATATAATATTCAGATATAATTTAGATGAAAAAAAATTTGGACGTGAAGACATCATACTAGAAAATTTAAATAAAGTGCATACTTTATTTTAGAGTCAAGTACTAGGGTTTTTGTCGTAATAAAGTGTTCATGGTGATTTACGAGTCATATAAATGACAAGATTTTATAATAAAATGAGAATCAAGATACAGGGTGGTTATTTAAATTGTTCTTGAAAATTACTAATGCTATATGAAGCTAGCAGTCTTTACAGTTACTGATTCATTATAATTCACACACTAACTGCGAATCCATGAGCTGAAATATTGAAATTTAGGTTCCACATTGGATATAACAAGAAAAATCAAAATATTAAACAATGTCTTCTTTTCTGCGTTAAACCTACAATAGAGTGATCTGGTATGCCAGTGTGGATCTTATTTTTTTAATTTCCGCACATTTTTGATTTTATTTTTTTTTATTAATATCAAATTTAGATTTGCTTTTTCACAAAAATAGTCGACCAAACATTCGTCGAAATAAGACGCAAAGTATTTATAAACGGGAGTATTCAGAATCCGAGGTCAACGAACAACAAGATATGAGAATCATGAAAGAAGGTATTTTTGGAATAGTTGATTGGAGAGGCAAGCAATATTTTTTGGTTGATTGAATGGAAAGGAGGTCAGTTTTACGAATGTTTAGTCGGGCAAAGACATGGCAATGGCAAATTCAAGAAAGCTTGCTGTCTTCTCATTCAATAAGTTCATCCTAAAGTAAGAAGTTTTTAGAATTTTAAATATTACTTTCAAAGTTCTTTTTTATGTAGTTTAAATTAATGGATAAAATCAAATATACTGTTTTTTATTCAACAAAGATCCTAGAGTTACAGATTAAAATTATTACCAATAAATTTTTCTATCTGAATGTAAATCGACAATTTTATTATGAACCCAGATGGAAAGTTTGGTTACCTAAGATTTATAATTATATTTAAGCTTTTTAACTTGAATAAAATTATTTAAAATTAAAAGTTTTAAATATTTATAACAAGTTTAAATAGAAAACACGAGAGGAAATATTAAAACTCTATTTAAGTTACATTAAAAACTTATCTACTTTCATGAATTAATTTTGGAAAAAAAACTTAAAATTTAATAATTTATAACTCAATCTATTATAAACTTTTAAAACTTTTAATTTAAAATAAAACATTAGCTGGTGGTTGGGATTCAACGTAAAAGAATCAGCAAGTAATTGCAGTAAGTATATTATGCAGTCTAGATCTGAAAAATTTAGTTAATATTAATCAAACCCTTGCGCTGTGCTCTAATAGAAACTGGTTTACCCTACGTATTGTTACAGTATTTACTACAAGTCAGCATACAACTAAAAATAATATTAAATCCATTTCGGTAATTCCAAAACCGGTCGTGCGATGAAATTATTTCTAACAACATTTAATCCAAAAGGATTATTTGAACTGGTAAGAATAAGAATGGTATAAGTCAATACATTTATAACAATAAAAACGGATTTCCATCAGATTTGGAAAAGCTCAGACTACGATGGATGTGCTATGCAATTAGAAGAGAAAAACAGAAATCATAAGAGATATGATTGAGTGAAAGATAGAGAAGGTATAAAATGGGAGTTGTTGAATAGAAAGTGAAATGTCAAGATAAAGTTGGATGGCAAAACATAGTGAACGAAACCAAAACACAGGAAACTTTAATTGCAACGAGACTAAGCATAAGAATTGATCTACCTCAGGATTTAAGAGACTTTTCGTAGAAATATTTTGAATGGAATAATAGCTTTATGATCATGGTGTTGATTTTTGAAATATTACACAACTTTTAAAACACACGGACGGAAAAACCAGCCTCTTATCAGATGTTCCACTAAATAAAATAAAATAATTTTCAATGCAAATGCAATAAAAAAAAATTATAACTCAAAACAATAGTATATTATACATCATGGGACTAAGGTGCTGCTTTTCATCCCGCGTGCGAAGGTTTTTGCACGAGGTCTTAGCCGAGTGCAAAAATCGCACACGGGATGAAAAGAACCTTAGTCCCCAGGTGTATATACTATTTTTCACAATTTCGCTGAAAATGCTGAATTACATGGGTTAATAACTAATTTTGAAATTGCAGTAACTCGAAAAAGGCGCTAGATATCGAAATAATAGCGCGGGAAAAAGTATTACTTTAGTCCCGCAAAGGCGGGAGTAAAGTGAGCACTTTACTCCCGGAATTGTGAAAAATGGTTTTACTCCATTACAATAATCGACATATCGTAAAATAATACAAAAATTGTCTCAGCGGGTTGATGATCATTTCCCAATCAGGTTGAAGCAACCGTGGACTCTAAATGGTGAAATCTTTCTATATGAGGAAGAGAGACTACATGCAAAGGTGAACTTTCTTTTACAGCAATGAATAGATTTAGTCTAGCAAAAAATATACAATTAGATATTTTTGCAGAAGAAAATTGGGTTAACAAAGTTATGCTAAGGGAAAACATTGAATTGCACACTGAATTGAAATCATCGATAAAAACTGATGCAGTGATAAACACTACAAATAAGAAAGTAGACTTGTCATTAATCAACAAACATATTATGAAAGTTTGTTTTCTTTTTTGACTAAAATTTTTGTTTAAATATATTTTTGCAAATAATTCTATTCTTCTTTAAATTGCTGCTTAAAATAAGATAGGCAAGAGACCATGTTAAAAACCCGAAGTACGGCACTGTCTCGATATAATCATACTTTTTACCCAGACAGTTGAAACTATAACAAAAAAGTAAGATTTATTATATAATAAAAAGGAAATTTTTGGAATTAAAACACAAACCAATAAATCTGGCCGCCGTTCTTCCAACTTCCAATAAAAACAAATACGAATCCGCAAATTTACTAACCGGTGGAAAATTAGTACGCTATATTCAAAATTACGAAGTCATAGTTAAACGATGTTAAAATATATACAAGTCAAACAGTTCCACTGTCAAAATCAAAACAACCACACCGATGCAATTATAATATAGAAATTTTCTCTGTATCAACATGACTACTGCAGTTGATGGAAACTTAGTTTATATACATTTTAAAACTAGTAACAATAATTACAGTAGCCAGATAATAAAGAGGTACTAAAATGCTACAAAGTGAACTTTGTACCGTTACATGATATTGAAAAAACGGTCACTTTACGACACAATTATTCAATTGTATGTATAAGTACTATATTTTGTTAAAAATAATTTAAACAAACAGATGTGAAAGTCAAGTCCTGTTGTTGTTTTGGGATTTCTACAAAACTTGATCAACTATTTAATTTAATATAATTTATTAATCTAGCCCTGTTATATTTTTTTAATACGGATTTTAACGCCACCTGCGAAGTGAAAAGCTATCGATCGTATTACACGTATACCTCGAATATTTGATTCATATACATATATATATGATGCAATGCGTTTGAAATCATAACTAATGAATAATGAATATGAGTAGCGCAAAAACAAGAGGTAAGTTTGTATATCAAGATTCTAGCTATAGCTCTTTTATTAGAAGTTATTCTAGCACTGAAGAAAATTCGCGTGAAGCCGAAAGTAACCACAAAATTTGGGAAATTTTATTAAAAGTCGATCATCGTAAATCTTTATCTAGAAGTAAACACATAAATATTAAATTGGAAAGCTAAAATAAAATTTTTATTTTCGTCAATTATTGACTGTTGAGTTGGTACGTTTAGCTGCGATTTTCTTAGTCTGGAAAAGCAGGCAAATTAAATCGCCCAGTCAGCAATATCGGATAACTATTAGGAAATTCTCTTCAAGTAGTTTCATTTAATATACGTCGGAGTAAATGTTTTTTTAACTACCTACCACTGAAGAATATTGAATTATATTTAAATATTTTTGTGCTTACAATAAATTATTAAAGTAAGAATGACAGAAAAATAGTTTATGTATATATTTTTCCTTACTTACCAATTCAGTCAAAATTTAAAAATAGGAATAAAAAATTTATAAAGTGCTTTATAATAAATTTTGTGTGCTGATAAAATATATAATTTTATATAATACTTTGTGGCTGAGTTCACATTTCGTATGCGCAATTTTATTCTTTTAAATTTACAAGTGATTGCATATGTGATAAAGTGGAAAAGTGGTCAGAAGTTACGGATGGGGAAACTGTTTTATCCACTGACAGTTGACAGGCATAATATAAGGATTCATTCACGAGTTTTCAAAACCAACTAAATGTAAAAATACACTTACTACGTAAATAAATTAATGCGTGCTTGAAACTGTTCGAAAATTTTCCGCTTTCCATTAAAAAGTGAAAATAAAATACTTAATTGCTTGAAATGTTAAATACGAAAGTTGTGCAAATTTAGAATTGTAAATTGCAAGAAGTAGACTCATTTAAAAATTAAAAGCGTAAAACAAGGGGAAGTACTTACAATATAATTGACACTGCCGCATCAGGAAACAATTATTATTAAGCAGGATTAATATCTGCTAATACTTTAATAAGTTGTTATTGTTTACAATTAGGTTTATTTTAGGTACCTATCTGGGAATATTATAATATAATAAATTTTATTATTAACAAAAAATATCATTTTAAAGTTTGTGCTGAGCTCAGCATAAATAAACTTTTGCACCTAGATATCCTTAGTTTGCACTACGCTATTTAAATTATTTTATAAAATGGATATGTAAATTTGCCACGTCAGCATTTTTTAATAACTCGCAGGATGAACGCAAGTATAAATGCAATTTCAAGGTGTTTACATTACACACAAGCGATTTGATTAATTTTTTGGTGATGCAAAGGTAAGATGTGATTCCAGCATCTTCACCATGGGAAACCAAGCACGGTTAAGTATAATTTAATAGTAGTATGCCTTCAAAGCTATAAACAACATGTATCTCTATGTAAATTGGAGTTGGGAATTGCAAAGCATGCTTAGGTTTTGCATATAATCATGAATTTTGCTAATATTATCAGCATCTGAGTTAAGGTAAATATAATGTGTTGTACTTCATGAATTTGCATATTTACTAACCTCTTTCATACGTTACAACTTAATAATAATAAACTCAACTTGCATATTTGACATTAACGGAAATAATAGGGGGTGCGAAGAAAAATTGAGAAAGTGCACCCAAATATTTTAATTAAAATAAGTCTTTGTCGGCACTCATCGAGATTGGATGTACAGTGTTACCATTAAAATTTTTCTTATTCGATTTTTAAATTTTAGTATTTGCTGAATGTTATTCACATTCCCCATTAAGCTTCAAGTGTTTAGCAACTTCTATTAGTTTCAGAAAAAAGATGTTAAACTTGTTTATTACATTTATTTTATATAAATCATGGAATTGCAAAACTTTTTAATATGATTTATTGAAATAGGTAGGTACCTACTTCGAACTTTTCAATTGTTCAAACTTTGTAAATCTTTTTTAAGAACCACTTTATTTTGGGTACTAAACATTTCAAACTTTAAATTTAATTATTACTTTCGTTCATATAATTTTATAACTACTAAAATTTGTTATTTTAATTTTTAATTGTCCTTTGGAAGTTTTTATTTTCCATAATACATAATACCCTTCCAGTCAGGTACCTGTTAGGTGCATTTGATTATTTTGCAACTGTTATTGATGATACTTAATTTTTTATTAAAATCTCATTATGCAACCATCACGAAAAGTGTTTCAAACAACTCAGGCGTTACTAGATTTCTGATTACAAATACTACGAAACGAGAGCATGATAAGAGAGGAGATAATTAATCCCAGTGTTCTCACTGTCACTGACAGATGCTCGTCGAAAAACTATTTCAGAAGCAAGATTAACTGTCGCGATGTGCACGAAGATAGAATTAAATAATTTAATTTTAAAGTTGCTGTAGATTTAAAAAAATTAATGTGGACAGATTAAAATCTGATGCCTATCTGTTGAAGTCGTGGAAGTTTTTCATTTACTGTCCAAAGGGAATTCGATACTACTACAAATTTTATTTAATTTTTGTATTCGATTATTTAATGGAAGATGGATAAATTCATCATGATAAATAAGTAAACTATACGTGTGTATATACACGCAGAAATTTGATCGAGTTTAAGATGAATCTAGGGAGCAGTAAAATAAGAGCATAACGCAGCTTTAACAACGGCTATAAAATGTGACTAACAAACTAAGAAATCTTTAGATCTTTTAAGTCTTAAAAGCTTAAGATACGCACATAAATTCCTTTATAATACAAACATCAAGTTACATAGCTTTAATGTTTGCATTTCCTGAAGGTGGGTAGTTACGACTAATTTAATTTATTGCTAAAAACCAACTAAGATGCTTTGGATCATCAATTTTTAAAGCAAATCCCCAAAATTTGTCTGTTACAGCTTAATTCGTCCCCATGTATTGTTGATCACTTGGCGTTTGTCTTGTTCTACAAAGCACAGTTTAGCTTTAAACCCAGAAATTATAGTCTATTCAGCAAAACTGTGTTGGCCGTAAATGTTGTTTCAGTATCAACGAGAAAAACTACATGTGCATGGAGAAACCGAACGTTACCCTGCATCACGTTATAAAACAGATATCAATGGAAATTCACCCTTTGAAGAAGAACGACATAAAACAAAATCACGTAAGACCGGAAATAACTCCCTTAGGTAAGTGTAAACAACGATCGTGATTAAAGCAATGTCTTATTCACGAAGACAGCAGAGGAAGTTGGCATAGACCTGACTGTACGGCATGACTGCGGTGCAATATATAATTAATTTAATTTGCCATTATCCAGCCAGAGAAAAAAAAGTGCGTCGTTTAATAAGTCTTTCTAGGGCTCTTGTACGAAACATAAATATGTCAGTCGCTTTGTTGGTGTAATATTCTAATTGAATTATAATTCAAATTAAATAGCGTTCATTGATCAGCAACATGTTTATCCCTAATTTCATCAAGAAGCTTTTACTTTCAGTTATAGTAAGTTATCCTATACATCTAAGACAGAAGGATCTAAAGCCTAATTGCCACACAAAATCTAGTAGCCCGCAATAGTCTTATGATGCGAGCGTGGTCCATCCCTATCAGTTCACCATCAAACTAATAGATACTTTGTTTAATCGTACAAGGTTACTACTCGTATTCAAATAAACAAATTAGAATATTTCCTACATTTTGCGAGAACTAATCATAAAGAATTGTATGGAAAGGTACGAAACGTAGCCTGAGCATCATTAGGTTGCCCGTAGCTTTATTTAATAATTAAAACACCAAAATAAATTCTAGCAATTTTTCAAATGAGGTAAGGTGACTTATTAAAATCTATTATGTTTTTTAACCGCAATATTTTTAGCATTTCAAAAGATATAACAAATATCCCGCCTTTCGGAATCGATTGACTGGACAAATGAATCCGCGTCTCGGTAAACTTCTACTAACAGTTGTCAAAACTGGGCTTGTAAACTGCGTGTAGGAATACCATCAAATGTTCCCCCAGAACCTCAAATTCAAAATGCATTTTTATGCATATTCTACATCATTGCTAAAAAGTAAAGTTTATTACACAGATTCTGATAAGCATTTACTGCATTTTACCAGATACACTATACAGTGCGTAGGCGATCAATTGGCTGAAGCTAGGATAACTCCACCATAGGTAAAATTTCTCATTCGAACAATCTTTGAATTGTTAATTGCTTGCCCTTAAGTTCCACTTTATTTAAAGGATCCTGTTTGGGGCAGTATTGCCACATGTTTTAAGACATATCTATTTAACCAAATCAAAAAAAAAAAAATATATATTTCGATGAATAAAATTATTTGTATTCTGACCACTTTACTGTTTAGTTATTATACTATATATTGTGTGGTCACATGCTACAAGGGTATAAGTACAAATAACTAACTTTACAGCAGAAGCAAAAAACGTTTTTTTAATTTTAACTTTATAAGTTATTAGCTTATAACCACTAAACTTTTACTTTGAAATTTAATTGCTATCTCACAAATAAATCACAAATTTCCTTATAGCAAAAGTAAATAAAAATAAAATAAAAAATCACTAACTGTTTGATTGATTTTAAGTATAATACATCTGTAAAAAATTCGTAAATTTCCAATTATTTATTGACATAGCCTTTTCTCCTTATACCAGAAGTTGACACCTATTATCATGAATCTAATTCTACAACAAAATGGAATTGGGCATAAGTGGACTTATTCCCTTATAGCAAGTGACCACCGATATAGAAATTGCAGGATGCAAGTTGAATACACTGCTGTGATCTAAAGCCCAAAATTGATCTGTGGGATATGAAGAAAGCAACGAGGAACCACCCTATAACTTAAAATTTTGTAGTACGTCATATTGATTGCAGCTAATTGATTGTCTGCACACTGCATAGTTTATAGCGTTTGAAGATGACTGAAGAAGAAGAAATATTTAATCTCTACCGGTGAATTACCATCAATTAAGTGACTAAACATGTAGTGGTTCAATCTATTAAAAAAACAGCAGAAATCCAAAACTAGAGATGAGAAATGAGGAAATAATAATTTTTTTTCGCTACAGAAAATTTCAATACGTAGGCAGTTTTGACATATTTAGAGTTTTCTTTAAAAACTAACCCCGTGTCTTAACTTTGCTTGTGTTAATTTGTAATTTACAACATACGTACTATGCATTCCTTTATAATCACGATGACTTTATTAACTAAACAAGAAAAAATATAACATTTTTAAATTACCAAGTTTATTTTTGCCATTACTTTATATTGCAATAGCAGATGATACACTACAGGATTATAAGATTAAACATCATCTCTTCACAACATGTAACAACAAACTTTTCAACTTGGCTGAATAATTTATTTTCGTTTTTTTACAAACAGGTGCTACTGAAAATAAGTTCGTCTAAAAATCTTAAATAAAATTTAATTCTAATACAAACTGAACACAATTTTGCGAAGAATATATTATTAACTCCCGAGTTAGTAAAAATAAAGTTATCTTAAAATATTACACAAACAAAATATTACATCGTAATTCTATCTAAACAACTTGGTTTTTCAATTTGAATTAAATCTAATTGATCATGCTTTTGAACATTTTTATACAAATAAAATTGCCCAAAGGTTGACTAAATACATTATTATGTAATTATTATATATACATACTTAATATTATTAAAATAAAAACATTTCTTTACTAGAGCATTAGCTAAGAATATTTATTTGTAAACCAAATAAGTAAGATTCCGTCAACTCAAAATAAGTTATGAGCACTTTCGTGAGGAGTTGATTTTTGATTAAAAAAAATTTGACACCAGGTATGAGACACCCGATAAAAGTAAAATAGCCAAGAATACTGAAAATATCAATGTTCATTCACTATGAAAGCCTTCAGTGACCAAAATTAAGAAAGAAAATAACACTTTTTTTCGTTAATTGTCCAATGTCCAATTCGGAATGTTTTTTCGTACAGAAGCTGGCACGCATATTTGCTCACTTCAACAATTGAATAGGGCAATGCATTCATAATATGCATTTGATGCATTTGATGGAATTGGTTAGATATCGGTAAAATCATAACTGGTATACTCGACTGTCTCATACCCGGATCATCGCGCCATTTTTACAAATCGCTAAAAAAAATTTGTGTAAAAATAAATCAGTCCAATCAACGACTTCATCATAAAATATCTACTGTAAGGAAAATTCTGAATTTTTTTCTATCTCATTTTTTCGTTGATTAACTAGCAATAATGGCAATTACCAAAAAATCAAATTAAAATTTATTGATCAAATTTTCACTCGATGTTTGGATCACATACCAAAATTGTGGCGATTGACTCCGGTGTCTTAAAAAAAACTAGCTTACAACAGGGAAATATGTTGATACTAACCAAAACCGGCCAATTGTCATCGCAATATGAAAAACTTTGAGTGTCTGACATCTGGAGCCGTCTCATACCTGGTACATCTACAATAAAAACATATATTGCACCGGGTTTTCCCTTTTACCCCCTCTCTGTTATTTAATACCTTGCCCTTCTAACCACCAATAAGCAGAACTAGTAGAAATTTAGTTAAATACTTAGTATCTTCTTCTTAACCAAAAACAATCTCACTGAATATCCAAATGTCCCCTAAAATTTTAAAAGTGATAACTTTGTGAGAATAAATTTTGAATTGGGGCCGTTTCTCGAAAAAATAATTCTGCCAGTTAAATTTCATAACTTATTTTCAGTGAAAGTTCGTGATTAAAACCACTGTTCTTGTTTTATTTTACATTTAAATAAACCGTCGTGATTTACATGATGGGCAATTATGTTACTTTGTTTTAAAAAATTAATTTTACTATTGTTCAAAATGAGTTACTATCGTTTAGAGAAATCCATAGTTGATTTGAAAAGTATCATGGGTATCTAAGCATACTAATTTTGAAGGTCAAACTATTGTGATTTTTACGTATGGTAATAACCACTTATCGACAGTTCAAGGCGGCCTCTAGGCCGCCCGCTTGACCTGCTAGTTTAATATTTATATTGAATGTGAAGTGAACAAAGGGGTGCGGTTTCGGTTTCGGTTTAATAATACTTTTATTTGAGCGACAGATAAAATAACGTTGACATTTACTTTTTATCCAATTTAATATAGGTATATAGTAGTAAAAATATTCAAATACAAAAAATTACATTGCATGAACGATATAGATTATTATATACATTCGTGAGAGATATACACGCGTAATATGTATGTATTACTGTGCTTATCCATAAGAGTATGATATGAGGTTTTACAAACATTCATTGGTTAGTCGATATTTGTGTGAATAATATTATTCTGAACTGCACTATCCACTCCATACAAATTTCACATAACTTATTAGAAAATAAATTGGCAGCATGTGAGAAGCTGTTATATTAATATCTATTTGGTTTTGGTGTTGACAGTAAAGCCATCTATCAGTGTATTACAAGTGTGAAGATGATTTATTGAGAGCAGTGACAGTATTGATCATATCATATTATTAGCACCTCTTAACCAGAATATTGCTTTTCTGCTTGAGGCTTGTTTTTAATATATTTTAACATCGTCGTTAAACATAACAATTCCGTGTCTTTTCGGCGAGACAATTTATTTATTCTGGCTTTGTGAAGTTTGTAAAAACAAATTGTAGTATTTAAATTTTTATTAATTTCGCCCAGTATTAACTTTCCCTGAAGTAAATTAAAGAATAAGTAGATATAAAAAAGTTTATTGCAAACATTAAGAACAAAAAACGACGACTTATACGGCAAAAAGTGTTAATTTTGAACGTTATTTGAAGGCCTAACAAAACTTCAGAAATAAAACTTAAAAACAATCACTAGTAGAATGCGAAATCAATAAAGCTGGAGGCTGATAGCTGTTTCAAGTTCACGTAAAACGGCAGTATTTCAGGCTGAAAGCCTCTATCCAGTACAAATGATCCGGGAGGTCAAAGCTAGAAATGGAAGCCAACTCTGTAGCGTATAAATTACTAGCTCTGTGTTTGGTATAAAAAGTCCACTTTCTATGGTAACTTGTACTAGTATAAAGCGAAATCAGGCTCTAAGCAGTCGTTTATTATGCTTGTATGATTTGTTTTGCTTGTCATATACCAAGAAAAGCAGCATTTTTATTTTTAATATAACGAAACTAAAATTAGACCATATTTTTAACTTTTGTGTTACCTATCACAATAGTTTCTTCTAAAGTATTAGTTTCAGACATTTTATCAAGTCATATTTCATTTAATACAAAAGTACATCCAAGTTATTAAAACGTAAAAGATTAAAGCAATATTCTGTATCATCGCACACTTATATAACTTCATAAACTCGCAATGAAATCATCACAACATATAGAATATTTATTACTAAATAATTTTCACAATCTTTTTTACAATAAAATGTAAAAACCAACCTGTTAATTTTTATTATACGAATGCACAAATTGAGGTAGACTAAAGTGAGATATTTATAAAAGGCCTAAAATCAAATGAAAACTTATCAATAACAGACGAAATAGCCTGTTTGTGGTCTAGTTAAAATACCTTTAATTTAATTGTCAATACATGGTCAAAACGAAACTATAAAAGTGTATATAACAAAGTTCAATTTAATTCCGACAGCTTTCCAATAACTATATCAAACACATTCAAAAGATATTATATACTAGAAGCTACTTCACTACTAAGTAGCTACGTTTGTGCACCAACTGTAGAATTAATAATTGCAATTGATCGATTTTCATTTTCCACTTGAGCAGTATCAACGATACAACATTATGAATGCTCTTTTATTCTTGCTACTCTTTTAACCCTTACTTGCCGCACTGGGGTGTAGAATACCCCAAACCCACTTTTCGTTAATTTTAAGTATGTGTTTTTGAGAAAAACGGGTTTATGGCATCATCTGTTAGTTATGTTTTTTTTGTAAAAAGTTGTCGATATTTCAATGTTTTAATAGAATTTAATTTTATTTTTTTGCCATATAATTCATATCACTACAAAAAATTTGCTCTGGAGAAGTAATAAAAAAATTGGCAACTTAAAATATTCAATAGATTATTGAAATAACACGTTTAAACGCTGGGGTGCAATACACCCCAGTGTGTCAAGTACGTCATTTTATAAAAGTGTGGCAAGTAAGGGTTAACATATTCTCTTCATCAGTCGAAAAAGCGAAAAATAAATACTGCACGAAATATTGAAAAAATGTAAAAGAATATTTTCTAGATAAGAAAAACGAGACTCGAGTGCATACTCTGAGTTATGCTAGAACAAATTCTCTCAGCCTCACCTGCTCTTACATAAGAACCTGAAAAGTAATGGCTTTCATTATTACCTTATTCACACACGCAAATCTTATCGTTTAGTATTGTTGGATTCCCCAATAAATGTATTTTTAAGCAAATTCTTGAAATCTAAAAAAAATTCTAAACTACTTTTTATAGTAGCTTTGGCGTACTGGCGTAACGCAGAGTTTGCAGTAGGTTAAAATCTCCATTTCCTTATTATAGAAATTCTATTTTTTATTTGTTGTTCTTGGCTTTATTCTGGTATAATATAATAAAAGACAATAGTACAAAATAAATATAAATATAAGAAAATGATAAAGAACATAATATATAAATGAGAAATGCTAATATCAAAAGATGACTAACCATTCAATTTGTAGAATAAACCTCGAAAACCTGACATTGTAAAAATTATACATAATATCAATTTGTAATTTGTATCAGTTGTACAACCACAACAAACAGCAGAATACAAAGAAATTGATACGAAAATTCTAAAAATGAAAAGACATAAAAAACTATTCCATTAATTAAAATTTCCCAGCACGTCATCTTGGCTTCAGCCAAGTGATCGCTCCTACAACAAACTGCTGACACTAAGTATTAATAAGGTGCTCGGTTCAAATCCAAGCAGAAACTAGCTTTTGTTTTTCTATTTAATTAATATTCTATTGTTTGTAACCACTCAAAGTGAAAATGTAAGTGAATTAAACAAACAAAATTAAATAATTCGAGTTAACTTTGCAATTACTAATTACATCATGCATGTCATTTTAGTGACCTGCATGAAACTGATGTTGGTCGAACCACACTTTCCTCTCAATAAATTTTAAATTTACATCATATTGAATGATAGTACCGCAGTTGGTTGACTGTAAATAATATTTCAAAAAGTATCTAAATGTGGACAAAAATAATAAAACTCTCCTATAAATCTGTTGGAATTTCTTACTTCCTTATTCGGACACCGACTAAGTCATATTTCGTTCACTGATTTTGGCCATATTACGATCGTATTCCACATGGCCCAATCTTGAGCATAAATATTAATACTTATTTAAACTTTTTATCAGATAATTTAATCAATAAGAGGAAGAAAATGTATTAATAAATTTAAATTTATTTAATAACTCAAGTCATTATTATACGGCTATGTGCAATAATTCGGAGAGTAAATTTTAGGTGTCAATGTGAAATAGGCCTACTTTCGTCGCTATTGCCTTTCGTGACCGTTGGGCATCTTTATTATGTAGGCCGCGAATAGGGGATTTAGCATGGTAGTAACGTTGGCATGTGAGAGCGTAAATTACTGTCTATCACCTACCGAGGAAACTTTTCGTTATGTAGCACAATTTCCTTTTACTATCATTATTGTTATTTACGGTAGAAAATTTTCATGTATAGCAATATTGCATAGTAAAAAAATAAATAAGATATAAATAATAATAAATAAAATGATACTCATATATTGCGAAGGTTAGACAAAAAATTGCCACGTCTAAAACAAATACGTGCAGAAATCTAACTTAATGATACCTTATACGCACTGCGAACACAAACATATACAGCAAAAAACTAAATTGGTAAAGTCTTTTAGAACAGAACACACCTGAGCCTAATTTCTTCAAATGTAACAAAAACTTGCGGTAAACTTTACTATTTGTTAAAGTGAGAAGTGTATACCAGCAAAGCAAACTAAAAATTCACCAGACAATTAGAGTTTCCTCAATGATTTATTTGCTCTCATTTTATCCACATTTTACCACCGGCGTTTTAAGCGTCAAGCATTTTAAGGTAAATCCTGCCAATGTTTATTATTTCAATGAAATATGTAAAGTAATATTTGTTAGAATTTTGGGTAGTGAAGGTTTTAACAGAATCAAAAATTATTTTATGTCATTTTTCATGTTAACATAAATTTGGTTAGAAGATTGGCGGAGGAAAACGTTAAAAGGAAGTTGTTGATCGTAGTTCTAAAGAATTCTGCAGATTTAAAGAAGGTGCGTATGTTATTCTGGAGTTAGAAACGTGCAGCATTATCATGTTTGAAGTTCTACAAAACGTGTCAGCAATTTTGCCTGCGAAACGCTCCGTTCATGAAAAATATAGATTTATGCATGTATATTGGAGCACGCGCTTGAGGTTTACATATTGAAAGCTTTCCTTTCCGGTGATCGAGATTGATGTAGTTTATATTCGAAAATTTCTTTAGCATTTTAAAAATTATTTTGTATCTAGTACGTACTAAGATATGAAGAATATTTAAATTAGGAAAGAATGTGACTGGCAGTTGAGATTAAAGGATGGTAATTTGAGGGAGATTTGGAGCATATCGGAAGCTCATCAAAACCTGCGGAATTGCGATGCGGACGGGAACATCCGTCTCAAGGCTGATTTATGGAGAAAGGTGTGATTGAACGTGAAAACGAATTTATTCATCATGCTCGCAAATAATTAATTCTCAAATCGTTTATAAATTACGACGAATTTGAAACAAAAAATTTTATGTTGGCTAACACAAAAAGTTTCATTTTGTAAAGAAATTATTTCAATTTTTTCAACGAGTTTCTTTCATAAAACTTATTTAAAACAATTTTTAAGAAATTTTAACACTTTTGCGTAATAATTTTAAAATTGTTAAAAAAATGGTAACCTTGCATTCGGGCACCTTCTTTTGAAAAATTTCGAACATAAAAATTGACTTTCTTATTTCTCATTAATGAGATAAGTAATGATTTTAGAGATTTTAACAGAACCTCAATCTAATGACAAGCATCATTATAAACTATAAAAATTGAACAATATTGAAAGATGTTATACACCAGTTTGTACACCAGAAATATCAAAACAAGACCAAAATTCGTTGAAAGATTTACTGGCAAATGTTTTGTTAACGATAAAGTTTCTTAGATATTTGTTGTCGAGATTTTTTCAAATGAACGAAATAATAAACTCACAATTTCGAATTGATCTTTTAAGTAGCTTTATAAATTTACTAGAAAAACTTTTACTTAAAAAAAGCATTCCCATTTAGTTTTATTTTACCAAAAAAACATATATTATATTTTTTAATACATAATATACAGTGTGTACCGGGTGACCGACCGTATAGCCGATCATAGAGAAATAACAATGGAAATTGATTAACTATTTTTAAGTTCCTGCTTCCCATTATAAAAGGTAAGAATGAGAGTTTTTTTTACGTCTGAAGATACCTAACACTAATATTTTATTCTTTAAATAGTTCTGTAAGAATCGGTCACCAGGTATAATATAGAAAAGCTCTACAAGCCTTGTAGACTCAGGGTTAATTAGAATTTAAGCGGTTAATATCTCAAGAGTGCAGTCAACTTCTTGTGAAGAAGACAAATGTCGAAAAGATCTGAGATACTTTGTCAGGGATCAAATCCACGACTCCGACATAGTAATCTATAGTACCTTTAACTGCTAATTCATGACTTAGTTCTTTCTGAATTGAAGATTTTTTTTGCGTCACAAATAACATCTTAAATTTTGCTTCAATTCTTAGAAGAACCTACGACTCGCTCTATAACGAACAACAGAGTTACCGGCCGGCATTATAGTAATCGGAGATTTTGTAAGTGTTTTGATTACACTTGAATAATACGGATCTAGGTAGAAAAGATTTTTTGAATCCACACAATTTTTAAAAACATCTACTAGGGCGCCTGAACTAGAAAATCACAAATCTAGAATAGAAGAAATCTGTTTGTAGTTACAATAAATTTATATTAAGATGTTGACAGTTGCATGACTGGAAGATAGCTGCGGCCGGTTGCGCCTATTAAATCACAGTATCGTGTCTATATAATTTGAGTACACGTAGCGGCAACGGACTTAAAAATTGTCAGATTTTTACAAGATTGAAATTATTTTTTATTCAATTAGTTACGGAACACATACAGTGAAAATCTTAAATTTTAAACCAAAATATTTGATTTCAAAAATTTGTAAATTGCAAAGTAATTTAAATAAAACTTCAAATATTGGATTTTAACATAAGAGTTAATTGTCAGATTTTAAATGGAAACTAATGGTAATTCAGTACTATTAAGCAAACACACTTTCCTCAGGTAAATTTTATTTAAATATTGGACAAGTTCCGACTATTAAAATAAAATTTACTTGAAGAGAAGGTGTTTGTTTAATTATACTTAAATTAATCTCAAGAGGGTCCTTAACAAATTATAATGGTAATTAGTTTGAACATAGGTAAACGATATATTCAAAAACAAAACATTTCATACTCTAGTTTATTATTATAATTCATAGTTAAATTTATAGTTTAAAGAACGTCACCAGAGTGTTTGGGTCATCCTATTTACAGAAGCAGAATATATTAAATACTGTATAAGGTTAAGGTTTGTAAACTTAAGAAGTACTTCGGTAAGCAAAACATATTTGTTGTTTTGTAGCATTTGACGGTAAAGCTTTATTTCATCAATTGACTGCCGACTTTAATTTGATTTTGATTGTCAATATTTACGGTGTAGAGAAATATTTTTGAAATCAATATTAAATCATTTGTCACCATAATTGTGTTTTACTAATGGAAAGGGGAAAGTGAATTATCATTTTACGTTACGCTCTATGGTCTACGTTTAAAAATTATAGACTTTTCATATGCAAAAAACTAAAATAAGTGAAAACGGCATCAATACTAACATAATACTACTTCTTTGAGATTAAAAGGATAGGATTGAACTGATTTCGGTAATTTAATTTATCATCAATATACATAATAAGAAACTCCAAGTGGTAGAACAAAACATCTTATGTATTCATACGAATATTATTGAATTAATTAGGGAAAATTTATAACCTTGCTTTAGAATGCATACTATATTATGTAAAAGAAAACCGACATCAAACAGATCATTTAAACATATATAGATAACTGCCACTATAGTCAGCTAAAATAAAGCAAGGTTACTGAAAGGCTTCTAAGACTCTGTAAAGAAGAAATATAGCAAAACATTAATTGCTGAATACATGCAATTTACATAGTTAACATAGGAGTTAACCGGATTTCATTATGAGCCACTGTATAAGAAAGCTCATCATAAGGTTCACCTATAATTACACAATAATCAATTGATACGTGGTTTAGGTGGTGTAACTCGATATTAACCATATCAATATTTTAGAAAACCCAAAAAATGCAATAAACACTTTTCAGAACTAAAATGTTTAAAAGTTAGCACATGTAAAATACACTGTAAGTGTTCGCAAACGTTTTCACCATACTATGGCATCATCAGGCGATGAATTAGAAAGAAAATTAAGAGAGAATCCTTTAAATATTGTTCCGAGTGGTAGGGGGAGGTATTTATAAGAAAAGAAAAGAAGGGATATTTTGAAAGTCATTACAAAAAGGGGCGAAGCAAGTCAGAAAAAATTGTCAAATATTTGAATCATCATAATTTCAATATAGCTTTTAGAATAGACAATAAACTTAAAAAATTCATTAATAATGCTAAATCAAAGTCAGATAATTTAACCAAATCAGGAGTTTATGAGCTCACTTGCGAATGCTCTCAAAAATATATCGGTCATACTGGTAGATCTTTCCAAACACGATTTAAAGAACACTCGCGATCCCACAGACTTGCCGATGGAAAATCTACTTTCGCGAAACATTTATTGGATACCAACCATAAACAAGGAGGTTATGAAATTTTACATGTAGAGTCAAAAAGTAAAAAATTAGAATTTTTAGAAGCTTTAGAAATAAATAAATTAAAATATTCACCTTTGTTATTAAACAGTCAATCGGATTTAAACAATTCACTTTCATTAAACATTTTTAATAAGTAATTTACCCCCCCCCCTTTTTGTAATGAATTTCAAAATATCCCTTCTTTTCTTTTCTTATAAATACCTCCCCCTACCACTCTGAAGAATATTTAAAGGATTTTCTCTTAATTTTCCTTCTAATTCATCGCCTGATGATGCCATAGTATCTTAGTATAATAGTATATTGCATTTTTTGGGTTTTCTAAAATATTGATATGGTTAATATCGAGTTACACTACCTAAACCACGTATCAATTGATTATTGTGTAATTATAGGTAAACCTTATGATGAGCTTTGTTATACAGTGGCTCATAATGAAATCCGGTTAACTCCTGTGTTAACTATGTAAATTGCATGTATTCAGGTCATTTTTTGTCATATACATAAAAGCAGCTTTTACAGTAATACCCATTGAACATTTTTTGTTGCAAATTTCATTGGCTTCGTTTTTATTTGTACACAATTTTTTATTCCGTTGCACCGTTTTCAAGTTACAGTGATGTAAAAAGGACTCCGTATAATAAAAAAAAATATTGTTATCTGTATCTCAAAAACGGTGCGAGAAAATTGAAAAATGTATATGAACAAAAA
Organism: Cantharis flavilabris; assembly: GCA_949152465.1. Lineage (NCBI taxonomy): Eukaryota > Metazoa > Arthropoda > Insecta > Coleoptera > Cantharidae > Cantharis > Cantharis flavilabris. The sequence continues at coordinate 27,509,415 of OX424439.1, forward strand.
TTTAGAGAATGACATTTATAAGAAAAATTGTCTATTAATTTTTCTCCTGCATTGTATCGTTTCTGAGATGCACAGTCTTTTTAAATCACTGTAACTCGAAAATTGTGCAACGGAATAAAAAAAATGTATATAAACAAAAACGAAGGCAATGAAATTTGCATCAAAAAATGTTTAATCAGTATTGCTGTAAGAGCGATTTTGATTTGACAAAAAAATGGCTTGAAAACCCTTCAATTTACATTGTTAACAGAGGGGTGTCCGGATTTCATTATGAGCCACTGTATGTAGATTAAATTTTTTTGTTTGAAAATTTGTAATTTGACTGGTTTTACCATTGCCTACAATATAAACGTTTATGTATGGGATCAAGAAAGAAAAACTATGTAAATTTGTTGAAAATAAATGAATTGTCACGATTTGTAAAAAAATCACACAAAAGTGTTAAATTTCATTTAACCACCTTCCAAATTTTAAACATATCTTGTACTTTTTTCATCGTCGTTTGAAATCGTTTATCACTTTCCTATCAAGTCGTTTTAGCTAGAATAATCTTCATCATCACTCAACCAGCGTCGAGACGATGAAGGATTGGGGCTTCCCCCGTGACCAGCAGTCTAATTTGATATTCCCTCTCGTTACTCATGGACCGCTTGGTTTTGTACATTTTCTTTTTCACAAATTCACTTGAGAAGTCTTTTATCTTTACGTCCTCTTATTATTGTATAAAATATAAGCGGTATTTAGCTTGTTAACCATGTAATTTCTCTTAGGTAAACCATTCAATTCTATTTTGTAATTTGTTTTAAATGTTACTCTCTACTAGTTGCAAAAATAAATATAATTCGTTTTCATATAAAAGTTTAAAATTATTTTTTTTAAATTAGTATAATAAAAAAGTCAATTTACTATTTAAGTAATATTAAGTGTTATTAAAGGTGTATAAAGTTTTAGGTGTGGTATTTAATAGCAATTTGCAAATTTCCAAATGTTATTCGAACTATTTTAATGTAAATTGTTATGCGGATTAAGATCAATAACAAGAGAACGGCTTTGGTTTCTATATTCAGCAGCTCGATGAGGTTCAATGATTCGGGTTAATTAAGGAAAGAACTCGTTACAATAACTTTAAAATAATCCACCAATATTTTAATTAATTTTCTAATGAAATTTCTTTAATTTCCAATTTCATCTTAACTCCGTAAAATTAATCGGTGCCAATATTGTCAAAACTTTATTTTCAATTTGGCATTTTTATAGCAATCGTTTAGTGCAAAAGCTTTTCGGGATTATTAAAATACGGAATACGGTTTTCCATAAATGAGTTTTGCTATTTTGTTTTCAAAAACTGGTGACAATTTAAAATTGCCATGACATCGACGTCTAGTTGTAATACTGTAAAATTTTCGTAGCGGTTCAACTACTACAAAGCGTTCAGCAGATATTGTTAATAGATTTCCCTGTTCAGCAGTGATCTAGTGTTACGGTGTGCTTGGGTTATCTATGCTTAGTGTATCAAAAACAAATTGGGAATAAGAATGTTCGGCCATCATTACATTTCATGTAAAAAGATAGTTTTGGAAATGGTGACCCTTCTACTATCATATTTCTCCTAACAGGATTGAATTCCATTGAAAGTTTTAAAAAGTCACAACAAGAATAATTCCATGAACTGAACCCCTGAAATCTAGTTGTACAGGGTGGCTCAATTTCGATCCTTCTTATGGGGAAATCGGTAACTATAGGAGATATCGAAAAATGGATGGCGCATCCTCGATCTCTTTTTTTGAGAAAAGTTTAATGGTTTAAACTCGAATTCGATATCTTTTTTCGTTTTCGAGTTATGGCTAAAAGTTGACTTTTTCGACTTTTCGTTAAATGTCGATATCTCGGTTATTTGTAAAGTTATAGAAAAAATATTTACACCTTCTTCAGACACTTTTTTAAGGGCAATAAAATGGGATAAAGAGATTTTAAATATCTAACTTAGTTTGCGAGTTATAATATAAAGTTATGTTTTTTTAAATAGAAACCATAGTTGGCTATGAAATATTTAAATCGAGTTTTTTATCCTATTTTCAATTATATATAATATGTGGGGTCTATTATTTCAGTTTCGTCCCATTATATTACAAAATGTTAAATAAAAACAAACTAAGATCGGAAAATTAAATGTTGGATTTATGAAAACAATCCATTATACATTTATATTATAATATTTCATAGTTTTGATAAGCCATTTGACACGCTTGTGAAATAATATGTAATAGGTACTAAATAAAAATAAAAATAGGTATCGAAGTATTAGGTACTAAAAACACTCTTTAAAAACAACTGGAGACAATTGTTTTAGATGTCAATAATGATTTTGTATAGTGTTTTGTTTTGAAAAAGTCAACCTTTAATTTTCCGATCTTCTTTTGTTTTGATTTAACATTTTGTAATATAACGGGATGAAAGTGAAATAATAGACCCCACATGTTACATATAATTGAAAAGAGGATAAAAAACTCTATTTAAATATTTCATAGCCAACTGTGGTTTCTATTTAAAAAAACCAAACTTTATATTATAACTCGAAAACTAGGTAAGATATTAAAAATCTCTTTAGCCCATTTTATTGCCCTTAAAAAAGTGTCTGGAGAAAGTGTAAATATTTTTTCTATAACTTTACAAACAACCGAGATATCGACATTTAACGAAAAGTCAAAAAAGTGAACTTTTGGCCATAACTCGAAAACGAAAAAAGATATTGAATTCAGGTTTACACCATTAAACTTTTCTCAAAAAAAGAGATCGAGGATACGCCATCCATTTTTCGATATCTCCTATAGTTACCGATTTCCCCATAAGAAGGATCGAAATTGAGCCACCCTGTACACTTAATTAAAAAACTTCATTAAAATCTATAATATCTGGACCAAGACATTTCCAGCTCGGTACAGTTTTGTTTAAGATGTTTTAATTATAAAATCTTTTTTGCATGAGTAGAACAGAACGATGAACCTTCTTTAGGTTGGTGAAAATGTTTTTTTCGGGAATTGTATTGGATGACTTTGTTAAATTTTCATTTGAGGCTTCGACAATGACAAATTTTCTTTGCAGTTGATTTTTATCCAACCTGATAATTGTCTAGTTTTAGCATATAAATACCAATAAGACAAAGAATAAAACAAAGATACCTTTTGGTTGGCGAATCCTGGTGAATTTGTTGGATAATAATTATTACATCCGACTACACAGAAACTAATATTTTCTCGGCGTTTTCCCAAGTACATTACACGACCAAATCAATATTTTAGAAAACCCAAAAATACACAAACACTTTTTAGAACCCAAATGTTTTTAGGTTATCACAAATAAAATATACTGTAAGTAAATCAGGCGATCAAATATACTTACAGTGTATTTTATTTGAGATAACTTAAAATCATTTAAATTCTAAAAAGTGATTGTGGATGTTTTAGTTTTTCTAAAATATTGATATGGTTAATATCAAGTTACACTACTTAAATCACGTATCAATCGACTATTTTTTCATGTATTTTTCGTAATTTTTTCATAAATAAATCCATATGTCTGTAGTTTAGAATTAAATTGAACAGTTGCATTTACTTTAATTGACAAATAACTGGGTATCTCAAAATTATTTTTTTACTTTTTAAACTGGGGTACGTTATCAAATGTTTATAATATTTTACTTTCGTGCATTTTCATGTATTTCCAATGATCTGTTTGTTATTTGTAACTGGTATGCAGTCAAATTTCAATTTCTGTTCTGTGACAGAGTATTGTAATCTGCTGTCAACTATAATTTGATTTTGGTGATAAACTGTTCTGAGTGTTTCAAGCTACATACAGTGCAGGAAATAGTAATAGCCTCGTCAAAGTTTTTTAAGAAAACACAAGTAATTATTATTTTCATTGATGTGGATAATTTTATTTTAATAACAGAATTACAAAAACATTGACTCACGATAAATTTTATTACAAAATAATCATTATTTTTTATTTTGGAAATATAATCATTTTACATAATTTTAATGATTAGCAATGAACAAGATTCTTAAGAATAACAGCAAAGAAACGGTCAGGCATTAGAAAAACCAAATTTTGCAATATTTCAGGCGATAATTCTCTTTAAATTATCCGAATACTGCTTTTCAACTCTTCTATGGTTTTGTATGGGGTTTACATCAACTTGTAGGGTGGCTACTTCAACACTTTAATATTTTGTAATTTAAACTTACAAGGAGGGGACTCCATGTGCGGGTCACGGAATTTAAAACCCTATTGGGGGAGTAAAGTACTTCGTAATAACAAACTCTAGGCCCAAGCGGTAGGACCCACTTCTCAAAAATAAGAAAGTTTTTGAAAAAATTTTAAACAAATTTTCTTCATATAGCTGCTCGGTTGCATCAATTAACAAGTACCTGCGATGGATCCGAGGTAGATCGCTCGACTAGCACCCGGTAGGTCTAGGTTTCAATTCCAGCAAGAGTAAATTTTTTTAAAGTTTTTTTTTGTTGTTTGTTTGATTTGTTAATTTACCTACAAAATGATTGAATTATGACGCTATTATTTTAGATTATTAAACACTGATTATCACCTACTTGTTAAAGTTTTCGTTTTTATAACTGCATGACTGCAGAGACATGCTTACCATGGAGTATGCCAGGTATTACTCCTAAATAATATAAATCAGTGTTTAATAATTTAAAATAATAACGTCTTAATTCTATCATTTTGTAAGTAAATTAACAAATCAAACAATAAAAAAAATTTTTTTTTAAATTTACTCTTGCTGGAATTGAAACCTAGACCTACCGGGTGCTAGTCGAGCGATCTACCTCGGATCCATCGCCGGTACTTGTTAATTGATGCAACCGAGCAGCTATATGAACAAAATTTGTTAAAAATTTTTTCAAAAACTTTCTTATTTTTGAGAAGTGGATCTTACCGCTTGGCCTAGAGTTTGTTATTACGAAGTACTTTTCTCCCCCAATAGGGTTTTAAATTCCGTGACCCGCACGTGGAGTCCCCTCCTTGTTAGCTAAACCTTTTTGTGATCGACAGTCACCAACTTAACATTTTTTAAACAAAATTACTTGCTGATTTACAATTACCAGTGTTCATCCGAAGTGTTGGTCAAATTTTACCACCTTGACATCTCTTACCAAAGTAAGGTCGGTAAACTTACTGATGTACATAAAGAACCATAATCATATAATATATATGCAAGGAATACATGTTGTAGACCTACCAGTGCAAGTTTCAATGCTGAAATAAACTTTAACTTGGAAGGTACTGATGGATGCCAATATTACTGTTAAAATTTACATTACATCAAACAAATGTACATTTTAGTCAAATTTTTTCAGATAAAACAACAATGTTGTGGGGCGGCTTTAGTTTGCACAGCATTTTTTCGTAGACTTAGATTTTGAAAAAAATTTTAGATTTTAGAAGTGGTGAAAGTAAAATTTCTTGAAAAATCAGCGGCTGCTCTTGATAGAAATTTTATTTCTCAACAATAATATGCTGCCATTGATGGGTTCAGCAGTATCAGGGAATAGTTTACATAAAACATACTGCAATTTTGCAAAATTTTACAGGATCATTACATACGAAAAAAGATTTTGCGTCGTTTTATTACTATTGATGAAACATGGATACTTCATTGCACACCTGAGACACAACGAATAGTCCAGACAATGGATAGAAGCGGGATCCTCCGCTCCAAAGAAGGCAAAGGTGGTTTCTTCTAATTCTTATCGACTATCTTAAAAAAGGAAAGACAATGGAAAATATCCCTCTGCAATAGATTACACGACCAAAGTCACTTTGCTACTATTTTGATCTATTTAACTTTCCGGAAAACAAATCCCCAAAAATTGCAATTCAATCTATATTCGTATAATATAAAATATATAAAACGGTCTTATAGTTTTGAGTATGATCAATTGCAATATATTATAATAACAGCAACAACTAGCAGTAAACTTGATTTAAGTACGATTTTTTTCAATTCTTGTTGGCTAAAACTATGTAGTTGAATAGAAATATGACGTATATTTTTCGAGTAATGCGTTTATGAAATTTTAGATAAAGTAGCTCAGATATTGCAGGTTTACTGTGAACGTTAGCTTAGTCGTAATGTCTTTGGCAAGTTTGAATATAGCTTTGACAAACACTTTATTGGTTTGAGACCTCTCAAAAATTACCAATTATAATTTTCAGCTTTTGCAAAACTAAGGTTATTTACAGCTAACTTCTAGCTATTAAACTATGTGTTTGTGTGATTTCAAGAATTAGAGGATCAGGATTGTCGTCACACTGACATGCCAATAAATTATCATACAAACTATGTAGGTATAATATGTAAATGTGTTACTGCAAGTTTGATTAACATTATTTTGTAGAAAAAGTTTGTATAAACTTATATGATAGCATACATATCACTTTATACCAGAATAATAAGAAAAGTATAATGTGATAAAATATGAAGAAATGAAACTTTTAATGTTTTTGTTTTAAACAGACAAGTAAGTTGAAAATGCGAAAATTTTAAAAGCGTATTTTCAGTGCCTTGTAGGTGTTTATTTCAGTTATACGAAAGACTTCTGTAAATGTGTATTAAAGTAAAAATTTGGAAAGCGAGTTTAAGAATAATGGGGCCGCCGCAGTAGAAGATTCAGCCAAATGGCGTCTGGCAATAATTTTAAGATTTGAAGACAAGAGAAACGCTTTATTTCGGGCTTTTCAGGTTTCTTAGAGTACGTGCCGAATGGATATGGCGGCGATCTGCAGCGGCACGTTTCTATAATAACATTTTTATTAGTGGCCGCGGTGGTAGAGATGACATTAAGTTCGCACTAAACTCAACGCGACTGACAGTTGCGACCTCGGTAATCCTCACTGATAAATGACCACGACTTTGATATTTATGGAATTGTTAAGGTTTATTATGTCGTTAGATATCAGTATACTACAACCATAAAAACGTTTACGGATACTTATCCCTATTGCAAAACTTTTCAATATAAATATTTTCAATTTAATATTTTACTGCAGTGATTTGTTGAAAAAAGCATTTAAAAGTTTTTTTTGTGCTCTACTGATTTAAATTGAATTTATTTAACTGCTTATATAATATGTTAAATAATTTTTTGTGATTATTTTAAACACTTTCGAAAATAATGAAAGTTGAAGAATTAACAATTATTCTACATAACACTTATAGATATTAATTTAATGGTTATAAAAACCAAAAGTTCTATGAAAATAATTTTGATCACATTTATCTATAAAGCTTCTTGTTTTTTATGCTTTGAGTTATTTCAGTGTCAGAGAAATCCTGTCAGGGTTCAATTTCTAACTTTTTATAAGTATTAAGTAAAAAAAGCATTTTCGTTATTTGTCATTCTCCTTTCTTGATATGTCCTAATAGCCGTTATAATTACGTTACCCTTGGTAAATGTATGTTTGGTGCAAGTGTAAAATTAATTAAGTTTTATAAAAAAAAACAGCCAGTGTAACAAATTTATTGCTGCAATTGGTTTTTATTACCTGATATAAAATGAAGCTTTTTTCGTTTCTTTGAAGAAAACTAAAATTAAAATTGAAATAAAAACAACGTCTGGCACCTCCGAGTATATAGTAATTCCAATTTAAGAATCTTAAGCTTAAAAGTAGTTTACATAAACGATGGTGTGCTTAATTTTCACAAAGCGATTTTATATAGCCTTTATATAGTAATCCATATGGGAATTTTACAACAGTTGATTATTTCAACTTTTGTTTACCTTAACACGAAATGATTTTATTGAAATAAGTCGACGTAAAGCGAGAACAACTTTAGTAGGATAGGTAAAGATAATTTCGGTTTCTGAAAAGCATTTTGTTCAAATTTTTATTTTTAATATAACGAAAGATTGCAAGATTATATTACTTTGTTATAATGAAAAATTTTACAGAAATTTATCATTTTAGACTGAACTACACTAGATAGAATCCAATTCCTTTTCCAATGAAGTGGTCGATAGATACCATACTTTGCACTAAGTGCAGACAAAGCTGTTATTTGTAGTTCTAGAGGTTTAAAAACACTAAAAATATAAGAAAATATTTGAAATTGATTGAATATTATTATTAGATAGTTAAACATACTGCTTTAAAAAATTTTAATGTTAGAACTAAACCTGATTTATATTCATGTTGAAGCATCGCACAAACAAAAGCATCAATGCTCACTTTTTAAACTGACTTGAGTTATATAACGAGTCACTTCACGCACTGGTGCGGAAAGTCTCTGAAAGAAATTCGCTGTGCTTTTATTTATTTCTTTTTTAATTGAAAACACTGACGTGTACTTAATTTACTACTTGTCACTTATATTAATATACTATATCTATCACCTAATTATAAAAGTGCATCCAAAATTATCAAAAATATCTAGATAATAAGAACAATTATTAATTTTTCAATTGAAATTAATCAACTTCTCAAAAATACTTAACTTTACTTGCCAATCTTCTTAAAATTAATTCCCATTTTATACTCATAAAAATTATGATTTTCATAAGGGCTTACAAAATTACTACAACAGACCGGCATTATGTTTTCTGAGAAACCTCTTATTTTTTTTGAAACTGCGCATTTCAAATATCCAAAGTAATTCAATCTCAAACTAAAGCTTTCTTTACAACAAAATACTCAGCAATATATTGCAACGTTCGTTGATTATAAATTTATTAATTGAAATAGATTTATTATATTATTATATTAATTAATAATAATATGGAAAACGACAACTCAAAATTATTCAATTTCATTATTTTTTATATATAATTTAATTTAATTTAATATTTTAATATAAATTTATTTATATGTTATTTTATTATTGAGTTTGTTTTAAACCGAAAAACCTTCGGTTTTTGATTAATTTTAAAAGTGATAATTGCGTAAGTTGCTGGCGTATCAGTAAAGAAGTAAAAAAGAAAGCACAAATTAAATGTTTAATTCTAAGTTTCTTAGTTGACATTTGGGGGGGGGGAGGGGTCTCGGGAAATCTTGGGAATTTTTTCTTATTATCCTTTGACACTATTTTTCTTCTTTTGCGTTTGAAAAACCTAAGAAGTTAAGTTAAGATCAGTGGGTAACAAAGCAGCTACGGGCCTGTGTTTCTAACTGAGAATTATATGTTGACAAACTAGAATAAAGCGGGGCCCCCAATTGAATTTGGGCCAAATGGAATAGGGGACGAAAAAAAACCCCTTAATAAAAAAATAAACAAGTTATTTTGAAAAAGTGTTGCTTATTTTCTGGTTTTATTGGTGCTTTCAATATTTAGTGCTACAAATCACAAAAATTTGAATTCGCATTAAATCATTAAAATATTTTATTTCTTTGGTCGTGATAGCGATTGGGCCCTTTTAATGTCCGGGCCCTTGTTCGATCGAACACATCGAACACTGGTAGTTACGCCACTGGTTAAGATCAAAACCCTACAGCATGGGCAATATTCAGAGGTATTAGAAACCAAAATTAAAATATTTAGTGTTTTCGTTAAGCACTGGATCTGCATTATACGGCAACAAAAATAAATACATTCTGAAAACTACTGGACAAGCCAGTCATTAAATAAGGTTTACAAATATTTCACCTTAAAGCTATAATATAGCTGCAATAAAGTATATTTGTGCCAAGAAAATCTACATAATTCATAACACAGGGCAACAGTTATTCTGCGGTCTGGGGTTTATGAGTCGATTTTGGGTAATTATGGTCTCCTGAATGCCAAAAAATTTCAGATTTGTCGAATTGACTCCAGTTTCTGAGATAAAGACAACTCTTTTATATTGAAAATAAAATGAAACAAATATATTCAAACGTTATAAATAATAAAATAGCGTTAATGATAGGAATCAAACAAAAATACATAAAAATTGGCTAGGAAAAATGTTTTGCATATGATTGTCTATTGTAGTATGCCATCATATGGCGATCCCACCGGCTTTGATATCTTTCCTCCATTATCTTGATATCCTGGTGGAACCGTTTCCCTTCTTCTTCACTGTAATCACCTAGATTGTCAGGAAATTTACCTAAATGACTATGCAAAAAATGAATTTTAATACTCATATTAGCTCCCAGTTTTTCAAAATCTTTAAGAATTTTGGAGACTATTTCGCAATAGTCTGCAGCTTGGTTATTTCCCAAAAAGTTTTTGACTACCGACACAAAACTTGTCCATGCTTCCAACTCAACGATGGTCATGTGATTTGTAAAATGAGTGTCTTTTATAAAAGTACAGATTTGAGGTCCATCAAAGATGCCCGTTTTTAATTTTTCCATACTGAGGTCAGGAAATGATTTACAAATATATTTGAAGCAATCACCATTCTTATCCAATGCTTACACAAACTGTTTTATAAATCCAAGCTTAATATGAAGTGGCGGAAAAATGATTTTTTCGCGACTTATCAATATTTCATTAATGATATTAGCTTCTCCCACCCTCATATTTATTCTAGAAGGCTCCTTTCTTCCCCAATGTTCTAGTTTTGCACGACTGTCCCATAGACAAAGAAAACAGGGGTATTTAGTGTACCCACCTTGCTGACCTGATAAAAAATTCACCATCTTTAAGTCTACACACACCGACTACTAATGTTGAACAAACGAAATTTTCACTAAAATAAGTTTGATATTTTGGTATTGTTCCTTAGGCTTCCTTGAGTGACCTATCGGAATCGAAGCTAATTTATTTTCATTATGCAGTAACACACATTTTAAACTTCTTTTTGAGCTATCAATAAAAAGCCGCCAATCTTCTGGCCGATATATTGAAAGGAAATATTGAAATTTAGAAGCCCAGAAATATTGTTGCAATATACAAGATCATTTTCATCAGTAAAATATGGAAGAATATCTTGCTCTCTAGTCCGATAAGATGTTATTGTTACGCCAGGCTGAAGGCAATGTTTCTCTTTAAGTCTTGTCCCAAGAAATTCAGCTGATTTCTTTGATAAATTTAAATCTCGAATCAAGTCATTGAGTTCACTTTGAGAAAACTCTGAGGTGTAGGGCTGCATCTTTCAAATTCACTATGGCTGCTGCTTTTGCTCTGAGTGTCTAACATTTTAACATCACAGAAAACGTTTCATAAGGCAGTAAATATCGGTACTGGCAAATCTTCACTATGCATCGTTGGTGGTTTAGCCGATTGTATGCTTGGATAAACCTAAGAGCACTTTTTGGTATTTGTTCATACCATTTACATTCACGGCACAAAAGTAACAATCATCAAAGTGATTTCTTGGCTCACTCCATGTCATCGGCACTCCAAATGGAAGCCCTTTACGTTCTCCTTGGCACCAGTAACGAAGTGTCTCCACAGAAGTTTTACAAACATTATGTTGCACCCAATATTTGTCTTGTTGCCTAAGTGGTTTTCTAAAATATGCTTGGTAAGCTTGTTTTACAAAAGCATGAATATTTTATCGTCGTTTTAGTTGACAAAATTTACCATATACATATGTAGCAAAAATGATCGGGATTATTAACACAAAAGTAGCGTGAAGAACTCATACTTTTTTTATGATCACTATAAAAAGTTGCACATTTTTTATAGCGTCCTATGGAAAAAATCAACTTAACAACAATAGCACTTAGCTATGCGCATGCGCGTAGTATAATATAATATTGCATTTGCAGATAAAAACACACGCTAAACACAATATTTTTTCTATGTAGTCGTACTATATAGTTTCAATAAGAAAAGAAATCTATTAGTTTAACTATTATAGAGTATTGATTTGCAAATTTTTGTATGCAATAAGCGGTTATAAGCATGTATACTAGGGTAGATAATAAAAGATTTATGTCGGGTAAATGAAAATTTCTATTTTCACTGAAATCAGTTAAACCGTCAATTTGACGGATTATCGGTAAAATGGGTATACCACAACCGATATCTAAAGTTACGGAGTCTAAATATCATTGATATTTTAACATAGCTATTTGGATAAATAGATTTATGCATAATTGCTACCGGGTCTGCTAAAATTGTTGAAATTTAAAAAATCCTGAATAAAAAATTTAAGGTTGTTCGGAAAAATGCATTTATGATTTAAAAGTGAGTTAATTGAAAATAACATCTGTTGCAATATATAATTAAATGTCAGAAAACGAAATATTGTAGGTATTTTTTGCGAGTTATAAAACTATATTTTTACATAATTTATTTCTGTATATTTGGTTAAAAAGAAAAAAGAGTTTTATAAATTAAGGGGAAAACTTTTTGAAATGTGTGTAGGTCCCATATTCATGTTCAAGTTTTTCAATGTTCTATTTGAATTCTACTTGAACACAGGTTTCCTTTTGATAAGTTATCTTTCTCGCTTTTGGGTATCCGTCGTTTATCAAACTGTCGATGAACAAAGACGTGTTTAATTGCAGCGATAAATTTTTTGAAGTATCTTGTTTCAACTGCTGGAAAAATTAGTCACTTAAATCATACCTATCAGTTTTGGTATATAGATATGGTTTTTAATTTTAACCATTAGATACTTCCAAAATATTATATCATTAAAATAAAGTATTATAATATAATTTTAGAGAACTCAAGTGAAAATATTCGAAGGAATTTCGGTAAAGGAAAAAGAAACATGATGCATTATAGCTTATCGTATTTTTATGATGAATGTCCACCTTCAAATTCTATAGAAGAAGCAACCACTAACGTTTTTGCACCCATCGTCTACCATACGAGTATTAACCCTTAACTTAAAGAGGTTTCGAAATGTCACATTAAAATATATAAAAAAAAGGTCTACAAGAAATTGACTATTTATAATATTATATCTCTCTCGCAACATATTTTCAATTTGGGTGTTGATAGAATGCAAGAAGGTTATTGGATAAGTAAAAGAGATGGAACGTATCTCCGTCACATATAGGACACGTCGATGCTTAGAAAGGAAACAGGGCACATCAGGAAATGTATTTCACGCAGCTCAGTAACGACCAGATTAGGTTTTCAAACTCCGTAAGCCCAAATTGGTTCAATTTTAAATTATAAATTCTGGATATATTTTATTTTTTCATGCGATAATATCATAGGTACCTACATAATAATTTTTACATATACATTTGGATACATTATTTGATTAAATCTCTAGGACAATTTCGACTTGCTTTTTAAGAATAAATGCAAAATTTTATTTCAAAATTAAAATTTTATACAGCATTTATCGCTTTTTAAAGATTTTTGGTTTATAACTGATGCAGTATAGATTTAAGTATAAGTAGGTAGCCTCTTTTAAGGTGTTGGGGCTAAGTACCTTTCAAGCTTTCATGAAAGTTTAACATCTAAAAGCTGCTTACTCACTTATTGCTTCCACGTTGAAATATAAATTGTTTGCTTTATAAAATTTAAATAACTAATATTGGATAATCATCTTAAATTAATTCCAAATAATTCTGTATACGAATTTAGTAAATAATTTATTCAAATTTATTTTTCGTAAAATATCAAATCGGTTGAAAACTTTCCAATATATTGTAATCGGCACTTTATTATAATATTAAATATTAAAGGCGTCCAAATTCAGCTATTGTTAAATTTAACTATAATCCCAGTTGGCGAGGTCTATTGGATCGATATACTACCCTAGGGGTTCGAAAAGAGCGTTGTTACATTCTTACAACAGTAATTACCAGAAACCACTTTGACGCCTCTGGGTCCTTGAAAATTGCGTAAACCCAAATTCTGCCATGATAAATAATATATATAAGGGTAATTGTACTTTTCGATTAAATATTACGTAAATTAGTTATTATGTAAGAATAACTGAGTCTCTATAATTCCATGTTATATTTATTTCGTTAGGGTTTCTAATTTATCGGTTTACTGAAAAATTTGAATTTCCTGAAAATATCCCTAATATTAAATTAGTAGTACCGCGCGTTTTTGCTCAACTTGAATGCTTTATTGAACTGCTGCTTTGACGTTGTATTATATTATAATATAATACTTTTATAAATATCTTGAAACCAGATAGTATCAATTGAGCTTAAACAATATACATAACATTTACGAAAAAAAAGTTCAATTCAAATTTTAAGCTAAAAAGCAGAACTAAAGTAAATAGTGTTTTGTTTTGTTTAACATTTATTAGATTTCTTGAAGTTAATTAGAAGTTTAATTAATTATAATAGTTTACCTACCTGCACCTGGAATACCACAATTATGCAATGCGATTTGCATAATATTAGTAAAACTATTCACCGTACAAATACTTCCGCTTATTTTTCCAGTTCCGCATACTAGTTGAAACAGTAATTTTTCTATTGACTTAACTGCAGTTGTGCATAATTCTAAAATTTTTAACTTACTATTGTATGGCTATTCTTCATTATTTATTAAGACGCAACGAAGTGAAGTGAAGAGCAAACTTTCTCTAGATCGAGTCAAATAGCTTATGGTTATTCGGATCCCAGGTCGCACTAAGTATCAACGTTAACAATATTTCACAATTGTTTTAGTGAACAATAAAATTTATCGACTTTTTGTTAAAACGGTTTCCCGATCTTTCTTTATTATCAAAAGTTCTTCTTAACCCTGTCATGCGAAATGAAAATATAAATAAACAATCATCTGCTTTAAAATTTTAAAAGTAAGTTAAATCGCATTAAAATTTTTTGACAATATTGTCTACAAGTTTAAGGTATATATCTTGATATGTTGTTAAAAAAAAGGTGAACGTTTATACAAATACAAATAAATTTAAGCCCAAATACTTTTAAAAGTAATAAGAGCTAGTTTTTTGATTTTTGATGAATGTATTTTAATTTATAAACTATAGACAAAAATACCCATTCAATTTATTAACAATTATTATTCAGACTGTTAAGTTTCATGCTGTTATCTTTCAATTATAAAATTTTAATAAACATTAGTAAACCAATTAGCTGAAGTTTAAATTTTTTACTGCGTTTTCTAAAACCCGATTTTAAAAAGTAATTTAGAGAATATAATTAAACACGTTAATTTGAAATAACGAAAGTTGAATGTAATTTTCCTTACTTTAAGTGAATGACAAAAGGCCGGACAGTCAATTCAATATCTGTCGAATTGGGTGCTTGTTTAATTCAATCAAGAAAGAGATTAAATGAATATACCGACAAGAAAAATGTCATTCATTTTTCATTTTCACCAAATTTACAAAATGTGCCAACTTTTATATGTTTATTCAACAAAAGTGTTTTATGTACAAAAACTAATATTCGTTCAACAAACAATAGAAGATAAATTATTACTATTTTTGTTACATAAACATAACACCAGTTTTCTACTTATTGATAATTTTATACAAAATTATTTTATGATTTAACAAATATTACATATTTTACAATTATTTAAATGACACAGTATTAATATTTGTATATTCAGTTTATTGTGTCATTATTTTGCGCTTTGTTTTGTGATCTATTTATAGGTATACGGTTGTCAAAGTGCATATTATTATAAAAATTATCGATATATCGACAATTTAAAATATTCAGACATTTGTTACCATTTAGTTTAACCTGGATTCGAGTTTGATTCTCCACTTTCACCTTCGTAACCCTCATCAGGGCTTTCTGTTAACACTTCATGAACTTTCACGTTAAAGAGAGACTTATTAATGGGTTTTGTATTTTCTAAATTTGATTTAGTACTTTCACTGTCAGTTTGGGCACTAACACAACGTTTACCTAAATCCGCAGAAGCACTTTGTTGGCAATTACTTAATTTATTTAACG
The DNA here is from genome assembly GCA_949152465.1 of Cantharis flavilabris. Classification (NCBI taxonomy): domain Eukaryota; kingdom Metazoa; phylum Arthropoda; class Insecta; order Coleoptera; family Cantharidae; genus Cantharis; species Cantharis flavilabris. Next base: position 27,525,222 of record OX424439.1, read on the forward strand.
TAGCTGGAACGCAATGCGGCCATTGCACTACCGAAGGAGAACAACAAGGTTGAGCTGCAAACATTGCAGCTTTATTTGCAGATTCGGATGAAGCTGTAGAATACTGTAAAGGTGATTCGGTTTTTTCAGTGCAGGTTTCATAACCGTCTGCCGTATATCTAACTCCCGGGCAATAATGTTCGTAAGAAGCAGACGGCGAATTTCTGGATAATATTTCCGCTTCCCGAGAATACCTGCTAGAGGGTGATTGTCTGCCTGCACGATTATGCGGTAAAGTCCGATAAAAATTAGGCCTTAAATTTTCCTTACTTAATAACCCAATTGGATTAAGATGTACATCTGCAGGAATGCTATAAAATTCACGGTTGCTTGGCCTGAATTCGGGACCTGATTCTATTTGATTGTGAGAGCGCGAACTCGAGTATAATTCAAAGTCCGTAATTACATTTTCCATGGCTTTCCCATAACTGCCTCGATTAGAGTGGTCTCTACCGTCTCCATCTCGTTGTCTTCCTACGCTTTCTGTATCATTTATTAAATCCGGATTTTGTTCTAATTGAAATCTTTTTAAGGACGTTGGACTTTTTAGTTGATTTAAAGCTGCAGTTGGTGTTGCTAGTATATCTTCACTTGCCGCCGACGTATGCATTACCATTTCGTACCGTCTATCTACAACAATTAAATTAGAATTTTCTTTTAATGTATCTGTGTATTCTTCAGTGCTGTCGTGCAAAAGAGAATCTTTAGTAGATTGACTTACGGTAGTCATTTTCGAATTTCTTCGTTTTTTCGATGAGTTTCTACTGGCGGTACATTTTATCATGTAAATAATAGCTACCAGTACAGTCATTATCGCAAAAACTGCAGCTGCAGACAATAATATTAAAAGGTATTCAAATGAAAATGTTGCAACCGCAATAGACTGCGGTTCTTCCTTGATAACAACCCTTAATGTGAAATTGGATTGAATTAAACCGGCGCTATTCTCGGCACTGCATACAAATGTCCCGTTGTCTTCTGCATTTGTATTATAAATAAATAACTCGCTTTTTTTGTCTTCCAAACCCTCCTCAATAAAATACATTAAGTGCAATCCAGGAGCAATTAATGTATCGTTTTGTAACACGCGTCCTTGGAAGAGCCAGGATACATGAGCTTCCGGTATGGCACGAACTCGACATAATAACGAAACGTTTCGACCTTCGCCTATTTCTAAATAAAACGTTGTTGGAGATACATCTGGCAAACACGCTAATTCTAAAGGTGGCACCGATCTCACACTGCGATCATATAAACGAGCTGGTCCGTTGCAAATAGGCTCCATATTGTGCGGTATACTGAAATCCTGTAACCATAAATGAAGTTTTACAATGTGACAGTCGCACTCCCACATGTTTCCTTGTAACTCTATACCACGTAACGATTTTGGAAGATTCTGTGCGCATTTCAACGATGTCAGTTTATTGTTATCTAAACGTAACCACTCTAGACTTTGCAATCCTTTAAAAGCATCATCTTGTATATATGAAATTTCGCAGTTTCCAATTTCTAGTGTATTTAAGTAAGATAAGTGGTTAAATGCGGCTTTCCTTAGAGCCTTAATAGGATTAAAGTTAAGTGTTAGTTTCATTAATGAGGGGCAATCTATAAAAGTTTCGGTTGGAATCGACACTAACAAATTGCCGGACAAATCTAATTCTACCAGATTTGTTAATCCTTTAAATGTGTGCTCATGTATATTAGATATGCGGCATTGGGATAAATATATCCTCTGAAGGTTTATTAATTCTAATTTTAAAAATTTCTCTTTTTTAAGAATTTGCAAATTGTTTCCAGAAAAATTTAACACTTGTGTTCCTGGATCTATGCCCTTGGGAATGGCAAGCAAATCCCTCTTGTCGCACTCCACAGTCTGTTTACCGTTCTTCCACTTACACACGCATACACTTGGGCACGTTCGGCAGAATTCAAAAAAGAGTACAAAACAAAAAATCAATATTAGTTTTCCACTAGACATATTGCATCAGAAGATTATCATTACTTGTTTGAACTCCGTGACCACCGGTTGATCTAATTCCATAATAATTATCCGCATGATGATTTTCGAAATTATCTGAAACAAAAAGGAAGCCATTAGCAATAGAATTAGTTTAATAATTATACTTAATACAAATTATTTTTCTTTTGACAAACTGAACGTTAAAAATATGTTTGTCGTTAATTCTGGCAACTTTATAAATTGCTAGCAATAAACAAGTTTCACTCTTTTTTGTTGTTATAAATGAAAGTATCCATAGGTTAAATTCCTAACAAATTTTTTGTGTGCGTTTAATTTGTAATGTTGCATATATCCGTAATTTCTGTTTCACATCACAACCAGCGGTCACCGAAAGTCACAGCTTGCTAACCGAGATTACTACTTTTTGCAACATTTTAGAATCGATTGGCTCTTTTAATCTTTGATCAGACTAACAATACCACTAGAAAAGTATAAAACCTTTTATACAACCGAATCCCAATTTTCTAAGTACCTACTGAAAGATTGTAACTTTGCATTAGCAATGTGTCGCCCATATTACCGTTAATGATTTTCGACTTGGAGAAATTTGGTCATCTCGGTATCTTTCAAATGCCAGGGGTCAAATCGTCTAAATCCAGACACGTTGGACGTGTCGCGTGTTTAAATTGAAAGCAAGTTGACCGTATGGAATAAATTATATAAAACATACTATATTTTGTCGAATTATTTTGGTAAAAAGTTTCATGGGGAGGTAAACCAACACTTTTATTTTTGGTAATCATATTATTTTAATTAAAGAAATAATATATCAACAATTTTATTTTTTGATTCAAATTCAACAATAAAAATAAAAAATCAATGAATATAAGAATTCATGTACTTATTTGCTCTTATTGAGAAGATACTATTTGATGCAATTAAAATAATGTCAAGGTAAGGATACCCATCAGATCGTATTGACGGTGACAATTTGACAGTATTTTCACAATTTTTGCGCTGCCAAAACATTCTTTCAAATTTTGTGTTTGAACAGTTCTAAATATTACAAAAGCTTTTGTAAATAAAATATACCTAATATAATTTTATCAATATTAAATTAACTTTATTCCTTACAATTCAATTTTCCAAATATTCCGCATATAAATAAATACTGTTAGAATCTTCTAATATCCACCCCAATTACTTTAACATTAACCTAATCTGATTTTCTTAAAGCTTTAGGCGCTATTAATAATTTTATGTTTATATTTCTGATATTTCTGAATTTTCTGGTATTTAAACCATGTAAAATTAAAATTATAATTTAGAATCTTCTAATTTATCTGGTAGTTGATATGTTGATCAGTATTTAAATTTTGCGTGTTTTGTAGCCTATTCTACTTTTATCAAGTTTACATATTTAGATCATATTATGTAGCCTATATTTTTTGTAAGATTTAAAATTGATTAAATAGGAATCATAGAAAATTGTATATACTTAGGTCACAAGTCATGAAGTAAAAAAATTGTAAACCTCCAATCTGATATTAACAAAATTTCCCTTGTTTACGTATATCTGCACGTTTTGTAAATGTAGAGAAGTTAAGAAAACACCTATGTACGTATGTATATATTTGTTACAATCCATATCTGTATTGCAGGAGTTCAAAAGAAAGTACAAAAGAATATTCCACGTTAGCTTTTTGTTTTTGATAAGATTGTTAAATAAATATTTATAGCTAAACTTTTAATACAAAGATATATATATATATATATATATATATAGATAGTGACATGACGTATATGGAAAGAAGAATACAGTCAAAAATAAGAAA